>CM070831.1:28483672-29130049 GCA_036326025.1 Chrosomus eos
TTCATCCTCCCAGGCACCTGTGTCATGATGCAGTACGTGCCGGTTTAAGCCGCCAAGATGTGTCTACGTGTCACATCACACATGCAGGTGAGCTCCTGGCATAAAGTCTGCAGAGTGCATTTAGTTCTCTTTGCTGGGCTGATACCAGTCACAACAAAGCTGTTGACAGATGCTGGCTTGGACACTGGCCATGCTGTGGTTTAGTCTAAGGCTTCTCCAGAGTCAAAGAGCCAATTTTATCCTTTAGCCCACTGAGCAAGTTTCAGCCTGCCTGGATTACTGGCTGCTAAGTACAGTCGTGACCGAGAACAGTGATTTAAACGGTTCTTTCAGAAGGGACACCAATTAAAACAAGCTGTGGAGGACACACTGCCAAGATACTAATGCTGTCTTTCTGAGGTGCACTGCCATAAACCCCTGTCCTAAAGGTCTCTGTGCAACCTCATTCCCTGACCCGGAGACCACAGCACCTGGGGCTTCCTGGGCATAGCCTGTTTTCATGTCATCACCTCTAAATATCATACATAATATGTATATTTTATTAAAATGTAATATATTAAAGTAAATTTAAACCAAACAATCATGTTTAACGTGTTACATTCAGATTGATAATGTAGACATATTTTTTCTTGAATTGTTCACAATAAGACCATGAACGTGCATTAAAGGTATAGGGTAGGTCTTTTTCTTTTTTTACTGGTTGAAACTCTTTTCACATCTTGATAGCATTCAATAATATAAGTAGCCTAAATATAGATATTTAAAAAAATCCATATATCTTCTGTGGATGTCTTAGGACCAAAAAAATGCCTTGTGTCTTCATGTCTTTTGGGGGAGGTGTGGGTTTGGAGACGCTCTGAATGAAGGGTGGGATCTCATGCTTTCAAAGCTAGCTTGCTATTGCTAGCCTGTCTGAAATTGCCTATCCTACCTTTAAGAAGGCAAAATAGGTCCATTTTGATTTCATGTTCTCTTTAAACTGTAGGGAACTTGAGAAATGTGTGTTTACAGGGTCAAATTTAATAAATCTAGACTGAAAATACAATGTGTAGTTTTATGAATAATATCTGCATGTGACTCTTAGGTCCTCGCTATCTTCCTTATTGGTTAAACCTTCCCTGTTCATCAAGACTGTGCCATGAACTGCTTTGTCAACATTTTGAAGACTTATAGATGAGGGGCTCAGATTTGTCAGCATAGAGCAGCTGCATTCATGTAGGTCATGCATACGTAGCTGTCAGGCTTTAGGCACTCATCTGGAGTGCAGGAATGCATGTCTTTCAGAGGAAAAAACTTGGACAGAGAGAAAAAAAATAGCGTGGGGGTTGGGCTGCTCTTTGTTTGTACTTCTTTGTCACGATGCAAACATTTCTAATATAAACCTTCAACTATCTTTATTTTGTGCAGTAATTATGTAAAATAAATAAATAAAAAATAGCAAAAGGAAGTGTTTACTGAATAAAGGTTCTAGATTACATGAAATTTTCAAAACTTTAAGTTTGCTGAAAGTTTTTTGGAAAGATGTTTCATCAAATTAACAATTAGCATGTTATTGCACAACAGTACAATCCATTGAACGTACTTTTAGCCTAGTTTACATTCCTGTCAGTGGTGCTATCCTGACTAAGGTCTAATACGAAGATCAGCTAGGCTAGTGGATGGTACTGTACAGAACTCCATGCTTTAAATGTAAAAAAAAAATACTTTCACCTTTGGCCTCATTCTACTGCTGGCTCAGTTTGAGAACCTCATTCCAGTTGGCTCCATTCAAACTTCAAGTACTCTTGGTACTGATGGTTTGGAGCTAGACCCTTCAAAGAGGTGGTTTAGCTATATCAAAGGCCAGGGGTTAACTGTTTAATCCTTGGGTGAAATCATACCTACCTTCAGTATGTGGCTAGCAAATAAGCAAATAAAAATGTGAGAGGCCACAAACATGATGATAAAAAATCATAGATTTAACAGTTTTGTTCCTATAGTGTGTGTAGTGTGGTGATATGACCAAGACGGTACACCACAAGCAAACAGATTGCATTCACAAACAACCAGAGTCCCGACTGTGAACACAGGAAATCTCGCAAAATCTCTCGTGGTCAAACGTGACTGTAGAGTAAACAAACATGACGGATGACGGGCAAGAAGAAATGACGATAAAAGTGCTTTTTACAGTAAAAAAAAATGCAGGAATAAAGAAAAGAAAAAGGTTTGGATTAAATCATGTTATGCTTTCATCTTTTGTCAGCTCGCTTTCTGATTTGGTTTCGTTTTGTGACAATCTGTCTTTGGGGTTCCCCCACAAAATAGGATTTCTGATTGTAAATATTCAACATGATGTCAATCATAGTTCGTCATTGTTGATACACTGGAGCAGAATGGCGTCTAAGCGATTGTGGTGTTCTGTTCTTGGGTGTAATAATAACGAACACAGCAGTCATTTTAATGTTCCTAAATCCAAACCGCTGAAGACGCAGTGGCTGAGTTTTGTTTATGAAGGGAATATTCCTGACGAGCAACGTCAATGCGCTCATGTTTGCGCAAATCATTTCTCACCAGACTGCTTTATAAACGAGGCGAGGGTCAATATAAATCAGGTTTTGCTAAGAAGCTGCTCCTGAAAAAGGAATCGGTACCAACTATTCGTGTTCCTGCTGGACCTCCAGAAGAAGTGAGTGTAACGTTTCATTAACCTTTATATTAATCTTTGCAAATCCCTTGCACGCTTCACGATGAATGTGGCTAATGTTTACACTCAGGGTGCATTACCCATGTATTCTATGTAACGTTACGACGTTCTCAATATAATTCATAATCCCACGTTTATAATGAAAAACGCGTTATAGTTATTGTGTTATTAAAAACTGTGTACGCAGGTGTTACAGTTAACGTAACAGGAATATTAATATGAATGTCAATGCAGTTACAATACTATAGATGTACTTAAAAGTTTTCTTAAAACATAAAACATTTTCGTACTGCATAAACATCAGTGTTGGGAGTAACGCGTTACAAAAGTAATGCATTACACTAACATATTACTTTTTGCTGTAACGCAGTAGTGTAAGGCATTACTAATCAATTTTCAGTAATATTTTACTCGGTACATGTCCAGTAAGGCTTGCGTTACAAGTTACAACAGACTTTTAGTTTTAATTGTAAAAAAAAAAAAAAAAAAAAAAAAAAAAAAGCCTACACAGCAAGACCGCGAGACAAGCAGGCTAAATTACCTGTTCGTGGTCAGTCAATAGTCGCGTGTGGTGTCCAAGTCTGTTGATAAAAACTATATGGCAGCGTCTGATATATTTGTATAGCGATTTATTTTTTACAGGAGTGCCGTGAGGTATGATCTCGGCCTCTGTGCTCGCGCTGGCCAGTGGTGGTGAAGATGGCATGAAGAAGACTGTGCATTCGCGAGATGGACGTATGCGCAAAAGGCTATTCGTTCTGTGTTTTCTTTCTAAACAGTTAGGCTATGTTTATGTGGTATTTTTCATGTTTTCATCACGCAATCATGTTTTTGATGCGGTGGTGACGCGTTCATTTGGGGCAGCGGCGCTGCCGATAAAGCACCTAAGAGCTGTCACAAAGAACCGGCAAAAGCAATGATTATGAATATGTCAAATATAGCAAGGAGACATTTTACTTGTTTATTAATAAAGGCAGGATGAAGTTGACGATGCTGACTCGCGATCTTCGCAGTAGGAGTGCGCCAGAGAGAAATGCACATTTCATTTCATAAGCAGAGAGCAGTCTGTTTTCTTTCGTTTTGAATTGTTCTGTTTTACAAGTAGACATTTCAATATACATATATTTTTCAGGTCCGTGAATAGGCTAACTTATACGCTGAGTTTCGGTTCATTTATGAGTGAATTGTCCTCCGTGTCGTGATTATTTATAATCGTCTGCTATATTTAAAATCCATGCAATTGGTTGATGAAACATAGATTAAAATTAAGATACAATTAATACAAAACGAAATTCACTTTAAAGAAAGGCTTTGTGTCTTCTGTGTAAGGTCTTTGTGAAAGTTTTAAAGCAGTCTTTTAGTGCCGCTTCAGAGCGCTCGCGTCCGTAACGGAGAACTGTCACGTCTGTAACATTGTTTTTTCCTCATAAATGCGAACACGAAAAATAAAATAAAATAAATATTTTATGTTCTGTGGAGAGCCAACCCTTCTTCATCCGATTTGCGCAGTGTAATTCACAAAATTACAACAACAAAAATCGTTGCCTCCTAAAAGTTTAAGATTTTTTTTTGTCACGCATGACTGTCTATTTCCCTAAATATAAAATGCATGTGTAGACTGATATTTTTCTAATGTCTGGACTCCTTTCAGGGAGTAGCCAATGGATAAACAGACGTTTTAATATTTTGGTATTAATGCATTTTCTGAGAATTTATTTTTCAAGTTTTGACAGTAAATGTCATGTCCATAACGCTGGAATTCCCAAATTTTAAATAATTTATCCTCAACTTGTTTTGTGGTGTAGGTCTACGTATTTTATAATGTTAAGTTAACTTCAAATAATACTAATAGTAATTTAAAGATGTGGTAGCATTGGATCTGGTATGGATAACACTGGGAGTTGGAAGGGTGTGTGTCGCGATTCTGCAGGTTTGTGGATCTGAGTGTCGCGATTTCGGTTTGCATATCGTTAAAGCCCTAGTCATTTTAGAATGTTAAGTTCTACTTCTGTATATTTATTTTGGTGAAAGTAACTCAAAAGTAATACAGGAGTAATGTAACGCATTACAATTCTGAGACAGTAATATTGTAAGGTAATGAATTACTTTTAAATAACAGTAACATGTAATATATAATGTATTCCAGTTTGGAAGTAACTTGCACAACACTGTTAATAACCAACAGCCCATAAAAAAATCTGAAAATAATTTTATTTTGTTTTGTAAGAAGATATTATTACGTTTTAGGCGGCATTCGTGTGGACATAACTTTTTATTACTGCTGTAAGTGAGCTCTTACTGTAAGAGCACATGAGTCACACCATACAGGAAGTGACCTGTTTCTTAGGAAACCAGTGTCTGGACACATGTTAAAGCAATACACCACACTGAACTCCATTTCAGCACGCTTCAAAATATGTACTTATTATAGCAATTACAATAACTGGGTTATTACTAGGTACTAACCCTGAACCAATCCCTAAACCTAACCTTAACCCATGTAGCTTATATTATCCAGGATTTTCTTAGGTAACTACACTGTAAGTACACTGTAAACCTTAATCCTAACCCAAAAATAAGTAGTATTGTAGTTACTTAATATTACTCTGTACTTAGATGTATAATTACACTGTAACAAGGACACCTTAAAATAAAAGTGTAACCAAAACAAAAAAACAACATACATTTCTTTAATTTTTGCTCATGTCAGTCCAACAAAGTGTGCTATTGATTTCGCTAAATTATTTTAAGGTGATCCAATTACATGTACTTAATTACTAGAGTAATAACAGTAAATGATGCATACTTACTGACCCTAAACCAAACCCTGACCCTAAGTAATTAATTAATTAATATTTCTTAGTACTTATTTGTATAGTTACACTGTAGCAAAGTCGTGTAGTAAAGACATTTTTTTTTACAGAATCTTTCTGCACATTATTACACATCAGATTTGAATATGCGCCAGGAGGGATGTCACTGATATTAAAATAAAATAATTACTTAAATTTTAATGTGTTCTTCACTTAAAGCAATCATATGGTTCAGAATACTTATTGTTGCTTTGTGTGTGTGTGTGTGTGTGTGTGTGTGTGTGTGTGTGTGTGTGTGTGTGTGTGTGTGTGTGTGTGTGTGTGTGTGTGTGTGTGTGTGTGTGTGTGTGTGTGTGTGTGTGTGTGTGTGTGTGTGTGTGTGTGTGTGTGTGTGCGCGCACGTGTGTTTTTTGGAGCACATTTGGCCTGATGTTTTATAAAAATGTGTTGCGCAAATATTATTCAGCGTTTCTCCTTTTGTGTTCCTTGGAAGAGAGAAAATATTGCAGGTTTGGGACAACATGATGAGTAAATAATGACATTCTATTTTTGAGTAAACTAGTCCTTGCAGTGAGAGAGGAATGAGAACAAAGGGTCTCTTACATATTTGCCTGAGGGCTGACACTGAGGTAAGGAGCCAGAGCTGAGCGTAGGGGAACTGGCAGGGCTGCAGAGCTCAGGAAAGGGATTGGGGATGGCAGGTAGAGAGGACGTTCGGTACTGTTGCTCCTCTTCCTGAAGTCTTCTGGAGGAATAAAGAAATAGGGTTATATTACGAACAAGAAACCTTGTCTCTAAGGGCCCGTCCACACGAAGACGCGTTTCACTGTATACGTATACATTTTTTATCGTATTGGCGTTTCGTCCACACGGATCCGGCGTTTTCGGAGAGTGAAACCGCTATTTTTTGAAACCGGGTCCCAAAGTGGATAAATCTGAAAACGACGCCCTTGCAGTTTCGTGTGGACGGCCTATCCGTATATTTTTGTGAAACGATGATGTCATCACCCCACGTGTCGACTAGTCAGACACGCTAAATCAGTAGCCATAGGCCTACCAGCAAAAACAACTGCGACTACTTGCTTGAGTTCATGCTTCAGAAGCTACTCGAGCCTCTTTTATTTATTTATTTGTGTATTTATTTTAATTATTTGATTGAATTTGATTATTATTCAAAAAACGCACCTCTGCCCCTTCATGCTCACCGGTGACAAGGCGTTCGCTCCGACATTACATTTCTCTGTACTGTATAGGCCTAAATGTTGTAGCCATTAAAGAAAAGTTAGTTTCATATTTATGATTAAATAATGTTATTTTTTTTCCATTTCATATATGTTGATTAGGCCCTATAAGTGAACAGCGTGAGTAAGATGCGCAATATCGAGACACATCATTTTGACCACTTCATTAAGTTTTGTTTTGTCTTCATTAAGTTTTGTTTTGCCTTTCTTTAAAATGAATTTCGTTTTGTAAAAATTGTATCTTAATTTTAATCAATGTTTTATTAACGAATTGCATGGATAGCAGACAATAGCCTATATAATCAGGACATGAGGCGCCGACGCAATATAAATTGCAACGCACGAGAACTGGAGCTTGTCTCATAAATGAACAGAAACTCAGAAATACCTATATCTAAGCTTTTAATGTCTACTTTTAAACAAAACAATTCAAAAAGAAAAGTAACAGACAACTCTAATAATCCGTATGAAGTGTGCATTTCTCTCTATAGGCACCTTCAAAACACTGCGAAGGTGGCGAGTCAGCATCGTCACACAAAACACTAGTTTATTAATAAACAATTCAAATGTCTCCTTGCTAGGCTATTTGACACATTCATAATAATTAGGCTATTTGCCGTTTTTTTGTGGCAAGCTTTATGCGTCTGCAAACTAATCGACCATCGTGACTCATCCTATAAATGGTACAAAATAGGGATGACTCATCCCTATTTTGTACCATTTATAGTTTTTCATATTGTTCAATAAAGTTCTTGGTAAAAAAGAAAAGAAGCTACTGTGCCTAATATTACTGTATATTATTGTATACAGCGCGCAAGGTTTATGCGCAAGTTTTCTTCTCTGTTTTTAGTGTATCTGTGTCAGAATTACAGCCCCTCGTACTGGTCTGGCATATATACTACACCGTTTTCAGTCGGTTTCAGTGGTTTCGTGTGGACGCAGATATTTCTTGAGACGACCCCGTGTTTACGGAATTTTTTTTTAGAACGAGGGAAAAAAAAGATCGGATAGGGAACGCACCGGCTTCGTGTGGACGTGGCCTAAGCCAAAAGAATTACTGTCAGCCTCAAATTGTTGATGGCTTTGGGCAGCATTAGCATTTTGGGCCATTTATTTAAGCTGCCATTAGACAGGGAGTCCTTTTGAAGTGGGGACTTCAGAGAAAAGCTGAAACACGCACACACACACACACATTTGTGCCGTAGGTTTTAGAGCATGAGGGAGTGTGTGATATGGAATTCAGAGCTGAAGTCTGAACGGTAACCTCTGAGTGAACCTTTGCTTGAGTGAACCCTCGTTCACAAGCTTGTTATCCTCAACTTCCTGCTCTGATCCGCAGCTGAGAGGCAAAAACACGATCACCAAATGGAAAGCATTTCTTCTCAGAGGTATCAGTATAACAGAGCAATGGAATAACAATAGTGCCACTCTTGATGGAGGCGAAGAAAGCCAAGCTGAAAAAGATCATGTGTGTATTTCATTTAAGCTATTGTTTTGGAAAATCTTTGAAGTTTTGATGTAATTTCCTCAGCTTTTTGGTATTTCTTACAACAAAATGTGCTCTGTGGGTGTAATAAAAATAACGCAATATCAAAGCAGGTTTTGTTTGCAAACTAAATTCTTCACTAAATAACTTTACTTTTCTGATCAGTTTTCAGAATGACTTTTGTGGCCAAGTGGTTTGTATAACTACTCCTAATCATGACTATATTGAATGCCCCAATTTTTAGTGGTAGTTGTATGAAGAACTTCCCCCTCAACTTACACAGGTGCACTTCATACTACTATTAACTATGAAAACATGATGTTATCCACCCAATGTTTAATCAAACAATAAAGGTATCAATTAGTATACATTTTATAATGGTTTACGGTCGTTTAGGACACAAGATTAAAATTTTTCCTGTCTGTTGAAGTTATGTCTACCCGCTACATACAACGACAAACCATATGTCAAATTCACACCAGACTATGGTGAAAACGGACCTGTGTTCGGGCTGCCACAAGCTGTGCCTATTGAGATTAGGCAATGAAACACTTTAGATTGAACACGTAATATACGCATGTGCATAATGTCATCGTCTTTAGAGATTCACGTTTTTGTTGTTTACACAAGAACGTTTTCAAAAACGTCCACTTTGAAACCCGTTTTAAAACTTTGCAGTTTTCAGGCACCCAAAACGTACCTGACAGCGAGGATGTGCATAGGCTGGGACCGCCGCAGTCTCTGGTGTGGGGAGGTGGACTGAGCGTGCGTGTGATATGCAGCGGTCGATGCGGCTGACCATTGTGCAGCAGTGGAGTGGATTCAGTCTGAACACTGCAAGAAGTGTACAGACTCTCAAAGGAAGAGTTCATGTCATTCACCAGAGCTTCTAGATCCACGTCATCCTCTGGTAGGGAGAGAAAGGGGAAGAAAATCAGACATACAAAACCACTTCTATTATTAATTCATTACCTTTTATCAGAAAAGTATAAAATGTTTATTAAAAGGTTGTTATATCAAGTAAAATTAAGATATGTGATCTAATGTACAGTATATATCTGTCATCTGCAGTTGCTGAGCAGGAGAACAGGTTTCAAGTCACATCCATTACTAAATTGGGTTTGTTATCATGGCTGGAACATTGAATTAAGCAAAAAGCATCTTAGCATCAACTATCATACTGTACACAAGTTATGAACTTTCAGAAATGTGTTTCATAATCACACCACTAGAGGGCGGTCTAGAATTTTAGATCTAAAAACCTCACAATGTAGTTCAAGGATGTGCAGACCTAATGTAACAATCCTGCTCTTAAGCATTAAAGGGATTGTGGACACAAAAATTAAAATGTTGTCATCATTTACAAACCCTCAAGTTTTTTTCAAAACTTTAAAAATGTATTTCCTCTGCTGAACAAAAAAAGAAGATATTTTGAAGAATGTCCATAACCAAAAAGTTGATGGACCCCACTGACATCCATAGTATGGAAAAAAAAAAATGGAAGTCATTGGGGCCCATCAACTGTTTGGTTACTGACATTCTTCAAAATACCTTCTTTTGTGTTCAACAGAAGAAAGAAATGCGTAAAGTTTGGAACAAACTTGAGGGTTAGTAAATGATGACAGAATTTTCATTTCTGGTGAATAATATAATATATATATATATATATTTCTATGCTTTACCTATAAGGTGAGGCATGAAGAACAACAACAAACTTTTACAAATATTTAGTAGTTATTTCAGCAGTACTTTTTCCCATGGGGACCTGGGTACAAATGTTGTGGACAAATTGTCTTGGTCAAAATTGCCTTTTATACAACACCTTATCTAGAAGAAATTGATTACAATTGGCAAAAGGCTGGGTTACCTGTGCCCTCTGCAAGACCTTTTTCTGAAAACCCATCAGATAATCAGCTGATCCCTATGTATTAATAGAGACATGCAGGTAAGCCCCTTCTCTACTTAGAGATCCTGGAGAGCTACAGTATAAGATATATTCACACACCGAGGCTTTAGGGGGAGGTTTGAGAGTGAAGTCACGCCATGGGGTAAAAGAGACAACGTTTGTATAGGCCTGTGTAAAAATAATAATACAATAAAATAGGAGGGCTTGGTGACATTAACTGATAAAAAAAAAAAAGCATTTAAGCAAAAAAATCTTTTTTTTTTTTTTTTTTTTTTTACTTTAGGGGTAAGTGTTTGGGATTTGCTCACTCTTTTCCAGTCTGAACCCAAACTCAGTTGAAACCAGACAAACAGGTCTATGCTCTGAAAGAGCTGTGAATATTTTAATTGAAGATGGCTTATCAGCATGACAAAACAGCACTCTGAACCACATATTTGGCAAACATCAATCATGATGCAATTCTGCCTTAGCTCTGAATAAGTCTATTTAAATCTGTGCACTAACGTTAATTTGAACTGTAAATCTAAATCTAACCTCATGTAACATCAAGCACAAGTTCCCATATATTCTGGTCACTTCCATGAAATTAGAATGAATTGTAACTGGTTTAAAGCTTCAAAATGGAAGCACTATAAAGGTATAATGAAAAAAATCATGGAAGTAGTTATAAATGTGGGATATTCAGTCTTCTGAAGCCATACGATAGCTGTGAGTAATGAACAGTCTGAAATTAATTCATTCATAATACAGCTTAAGAGTTGTAACCAGATTATTGAGTTACACCAGTGATTGAATCATTCAAACCGGTTTTGTGATGTGCACCAATTTATTTGTTGACAAATCAGACCTCATTAAAATAGTCTGTTTCTCATAAAGCTACATTCAAAGGACTTGAAATAAAAGACATTTAAACTTCTGTAGGATATTTTTAATTCTCCTTTTGCACTGCACTGAAAAAAATAAATTCATACAGATTTGGAATTACATGGAGATATGTAAATAATGTTAATTTTCGTGTGAACTGTTTCTTTAACAGTACAGTGCAATATGCATGCACTTGGCCCTCTGTAATGGAAACAGAAGCATATTTGTCCAGCAGAGGGTGCTAAAACAAACAAGTGGATAAAAATCAAAACAAAATACACACTGGACAAATTCTAATCTGTAGTTGGCATCCTTTTATGACCAAAAGAGCCAATTGGATACTTTTTTTTGGGGGGGCAGGAAGGAATTTGCTAATACACTGTCTGTTCTCAAACAGCCTCACTGAGGCATAGTTACAAATTTAGGCACCAATGTGACTGTGTGAAAATAATGATGATAAATGTGACTGTGTGAAAATAATAATGATAAATAATTGCCAATTTTTAATTCATGGTAAGTCTAATTGATGAACAAATTATTCTGTGAACTGGATCAAGCAATTAGTTGAAACCCAGCAGGCATTTCAACGTTTATTAATGGGTGAATGGAAGTCCTGGATAAAGGTTGAATCACTGTTGAATTTTGTTTCAATTTTACAAAAAGAATACATTTTAATAACATCTTCATACAGATCTTGTTAAAAAGAGATTTACTAACAGCTTGCGCCAACGCAAACCCTCTTTTGGCTTTAAAAAACTACTGTCATGATTAGCTAATTAATTTCACTGATAGTGAAAAAGTTAGCGATGAAAGGGAGTGGGTTATTTTTGCGGCTGACCTTATTGCATATGCATTTGTAGGAGTTTCTCTTTCAGACGCAAAATGTATGGGAGGGGAGTAGTATTTAAATGAGGTATTTTTCATGCAAGGTGATTTAGCTACTAAGGTTTGAGCTCGTCAATTTACTTGGTATTTGAGCCATTATTTACCGCTCCAAAAAAAGCATGTCTTAAACCAGATGCTAGATTGCGTTGGTCAATATGGAAATGATCCGGCTGCATCTGTGTTCTTTGAATTGCCAGTAGATCATGCGCAGAACATTCCACTCCCATTTGCGCTTTTTTGGAATTGCGCTCACACGCAAATTTGCCCTGTTTAGTAAATCTGGCCATACATGTTTGTGTTAATGTTTTCACAAACATTTAACCTTAACCCCTGGGGGGTTTTACGTTTTTTTTTTGTGCCATGGTGAAATTTTGACATGCCCTAACATTTGTTTATTTTTTATTAAAAAAAAAATTATGTTTTTTATAAACCTATTAATAGATAAGGTAAGATTACACTGTATTCAGCACAAACTATGCTACAATATATGTGTGCAACATGTATGTACATATTTGTAATTTTGAGAAAAATAACATTTATGTGTGGTTGTTGAAAAAACTACTAAACATTTGTTCACAAGACTTTTGAGACTGGATCTTATAGAATTTTTGTAATTTATAAAATAATTTGTAATTACAAAAATTTGTGAAGACCATCCTGCCCATAATTCACATAAAAAAATATGATTTAAATTTTGTAAGACAGTTTTTGTTTAGAAAGGAAATATGCGAGGATGTGCGAATTATGTGTGTTTCACACCTGAGGAAAATAAAGACCCTCACCTAATGTGCCTTTCAATGAGGAATGTGACTGAGAGGGAACCTTTTTCAAAAAAAGCTGAATTCTTAAGAAAGATGTTTCATTGCTGAAACAACAACTGACATTTCAACCACATTTCAATGTTGAAGGTCAGTCACATGCTCAAAGAATGATTTGTCCATGAATCAGATATTTCTACATCTCTCACACTCTCAAGAATGGGCTACAGAATTAGTCATATGGACCACGTTTGTGATATTTTAAGTATTGACAGTCGCAACATATTCATTAAATTGAAAAGAATGAGCAGGACATTCTTTAAAAAGTAATGAGAATATAAGTTTCAGATTGGTCTTTTAGGGATGATACAAAAGTAGACATAAGAAAGTTCAACTATTAATTAAAGCTGCAAGCAGCGATGAAAGGGCCCTCGCACCACCACCCGGTGGCTTAAGGAAAACAGGTACGGTGGGCAAAATGCATTTAAAGGTGGGGTATGTGATTTTCTTTTTTGACCATTTTTTCAAAATCACTTGAAATCCTATTCCCAACCCACTTACTGGCTGTAAATTAGAAGCACTGAAATGAAAATTAAGCAATTTAATCATCTGTGGAACGGGCAGGACTCAAAAAAACTCCAGCCAATCATTTTCAAGACCGTCTAAAATCATTGGACAGAAAATGCGTCAGTCAAACGGTTGTACCATGCACCCCTCCCCCACCCCCCTCACGCATGTCCCGTTCGTGCGCATACTCAAAGCTCGTGACCCAGTCACAGGAAGTGCAAGTCGCCCCGGTACAGACAGAGAGAGAGAGAGAGGAGAGAGAGAGAGAGGAGAGGAGAGAGAGAGAGAGAGAGAGAGAGAGAAGAGAGAGAGAGAGAGAGAGAGAGAGGAGAGAGAGAGAGAGCGCATCTGAGTTTTCGCTCGTGCTTGATTGCGCGTCCATGTTTTTCGAATGGGTGGAGTCAGGGCCAGCGTTGGAGAAGAGAAGGTAGGACCTTATGAGTTGTGTATTTTCAAAATCTGCCGGCCGTTTTGCAAATCACATACCCCACCTTTAAGTAGGTAAATATAGGAGGACTATGTCAACGTCATTTGAATTTGCCACACTTCCTGCTGCCAGCTGGTGGCTCTATGACTAACTACATTTTGGCATGTAGATGTGTTCAGGCAAGGGGACTTACCTTGTTGACAGCAAATAAACCCATCCTTCAACCTTTTCACAGGATATGAGGCACTGAATTCTAAAAGCTTTTTGTTTTTACAGTGAGGAGGGCCTGAGACTCATCTCAGACGTCTCTTATACATGAATGATTCAGGAGAACAGCTCCTCCAGCCCCGCCGGCTGCAGTCAGTACTCAGCATTCAGCGAGTGCAGAACGCAATGCAAACTGACTCAGCAACCATGGGAACGCTGCATCAAATGTACTGTCTTATTAGTGTGTGGGATATCAAATCTGAATTATTTGTGAAAGTACAGGCTGCAGTGCCAGAATCTGATCATTTGCCATTGGAGCTGTTTACATTTCAGGCTGAGGTGAATTGAGTTTTGCCAACGCTTTTGCCATTTCACATCAGAATGGTGGTAGTGCCAGAGCTGGTGCTTGGCCAGTTGGGATTAGAGTCAAGAACCAATCAATTCCAAAGAATTGAGAGTCAAATGATGAATTAAGTGGATTTGTTTCAGTCGAAGTCAAGGGTTAGTACTTTTTTTGGAGCGTTTTTTTTTTTAAAAACATTTTGTAATCTAATTACTCAAACCATATGAGGCTGACATTTTTTATTATTCATTTCTATTATTTGTTGTTGTTGTTGTTTGTTTGTTCTGTTGGGTATTTATCTTTTTACTATTGTGACACCATCTATAGTGTCCTTGAAGACTAGCATTGGATGCACTCCACCTAGTGGTTCCCTTTTGAAGTGGAACTTTGATGCTGCGTCTTGGTGTTGAGGTGCGTTTTCTGAGGCACGTGTAAACAATTGCCAATAATCATTGGCAGACGACAGTCAATGACATCACATGTGAAGTGTCATATGGGGTGACTGAGTTACACATCTCAGCTTTTCTGTCTTCAGGAGCCACTTGTTTGTATGCGCGTGTAAGACAAGAGTCTGTTGGAGCGCGTTCAACTCTCAAGGAAGCTAGATGACCTCATTACTTTACATTTGTGGTTAGAAGCTCTTTTCTTGCTTGATTTTCTCCCAAAATATAAGAATCTAGCGTTTGCTCAGAGCGCATTCAGCTCTCGAGGGAGTTGGAGGCACTCATGACAATGCATTCAGAGTAGGAGGCTCTGTTATTGCTTGATTCTCTCTGGAATGATGAGAGTCGTGAGTCTGCACCTCATGGTTCAGCACGGAAGCTTTGATCATGGGGCAGTGTAGAGGCAGATGTTATGAAATAAGTTTATCTCCTCTGCTTACCACCTTGTGGCTCATGACAAGGCATATGCTGAGGCAGGCCTGTGGGGCCCTATACTATGAAATCTGCCCAATCTCTGCTCAGCAGTGCTGCCAGAGTGTCACTGTGAAGAGTGTAGTAGTTGCAATAGAGACATCTGTGATTAGGAGAAAGAGAAAATCTTTCTCTTCAATGCTTTGATCTCACACTCTGACCTCTTCAGTCAGCCGGTGAGGTGGTCGTACAAATGTTTACAGAGCTGGGGTCTCAGTCTGCTTGCTTTCATGAGATGTATCCCTCTCTGGGGTTTTCATGAGGGTTGAAGGAGTGGAGATAGGAATTTTTTTTCTCTTTCGCTCATAAGCTTACGCTGACATTTGGGTCTGCTTACATAGACCTGCATGAGTTCCCCTATAGAGAACTTAAAGGGGTGGATTGAGTTGCAAAATTCAGCTCTATTGCCCTCTCAAATTTCAAAGGCTTGAAAAGTAGATTGGAGACAGATTATGTTTGCTCGCTTCTCTAGAAGAACCATGCTTAAGCATCCTTAGGGTTTCTGCAGTGTAAACAGAATTATGGTGGGCAGTCTGCAAACTTCCCTCTATTTCTTTGCCACCCTCCCCAACTATTGTTGAGTTTTGAAGTAGGGATATACGCTCCCCTTGAATGTGTGCTTCTATGGGCAAGTCAGGGTGTGAGCTGTTCTCCCCTGGTTACATTGGGATCCTTAAGTAGGGAATAAAAGAATAAAAGCGTCTTTCTTGGGAGTATAGAGCCTGGTTTAAGAGAGTTATTGGGCAAACTGCAATATGTCCTTCTCTTGTTTGCCTCACTTCCTGAATAATGGTAGGGATGTATGGTCCGTCAGACAAAACAGTTAATGACATGCAACTCTTTTATACTCATGGGCGCTCCATGTGTGACCTCATGGACTGCCGTCTGACAATGATTATTGCCATTTGTTTACACTTGCCTCAGACACTGGTCATGCTGATGGCATCTCCCATAGCATCAACAACAAAAGACACAGCATCTCGTTCCCCTTTTCAGGGAACTTGGTTGCATATGTAACCTGAGACAATTTTCTGGTATTTATCATCTTTATGTGCTACTTTATTTGAGCAGGTGTGTCGAATTTGACTGTTCTGAGTGAGAACCTTGCATTTTCTGAGGCATTGATGTGTTTGAATGTAGCACTTTGATGGCATTTGTTGCTGAGACTTTTATTTTGAATGCAGAGCATGAAAGCTGTTGACTCTTCTGTCTTCTCTTCTGTCAGTGCTATATGTCAGTGTCATTATTCTAATGTTATTTTCGTAACTTGTTACGAAATAAATAAACTCTCACCTCAGAAAAACATACTGTTTGTAGCACACAATCTTCAATTGCATGCGCATATGAGAAGGCGCACGCTATATATAACTTCACAATATATAAAGAGCAAAAGAAGTTATGAGCATGCAAAGTCGTAGTTACATTGTCAAAAAATTAAAACGAAAAAATTACCAATAAACTACGTAACTGGTAAGTTGTGTGTTAGCTGGGAAGGATTTACTTGCAGGTATAATGTTCATTATATTCATCATGAGTAGTTTTGTTATGTTTAATTTACAGTTCAGTTCATTTACAGTATATAGGGATTAGGTCAGATTCCTAACAAATTGTGTTGACTCTTAATAACTATGGGAAAATGGTCCTATGGCAAAACCAGTTGAGAACCACTGTCTTATGCCCTATTCGGACGGGATTAGTTTTACATGGAGAGGTGGGGTAGAGTAAATATTACCAGAGCTTCTCATTGATTTTTGTCTCATCCAAATGTGCCATCACAGTAATCATTAAGGACATTGTCAGTAAAGATTACGGTGACTTTTATCTTCTGTAAAAAGGAAAAATGCATGTGAATGTCTGTGATTGCTGATATTGTATTATTATAATGCTTTTCCTCTGTGTTTTTGACCTGAGCTACCGTTTGTACACTAATCTTAAGTATGCTTTCCTTTCATTTCAATATGGATGGTATCCGATGAAAAAAATAGAGCCAAATAACAAACAAAAAAAAATCTATCCATTTTAATATCAGTGTCATATAAGAGTAAGATGCTTGTGTAGATTTCGCTGCTCACTTATGAGGGTTTATTATAAAGAGCCGCATCTAAAAAACTTCTGAAGTTTACTTAAATAAGGTTTTTATAATAAAAAAAATATATCAATACATAATAACTTAAGACATACAGTATACATCATATGTGATGCACGCAAGCACAGAACATAACCTTCTGTAACGCCCACATCTAGAAAATACACACACCTCCCTCTGCAAAACATGGAGATGTTGTATCCCTTCCAAATCGGTAAATGAAATCACAGACGTTGAGTGTTAAAAATGTGAAACACAAATGTTGTTTAGAAAACTAGTCCCATCCGAATAGAGCTAGACAACAGGACTTATCGCACCACAACAAGGACTTTAACCATCTGATCAGACTTAAAAGGAGGAAACACACATTAAAACTAATTGAAAATGGCAGTCTGTCTCTGCTGCTCACTTATGATCACCTGTGATGGTTATTAATATGTACTGTATAACCAGGGCCTTAAACCAGGAACACACAACGTGATTTCCGTTGGATCGCTGTTTTTGTTTTCATTGCACGACTGTCTGGGATATCATTATAGTAGCTGTTGTCTGCACATTACACGATGGCTCGGCAACAGTGGGTCACACATTACCAAACATTTCAATGGGAAGAATCGCAGACAACACTGTCTGGTCTACAAACTTAAGCCGGGACACACTTAACAACTGTAAGGCCAATTATGAATGTAATTTGATACTTACGACTGATCATGCCCAAAAGCGCCGGGTCAGACACAGTTGTGTTCAGTCTATGTTAACAGTCGGTTTGTAAATTCTGCTCCAGTTGTTGGATATAGTCTGTAAGTGTGCTCAGTTCAGTCTTAGAATGTTTCAGCTATTCGTTAAGTGTGTGCCCGGCATAGGATTCTCAATCAAACACACTCGAGAAGTGATACAGGAAATAATGTAAGATAATGCGTGAGACGTGATTTCTTCCTGATAAAAGTTGTAGCCCGCAAAAAGCTTGCGATCCCAGTTGTCAGTGCACTGATTTGCAGCGAAAAAGAAAAAAAGAAGAATAAGAAGAAGAATGGTTGTTTTCAGAAGCCATGCTAGCTGATTCTGTTGCAGGTTTCTTACTCCTCCCCCATAGCTATCCCTTCCCACCCATCTTGCTCTCTCATTGGCTGTAGATCATCACCGATGTAATTTCCAGTCAACACATTTCACACTGCATTACTCTAAGTTGCAGACAGGTCCAGATATTTTGCACGCAAAAATCTCATGGGCATTGCTGATGCATCGGCTCTTCTCTCAGATCACTTCTTTGATAATATAGACTATGCGATTGTCACTCATGTGAACAAGCACCGACTTGCCTCCAATTTTTAGGAATTTGATCATGATTACTACCACAAAACTATCAGCGAGTAAAAATTGGGGGTATAATAATGTAGTATGTACATAGAATCAGATATTTGTGTTAAATGATGGCCCAAGGTTTTGAGAGTAATGTGTATGAAAAATGGAAGTTTCCAATAATTAGTAAAGGGTGATACCCAAACACACCCTGATACGTCACTGATATTCATATGGGTCCACTTTAGCAGTGGTGTGCATGAGCTAATTTACCACTATGTATCTGGTTCTATTAGTGGGAAGTGGCATAAATACATCTCAGCTAATCTACTTTTGAGGCTGCTGATTCTTTGCCCTAGACAAGTGGTTAAATTGTTTCACTTATGCCAAAGACTGTTAAAGACAAAGTTTTAAAAGCACCATGTTTTGTTGCACAATGTTTATGACTGAGTTCATTAGGCCATCCAGCTGGTGACAATTAGCATGTAAATTGTGAGTGAACAAAGAGACGGGAGTACTAAAAGGGGAAAGGAGGAGTCGCTTTGGCAGGAACGTCCTGTAGAAGACCTGTGGGGGAGATATGTGCCTCAAACACACACACAGATGTATACATGTGAAAGGAGGCAGTGGAGCAAGTCTTTTCACAGATATAGACAGCACTCTAATAAAGCTTTCCCAAGTTGTCTAAACAATACAGTGCCTTCATATAAGCACCACACAGGAGGGGTGGGCAGAAGGGAAAGGAGGGAGATATAAAGGATGGGGGATTCATATAGAGAAGGAGTGGGAGAAGAATAGAAAATAGGACCCTGAGTTTTATTTTAGTTAGCCATAAAAGTTAGTTAATGTAGATGCAGATCTGATCCTGATTCTTCAATATATACAATATACAATACAGTGAATGGTGATAAGTCTTTCAAGATTCAAAGATTACAAAAACACACCAAAAAAAAGGTAGTTTATATGACTAATCTGCTATAGATTTACAGTAGCTTGTATGAGGATAATGGTGGAATTTAAGTTAATTTTCACACAATATATTTTTCTCTGCCATGTAATGACATGAGGTCACAGGATAAAAGTGGTCACATTAGCGAAACTTCTGCGAAATTTTGTAGGCAAGGAATGTTCATAGTCAATAGTGTAGCGATGCATGAAGCACTGCTTACTCAGAGGTCACTTTCAAATCTAGCAGCTTTATATTGGTAAACGCAGCAAATCCAAGAGTTAACAGTTCAATAAACTTGAAGCTAATGTAAAATCCACACAGATATTTTTTTTTTCCTCAAGTGTTCCTCACACAAAATTCTCAATCAAGTGGATTCCTATTGAGATGACTGCATTTTACCTGCGGAATTTCACCATATAAATGGAAATGTGATTATATAATATTAGATAAGATATATAATTGTAACCAAAACTGTTAGGTTACCAACATTCATCAAAATATCTTATTTGCCATTCCACAGAAGAAAGTTATACAGGTTTGAGACGACACCTTAAACAGCTTTCTTGCAATAAGGAGTTTTTTGGTTTGCATGAAAAAGTAGTCAGAGAGATTATGATAGCTAAAAATGCCCCTGGCAGTCAAGCAGCAGAGCATAACAAGAGAGGGAAAATCTGGAAAAACAATAATGGAGATCAAGGCCTGTTCTTGGGAAACATCAATCTAATCAGTGAGTTTCATATACTTCACATTCCATAATCTTATAAGCCCCTCCGCCCACCACACTAAAACCATTCTTTCTTCAAAAGAATGCAATACACTGGATATTGCTGCTTTAGGGTCCATCAGAACCATGCAGTGTAGGAGAGGCACTGACCTCAACAAAGGGATACCTTGAATAACTCTGCAGTTGTACGATCCAGCCTTCCAATTTTGAACCCAGAACTAGTAAATATCAAAACTGTATGACTTTCTTTCTTCTGCAGAAGTCAAAAGATACATAGAAGAATACTGGTAACCAAAGATTTTTGGTGGAGACATTTATCAAAATATATTATTTTATTTTCTGCAGAAGAAATCAGTAAATGTTGACAGAATTTTCATTTTTGGGTAAATTATCTTTTTAAGATCACTGGTCTCATGGATGAGATTTTTAAACCCAAATAATAAATGCAAATAACCATATAATCATGCATAGTTAGCACAGAAAAAAATGTAACATTTAAGAACCGAAACCATCTTTCATATTTTGTTGCGGACGTGGCTGTATATCCAATAAAACTCTTCGATGAGATGTTAAACCAAGGTCCTGACTTAAAAATCCCATGACACTTCTTGTTAAGAGTAGGGGTGTATAACGTTGTCCTGGCCACATCCTCTCCTTTGGCCGTTATCAATCACGGTCTCCTAATAATCCCCATCATTTGATTTGGCTTTATCACACTCTCTCCTCTCCACCTATAGCCGGTGTGTAATAAGTGCACTGTTCCCATTGTACTGTGGCTGTCGTCAAATCATCCAGGTGGATGCTGCACACTGTTGGTGGGTGAGGAGATATGCTTATGATATGATCTGATTATAATTATAATGTACACTGGGTGTACAGTAGTGCATAATAAAGTGCTATATAAATGCCTTATTCATCCATCCATCCATCCATCCATCCATCCATCCATTCATTTATTCATAGAGCTAAGAGCAGAGTCCAAGGTTTCTCAGCAGGTTGTGGGCCAAACCCTCTGCATCTGCCCCGTTCCTTGAACACCAGAACCACATGACAAGCCGTAGCCCATGCAGGAAAAACAATAGTCTCAAAAAAGATTTCTGTCTTTACTGCGATGGCCAAGTTCATCTTGATGTCTCTTGTCTTGTAAAAGCCAGTGATCATCAGTGTGAAGGGAAGTCTGGTGAGTGGCATTTCTATTTCATTATTTCATTAACCAATCATTAATACCATTGATCAGCCTTACCAAACGTGGATGTTTTTTCCACTAAGAAACAAACATTGTTTTGTTACTTTGATTGATACAGTGAAGCTGCTTTGATACAATCTATATTGTGAAAAGCGCTATAAATATACTTGACTTGACTTGACTATTTCTGCGATTCCTTTCTTTGTGTGGACTGACCACAGGAATCTGTGATATATTTGATCTGTGCTCCTGATTCAATCAACAGCCCAATGGCCAAAGCGAGAGTGCAGGATCTCAAGTGGATGCTGCAATGCCTGGATTCTCATAACTCGTATACTTTTAGTCAGCAGCTGACGTGGGCTATGTATGCTTACAACTCATTGCTGGTGTCCTCGACTGGGCTCTTCCTATTCATGTGTTGCTTGGGTTATCAACCTCCTCTGTTCTCTTCCCAGCGTACCGAAGCTGCTGTTTCCTCGGTTCAGGCTTTCATCCAGTGCTGCCACCTCCGTGAGTAGGGGCATGGAAGTGCTGGTCCAGTCCAGGGGATGCACTGAAATAACTGCAGACTACCCTCGGGGGGTGGCTCCTGTGGGTAGGTACATCTGTGGCCATATACACCATTGCTAAAGTCATCAGTCCGGCAACAGTGCAGCTTTCGTATACTCCACTCCCTCTGTTGTGTCCACCCTCTCTTTCATGTCTCCCATGTCAAACCTGCCTTACGTTCTCCCCATGCCAGTCTTGTCAAGTTTATTGGTCTAGTTTTTGTTTTTGTTTCCCTTACATCTCTGTCCTCTGCCCAGTTAGTGCTGTGGTTCTCAGTCCTGCCAGAACACAACAGACTGCCCATCCTGGTGCAGACTCTTGTACTCATCATTGGTTCTGGTCCGTGGATTATCCCTTGGTGCTGAATACATTGTTGGACTGTATACCCGTGTTTGATTTTTGCTTGCCTCTAACCTTAGTACCTAGTCTATGCTGTTGTCCACCTAGTAATGCCCTTCTTGCCTGTCTGACTTTTCTTTTGTCTCCCGTATGGATCTGTTTCTCTGGCCTGATCCATGTCAGTCTGACCTTCTCTAATTTGCCCCTCTTTGAGTTGGCTCAGAGCCAGGTGGCTTGCCCCAGTCTTTTGTTGGAAGTTCTTATAAAATCTAAGTTTAGCATCTATCTGCTTTTGAGTCTTTTCTTCCAGAAAACCTGATAAATATTCAAATATACATACATAGATATTTGTCTTATATCTAATTATAGATTAGCTATAATTACTTGACAGCAAAGTTGATTTGAAAGTCAATGTGGCGTTTTATCAATATTGGGTTTAAGGTTTAAGTAAGTTTTATATAATTAAAGTAGGTTTTATATATTAAACCTATATTAATATAGATTTAAGTCAATGTTGTTTACTAGTTTTTCCACATGTTGCATTTAGCTTTTAAAGCAGGACAGGACAGTAACTTCTGGTGTAGTCACACAAAGTCTGATTTTTGATCATTGGCATGAAGCATGAACTCTTCTGTATATCGCAGCTTATTCTGGCAAGAGCTGCCCGTGCCATGGTAGGGTTGTCTGTTCAATAATGATCAATCACAGGAATCTTCATGGTCAGAATTTCTGTCTGACCAAAGGTAAGCACCAACCATATTCATATTGATATATTATTTCATTCCATATTGACAGCAGAAAGTACATATAAATATTCAAATTGTAGGATACAAGGCAATGCTAACTCCTTTTTGCAGTGAAATACATCCGTGCTCCAGTGAATTATTACTTATAAACATAATCTGACAATAGAGATTATACCGACCTGAAAATCATTGCCGCAATCAAAATATTCCACAACACTGAGCGCATGTAATGTAACTTCAGCGCAATTTAGTTTTGAATGCTCCTTTCCTGAGAGAGGAACAAAGACAGACGCCACACGATTCCAGAAAAGCCATCAAATGTAAACCATTTGTGCTGAAAACCTACAATGTCAAATTCTACCAAGCGCCCCAGTTTCAATAAGTTTCATAAGCCAGTTAACTTACAAATAATAGAGTGTGGTATTTAACTCTATTAAAAGACTATAAGTATGTTAGAGTTATCTGTAAACGTCATGCAGGATTTCGATGCAGCAACAAATATTTCTGGCCTCAATCTGAGATTTGACAAACAAATGCTTCTCATCTATTCTTAACTGCATTCCAGCTTCCCAAAATAAGACCTTTGTTGTCACAGTTTGTTGTTTTCAATGGAGTATGAAAATGGCAGGGTCAAATAACAGGCATGGGAACATGCTTTGCTATTTTGTTCTAGTTTTTTTCATTCATTCATCTATTTAGACGTGATAATAGTGGTCAGTTAATAGTCTGAATCCATGTTTAAAAAATCCATAAACCAACAGAAAATAAAGCAACTGTGTTCGACAAAGACCACTGGACAAATTAAATCTTATGGGGTATTAAATTATTACAACCAAGAGTTTAGTGTAGTCACAGCTTTGATGATTCGCGGCGTACTCTGAGAAGTCCTAAATGTGAATTTCTGCTTCATTTACTTCAATGACAGCATCAGACTTTAAGGGAAAAAAAAAACAACCTTCTGGCTCTACCTCCCATGCTGAGGCGATATTGTGCTTAAATCTCATGCTCCAAATATCATGCCTCTGTATTTTTGTATGGCACAATTAGGTTGGCGGCATAATGAGTGGCACCCTGTGTCTTTACAAATCAAGCCTTTGAACTGCAGGAGTGTTTACAGCGGAAGAGGCCTGAATATAGATCCCAGTTTGAACTTAATGAGCAAGTCTCTTACCATAAAAGGCATCGACAACAGACAGTCCCAACTCAAGTCCGAGTGTGTGAGACAGACGGCCCCCGCCCATAATCAAGTATGCACACACATACACACTTGTTATTAAACCATGAGCAATTCCACAAATCTATTAAAAACTCTTTACATCTGTTTTGGATATTAAGAACAAAGAAAAAAACACACCATAACCACTATTTTGTTTTACTGTCATTACAAATATCTGAGCCAGGGAATCTTATTTTAAGAAATGTATGAAGTGCACATGCAAATTATTAATTTACTGACCTTGATGGCTGGGTGAATTCTGATTGGTTGACTGCTGAAAACTTGGTCCAATCAGATCTGCCTGTCTGTGATTGGCAGCTCGTTCTACATTATCCTGCAGAGACAGAAGCCAATAAAGTGGTCATGCTAAAAGCATTTTTTTGACATCAAACCACTCACATACACACACACAAGCACACACTTTGGAACAATTTTTTATTGTCCATAAAGGAATATATCAGTTTAGTTTAGTAAATTTGACAGAACATTCCTGGAGAAAACTCAATCCCTCCAAAATGTTGTCTCAACGTGCAGTGAAAAACTTTTTGTTAATCCGTATTTTGGTTCTTTTCTTCCAGTAAAATATCTAAACATCATTAAAACAAGGGACATTTAGCTGTTATTTATAGCTTAAATTTAAAAAAAAAATTATGTCAATGTTTAGCATAATGCTTTTTTTAGGTTTATGTCTTTTATGTCTTTTAGGTTTAATACAGACAGCTGTATTCATGTCAGATGTGTCTTAAGGGGCATGTATGTCTATGCAATAAAAATTCTCCCGTACTCTTTCAGCAAAGGGAACGTGCATGATGCAATTGCCCAATATGTGATGAAAGAGACGAGAGGAGGCCCTCCCCTTGTCCTCAGATGCCCCCCTGCTGTAATTGGGGAGGGTCACGGGCATGTTTACAGGCTATGAGAAAAATAGCATCGTTCAGACTGTCATGTGATCAGCTGAAACTGTGCCATTGTATTCACGGAACAAGATCTAAAGCAACTGGCAGCTGGGAGCCACGTTCTTCGCGTGTAAACTACAGGTGGCAGTGGATTCAAAAACTCATTCCTTTCCATAACAGAGCCTCTCTGCTGTCTCACCAGAGGGGAACACTTTGAACTCTTGGATGGTGCACAAAAAACAAAAAGCTCGGTTTGAGCGCAGTAGGATAAAGGATTGTGGGATATCTCTTTCAGCGCTGATTGGAGCTTTCACAGCACGAGCTGGGAACAGAATGTCCTGTGGCACTCTCGTATTTAGAGATGGTTCTCAGAGCGAGACCACGAAACCCAGAATCTGGCTGTGATGTGGCTGTAGAGCGTCAGTAGTTTTATGGCTTCTGATTGCTATGCACAATGTTCCAGAACCAGAGCAAGATTGTTTTGTTTTCTTATGTAAATGTGTTTATGTGTTAATGGATGCCACACACATCATCACTTTGTTGAATGCAAACGGAACTGTTGTTGACATGTTTCATATACATTTGATCAATATCTTGATGCTGATAAACACCTAAATATAATTTATTGTGAGCAGTTCCCTATCGAGGAAACTCGACAATGCATCGAGAATCGACACTTTGGGGACGCTCCCTTAGCGTGCGCCTCTGAAGTAAAAATTAAACTATTCCAATCCTGATTGGTGTTGCGTCGTGACGTAACATGTGACGGCATAACCGGAAGCATAAAGGTGACGCTGACGCATAGAATGCCAGCTATCGCTCTTCAGCAAGCGCTCTCTGTGAAACTGTCTGTCTTATTTGATGTTGTTTGTCTGTGCTAAGCTCTATATTATGGCGAGTGAACAATACACTAAGTGTGTGCACCCCTGCCCAAGATTATATGCCACGGGTGGGGACACGCATCTGCTGTGTGTGTGTGTATTGTTTAGGGGCGCAGCACGCACAGTCAGCGCCTCGAGAGGGCTGCCTGTGATACTGTAAAGCACTTCCTATTAGAGTGCTGCGCTCTCGCTTGGCTATATTATTTCACTGATGATGGCCAGGCTCGCGATCCCCGCGATTCGGGTCCCGCGTCCGTTGAGGCGGCGCGACGGCTTAGATCGCGGAGATCGCAGAAGGATCTCGCGGATGAGAACGAGACTGCTGAGGCACCTTTTCTCTCATCATCCGCAGATTCTATGACACTAGTTCACGACGCAGACGCCCGCGATGCGGCGGCTTCTGCCCGTGACGAGTGCCCAGTGCTCGAGCTATATGTTTATAAACAAACAAAATTATAAATAAGGAAGTAGATGTGCTCAGCATTGGGAACGAGCAACATGAGTCACACTCGCCGGCTTATGTTTCTGCTTATGTAGAGCTTGTATTGTTGTGATGAGTGCTGTGGCCAGTATTAAATAAATAAATATATATATATATATATATATATATATATATATATATATATATATATATATATATATAATATATAATATTTAAATATATAAGCTGGCCACAAAATAAGCAGGATGATCCCCGTCAAAATGAACTAGACGAGAGATTCCTGCAGCACATTTCACAAACTCAGAGCCGGGGCTTACTGTTTTTCCCAGATCTTTATAAAAAATATATATATATATGTGTAGATCCTGGGAGAAACCCCACACTTTACGTATCTCACCACATTCATTATATGTTTATTCGAATGTGGTGGGTGCGAGAGAGTCGGGTTTTGGCAAGATGCCACAGATGGAGGAAGCTTTAGTGAGTTTTCTTTCTCCTGATCTGGCATCTTTGCTTTAAGCCCCGGTGCTGCCCAACAAACCGTGCAGGGACACCTCTGCACTGGTTGGCTGGGCTTATATGGTGCAGGAAATCGATGTTGCTCTTCCCCCGTTAAAAACGTTTCGGGACACATCGGTTTCCAGCGAACGCAGGCTGCACTGTCCGCCCCACAGGCTTGCGGCCAGGCAGCTTTCGCGTTCGCCCATCGAGAATCGTTTTTTCGGTCCAGCCCTGCCGGAAACCCGCTTCAGGGGTCAGGAACGAATCCCGATTAATACCCGAAGCCAGGCTTGAGAGCCTGGTTCCTTTGGTAAAATATTTCAAAAAATAAATAAATAAATAAATAAAGGGTCAGGCTGGTGCGTGCCTGCACTCTATGACGATTTTGCACGCGTACCAGGCCGATCTTCTTAAAGATCTAAATAAGGGAATATTTCCTGTTGGCCGCTCCGCTATCTCCTTCTGCCCTGTTTTCCAACGCTGTCACTACAGTCGTTGACAGGTTTCAGGAAGCGAAAAAAAAAAAAAAAAAAAAAGAGGGCTGCCCCCCCGCTGTGGAACAATCGAGGTTGTTCTAGCAGCAGGTGCCCTCGGGGAAGATGTTGTTGTCCCGCCGTCTTTGACGCTTCGGGTCACATCGATTTCCAGCGAACGCACACCATGGCGTTCGCCCCAAAAGCTTGCAACAGGGCACCGACTATGGTCACAAAATCTGTATCGACTTTTTTCCTGCCGGTCCACCGCTTCAGGAAGTCGAGAATAGTGCTCGAAAAACACCCGAGGCCAGCCTTGAGGGGCTGGTTCCCTTAGTAGATTTTGTAGAAGAATGGCAACGCCTTCCGAACATATATCTATATGGGTCCTGTATATTATAAAATATTATAAAATATGGGTACAGATTGCAGTTCGGTCACCGACCTCCCTAGTTTGCTGGGGTGGTACCGACTGCAGTGGTTCCAGAACAGGCTCGGGTTATGGAACAAGAGGTACAGACTCTACTGGAATTAAGGGGCCATAGAATGTGTTCCCCTACCAGACAGGGAGTCAAGGTTTTACAGCCGGTACTTTATAGTTCCAAAGAAGGATGGCGGACTGAGGCCTATTTTAGATCTAGGGCTTTTTGAATCATTCTTTGAGGAGATTCAGGTTCAAAATGCTTACTGTTACCATTATCGTGAACCAAATCAGATCCGAGGACTGGTTTGTCACGATGGATCTAAAAGACGCTTATTTCATGTCTCCATCCTTCCATATCACAGGAGGTTCCTGAGGTTGCTTTCGGGGGCGAAGCATACCAATATCGGGTTCTTCCGTTCGGCCTAGCACTCTCTCCCCGCACGTTCACAAAGTGTATGAATGCAGCTCTGGCTCCACTGAGGCTTCAGGGCATCCGTATACTGAATTACATCGACGACTGGCTCATATTGACCCAGTCTCAGGAAATGGCAGTTCGGCATCGAGATGTCGTCCTTGGCCACATTCAGAACCGGGGGTTGAGGCTCAACACTACGAAAAGGTGTTGGACCCAGCTCAGAAGACTACTCTTCTGGGCGTGGTACGGAATTCTGTTACGATGCGGGCACGTATGTCTCCCGTTCGTATCGAATCCATCCTGGCCATGGGGTCCAGGATAAAGCTAGGCCAGGCCATCATTGTAAAGCAATTTCAAAGACTGCTGGTCCTCATAACAGCGGCATCCAACGTAATTCCTTTGGGCCTGATTCACATGAGTTCCCTTCAATGATGGCTCAAAAGCCAAGGGTTTTTTCCCCAAGGGGAATCTGTTCCGTATAATAAAGGTTACGCGCAGATGCCTTCGTTCCCTCTTAATATGGAAGAAACCTTGGTTCTTGTCCCAAGGTCCAGTGTTAGGGGTGTCTTGTCGCCGGGAAACTGTTTCGACAGACGCTTCCCTCGCTGGCTGGGGCGCGGTCTCGGACGGCCGCTTTGCCAGGGGTCTGTGGCAGGACCATCATCATTCTTGGCATGTAAATCGCCTAGAGATGTTGGCTGTGTTCAGGGCTCTGAGGAGCTTCCTCACAGACATCAAAGGTTACCACGTCTCAGTGGTATCTTATCTGAACCGACAAAGGACACTCAGATTGTGCCCTCTATCCAGATTGGCGCATCTGATCATTTTATGGTCCCAAGGGAAATATTATCTATAAGAACAATATATGTCCCGGGGGTTCTGAATTAGGGAGCAGACATCCTGTCGAGGCAGGGGCTGAGGCCCGGGAATTGAGACTCCATCCAGAGGTGGTGGAGTTGATATGGCAGAGGTTTGGACCAGTGGAAGTGGATCTGTTTGCCTCTCGAGGGACTTCCGTCCAACTATCCACTTTGGTTCTCCCTGACTCATCCAGCCCCGCTGGGGCTTGGATGCCATGGTACAGGCCTGGCCGAGGCTTCGCCTGTACGCTTTTTCCCCGATCGCTCTGCTCCCGGGAGTCCTGGAGAGGGTCAGTCAGGAGGGCATCAGTCGTCTTCTGGTAGCCCTGTGTTGGCAAGCCCGAGTATGGTTTTCAGACTTAATTTCACTCCTAATAGCTCCGCCATGGCAGATTCCTCTGAGGAGGGATCTGTTGTCTCAGGCGGAGGGCACTATATTCCATCCTCATCCAGAGCTGTGGAAATTGTGGGTCTAGCCTCTGAGGGGGCTCAGTACCTAGATGCTGGTCTATCATCTGGGGTGGTCGAAACCATACTTATCTCTAGGGCTCCGTCTACTAGGAGATTATATGGCCTCAAGTGGAATGTTTTTCCACTTGGTGTAGAGAACTTGAGTTAGGCCCAGTTAACTGCCCAATGGCTTCAGTTCTGGAGTTTCTTCAAGATCGTTTCTCTGCGAATCTCTCCCCATCCACACGTAGAGTGTACGTGGCTGCCATTGCGGCATTCCATGCACCACTAAATGTTGGGCCTTTGGGGAGGCACCAACTGGTCATACTATTTCTCCATGGTATTGGAGGATGAGACCGACAGTCAGGTCCAGGGTTCCTTCCTGGGACCTGACGGTGGTTCTCGAAGGGCTATTCCTGGCTCCCTTCGAATACCTCCAGTCGGCTTCGCCTAGGACCTCACGTTCAAGATAGCCTTTCTCTTAGCTATTTCTTTACAGAGACTGGGAGATCTCCAAGCCCTGGCATTATCGCCAGCTTGCTTGGGATGTGCCCCCGGCGGAGTTAAGGCCATCCTGCATCCGAGACCCAGCTATGTGCCTTAAGTGCAATTTATCATGGCTAGGTCCATGGTCCTGCAAGTATTTCATCCTCCACCTCATGTGTCGGCAGAAAAGGAGAGGTTCCTTGCTCTGCCAGTCAGAGTTCCGAGTATTTACCTTGAGAGGTCCTCTTCTTGGAGGAGGTCGGACCTACTGTAGTGTGTTTTGGATCACCTATTAGGGGCTCCCGGCTTTACAAATCATAAGTAGGCCTACAAGGTGCGCAATTTGCCTTCACCTTTGGCCGTTAGGGCTCTTTCTACTAGAGGCATGGCGTCCTCTAGGGCCCTCCTTTCGGGAGTTCCCATCCAGGAGATCTGTGAGGCAGCCGGTTGGGCTACCCCACACACTTTTGTTAGGTTCTATATTCTGCTCCTCCCTAGTACGCCTGGCGCACATGTGCTCTCGTCCTAGCTGAGTGCCTGAATCAGTTTCACTCCGGGGCAGGCCTGTTTTCGGTGCGTGGCCTAGTGGGCATTCGTTCCCCAAAGTGTCGATTCTCGATGCATTGTCGAGTTTCCTCGATAGGGAACGTCTCGGGTTATGACTATAACCCTTGTTCCCTGAGAAGGGAACGAGACAATGCATCGCTCTGGCCACGCCCCTCGAGGCCTTAGAGCGTCTTGCTTCATCGCGAGGCTGGCATTCTATGCGTCAGCGTCACCTTTATGCTTCCGGTTATGCCGTCACATGTTACGTCACGACGCAACACCAATCAGGATTGGAATAGTTTCATTTTTACTTCAGAGGCGCACGCTAAGGGAGCGTCCCCAAAGTGTCGATTCTCGATGCATTGTCTCGTTCCCTTCTCAGGGAACAAGGGTTATAGTCATAACCCGAGACGTTTTCATGACAAAACAATACAAAATAAATAAAAAAGTCTATGGGATTTTTTCTCCCATTCTTCTCAATGAAAATCATTTGATTATAGTAACGTCATATCTCTCCTCAAATGACCAAATGATTTGAGGTATAATTTATGTCCATAGCACAGTGCGGGATGAGTTATGCGCTGAAGTAACAATATAGATTGGTTCAAAGCAGTTTTACAGTGATAACCAGCACTGTACTTGAGCATTATAAAACAACATCAAATACCTTTAGCTAATGCCTACTAAATGAGTGAACCGATTCCTTTATTTTATTACTAATCATGGAAATCCAGCACCAACATTCAAAATACTGATTTAACATCCAAAAGCTTCGAGAACAATCACCATTTTCATTCATTTCAGAAAATTCTAAAATAATTATTTTGGTATGCTCATACACATCACAGCTGTCTAAGATATTTGTTCTTCAGATTTATTCTTTTTCAGTTTTTCAATTCCTAATGTTTTGATATAATGTGTATAAAATTGTTTATTTTTTATTTCAGCACTGATGCATCAGATGTTTCTTATGAGTCTTTGAACACAAGGAATTCTAGTCTCTTCTTTAGTCTCCTGCAGTCTGACAGTTAATCCTGAAGCAATGCACCTGGGCATAAGTATTAAAAGACGGAGTTCCGAAAGGCAAAAAGACTGTGTTTTTGTTTAGTGAGCATGTGTAGGGGTTCTAGCTAGTCAAGTGAGAGCGATCCGTTCGTATTGGTATATGGTCCTGTCAGACTGAACTCAGCAGAAGGCCCAGACAGAGATAAGACCTCTAATATCACACTTTAAGTTTGTCTGGGACCATAGGTCTGCATTGCCTCTTTGCTGACTTTACAGAACTTGAAAAATCTTGAAAAAGTTGATCAATTCAAATAAGAAATGAAAAGCTATGACATAATGTTTGATGTCATAGAAACTTTTTCTACGATTTTAGGGAACTATTCGAGGATGCTGTGGTTCATTTATCCCCAAACACACATGACATAACATAAGAACCCTCCATGTGCTGTTGTACGTAGATCAAGTTTCTGCTAACACGTGGATGCTATATATCCATGAGGTGTTTATTAAGGTAAATAGATCTCATACAATGCGACCTGACTTGGCTTTACCCGCTGTATAATCTAAACTAAAGCATAAGGTTCATAACATAGTCAATACATATGGGTGTCAAGCAGCATTTAATGTAAGCCTTTAAACCTGTGGTATTAATATAATGCTAAAGGTACAACAGTCGATATTTTAGCCCTGCTTATCCTCAGACGGTAAAGCTATACTGTGAATTCCTCTGGCAGGATGGATTACACTGTGAAAACAGACCCACATTCATAAAGTATTTTACTACATACAAGAGGAACAGGCACACATTAGAGTCATACAGATGTACACTACTGTTCAAGAGTCTTAGGTCATTAAAATGTCTTAATATTTGAATGCTCACCAAGGCTGCATTTCTTTGGTTAAAAATACATTAAAAACAGTAATATTGTGAAATATTACTACATTTTAAAATACTTGCTTTCTATTTTATATAAATTTTAATAGGTCATTTATTGTTGTGATGGCAAAGCTCAAAGTCTAAGAAATTGTTCGAATATGCTTATTATGTTTCTGGAATGTTAATTTTTTTTAATTATTTGATAATTATAAAGTTTAAAAGTTTTTTGTAACAATGTAAAGATCTTTACTGTCACTAATTAATTAGTTGATTAATTCAATGCTACATTGCTTAATAAATGTATTCTTTTTTTTATCTTACTGAGCCAAAACTTTTCAATGGTAATATACAGTACATCTAATGTTTTTTTTATGTATAATAACAGCATTAAGGCATAAGAAAAAAAAAAAAAAGTTGAGAAATAAAAGGTTCTTCTTGAGAATCTAAGCAATATTACAATAATGTATTTCCGTATATACATTCGTAACCACAAGGTTATCAAATCCTTTACTTCGATTCAGAGAAAACATCTGAAAGTTTCAGGGGTCTGTTACTTCTGTCTAGTTTGTTTCTTGGTTTTGTGACAGAGCTCTGTCATGTTCGAGCGTTCTCGTGCCGTGCACTCTCTTGTCTGTATACCTTGCTTCATGTACGGGGAGTAGTGTTTGGACCCCGGCACATCTGTCTAGTTTGCTTTCGGTTCTGTGTCGGGATTCTGACATTCATGCTCCGCGTGTTTGTCCTCTGTTGTGAGCGCACAGGATGAGCTTACGCCCGTTCTCGTGCGCTCTGTTTTGACGTGTGAGCGCATGGTTTTGAGTTCGATCTGGCCATACGCTCTTCTGTCCACTTTCATGTCATGTTTTGTCTTCTGCTGTGTAGCACACAGCTTGTGTTCTCCACTAGCGGAGAGCTTTCATGTTGTCGTGTTTTGTGTGAAAACGTGGCTTACGAGTGTTTTCATTAGCTGCATGTTCATGTCTCATTTTGTGTGAGCACATGGCTGGTGATTTGTGTTACTGACCATGTGCTTGTGTTTTTTGCCATGTTTAGTGTGAGCACATGGCTTGACATTTATGTTTCCTTGTGCCATGTGCTCTCCTGTCGATTGTCTAGCCCCTCCCATCTTGTTACCTGATTATTGATTAATCTGCCCCACCTGTCCTCACTTGTCTGCTTTGTTTGCTCTCCCTGTGTTTGCAGTCCTGTTCGTCGTTGTATGTACACTGTAGCTGTGTCCCAATGTGAAGGCTGCATCCTCCGAAGGCCGCATTTGAAGGCCGATTGCGTCACAGCGGCGCGACGAAGGCTGTCCCAATTCAAAGGCTGCATCTTTGAAGGCCGCATTTGAAGGCCGATTGCGTCACCGCGGCGTGATGAAGGCTGTCCCAATTCAATTCAGCATCATTCGAAGGCCGTATTCGAAGGCCGGTTGCGTCATCGCGGCGCGACGAAGGCTACCCTGATTCAAAAGCGACGCCAAATGCACCCTTCGTTTCCCCGTGAAAGGAAGGATACATAAATGGATCCTTAGCGGCCTATCCTACCCTGATCTACCCCATAATTCATTGCGCACCGGTGAGGACAGCATTTTTAGTGCAGCATTTGGTGTGAAGCCTACAGTTCAAATTCAAATGTTGGCGTTCACTTTGCGTTTTAAAAATACAAAAACCGTTCATTTTTCGTTTTATCAATTACGGGTTAAAAAATGAAAAAACGAATGGATGCAAATTTACATAGCCTATCACTAAACTATCTTTAGTTTGATAGTCCATCACTATTTTAGTTAGCCTATAGTTTTTAGATTAAAGTCTTTGATTTTACTAGTATTTTGATTGACTATCAAACTTTTCTCCAAATAGGCCTACATTATTTGAAATATTTAATAATAGGCTATATAATTGCGTCCATTCGTTTTTCTTTTTTTTAACACCTAATTGAAAAACTAAAAATGAACGATTGTTGTATTTTTAAAAGGCAAAGTTGAACACCAACATTTGAACTGTAGGTTAAACAAATGCTGCACAAAAAAAAAAAATATGACTTTTTGCCCCTTTATTAAACATTTAAAATATTCACAAATTACTATGGAAAAAAAGTCGATTAGACAGGCCAGATTAGAACCTGTAAATTATATTTTTTCCGCAGTGCTGAATGAGAAGAGCCATGTCTCTGGAACCATGATTTATGATAATAAATGTGTCAGAATAAATTACGTGGCATTTTAATTGTTCGCTTAAGTGAACATTTCAAGCTTTAGGCTAGGTGTATTTTGTTTAAGTTCATTTTTGAGACGCGCTCGAGTTCACGGAGATCATGAAAGCGTGATTGATTGCTTTATTTTCTTTTACAAAAGGACAATGTTTTCTTGTTATGTGAGTTGAACAAATAAAAGTATAATTTCTGGTCATACCGAAAAGAATAATACATAATTCGCAACTAGAGTATTTTTCAAGTTGTTTCCAATGTTTATAATGCAAGTGTTCGCGGTCGCGCCTCCGTGCCATGCAGTGCACGCTCCACACACACTTGCGTCAAAATCTTGTGTTTATTTGTGATAATCTTAGCCCTGTACTATGACTTACATTTGACGAATTTCTTTGTTCCTTTTTTGGAAAAAAGCGCATTCTAAATGTGTAGCCTAAATGCAGGCTAATAATATTATTATCATTTGCGTTGAGTTCACTGAAGACAGTAGGCTAATATGTTAATCATAAAATAATTTATGAATGTTTTATTTTTATATAACCTAATCTTATGTTTGTGTTATATTTCTTTTTTAAATGTGAAGTCTTTTTTTGCTTATAGGCTTATTCTATTATACTGAGCTTTTTTCTCCTATAAAATTTGACTTTAAAGACCTGGAAATATTGACCAAGAAATATTAAGTTAAACATAATTAAATGCATCCCGCATAAACAGGAGGCCAGGTTGGCACAGACTGGGCGAGAGGCCACAAATCCGTGAGTTTACAAACCAAACCCGAGTACTGTAAATAAATTCACCATGGTCCATTTATGTACATAAAAAAAAGAATACAATAGCCTTGAAATTTATATATATATATATATATATATATATATATATATATATATATATATATATATATATATATATATATATATATATATATATATATGCCTAATGTGTTTTCTTTTAAAGTGTTTAACAGTTTAAAGTTTAACAGTTTAAAGTGTAATCCGGCAATTCAGTCAGTAGGCTATGCAGCCTCTGAATTCGACGCAGTAAACCAGCATGGCCATAGTTTTGGCTAAACCGAAAATACATGAGTGAAACATCCTCACATGTCCTCCATTAAAATATAAAACATAAAAATGACAATAGCCAATTCTGGCTCCATAGCTGTTTACTCAATTATAACAAATTAATGATCAGGAGGGCAGCTGTACTCTCGCACTGTTGCTAGGCGCCAGGGGCGGTAATCGGGAACACCTGGATGCGCAATTAGAAAATCCTACGAAGGCTACATGGTGCGTCCTTCGAAGGACGAATAGGCTGCATCCTCCGAAGTCCGCGGCGTTCGGAGGATGCAGCCTTCACATTGGGACACAGCTTGTGTGTTTCCCTGCTGTGTGGTCAAGTCAAGTCAAGTCAAGTCAAGTCAAGTCAAGTCAAGTCAAGTCAAGTCAAGTCAGTCTTGTTTCGCCCCTCGGGGTAGTTTTTGTTTGTATTTTGTTTTATTTGTATTATTAAATAAAAGCCCATCAACTCTGCACCTGAGTCCTCGCTCCTTTCACCACCCCTACACCTGCCAGGAAGTGTCTGGAAGACAACAACATAAAAGACCTCGATATTGAATCCGCAAGCTCTTAGAAATACCAAGAAGAGTAATATTGACTTCAAGAACATGGAACCATATGTTTTCTCAATTCACTCTAAAAACAGCTATAAAACGCTCCAACAACAGGCACTTTAATGACTAAAGCAGTATGAGGAAAAAAGACAATATGGCTAGTAGGCTAATGACAAATCCACATTTCTGGATTAGTTCATCTTCAATAGGCAAAAGTCATGTTGCTCTGACCTACAGTATAACATCCTCTTACACTAAGTTAAGAAAACACAGTTTCAAAACTTACGCCAAACTTGCATACTTCTCACTTTCACAGAAAATGAAAATGATCATTCAAAAGCCGCCACCACATTTTGCTTGATATTCTGCATTTCAATTTAATTTACAAGCCATATTTGATTTATTAGGTTATTATATCAAGACCTCTTTAATTATGGATGCTCAGGAAAACTGAGTACATTAGTGTAACGCTCCCTTTAGCTGTACATTTTTATTCAATTCACGCCCACACACGCTTAATGAAGATCCTGAAAGTAGGGGCTTACACTTTCAGAGCAATTCAAACATTAGCTCATCACCTTAATTGAGAGCACAAAGGCAAGAGGCACAGCTCAATAAAAGCCAGTTCAGCAGTTCCTTTAAAACAGTAGTTAGGGAGCTTTCCTCGAAGTGCTGTGGCAGGCCTCCAGTTCCCCTGTATTAGCCAAGCCTGGAGCCTGGCCCAGACTTACACCGGCACCGACAGATGCTGAGGGCATTTTATTTACCAGTATCTAAAAGCATCTACCATTACTCCACCTCCCAAATACATAAAAAATTCTTAGTGGTTTAGTTTGCAAGACCTCTCTTTCACGGGTTCACACTTACATAAAAATAGATATAGTATAAAATTTGCATATTTGGTGTGCTGTCCGAGGAGAGGGCTCCGAGCTCTTAATTTGGCACAAACCCAGAGTACTCCCTCTCCCCATCCCTGGCTGGAATAGTAATTCTCTAGAGAGTGGGGGGGGAGAAGGGATGCTGGGAAAACAGTCATGGAACAGAGGTAAGTCGTCTCTAACTATATCCCTCATCTTGCACTGAGCCATAGTTTACAAAGCCATAGTCAGGTGAGGATCAAGGGTCTTAATAGATAATATAATAATAGTAATCAGCTGATTGTCTCACGAACGTAACCAGCACATTTCTCACCAACAGAGCAAACCCATAATACAGCGAGGGAGAAGAACCACATGAAACTATGCAACTATATATTTTTTCTAACAGGGTAATAAAAGTTTAGCTGGCTAATATGAGCTGTTACTGTGTTAGCTGAGCTGGTTAAAGCGTTAAGCCTTGTTTATACTGGATGCGTCCGCATGAGCCCAAAGGTGCGTGCGGCAAAAATGGCGTGATTGTAACAGCGCGCGCGTGGTACAGCAATTGTGGAGACGGGACGTAACGTATCTGTTCCCTCCTCCCTCCTAGTCAGTCACATTCAATGTTACATCAGAAGTGAACTGACGAATTGGGATCCCTAATAAAACGCAACAATTGATGCTCCTTCCAGTGCCGCGTGTAAGCCGCCTAATCCCCCCACACCTGCTGGGGCAGAGAAGGGACAGGGCTTTAACGCAGAGAGGGTTAATAACTTCTGTTCCTTCTTACCCACACAATTAGAATATTTGGATAACACTGAGAATGTGTGCCTATTCTAGACAGAAAGGGATGCTAGGGAGACCACATCCTGCCCGTAGGGAGGTGGAAATTAACATGTGGAAATTACACATATGGACTGACAATTAGAGCAGTGCTACATGTGGAAGGTCTTTGTGGCAGAGTGCCTAGCTAGGGAGAAGTCAGCACCGAGCAGAGAGGGCAGAGCGGGCTCTGCCAAGGGAAAGACACAGGCTCGACGACAGGGAGCAGTACCATCGAAGAATACACATGTTGGATCATCTTTAGGGGAATCACAACAAATGGGCACCTAGTCTAGCACAAGGGCTGACCTTCTGGGCATGCACAGGAGTTCAAGACCTAACGTCTGACACCTCCACCGAGTTCCCTCCACCTCCACCGAACCCTGCATGTAGTCCAAACTACATGCAGGGTTCGCCAGATGGGGAACTCACCTGTGGAGCATATAAGCACACGAATACGGTCCTAGGAGGGGAATGGCACTGCAAGCGAGACACAGAGCGGATCCCCGCAATTACTGGCTACTTCTGGCGAGTACACTGGAGGACACAGGCTCTACACAGAGATTGAAAAACCTTGCAAACGTGTTAGGTGTTGCCCAGTCCCCAGCTCAACAAATGTCTGCCAACGAGGCGCCGTGCGTCAAGGCCCTGGAGGAGGCAACAGTCCGAGTGGAGTGAGCTCTCACCCGAAGGGGGCACGACTGGTCTCAAGCTTGATACACTAAGACTATGGCATCCACAATCCAGTGGGTCAACCTCTGCTTGTAGACAGCCTTTCCCTTCTGCTGGCCTCCGTAACAAACAAAGAGCTGGTTTGAGGTCCTGAAGCTCTGTGTGCGGTCCATGTACAAGTGCAAAGCATTAACGGGACATAGAAGGGCAAGTACTGGGTCTGCAGGGCAGCGCTTGCAGGTTCACTACCTGATCCCTGGAGGGGTGGAGGGAACCTTGGGCACATATCTAGGCCAGGGTCTCAAGATTACGTGAGGGTTGGCCGGCCGAATTCCAGGCATGATTCATCGACCAAAAATGCCTGCAGGTCCCCTACCCTCTTGACAGAAGCGAGTGCAGTCAGAAGCGCTGTCTTGAGAGACAAGATCTTAAGTTCTACTGACTTTAGCGGTTCGAATGCCGCTCCCCGCAAGGCCGATAAGACCAAGGAGAGTTCCCAAGATGGTACAAGGTGAGGGCGGGGAGCATTCAATATTTACACCCCTCAAGAACCTTATGATCAGGTCGGGCTTTCCTACAGAATTGGAGGGAGACAGCCTTTGCTCCAACCCTTCTTGGAGGAAGGAGAGCACTGAGCGAGAAAAACACCACTCAACGAACAGGTTCCACTTTAGAGCGTAAGTGTGCCTTATAGAGGCTGCTCTCCCTGAAGTGATAGTGTCCACCACCGCTGAGGGTAGATCACTCAAGTCCTCTAGTCCATACATGGAGATTCCATAGGTTTGGACAAGGGTGCCACAGGGTGCACCATCTCTGAGAAAGCAGGTCCTTCCTCAGAGGGATCTGCCAGTGAGGGGCTGTCGCAAAGGTGCATTAGTTCTGGGAACCAAGTCCGGTTAGGCCAGTATGACGGAGCTAACAAAACCTGCTCCTCGTCCTCCCTGACCTTGCAAAGTGACTGTGCAAGTAGGCTCACTGACTTCAAGGCCAGCTGTGTGCCAGCACATCTGTACTGAGGGTCCCCTCCGTCAGTGAGTAAAACAACTGGCAGTGGGACGTGTCCGGAGATGCAAACAGGTCAACCTGTGCGGCCCCAAATCAGCTGGACGTTCTGGAGGTGGAGTCTCCATTCTCCCGTGAGCATGGGCTGTCGTGAGAGCTCTTTGGCTGCACAATTGAGCACGTTGGCATGCGAGTTGCGACATGCGACGGGAGCGTAGACAACCCTGATGGTTGATGTGCACAACGGTCACAGTGTTGTCGGTCTAGACCAGCACATGCTTGCCCTGTACCAGCGATCTGAAACGACACAGAGCAACGCATACTGCTAGAAACTCAAGGTAATTGATGTGCCACTGCAGTCGAGGTCATGTCCAGGAGCCCGAGGCTGCATGCCCGTTGCACATGGCACTCAAGCCAGTGGTGGAGGCATCTGTTGAGACAACAACATGCCTGGACACTTGTTCTAGGGGAACTCCTGCCTGTAGAGAAGCAAAGTCCGTTGCCATGCCCATCTCGGGACTCGTTTGTGTAGCCAGTGCTGAAGCGGCCTCATACGAAGCAACCCGAGTGGTGTGACTGTGGCTGCAGCTGCGGATGCCATATGCCCCAGGAGCCTCTGAATGAATTCAGGCAGTCCAGCACCGACTAAGCACATTCGTTCATGAGACGTGCTGTCATGTTGACTGAGTCCAACTCCATACTGAGAAAAGAGATTCTCTGCACGAGTCAGAGTTTGCTCTTTTCCCAGTTGACCCGAAGACCCAGATGGCTGAGTTTGCCTGAGCACCAAGTCCCTGTGTTCGCACAACTGCTCTTGCGAGTGGGCCAGGATGAGCCAGTCACCGAGGTACTTGAGGATGCGAATGCCGTGCTCCCTCAGAGAGACATGGGTCGCCTCCGCAACTTCCGTGAAGACGTGAGGCAACAGAGACAGCCCGAAGGGGAGGACCTTGTATTGACATGCTCACCCCTTGAACGCAAAACATAGAAACGGTCTGTGTAGAAGAATAATCAATACATGAAAGTACTCCTCCTTAAGATCGATTGCTGCAAACCAATCTTGGGGTCAAATGCATACGGAAATGAGTCTCTGCATTAACATCTTGAATGGGAACTTGTAAAGGGTCTGCTTAAGGACACGCAGGTCCAAGATTGGTTGTAACCCACCGCGTTTCTTGGGTACAATGAAGTAAGGGCTGTAAAACTGAATTGCAAAGCTGAGTCTGATAAACCGAATGAGCCAGCGAGCCACCAAGGCTGTCGAATGTGACTGAGGGAAATATACATTATTTGACTTAATTAAAAGGACTAGCTAATTTCATATCAGAGTGTCTGGGTATTTTGCAAGACAGTGGGTGTCCCCCAGAATATCTCATAATCAAGCTGCACTAATGCCAGATCTCCACGGGGTGATTTGCCTGATTGATATTTCCCAGTTGGTTTTGAACTGCTGCACATGGATGCACTTTAAATAATGCTAACCGATGATAGCCCTTCAAAACTGACCAGCTACTTCACTGAATGAAGTTAGAATTTAGATGCTTTTACATCAGGTTACACCATGTGAATCAAATGCGCTCAGCCCAAAGGAATGCATACTGATGCAATGGCCATTCACTGCAACCCCATTTTTTATTCATGCTCAGACTCTGAATCTACTGCTCATGACAGGTACATTCAAAATAAACAGAAGCCCTCCACTTTATCCTCCTCTCACATGCTCTCAGAAACTATACAAAACTTCCCTGAGCAAGTCAACTATTAGTTTTTACAGAATATTTTTAGTTTTCTGCTGATCAATACAGTATTCAAGGCATGATCAAATAAATGATATATCAACAGCTATGGTGTGAAACACCTGGTTATGCATATATTTAAATTCATAATTGGATATATCCCAAGTCAGGAAAGGGCAGCTTTAAACAAAATGCCCGTCAACTGACATTAGAATTAAATAATTTCTTATTCTTTAGTAAATAATATTACTTACAACATTACATCAAGGATATTTGGCCAGTGTTAACATATAGGTTTGACTAGTAGTTCTAGTGTAGTTACTTACTTTAAATAAGTAAATACCAAAGCGGGTACTGAAGGAAAACTGCCTGATACAACATGAACCTTTTAGTATAGCTGTAATCTGGCTGCATTTTCCAGTTTATGTTTAAAGGCTAGGGCAGATTATCCAGTGTGTTTGAAAGAAAAAAAAAGTTACAATAACAAGAATAATGTAGAGGCTGGGTAAATAAGTAATTAGAAAATCACAAACAATCATTTACCTGGTAATTTGGATGGTGTAGAAAATAATCCGGACATCCGGCCACAGCCATGATACTGTTCTGTAATGTCTCTCTTGGATATTACATCCACCTTAGATAGATGAGAAAAGAGTCTAAAATTAAACCAAAACAAAAATGTTACATCAAATGTTTCTACATCAAATGTTTCTTCAAGGTAAAAAAAAAGTTATCTATTTCTTAGTTTAGTCTAAGTGGCAACTACAAATATAGCACAGAGCACTTCTTAACCCAAATAGTTCCACGGGGTCAGTAAACAACAGAAGAATAAGAGGAGGGAAATACAGAATGTGAGCTGACCAACAGACACGCAGTTACAGTGTGTAAAAACAATTTCTAGATTGTCCTCTTTAAATCCAAGGCACTGGGAAAGAAACTTGGCTTGCATTGTGAGGATAGAATGAACATGTTAAACAAACAGATCATACAGAGCTCCAAATAGTGAACATTTCCACTGAGACCAAAATTATATATTTTCACTCATATAATGGTACCTTATTTCCAGAAGGTAAGATTATGTAGTCTAGCAAGCTTAAATGCATGTATTTATTTAGCGGTTTCACCATTTTGAAACTTTAAAAGTCATTGAAACATTAGAAGACACATGAACTGGAGTTCGCAAATAACTTTACACTTTGAAGGACCGTTCATCCCAAGGACGATAACTATTACTACTGTATAAATATAAAGTTTAAATAATTGTTCTAATTCTATGAGAATAAATATTCTGGATAAGTTTCAATAATGTTTCAGAACTGGCCATAGCACTGCCCTCATTCGGATGCTATATGACATTTTATTAAAAACTGACCATGGAAACTGTGTTGGCCTTGTCTTGTTAGACTTAAGTGCAGCTTTTGACACGCTGGATCATGTCATTCTGCTAGAGCGCCTTGAGGGGCATGTCGAACTAAATGAAGTGGCCATATGTTGGTTCTGCTCTTACCTGGAGGGCAGAACATTCACAGTAAAGATTGGGAACCATTATTCTTCTTCTGCTTATATCAACTTATGGGGTAACTCAGAGCTCCATTCTAGGGCCGCTTTTCTCCCTTTACATGTTGCTGTTTTGCTCTATATATAATAGGCATGGCATTTCATATCCCTGTTATGCCAATGATATGCAGTTGTATTTTCTATTTAAAGCGGAAATAGCCTAATGCATCTGAAAATTCTCTGCTGGATATATATATTACTTTAAAAGGGGAGCTTTAAGTTTCCCATCAGTTTGGGCTGATTTTAGAGGCCCAATTCTCAGCCCCTGGGATTACATAATGGAGTCAGGTCTGCACGTTTCACGGTGTCCAATCCTGCAACAAAAGAGTGGGCAGCCCCAGGCGATGATGACATCACCGTTAATCATGTGATTGACCTCTGGGCCACGCAGGTCCGACAGCTACTCTTTTGGTATCTAAATTCATTCAATGTGTCTGACTCAGAATCAGTATTCAGAAGCTTGCTGAGCACTGAATTGCACTCCTCAATCTCTCAATGCCTCTGGTTCAGTCAGCCATGGAGCTAAAAAGGAGAAGTGGGGAGCCAGCAACACCTCAGCAGGGATCTGTCTCTGAGAGAATAGTGAGGGCCCCTTTAGTTTTAGTTTTAGTTTTTTTAGTTTTTAAAGAGAGACGAAAGTTGAGGAACACAGGTCTGTCTGCAACAGACTTTTGATTTCCAAGAAAGGGAAAAAAGTATTTTTTTAATATAAGGTAGAAACTACAAATAATAAAATCATAAATTATGATTGAGGGAATATTGAACCTGATACTGAATTGTCATATAAAGTTAAGTATATTGGTGCTGTCACCATTCACCAAAAGTCATATATTTAGACACCTTAAAGGAATAGTTCACCCATCAATTACTCACCCTCACCCCATGTCATTCCAAACCCATTAGATGTTTTATTAATCTTTGACACACAGTTAAGCTATTCTTATTTTTTAATTGAAAGTCAACTCAGGAAAAACTTGTATGCTTCAAAATGTCCATAAAGACATTTTAAAAGTAATCTATGTGAAACAAGCGGCTTAATCCAAGTCTTCTGAAGAGACATGGTCACTTAAAATATGAACTGATTTAAATGTAGGCTTCTATTCACATAAAACATTCATCAACACACATTTAACATGTAGAACACATCAAATATGGTAAATGGATGGTCAAATGTGTATGTTATGTGTAGTTTTCATATAAAGTGATCATGTCTCTTCGGAAGACTTGGATTAAACTTATTGATTCAAATGGTACATTGGTACATTTTGATTGTATGGACTTTCAATGTATGGACCAAAATGAGGTGGATAATATTAAGAATATCTTCATTTGTGTTCCAACACTGAATAGAAGTTTTGAATCAACATGAGTGTGAGTAAATAATTATAATTAATAAATGGTGAACCAACCCTTTAAGATTTCTTTTATTTTTGTTTCATTCATTGTACCCCCATAAGAAAAAGAACAAAGTGACTCTTTCCCATCTCAGTTCAATCAACAAACCACCAATCAATCATACAGCACATTCTATGAGAAAAAGATTCTCATACTTGCAAAAGGAACTCAAAATTGTAAATGTGGCACTGAACCATGGAGAACAGCTGAAAATCACATGGTCACAAATTCAGGTGTGCCAGACACCTCAAAACGTCTCGATTACTAACGTAACCTCAGTTCCCTGAGAGAAGGGAACGAGTATTGCGCAAGTAGCTTACGCTATGGGAAAAACTTTTTTCTCGAGAATATTGAAGCCACATTTTTTAAACGCAGTGCAGCTGCACAGCAGACACTAAGCTGAGCGTCTAGAGTGGTCATTGGCTGTGCTGCGACAACTGCACGAACTCATAGCGAGGCAGCTCATGTGCACAAACCAATCAGGCCGCTTCGCGCCCTGGCGCATCATAGCCCAGCAGAATGGGAGTGGCTTATAGCTATATAAGGCCCCATTCTCACCATAAAACCAGGTTAAATCGACTGAAGCGATCCCCCGATCTAAGCACAGTAGCATGGCGGGTTACGCAATACTCGTTTCTCCCTGTTGTCTCGACCATGGCTCGAAAGCGCGTGGGTCTGCGAGCGAACTGTAGCGAGTAGTCTCATTTTATTATATTCAAAACCCATTTTGATATACTGGGGATGGCCTCCCAGGCCTTAGCTTTCCATCCCGTGGTGGAGGGAGGACAGAGCGGCCTAGGCAGGAAAAACAGAGAATGTGGCGATCTCCTGAGAGTGGGCCTCTGCACAAGGAGCAGTTGACCCAAGGCATTTGGAACAATGCCCGAAATCTGCTCTTTTAGAAAAAGCGGTGAACACTCTTATTGCTTGTAATAGCGCCGGATGGCACAGCAGAAAAGCGGGCTGAAGGCGGCAGTAGAGTTGAAACAGGAGCCTGGCGTCCTCAGACTGCTTTGCAGGTGCTTGTTCCGCTGAAAGGCTTTTCGGCGGCGGTGAAGAAGGCTTTTAATCCCCTCCGGATTAAAAGCCTTCTTCACCGCCGTCGAAAAGTGGAGGCTTGCTGAAGGAGATTAAATCTGGTTTTATGGTGAGAAAAGGGCCTTACATAGCTATAAGCCATGCCCATTCTGGCAGGCTATGACGTGCCAGGGCGCGAAGCGGCCTGATTGGTTTGCAAGCATGAGCCGCCTCGCCATAGGTTCATGTAGTTGCGGCAGCACAGCCAATGACCGCTCTAGATGCAGTGAGTTTTACAATTTTGGCTTCAATATTCTCGAGAAAAGGAGTTTTTCCCATAGCGTAAGTTAGTTACGCAATACGAGAGACCTCTTGAAAGGTAATTCATTTATGAAGGGTGTGAAAAAATGAAGACCACAATGTTATATTTTGTATTTTTTTTAACAAGGTATTAAAGTAAACGCACACCTTTTGCAAGTGCAAGTTAGGGAAGAAAACTCTATGAAAAAGGTAAATAACTGCACACATTGTTGTGTTACAGTTACGCAACTGTACAAATCGGGTGTACTTCAGGAACTTTCTTTTAGATGCGCTGACAGTTTCGGCACGATTCTCTCACTCATTGAGTTTTTGCAAGTGCGAAGAGGAGGGCGGGTCCACCTTCTTCATGTAGCCAATCAAATGAGCTTCTCGCTGACTCTCGATTTACTCTTATCTGATTGGTACATTAAACAGCCAGTCGCCAGAACACATCTTTATCTTCATTTGGCTTAGCATCGTTCTCGTTGCCGAAATTGTACTATTAATGCACACATACATGTTAAATAAATAAATAAAGATTGCTTAATAAGCTGTGCACCATTAGGCTGACTATATGAGTTATCTGAATTTAAAATTTAAAGCCCACTCTTAGGAAACATCCCACCCCACCCCAAAAGAGACCAAAGAGCAGGAAAGGTTTTAGTCGCCAGGGCGACGATCAGATAAGATGGCTTAATTGCTATGAAAAATGTGGTCATGTGGTCAAGATCTACGCCAATAAGAAAGACAGAAACAGACCTTAAACAGAATTTCCTGCATTCATTAATAGATGAGCTGATCTATAAATGGCTTTGGATAAAAGCGTCTGCTAAATGAATAAATGTAAATGTAATGTAATAATAATGAGCATGCATCCCAGGACACTGTGTGAATGATTTACTGTCTTGTGTAGTGTCTTTTGATACTATTATTTCTTTGATGCTATATATTTTATTATAGAACCAACGGTCAATGTATACCATGTGTGGTCTCTATAAACTCCAATCTTCGTCCCCCATTTGTTAATTTACATTACATTTTGCTAACTTTGTGATGCATTAGTTGTGATGCATTGATGCAATCAAATGTCCAAAGGCCTGCTTGAACAAAAGGACGTAAAGAAATTCCCTCCAAAGGGAACAACTTCTTATTGGCTCACACACCTCCAGAGTGTGACATCTTCATGCTTTAAAAATCACTGATCACAAGATCACGTCTCTTAGTTCCTTTCTGAAATCCTGATGTGAAGATGATGCTGAACTAGAAGTTTTCTAAAGGACCCCCAACCAAGCTTGTGCTAGGCTGCGGCCTTGTCTTTCCATTCACCAAAGATCCTCTGACTCCCACTGGTTCTCTCTCATCAAGACCACATCAGCAAAGATAAACTGGAGCCTCAACAAATTGCATCAGGACAGTTTAATTCAAATGGGCGAGACATGCAAGTATCACACTTAGTCTCATTATTTGAATTTAAGTCCTTACCCCTTTTAAAGAAGGGCGTGTTAGAACTAAACCGATGGTTTGCTCAAGGCTGTTGATCTGTTGAATTTCAAACAATGCTATAATTTCTTGCTTTCCTGTATTCTGCTTCAGCTCTCTTTCCCTTGGTAAACTGCATGCATGTATGTGTGTGTATGTTAGAGTAGTTTAAGTGTTTAGTCTAGTTAATAAATTCTTGTTCATGTCACATGTAAAGTCCGTGTCTCAAGCTCATATACTGGAGACACTAATCATGTAGAATTTTGGCTACAGGCTCTGAATAGTACTGTACAGTAAGAAAGACATTTCCCATACCATTTCTTAGAATTAATAAACAATTAAAACTGGTGTTCACGGTTCAAACAGGTTAATTGATTGTAATATTAATTTTACTACATGAAGATAATTCTATTAACTGATACAAATATTCATAATCATTTATAACAAGTTATGATTGATTATTAATATTTATTTAGGGCTAATTTGCTACACATTTAACTTATGAATAACAGTTAAATGCATGTTTCTTACATTTGAAAGGCGATTTAAACCTTTACAAATCTTCTCTTGCGTAGCAAATTTTATTTACACTTGCAATCTTATGTACACTTTCACAAATCTTACCCTGCGCGTCGAAATGTGTTCAATAAACTGTTGTGCTCGTACCTGTGTAGTGTAGTGCACTACCAGCTGAGCTACTGAACATGTTTACTATTCTGAATAGCCATAGATACTGTATGGAGCTGGTTATGTTATGCAAAAATAAAAATGTTATAGTTTACAAATCATGCATTCAAAGAGTGAAAGAGTTTTGAGGTCCTAACATAGCAAGGAACCATGCAAAGATCCTTTATTAATATGCCCTTCTAATCATAAAAAAGGAATACAAGTTGCTGATGTTTACTGCCATTAGTGTTCATTTCAGTTGGAAACTGCAGTGCATATGCTTCTGCTATTCATCCTGTTATCTATGGTTGTAGGCATTATAGAACATGGAAGAAATAGCGTCAGTGAAGAATGTAAAGAGGGATAAAACCTGCCTTGACCCCTACGACGCTGGCTTGTTTGTTTGTTCTACAGATTGTCCTAGCACAAAAGCTGAATTGTACTGTGAGCTATGACGGCATGATAGGTTGGTTAAGTATTGTGGTAAGAAGTCCATGTGTGCTTACACAGTAAAAGGAGAGCTTTAATGTCTAGCAGTGATTAGCCCTGAAGCAAAGGCAAAGGCCAAGCCTTTGGGATCTCCACCAGCCACCGCTATTTAAAGTAAATCCTTATTGAAAAAGTTCTAAAGTCTCTTCGTTAGCAAAATAATATTTTGACAGCCTTTACTCACCCTCATATTGTTCCAAACCTCTATGACTTTTAATTCTTCCAAGGAACACACAAGGAGATTTTCTAAACACTTGTCCTTCTTCTTAATGCAATTACAATGGGACATTAAGCCTTGATCTATCTATTTGTCCGTCAAACTTCAAGAAAACTATTTTAAACTAGTTGTGGACATTTCTGCATTTTATTCTGTCTTATTTTATACAAAGATTTAAAATCAAATAATGCTGTAATACTTCATCTGAGAAATGTTAATATGTATAACCATTGGCTTAAAGGAATAAAATGGCAGACAGTTAAATCTGCATTCATGACTGATATCTATATTATTTGGTGAAACATCATGGCAGAAATATCATCTATAGTAGATCTACCTTCAGATTGGGGAAGCACAGGGCCATCTTCAGCTCCAGAAAGAGTTTTAATTTTTTTGTGTGGTTGTCAGAGTCCATAAAACCACTGTGTAATGCAAGGCTTTTCAGCGGGAGGGAGGGAGGGAGGTGATGTGCCATATTACGCAATCTAAATCTACAGAGAGAGTGAGAGATCCTGGCTGAGGCTCAACTCAACTCTTCCAGAACACATCTGCACATTCACAGCATGTCTCTCAGTAATACTCAGTTCTCACACTATAAAATAAATCTCATCGCTCGTATTCATCCAGGACATGGAGGAGCAGAAACAGAACACTAAATCCTTTAATTTGCAAAACATCACAACTATTCCCTAAAATATGCACAGAGATTCATCGCACTAGGGAGAAAACACACAGTGAAAAGGAATGTGGCACTTGAATGCCACAAAGGCAGTTTTATACACACAGCCACTTAACATGAAATGACCTGTGTAAAGTGAACCTTTTCAAAAACTTCAGAAATTGTATGGAATACATAACCGTATAGGCAATACTGATAAAGAGAAAGATGGAAATTAGGCTCGCTGCAATAACCACTTATATTGGGATACACTGTACACAGAAGCCTATGTTGACTTTCAAACATATTTAGTGCTTTTGCACACCTCATAAATTCCTTGAAAAATAAAATCTCTTTCTTTCTAAATGGGGCACTCATGAAAATATTTGGGATATTATAGTCCATCCAGTATAAAAAAGCTAGCCATGGGGTACACACACACCTCACTGAAGTTACCAAACATAGTGTGGTTTTTTAATTAGCTGTTCAATCTAAAAATGATCCCAAACCCAGACAACCATAAAATGACTTATCATTTAGCAAAACAGATAGACATAGCCAGTAGACATACAGTACAGATAGACAGTACTGTTAAAAAGTATAAGAGCATTGAGACTTCTTTCAAAAACATAAAAAAAATTGTTCTGACCCCAAAACTTTTGAATGGAAATGTAAGATCAACCTTATAATATTACAATTATTATTAATAAATAAATACACAAAAATGCTGGTCACTGGTGGTACTGTACAGTTTTTGATTGTAAGGAAAATATTTTCCTTTGTTTTACCTATGTTTGTAGACATGTAAATTGAAAACTTGATCAACTCTACATGCTGTTATCATTTTAAATATATAAACATCATTGAGAAAGAATCTCAGTTCTGGCCCACTCCAACATTCCCATGCAACATCCTAGGAATACTCTGGAGACCATTAGCCAAAATGCACCATCTCCTCAGGAATGCTGGGAGCACATTCTTTCCACATAAGGTACTGGGTGGAGAGCCGCAAAATGGTATGCATTGATTTGTAGGGCAAAGTGCAGAGATGAGAGAGACAAGCTGAAAATAGGACAGCAATAAAAAGTGAGAGAGAGATAGCAAGGATGAGAAAGAGAGAGAATGCCTGGTTGGGAGGGACGCTGGAATGTAAGCTGCTCTGTCCAGCTGTGTGTCCAGAAGGAAAGGGGCCTTCCAAATACAGCAAGTCATGAATATTTCTAAGCTGTTTCCCACCCCCCATCCTCTCTGACTCCTCCCATTGCAGATTAAATGAGCATGGGATCAGGAGCAACGGAACCCTTAGCAAACACTTATCTTAGGGTTTTGAACCTTTAGCTTCTGATTGGACAAGAACTAAAATGTTTAATTGTAATCAAATAACTAAGTAAGTACCAAGTAAGGGGTGTGTCGTTGTGATGACGCATGTGCTATCGCATGTGCCTTTCTACAACCTATGCTACAGCATATGGGGAACGAGCTACTCGGCAAACCCAGTGGCGATACTGGGGAGTATGGACTTGTCTTCGTGTAGAATTGACGAAGAGGAGTTATCAGCAGAACTGACATCTGACAGGGGTTATCACATTCTGACCTCACTTGTCTTTACGGGATATTTACAGGATGTGTGTGAACGCACTCACAGATTCCGGAAAATCACTGGCAGTGTGAATGAACCAAAATCAAATTGCATTTTAGAATTATTTACTGAAAGATGTGACACTGAAAACTGTAATTGGCTGCTGCAAATTCATTTTTTTCATCACAGGAATAAATTATATTTTATAAATAAAATACATTTTAATATATTAAAATAAAAAAAAGTTACTTTAAATTGCAATAATATTTCCTAATATTAATATCAAGTTCTGGCATGAGACTCTAGATGGTGCAAGCTGATAGGTCCTTAACTCATTTGGTAGCGATCACATGGGCTGCGTTCAGGCCGACAAAACGTTGCAGAAAGTTTTTTAAACAGAAACGGTGACGCGTGGAACGCACTGTTGTGATGACGCAAGAGTTGCAACTACGGCAGCTGAGAAGGCTTTTTGTGTTCTTTGTGAAGAATTTTCGGAGCCTGATGAAGTCGGTATAAATATGTTTAATACTACAAAATATGCCCGATGTTACAGTTACTGCACTTGCCGCTCAGAACACAAGAGAACATCCCAGTCGAGTGAAGGGATTTGTGGAAACTGAAATGGAAGCACATCTTACCTAATAAAGACTAAAACACATCTATTTAGCCTCACATACTGACTTTATTTGTTGTTCATATTGTTTTATTAATACCCTGTATTTTCTTTCTCATTTTTAGGAAAAGCACTTTAAATGCATTGTTTATTTCTATACCAAATGTCATACACTTGCAATGAAGCTAAAAATATAAACAACTACATCATTATGTTGATATCCTATATTTTTACAATAATACTTACGACAAACATGTCTTCTAATATCCTCAGTTGTTGCGTATCGAACACATTTGTAAATTACTTCCATTGTGCGAGTTCACTTTAATACCGCATGCTTTATATACATGTTGCTGCTGATTGAACTGTAGTTCTGACACGCCCACCAAACAAGAGAAAACGCATCTCAAACCCCGTTGCACACCGGTTCCAGGAAACATGACGTTCAACCCGGAAACCGTAGCAAAACGTTGCGCACCGTTGTGATCTTGAACGTGCTGATTGGTTGCTGTTGCATCAGCGGTCAATGAGCTGCGGCTCAACTTTCAAATATCGACAGTGTTTGTTGTAGCAGTCTGCAGAAAGGATCTGAAATTTACATAAACACTCTTTTACTCCATATCTCTGTGCACATTGCGTGGTTTGCTTATTAAATGAGCAATCATAACAGTTTAATCAAGTGGTATGTTTAACAGTCTAGTAGAGATTGAGCATATAAACTGCGGTCTATTATTTGTAATTGCTGTGAGGATACGCTGTCTAAGCTACAGATTTGAGAAAAGGTTCAAGTGAAATAAGTATGTGCGCTTTCGTGGTTACCATGTTTAGCTGCAAAACTAATGACGCGTTTATTTACTTCAAGGGCAATGTTATCATTAGCTATGCTAATATGTGCGATTGATTTCAGATGCACGCAGCGTCAGTCTTTATTGTCTCAACAGCTTCTTCACTTATCAACAGAGTAAAAGGATTATGTCAATGACACATTAAATAATTTAATTATTATACTTGCTCAGGTGGTTGCTGGGTTTATGATCTCTATCAGCTTGCAAGATATATCTATTTTTAATGAGAACACATATTGTGCATTTGTAGAGCTAAGCCATTCGGCATGGTAGCCCTAGGCACACTAAAGCCCTGTTCGGACGGGATTAGTTTTACAAGGTAGATGGAGTAATAAAATTTTACCACAGGACGTCTGTAATAATAATGGCCAATTCGCACGGGATAAGAAATCTAAGGTAAAACTAGCAGAAGTGGGAGGGGTAACTCGATTTAACCTGCTTCTGGATATCATGTGTGCAAACACATATAACCTATATATTTATATAAAAAAGTTAGGTCCGGTTGAACAATGTATTCATTAAATTCAGATTGGATTATGTTGGTAATAGGCACTAACATAATGCTAAAATGAGTTTTGTGCCTCTAAAAAGTGCTTTCGACCTTCTTTTTGATCTGAATGGTATGTGGAAAAAACTTGAGTTCCCTTTATCGAAAAAGGGAACTTCGAGATGCGTCGAACGACACGGTGGGAACGCCTCTTGCGTGATTGCGTCTGAAGCATCTATGCCAACTAGTCCAATGGAATGAGAGAATGAGCGTCACGGGCGGGTGACGTCATGAACCAGGAAAGGATAAGAGCACTTCCGCTGCTCGCCGGCATTTAGCTTCTGTTGCCTCAGCAAGCGATCTGTGTCAAACTGTCTCTGTCTATTTATTGTTGTCTGTTACAATATTGTCGGAAACGTTATGGCGAAACAAATGTACAAACAGTGTGTTCCTCCCTGCCCGCGTTTATTTAAACGGGTGGGGACACACACAGCTTTGTGGCATTTTGTTTGAGAGTAAGAGCATGCTAGTGCTAACATTGTGAAAGTGAAACTACCAGATTTGCATGCTCTGCTCTCGCCTGTCACTCTGTATGATAGTGGCAGGCTCGCGATTCTCACGGGATGACAGGACCCGCGTTTGCCGAGGCGGCGCGGAGAATGCATTCCTGGGGATCGCAAAAGGATCTTTTGGAGGGGTGGGAGAACGGTCCGAGGGCCTTTTCTTCTTCCTTGCCCGGAAGATCCAGCTCTATCTCCCCGGTGTTGGAAGCACGCTCTGCGGTTTCTTCCGCTCGGGGAGAGAGAGCCCTTTTTTCCTTCATTTCTTCCTCCGAGGAGGTTTGTGTTGAGAATATTGAAAGTGAAAGCAAGCACACACACTGTTGAATTAGATTCGCCATCTATTTTTCCAGTATATGATGAACTGGTGGAGGTTTTGTCCCGTGCTGTTAGTAAATTAAATATTTAATGGCCAGCTGAGAAAAAGGAACGCTCGTCCTAAGAAACTTGACGAGCGTTTTCTTATTTCTATCACATTATCTCCACCATGAGGCTTCCATTTTTTTTTCCCTGATTTACACACTGAATATTTAAATTATGGAATAAACCGTATTTATCACTACTTTCAGCCCTCGTGTTAAATGTTTATTCAAGATTAGAGGGTTGAAAGATTACGGTTATGATATGATGCCCCAGGCTGAACAGAAATAAAAATAGGAAAATGCTATTTTTTCACCTGGTCCAGTATCATCATTTAAGTCTCTGCTTTGCTCATAAGCCTATACTAAAGAATCTCGCGTTTGCCGAGGCAGCGTGTAGGTTTAATGTTGTAATCAGAATCTAGCTCGGATCTCGCGTTTGCCGAGGCACCGCTTAGATTTCGAGTGTATTTTGCAAAAATAAGATTCTGTGGCTGGGATCTCGCGTTTGCCGAGGCAGCGCGTAGGTTTAAGCAGAACTACTTTGGTTTTATGGGTAAAGCTTATACGGCAGCAGGTCAGCTGGAGAATGTTTATAGAAATCTATATTATAATGCTCCAGGCTTATCAGGCCGATCTGCTGGGGTTCTGGATATAGCGAAATTTGAGCCTTCGGGTCTCTTCGGCGACGCATTCCATGCGGTCGTTGTTAGGTGATAAAAGATATATATATAAAAAAAATATATATAATAAGGTTTCTCCCTCGCTGTGTCCAGCCCCCCTGGGGCTGCTGGGCGTGAGCAGCCCCAGCCGTCGAGTTCATCATATTATGTGCACAGAAAGAGAGTGCTGCGTCTCGTGTTCCTCCATGTAGATACTGGAGACAGACGCAACCCTCTCAACCGAAGTCGCCTAAGCCTAAGCCGGATCTGAGGACCGTTCTTCAGGCGAAGAAAGCTTCGGTTCAAAAAAAAAAAAAAAAAAGGTCCTGATGCTTAGGCATCAGGCCTGTGAGGACAGCCCCGACCGAAGTAGAGTGGTGTACACCTCATTTCACGGTGCCCGTTCCATTTCGGGTTCCTCACGAGACCCTCCTGCCAACCCTGCCACCTCCGGTGCTTCAGGGCGCAGCGGTCTCCAGCGAGTCGCTGATGCTATGCTGCGGTACAGCATTGGTTTCGCGCCCTCTGAGGGGGGCTTTTGAGTAGTCAGGTCAGGTAGTTCCTGCCATTATGTTTCAGGCTCCAGATTTGGCTCCCTCAGTAACACCAGAGACCAGCCTCGAGGGGCTGGTTCCCTTAGAAAATTTTCTGGCAGCGTGGATGCTTCTGCCGAATATTTCTCATTGGGTCCTGCAGTTTGTAGAGAAGGGATTCAGAATCCAGTTTGGCTCTCGTCCTCCTCATTACAGCGGGGTGCTGCCCACAGTGGTGCATCCCGAGCAGGCTCTGGTAATGGGACAAGAAGTAAAGGCCCTGTTAGCAAAGAAGCTATAGAACAGGTGTACTCACCCGTCAGAGAGTCGGGTTTTTACAGCCATTATTTCATTGTTCCAAAAAAGGATGGAGGGTTGCGTCCCTTTTAGATCTTCGCCTGTTTATTCGGTCAGTTCAGAAACTAAAGTTCAAGTTAGCTGACCCTCAAACAGATCGTGACCCAAATCAGATCCGAGGACTGGTTCGTCACGATAGATCTAAAGGATGCATACTTCCATATCTCCATCCTCCCTCAGCACAGGAAGTTCCTGAGGTTTTCTTTCAGGGGCAAAGAATACCAATATCGGGTTCTTCTTTTCGGCCTAGCTTTGTCACCCCGCACGTTCACGAAATGCATGGATGCAGCTTTAGCCCCTCTCAGGCTTCAGGGCATACGCATTCTGAATTATATCGACTGGCTGATTCTAGCGGAATCAGAGCAGTTGGCGGTTCGGCACTGAGGTGTCGTTCTCGCTCATATAGAGATGTTGGGGTTGAGGCTCAATGCCAAGAAGAGTGTACTTTCTCCAGTACAGAGAACCACTTTCCTTGGTGTGGTATGGGATTTATTATCCTAACAGCCACAGAAGAGCTGAGGCTAGGCCAGTCACGCACTGTAAAACAGTTCGAGAGACTGTTGGGTCTACTGGCAGCAGCGTCCAACGGAATTCCTTTTGGCATGCTGTACATGAGACCTTTACAGTGCTGGCTCAGGACCAGAAGGTTCTCCCCGAGGGGAAACCCACTTTGCATATCAAGGCACGCGGCGATGCTTTCGTGCCTTAGTTATATGTAAATTCTGGTTCTTAACCCAGGGTCCGGTGTTGGGAGCTCTTTGCCATCGAGTAGTGATCTCGACAGATGCTTCTCTCACCGGCTGGGGAGCGGTAATGGAAGGCCGCTCGGTTCAGGGTCTGTGGAAAAGCCATCATCTTTCTTGGCACATAAATTGCCTGGAGATGATGGCCGTCTTCAATGCGTTGAGACATTTCCTTCCGGACCTAAGAGGCCATCATGTGCTCGTTCGAACAGACAACACACCAGTGGTCTTTTATCTGAACCGCCAGGGGGGTCTGCGCTCGCGTCCGCTTTGCAAACTGGCGCACCAGGTCCTTCTGTGGTCTCTGGGGAAGGTACTCTCCCTGAGGGCAGTGTATATTCCTGGGGACCAGAATATAGGAGCAGACATCCTGTCGAGGCAGGAGCTGAGGCCAGGGGATTGGAGACTCCACCCCGAGGCGGTGGAGAAAATCTGGGAGGCATATGGTCAGGCAGAGGTGGATCTGTTCGCGTCTCAGAACACGACGCACTGTCCGCTCTGGTATTCTCTGACGCACCCAGCCCCCCTGGGGCTGGATGCCATGGTGCAGACGTGGCCGAGGCTACGTCTGTACGCCTTTCCCCCTGTTGCTCTGCTCCCAGGAGTTCTGAGAGGGTCCGTCGGTATGGAATAAGCCTACTGCTAGTAGCACCACGCTGGCCAAGTCGGATCTGGTTTGCGGACCTGATCCTTCTGCTAGACGGGCCTCCATTGGAGATCCCTTTGAGGAGGGACCTTCTGTCTCAGGCCGGGGGCACAATATTTCACCCTCGACCAGACATGTGGAATCTTTGGGTTTGGCCTCTGAGGGGGCCCAACTTATAGATAGTGGTCTTTCAGCTGAGGCTGTTGAGACCATCCTAAGCTCCAGAGCTCCAGCTACGAGGAAACTGTATGCGCTTAAATGGAGAGTTTTCTCCTTATGGTGTCACCGACATCAGTGGGATCCGGTTAATTGTTCTGTCAACACAGTAATCGAGTTCCTGCAGGAGCGCTTTGTGTCAGGTCTATGTCCTTCCACACTAAAAGTTTACGTGGCAGCCATTGCGGCTTACCATACCATGGTGGGAGGTATATCTTTGGGTCGAGACCCCCTGATTACACGTTTCCTTCGTGGCACTTTGAGGCTGAGGCCTGCAATTCGCACTAAGGTGCCAGCTTGGGATTTGACTGTAGTTCTAGTAGGCCTGTCTAGGGCTCCATTCGAGCCCTTAGATTCGGTCTCAGAAAAGTTCCTTACTTTCAAGACTTCTTTCTGCTAGCTATTTCGTCCCTAAAGAGAGTTGGTGACCTTCAGGCTTTTTCGGTCTCCCCCACCTGCCTTGAATTTGCACCGGGGATGGTCAAGGCGTTCCTATATCCAAAACAGGGATACGTCCCTAAGGTTCCAACCTTGACTCCGAGGCCTATTGTGCTGCAGGCTTTCTGTCCTCCTCCTTTTGCAACTGCGGACCAGGAAAGACTGCACCTTTTGTGTCCAGTGCGAGCACTGGACACTTATGTACGGCGGACTTCCTCAATCAGAAAGTCCGACCAATTACTGATTTGCTTTGGATCACCTAAGAAAGGTCTTCCTGCTTCAAAACAGACAGTCAGTAAGTGGATAGTCGAGGCTATTTCACTGGCATACGAGTACTCGGGCCAGCCTTGTCCTTTGGTGGTCCGAGCTCACTCGACCAGGAGTATGGCGGCTTCTAAAGTCATATTGCAGGGGGTATCTCTTCAAGATGTTTGTGATGCGGCGGGCTGGTCCTCTCCGCTCACATTCGTGAGATTTTACAGTTTGGACCTGGATGCTGCCCCAGGTTCTCAGGTGCTGAGTGCTTAGATCAACAGACTGACACTCAGGTACTTGTAATTATGGCGGGTTGGGTATTCTCGTTCCCACCGTGTCGTTCGACGCATCTCGAAGTTCCCTTTTTCGATAAAGGGAACGTCTCAGGTTACTATTGTAACCATAGTTCCCTGAGAAACAGGGAACGAGACGATGCGTCCCCCTGCCATACTTCCTGCGTCCCTGCGATCGGCTTGCTTCGGCAACTGTCGAAGCTAAATGCCGGCGAGCAGCGGAAGTGCTCTTATCCTTTCCTGGTTCATGACGTCACCCGCCCGTGACGCTCATTCTCTCATTCCATTGGACTAGTTGGCATAGATGCTTCAGACGCAATCACGCAAGAGGCGTTCCCACCGTGTCGTTCGACGCATCGTCTCGTTCCCTGTTTCTCAGGGAACTATGGTTACAATAGTAACCTGAGACGTTTTCATTATTGCAGTAATCTCTTTTTTGCACAACTGTGCTCCATTCTCCAAATCTAGAGAAGCTGGTAAAAGCTACGCTACTCTGCAATATTCTCAATATTATTTCATGTACGTTACATGTGCAGCAGCAATGTCTGTGAATGTTACAGTAGCAAGTTTCGATATTTGCTCCGCAGCAGTAGCAGATCTATTTCGCTAAGACCAAAAACATTAACATTGCCATATCCATTACCATGCTAATCTTACCTAGAGTTGTCATGACAGAAATACCAAGTTCTGGCATGAAACTATAGATGGTGCAGGCTGATAGGTAGGTCCTTAACTCATAGATATATACACTAGATTTCGCTTTGGGGTTCTAAGCATGCGTCAAAACCGCCGCCATCTTTGTCATAGGAAGTAGCTAGGTATCTCCGCCATTCATGGATGATGCCGGACTTTTGTGCTGAGTATGGATGTTCACACGAACGAAATCTAAAAACCAGACAGCAAGGGAAATTTGAAATTACATTTCAAAAAATGTTAAATTTTCAAATTTTTAAAAAATGTCTCTGGACTCAAAGATAAATACATGTCTGACCTTTAGAAACGAACCAAAAAGACTAGAAAATCGCATTCATGACGATTTATGGTGAGTTGATTTCCATTAGACATGTTCCTACATTGACGCTGATGCATTAAAGAGGAGGGGCTCCCCTGTTCCATGATGGCGGCTCTATTGACGCATTCGTTCCAATGAACTGCCGTAGCCAAGGCGACAACTAGTGTATATATCTATCTACGCCTGGTGTGGCAACAGGTTTGGGTAAATAAAGGCCGGTCTCAAATAGAGGTCGGGTCTGTTTTTTAGTTTCGGGTTGTATTTAATCTTCTAAAACCCATAAGATCGTCCGCTTTTTGGCGGCCACCAAAGCACATTTGTGTCCCGCAAAAGCCTTTTTTGATCGGTGAGTGATGTAGAATAGAATGACTGTTGCGCTTGACAGGGCGCAAACGAGCAGAGAGAGAGAGAGAGAGAGAGAGAGTGTGTGTCCCGGCCGCGCGCGCACACTCTCAAGTCTTCAAACAACACAAGCGCTGTCTTGCTCTCTCTCCCTCAAGCATATTAATCAAAATCAATTGACATCTCAACACTAAATTATAAAGTTCTGTCTCATATAGATGCCTGTCTCAAATACAAGCCAGTACAGATCGACGATTTGGGAAAATAAAAGCCCTATTATTTGAAGTTTTAGGGTAGATAAATTTGATTTTCTCCAGAGAGCAAACACAAATATGCACTGGAGTGTTTTACAAATCTTTTTCAGCAATATGAGGGTGACTGAGGGTGCTCTTGCTTGCGTTTGAGGGTGCTTACTTAGCACATTGTGCCACGTCATAATGCCATATGCTCAGCCAATTGAATTTGAGCGGAAGCTTTCCCATAGCGTCAATGCCATGATGCAGTGTCAAAGTTCCTATACGAAAGAGATCTGTGCCTGTCAAAAACAAAAAAGCAGTGCTTGTATTTATGCATTTGTTTTTTCATTCTGGCTTTAATGCATGGGATATTCCACACCGCAACATGGAATTTAAGCTTGATATACATCAGGGAGGGTCAGTCAATCAATCTTACAATCTGATTTAAACCATATATTATTTTGATCAGTTATCAGTTACCCAACTAACCAGTAACTCATTATTTACTACTTGTCAAAGCCAATTTGTTCTCACCTTTACATTTGGTGCTTAGCAGGTGTTAATTTAGGACCCTTATAATGCGTGTGAACCTTGGACTTGAAATATGTAATATGATGTACAGTCTGATTGTGATGTATTAGACATATTAAAGCATATTTGAAATGCATTAACTAAAAAGTGCAGAAGAATTACATAATGTAATAATGTAAAATATATATTTTTAATAAATTATAAACAAAAAATGTATGACCACATATAAGTATTTACCCTTTAAGACACCTAAAACCAGTGTTGTAGTTGCAGTCCAAAAACATATTCAGTCTTGAGCCTGAGACCAACGCCATATTTGCATTTGTCATGAACTCAACCCATGCACGTCCCAGCCTGGACTTGAACTCAAAAGAACAGTCTGTTCTCAACTGTAAGATTGCCTAAAGTAGTCCACATGTCAACCAACAAGACCCAGTAACATTTTTCAAGCAGCCATAAAACAATATCCTTCAGCAAAACCAGTAAAATGATATACAAAGCAATTAAAGTTCATTGTGACTAATGTGCAATGACTGTGAATCTATCCATAACTGGCCATAGTCCAAAGCTGTGTGTCCAAGAAAGAATAGCCTAGTCATTGAATGAAAAGAGGCATCTAGAAGTTCAATAGGGCTTACAGTTCTCCATTACAGGAGAAATAGGAGCCTCAATCAAGAATGATACACACATTCCATAAATCTTTCTTATATGAAGATCAGCACAGTACTTCCCCACAGTGTAGCCTGCTGTTTTAGGGATGCTTCCTTGCATCAGGGAAAACCCATAAAGAGGAGAAGATGCAAGTTGTAAAGAAGATTCTTACTGTAGAAAAAAACATTGTTCCACAAGATCGCCGGGCCCAAGAAAAACAGTTTGTCTTCAGATAGTTACGAAGATACAGCATGTTGAGCAATAAATGTACTGGTCTGCTGCCGAGAACAGTTTATCTTACGACAATCCTGCGGCTGGACATCTGCCTTTCCTTCAGAGTTTAGTTTAGTTGTTTTGTTAGTTAGGGTTTTGTATGTTAGGGTTTGTTTATATAGATTTTATTCAGTTAACATCACATTTCTATCTGCTAATGAAGATACTAGTTCATATATTTATTTTTATTGTTTTATTTCAAACTAACATATTTATTTATGGATTTATTTCAAACATGTTTGCTAGCTTTTGTCCTGTAGTTTTTAAATATAATAAATTGTAAAGAAACTAGATTTTATTGTTAAAGATAATACAATTCTGGATACCAATACATTGGTCTTTACACCACATATGTCTGCATTTGCTTCTCAGCATTATATTTAAATTCAATTAATGAGTTTAGTACGACTGGAAAAGCCAAAGGTAGCCTAAACCCTCCTCCTCTTCTAATTACGCAAGGTTTTTTTGGAAAAACTGAATAGCTGAAAAGAATGTATGCCCACTTCTAATCTTGAATTGAGACACAGCTTTTTGCAACTTTCACTTGAAAACGAATGGTATCTTAGAGAAGGGTTTAAACTGATATTATACATGTATATTTATTCAAAATATACAATTAAATAAAATGTAAAAAGTGTCATTTTCAAGAATAATACATGTGCTAAATCTCTCAAACTAACTACTTACTCAAAATACAATCACCAGCAAAGATTAAGTGCATACATACACACTGTGACACCTCTTGACCCGCTCGCTCAAGAGTTTGTACATAGCTGGAACTCTACCTAATAAAAAATGTATTTCCAGGAGCAGTTCTGATCACTAACACTAAAGCATGACTCATATATTATTTGATGTGAAAATTAGGACATTGTGGAGAACTGCCCTGTTCCATCAGGACTACATTTGATTGTAGTGAGTCCTTATTTCCTTTTTTTAACTTGAGGCACATTATTAACGTTTGATTCCAAATCGGGGTCAATTGCTTTATTGCTCTGATCTAGTATCTGTCTTTCACATGTTTCATATCTATGATTTTATGACATGGCGGAATCAAATCTTTTTTTTTAAATGCACATATAGGCTAGACGACATTATTTAAGACTGCAAATGTACTCACCCAAGCACCACTATGTCTCTTGAAGGAGAGCTGAAACTTTCTAAAATAGGCCTAACTTATTTGACAGCCCTATAGATATCAGATCACTACTCTCAGTCGCAATCAAAAGTTTTATTACACAAGAATGAGCTCTGTGTCATGATGCTTGTACATACATGCAGGTTATTAAAGACAGAAATACAAAGAGAACAAAAATTGGGCTGTTTGCCAACTTTATCTCTCAAAACAAACCTGCTTTGCTATTGCAACAGAGCAGTGATGTCTGGCTTCATTTTACTCTCACAATCAGTGTTTGGGATTGACAACCACATTTACAATGGACGTGACAATCATATTCTGCTGCTTTGTTAATTTAGCCTTTGAGAGAACAAGATGGTAAGGGAGAAAAAAAGGTATCATTTTTATACAATAACACAAGACAAGTTGCAGGGGTCAATAATCTTGGACCCAGGGCTTAGTGACCTGATAAAGGTCAAGTGGGAGTGGAGTTACCTTCATAGCAATGTAAGTTCTAGCAACTCCTTGGGAATGAATCTAGGGAATGTGTTCATTTACTCTATTCATTAATCTTGACAAGCAATAACATTAGCAAAAGATTAGCAAGAACCAGTGCTGAATAATAAAATGTTACGAAGATGGTAAGTAATTCAGTGTGCTCATGATTTTCATGTGAATCTTCTAAATGAGGCACTGGTCGACAGCACAACGGTCACACCTCAGTTGCTCATCCTGATTTCTTTATTATTGGGCAACTCCATTATTTTGGAGTGACTGCGCAGAGGACGCTATAAGAAAGCGCCATGTCATCAGATGGCTGAATGGGCAACCAGGGAGAAAAGCTTTTGGAAACATGGACAATCACTAATTGGATGAGAGATTCATCGGACAACGAAGAACAGGCTCTTATGCAATCTGAATGAAGAATGGGACTGAAGCTCTTATAGTTGCGCACATGTTTGCTGTATGGGTGGGCTAAGTTTGTTCACTCTTTAATTTCGGCAATGAACACGTCAAAACCATGTTTCACATCAAGTTAAGGGAGGAAAAGCGCTTCATGTGCAGTAAAATACAGTACTGCATACAAAGATTTTTGTTTTGAGAGGGTATTTAGGGTATTCAGATTGAGAACTGAGGAATTACTTATTGGACCAAAAACCTGTACACAGAATCTCTTAGAATGCATTTAGCATTTAGAAGGATGTACTTGTTATTTCATCCTCTACAGTTAAAGACCTGGGTGTTATATTTGACAGCAACTTGTCTTTCGAAAATCATATTACATATGTTACAAAACCAGCCTTCTTCCACCTCAGAAATATCGCTAAGTTATGGAACATTCTATCTGTTTCTGATGCAGAAAAGTTTGTTCATGCATTCATGACCTTTAGACTGGATTACTGTAATGCATTACTAGGTGTTTGTCCTGCATCCTACAGTTAGTCCAAAATGCAGCTGCTAGAGTTCTTACCAGGTCAAAAAATATAATCATAACACCAATTTTATAATCTCTGAACTGGTTACCTATTAAGTTTCTTATTGATTACAAAGTACTGACCTATAATTATTTAACTGATTTTCTATCGCCCTACCGTCCATCAAGCTCTTTAAGGTCATAAATCTCTGGACTTTTGCTAGTACCTATCTAGCCTAAGTCCACTAAAGGAGGGAGAGCGTTCTCCCATTTGGCTCCTAAACTCTGGAATAGCCTTCGATGTTCTGGGCTTAGAGACACTAACCCAGTTTAAAACTAGACTAGTAAAGACACATCTCTTTAGTCAAGCATTATACATCTCATAACCTTGTAATCTAGTTATATCAGATCAAATACACATGATTATCTTTGCTTGAAATGTTATGAACAACACCTACAATAATTATTTTCCATTTGCTTTTCTGTTTTATCTCGGGATGCCCATCCTAAGTAACTAGAGAGTATGTCGGCTCCAGTTTGGATCCAGTCTCTCTAACTTAAAATAACCCAACGCCTGTGAAGAGATGACTCCAAGCCCTGCAAGGACTTCAGATGATGCAAGCTCTGAATCAGCATGCACCAATGCTACATTTTCTATATAGTCTATTGTAATCATTATGTTCACAACTTGTAATAATGACTTTAATGAGCTCTATGTTTCTGCTTAAAATGAATACATGAAGTTAGCTAATTGCATGATTTGTATATTTTTATTATTTCTCTCCCGTGATTCCGTAGTCCTAACGTGGCCGTAGGTTATATGGAACCGTGGGTGCTGAACAGAAATTGTCTTCGCATACGAACTCCACGATCTTTCTCCACTGTTTTCTGTCCTGAGCCGCGTTCTTGTTGGCATAATCGGGTGAAATACCGTACGCTGCTAGATCCATCTCCACTTGTTTGATCCATGTCTTTTTAGGTGCATTTCTTAAGACTTTCCAGTTGTCTGGCCTGGTTCGCCATAGGGTGCGGTATGGGAGACGGTACTCATCCATCCTGCAAACATGTCCAAACCATCGGAGGCGGGCACGCTTAATCAGGACGTTAATTTCCAGTTGGTGAGAACAGCGACGGCGAACTTCCTCATTCGGGATCTTGTCAAGGAGCGTAACTCCAAGAATCTGGCGGAGGCAGCGCATTTGGAATACCTCCAATCTTCTCACGTCTGCCTCTAAGAGTACCCAAGTTTCCACTCCATATAGGAGGATTGGTAGAATCAGAGTGCGGTATAAACGAACCTTCGTTGCTGTTGTTAGAGACTTTTTCTTCCAGATGCACCAGGAAGTCGAACCAAAGGCCGAAGTAGCAGATCCGATTCGGTGGGTAATGTCAACTGATGCTGCGATCTTGTTACCTTGAATGGTCGACCATTCAACAGTGATTTGTATATGAAATAGGCTACATTACTTGGACACAGTCACCTCTGATAACAGATTACTCATTGTAATGTAGACACATGCATTTTCTGTAAAGCTACTTTGAAACGATATTTATTGGGAAAAGCGCTATAAAAATAAATGTGGGTTGAATCGAAATTTAACAGTTTTTTTTTGACAAGCTAACAAGTCTCTAAAATAGAAAATATGCAAAGAATAAATATCTAAAAAAAACTTCACATCCATTTTGATTACATAAATACTCACAGTATTCAGTTTTGCGTGGAGTGTTTTTCATGATAAATTTTAACTACTGTAAACATTAACTGAGTGTTCACATCATCTACAGTAAATCTTCAATGGATTCATAATTACAACTTGGAAAGCTCGTCTATTTCTCCTTAACAGTGTCATAAGGTGATGTAAACATAAGCAAAAGGGCAATGGCATCCACAGTTGGCTCCTTATGTTTGATACGTCATTTGATTATAGTTGATGGTAATTGTGTGCTTGCTTTGTTCTTAAACAATTTGTGCACACATATAGAAGTGATTTAACATAGTGGTTAAATAATTTGTTGTCATTAACAACCAAGTGACACATAGATCCATTTTGGTATTATGATTGTTGCCACAGTAACAAATCCAAGGACGTTTCCTACGAGTAGAATCGCTGAGTTGCTATCTTGTAATTACAGTTATTCCAACACAACATGACTGCAAAAGACACAGCCTGTGAAGCTCCATGCAGCAGAATAATAATCACAGCAATACTAATTATGGGTCAAACTCACCATGACAACTGAATGATGACTAAATGTTGATACTAAAGATGGAAACATTTCAGTCTAGTTAAGAACAAAAACATTTGAGTGGGGTTGGAAAAATGCAATCCCTCTTAAACTTTCAGGACATGCAAGAAACAGTTCATCCAGTACTGCAGTAAGAAAAAAAAAAACATGCAACACAAGCCAGGAAGAAAGACGTAAGCACACCAATGATGAGTTGCATAAAACTTTAGTTCATTATGCACCGGACAGCCTGATCCAGTGAAACGTGGTATCATTAAACACTAGGACAGATCACTCTGACTGACCACAGCACCCATAATCATCCCTTATCAGTCACTAACTCAATGTACATAATAGTTGAATGAATGAACAGCAGGGCTGAACTGGCTGAACTGTGGTGTCCAGGCTTGGGTCTATAGTGTCACGGCCCCGCTTCAGTCCGGGGGTATTAACACTGTATAGGAAACTATGAATGATAGCAAAATGACGCAAGATAGAATGGAATGCGTCCATGAAGTCGGCCGGCCATTGAAAGTGGCGGCCATGAGGTTCATGATCAATTCCCTCTGCAGCAAGTATCTTGTGGTTGGAGTAAAGTCAAGATCTTTTGTCCATATGTTGGAATTTGTTAAAGGGGTCATGGATTGAGAAATCTAATTGTCCTTGATCTTTTGACATATAAGATGTCATTGCACTATAAAAAAAAACATCCTGTAAGTTTCAGAACTCAAAACTACCTTGTAAGTCCAAAAACTGCTTTTATTGAAACCAAGCTGCCAAAGCGGTTCGTTTCATATTTTGTCTCAGTTTGATGTCATAGTGCACAGAAAGTTCTCCACTGCAGAAGAAAATGCAAAGCCTTCTATATCACTACCTCATTAGCCCAGCCAAACGATTTGCGCATGTAGTAGCAAGTGAGAAAATACGAGAGTGATGCAATCACAGGATTACTCAAGCAACAAAACAAGAGATTTTGCAGAGCCAAATTGTGGAAAAAGAGTCTTTGCATTTCCTTCCTCGTGATCCTAACATTATGAAAGCGTGGAAGAACTTTATTTTAAAGTTTTCGATCATTTTATTTAAAACACGACACCGTGTAATTGACATCGTTTTTTCACTTTACTGCAAATGGTAAGCGATGAGAACGACAGTGCGACAAATTATGGTATATTTATTCATAATTAATTCACACTAAACATAGTAAATTATCCTTTATCAACTATAACTGTGGTCATTTCCAAGTACATTTCCACTTAAACTTTGCTTGCCACAACCAAGACTTATAAAGCATTTAATACACATTTAAATGTTTCACAGTTGGCAAATGCTTTAACTATAACGAGATAAACACCTTTTTGTGACGTCTTCGGTTAAACGCTAATAATGTAATAGCTATATAAATAAAGATGATTAGGCCTAATTACCACGCTGTCGCAAACTGGAGCATCCTTGGTATTTGAGGTGCAAGTTATTTCTTCTAATTCGGGATCAGACTCTGGCTCAAACATGTATAGCTGAATTTCACCGGTTGCCATTATTCAACACCGGAAGTTTTCAGAACACTTCCACATGTGTATTTTAATATGCAAAGCTGTTTCCCAATCATAGCAGCAGAACATTTTCTTGCAAAACTTGAATGTGGTATTAAAAGTAAAAAAGAACACTAAAGTCAGAACTCACGTTCAAATACTATTTGACCATTCTGGCACTTACTGGCTTTCATATATCCAAAATCATGAAAACAAGATGCCAAAGCAGCTATAATGGAATATTGTCTATTATCAAATAATTGGGATGGCCTGCAGGGTGTACTCTACAGTGTTTGTAATAGTGTATTTTGTTAGTATAGTAAATTAAAATTCTGGCATCATTTACTCACCATAATGACGTTACAAACCCAAGACTTGTGTATATCTTTAAACATCTACTGGTAAATTGTACAAAATAATGGCACAGGTGAAACCTCTACGCGAACAAGTTTGACAAATTCAAAGGAACCGAAAAGAAGGAATCAAAAGATTCATTGCAAAATGAATATCGGCAAAAATTATTTTTTCCACTTCTCAGCTGCAAATGTAACGAAAGAGTCTGGACAAATGTATCGGAGTAAAAGTATAATTTTTCTCTTACATATGTAGTAAAGTAAAATAAGACATTTTAATGCTCGAGTACAGTACAAATATACAAAAGTAAAGAAACAAAGTATTTGTACTTCGTTATACACAGCTGTCTATATGAATTTAAACTGAAACTTTGGAAGCGACACGATCATTTATGATTAATAACAGTTTTAATTTACTCTTTATTCTTATAATATTGATCAACACATAGGCTAGAGCACATCAAGTACAATAAAGAAATAAGATGCTCAAATGAGCCAATGAGGATGTTTTCGCATTTCAAGGTTGAATGGTTGAACTTACCATATATATGATAGTTCACCCCAAAAATGAAAATTAGCCCATGAGTTGCTCACCCTCAAGTCATCCTAGGTGCATTCCTAGCCAGGACATTTTTGTATTCGTCTGAAAGAAGAATGTCATATACACCTAGGATGACCTAATTTTAATTTTTGGGTGAACTATGCCTTTAATGTGCTCAATGTATGTGTGTTGATGAATGTTTATGTAAATTACAGCCTAAACAGGGAGAGATCAGGTTTCATTGAAAATATCTTCATTTGTGTTTCAAAGATGAATGAGCATGAGTAACTGGTGACAGAATTGGTCAACTATCCTTTTAATGTGTAATAGTTATTTTAAGCATGTACAATTGCACAATTGTTACTAGGTCTGATGTAACCCCATCCCAAAAGCAAAAACATTCCAGTTAAAGGCATCGCTCTAGACAACCATCACATCACATTGCATTAACCAAAACACAGAAAATGATACAACACATATATTATATCAATAATTAACTGATTATAACAAGAATCTGTTCAATATCTTACCATAGGACTTACAAGAAACTGCAGTATGACAATTAGCCTAACTACAGCAAGCAGGTATGTGTGATAGCAATGATCAAAATTTAAAACATATTAATTGAAAAAAATATATTTTAGAGGTATTCTGGTTTTACATTTAAAGAAGCAGCTCAATCTTAGTGAACAACTTGCCTCATAAAGGTTGTCAGAAAGTTTATTAAATTTTTTATTTAGCCTTTATTTAACCAGGAGTGAACCTCTGTGATATTACAGTCTCTTTAACAGGAGTGTCCTAGCCAAGATAAATACATGATGTGACTGTCCACGAGGATGGAACGAACTCAGAACATAATGTTTCTACATTGCACTTCACTCTTGTATTAATGGATTAATAATGAGCAAAAAACTTTAACACAAACCTTCCCCTCTCTGATCTACAAACACAACCCCCCTTCGACACTCCTTCAACAGTGAATAAATCACCACTCAAAGCGTTTTAACTTTGTCATGCTCTTTAAACAGGGATTTAAATCTTTGTGGACCCGTTTAAAAGCATTTATGAACCAGAACTCACCGGTGTCTGGCGTGTGTAAAGCCCTGCGTCAGCCCGGTCACAGAGAGCTAAATACACACGAAGTGTTACAAGACTGCTTTTCCATAACTGCTCCTGCTTCTGGATCTCTATTATCCCAATGCTTGCATCCACAATGTATCTATCTCTCAGCTTACTTTCTCCAATACACAGCAAACAATTCCCCCTCTTCCAATAGCCCCACCCTTAAAAGCTTCAACCTCAAACTGAACCGTGTCTTTAGTCTTAGCGCGTCAGTGGAGGAACCTCCTGAAAATGAAATAGGACCTAGAACAGGACTTTGTGGTATTCCTCATGAGAGGGACTACAAAACAGGCTGTCTATTTTATGATCCACAGAAGAAAGAATTTTTTTCATTTTTGGGTGAACCATCTCTTTATTTCCAGTTAAAGGTGCTATGTGGAACTTTTCTACTAAAATGAATCCTTTTTTTATTGCCTGTGTGTGAAGGGGTTGTAATCACACATTACAATGATCCACTTGTCGAGTTTTGCTATTACCTCTGAAGGCCAATATTCATATTTATATGTGAAGTCTCCAGGTCGGATTTACCATCCAACGGATGTGACGTGCATGCGCGCTCCCGAGCCCCTCTCCCTAGTCTATTGTAGACGGTCAGGGAGTTACGTCCGGTTAAAGGCGCACGTTTTTCGGCTTATATCTCGGTCAATCTTTGATCAATATTCCCAAGACTCTAATCGTTCGTAGTGCTGGACGGGGTCTTTCGAACAAGCCCACCCCCGAGGTCCAACTCGCCCGGCTCCCCGAGTTATAGCCGTTCGAAATCGGGGGTCCCAGCGAACGGCGATCCGATAGGGGGCATCCCCGAGGCCCGCCACTCTAGCGTTTGTGCAAGGGTCCCCCTGGGACCTCCTCGCCCGAATTTGAGCTCTCTGGGTCTTTGCGTTCTAGAGAAACGAGCGATTTCTTCTGAGATCGTGACGTCACCGGCGTCCGCAATTTTGCAGCGCGCCCGATGGTTTTCTGCTAATATCTCCGCGAAAACACCACCAAAAACTATGGAACTTATATGGTTCTTTTCAGCTCGACTAGATGGTCCCAACGAGCTCGGTGCTCCCCGAATCCGCTTAGTATTCGCCGAGATATTTGCGTAATAGACTGTATTGTCTATGAGTACGAGCACGAGCGCTCTTATAAAAATTGGTTGCAATCTGAAACATCACCGCTAGAGGCCGCTAATTGTTACATAGAGCACCTTTAAGCCTTCTAAAAGATTATATCTGTGCCAAAGCGCCACAAAAGAAAGCATATAAAACATGTCATTATACAGATACAACTACTGTATCTTTTGTTACATAGACATAGGCCTAATTGATTGTTATTTTTGACTAATAGGTGGCACTTACACCAAATTCTGGTGTACTAATGTTGGGTGACATTTTTTTTTTTTTGACCAAACTGTTCAATAGTTATAAGCACAAAAAAAAAATGTGACCACTAGTTGGCACTGTGCCAAAATTGTACAAGGTCATGATAGTCATAACACACATCAAGTTTGGTCAGAATACGCTAACGTGTAGCGGAGATATAGCCTAACGTTAAAATTTATCAAGTTAAACAATAATGCATGGTTTGATGAATGGACTTGAATTCCATGTTCCATCAGCAGGGTGTAAGGATGATCTGATTACATTTTCATGAAAATAGTTCGGCCGACTATGGCAAAATTGGTAGGCTATCTATGTTCTCAGCATGACCCAAGTAATCTATTAAGACCAGTTTAATTACAATAGGCAAAATTTGTCAAAAGCTATTAGCATTTTTGGACATTTCATTATAATTCTTGACCACAAGATGACACATCCCTGAAACTTTTTGAGTACCATCAGGGCATGGTGGCGATGACACTTACCGAGTTTCATAACGATACGCCAATGACTTTGTAAATAGTATTTCACGTCAAAATTCAAAATTGCCACCATCTAAAACAGGTATCATTTGACACAGCATGCTATACCAAATCTAAAGAGCTTTTGTGATTTTTGGCAAAACCGTTCGGAAGTAATAAGCAAAAATAGCCATTTTTCTAAGTGACACAGTGCCAAAACTGTGCAGGCGCCCTCAGGCCAGCAAAAATATAGCCTTACATCCATTTTGGCATGCTCTCCGTTTTGTCTAGTGGGTTATTCAAGAATGGCTTGATGAATCAACATAATTTTTGTCCCCTTGGTCTAAAGAAGATCTAAGCCAATTTTGGTGAAAATTGGATTAACAGTCTAGAACGTGTTTGAAAAAATTGCTTTTTCTGATAATTCAAATGCCAGAATTTTTTTATGATGTTATAGTGAGTAAAGAAATTATTGTTTCTAGCCCTTACTGTTAAAAAGTTATTAGCATACGTGAAATTTGGACAGTTGGTGGCACTAGAGGGATTGCGGAAGAAGAAGAACACTAATGGATACAAACACCATCAGTGTTTGGCCTCTAACAACAACAACAACAACAACAATGATAATAATAATAGGCCTAATAATAAACATAACAATGATGTAGTATTACAGAATGGTATTTTGGTGATTGCATATTTTACAGTTCCATATTTGAGCTGTTAGAAATATATTTGTCATTGTAAAATGTAATTATAAAAACATATAGGCTATGTGGTGTTTCTGCAACGAAATTTATACATTTTAAAACATAATTTTAGTAATATTTTACCATAAAAATACTCACATCATCTGGCAAAATATACATTATATCCATGAATAATAAATTATTCCTCTCCCGATAAGATTTTTTTTTATGGAAGTATCATCACTTGCATGTTCACATGTAGCTAATAGCCTACCTATCTAGTTAAGAGGGTGTTCTGCTTACTTTCGGCATTAGGTTGTGTTATTTTTTACATGTTACATTTCTACACTGTGATACCGGTAGTTTTACAGGCTATTTATTTACCGGATCTGACAATTAAAACGGGGTTTTGTAGGAGCTATCGATCAATTCCAGGGTTTAACTGAATAAGACAATTTAATTTAGATGCAACCACGTGGAGTCCATTTTAGGTGATCAGACAAAATGTTAACAGCGTAAATTACAAGCTGTGTATTTGCTATACACAATTTGATTCTGCTGCTGCAACACTGAAGTTTTCTTTGCTCTCTAGGATTCTAGAACAGAAGCCACACCTCTCACCCCTCTCTCGCCCACGGGTCTTATTTACTCACAAGTTCTTCTTTGGGGCAACCTACACCCGTTTCCCCCTCAGTGCACACTCACAGATCAAACTTTGGTGTGAATGCTCGTTTCTCAAAAAAAATATAGGAGTGAGAACTAAAATTCATCGCTTACCTTTCTATAGCGGAGACGAACCGTGTCTTATTCACTGTAAATATGTATGTATGTGTGGCTGCGCTGGACGCTGTCAGTATCTAAAGTCTCCGCCCACTCATGTCAGACCCCGCCCACTCCCGGGCAACACCACCCCGTCATCAGCCACTAGCGTTTCGCGTTCTGGCCAGACCCCCGCGCGAACCAATGTGTGCGTTGAATAAGCTTAGCGCGTGACACAGCTCTGAGTACACACGGTTAAAGCATTACTGACAACATGGCTGTGTATACACACACACACACAAAACACGTTTCACATCTATTTATGTTACACATTAACGTTATATTATGTTATTGGCAATTAAGATAGCCCCCACCCCACGTGCTCATGGGTTTAATCTTACCAGATATGTTTTCTTATAGCTATTTGGGTCGTGTACAAAAGGTCATTGAGCAACTTTCCCTTCAGTAGGATACACACGTTTTACGACTGTAAGAAGACAAATATGAACATAGTAGAACAACTAGGAACAGTTTCTGCTAAAATATAGTTAGCATAATTAAACAAACCCATTACATTTTCTTTCCTAAAACCCAGTAAATTATGTCCACATAATTTATATTGGATAAAATTTTATACACCAGTGGATACAATACATTTAACACCAGTTTCTAATACACAAATCGTTGCATTTCCTCATAGGCTGCACGTCAATGAGTAAAATGTTATCCTTTCTTTACCTGGTACAAGCAGTCCAAAAGGTTACTGGAGCTTTCCCCAAATGAGATTAAGGGTGATATATCCTTCTACAGACTACAGGAGTACAGGCCGGGACATCAATATTGTTGACTAAGCTATGCTTTGTGCCTGTATAATATGCCATAAAATACCTCAAAATGTAGACTACTATTATAATGACCAATCTGTACTGATATTGTGAATATGATTTCACTTATTAGATATCCAGGAGGTGCAACCATTACATGTAATCTTGATAAAGGACAGCTTCAGTGCTAAAGATAATTTTTTATTTATTTATTATCAAAGCATTTAATTTAGACAAAGCTCTGTAGTCTTAAGAAGAAGAAAAAAAAAAGTTTAAATGCATGAGTAGGCTAATCAAAGAAAATTGCACCCCATTTTATTTAGCCCAATAAGTCTGTGATCCAGTAGGCTTTATTAGTTTATTTCTGTTATCATGTCTCCTCGGTAAGTAGTTATTTTTGAGGCTGATGGCATATGAATGATAAGAGTGCCTGTTAAATCAAGCTAATAGCTCAGACTATGTGAAGGGTATAAGTAATTATCAGAAAGCAAGGCTGGAACAAAAGAGTTTGAAATTGTCATACACTCATAAATTCAAGTTCTATAGTGTCTTTTAAAGCATGTTCAGCAAATAACCCTTGTTTTCTTAAAGGCGGGGTGAAATGCTGTTTCGTGCATAGTGAGTTTTTTACACTGTTAAAGAGTTGGATTCCCATGCTAAACATGGACAAAGTTTCAAAAATGAAGTTGTAAGTTTGATGGAGTATTTCTGTTCCAAAAATACTCCTTCCGGTTTGTCACAAGTTTCGGAAAGTTTTTTCGCTCTACGCGACGTCAGAGTGTGCGGAATTTCCTTATACGGGTCTAAGGGCAATTCTCCTGGAAGTGCGCGCGCATCTGTAGCCTAGAGCGTGCAAGAGTGAGAGTCCTATGCCATCAGAGCGCTGCAATAAAAAAAAGGCACAAAAAAAGTGTGTTTTTGGTTGCCAGGGCAAGACAACACTGCACAAATTTCCAAAGAACCCAGCGTTAAGGGACCTGTGGATGGATTTTGTTTTTCCAGAGCAACAACGGAGTTGTGCAAGTGACGTGTTCTTGTTTGTTTCCTTCATTTCGGCGGTTATAGTTAACGTTATAGGCACAGTTCAACGCCGGATTTGCAGATCGCCTAATACTTAAAGATGGAGCAGTCCCAACGATAAAGGTTCACGGTCGTGCGTTGGAACAGCAGGCGGTGAGTAAAACTGCTTCAAATGTCTGTGAGTTGTTAACTATAGGCGTTAAGCACAGCAAGTAAACAACATGATCACTTACAGTTAATGTATCTATGGAGCATGCGATGTATGGTGTGTGTGTGTGTGTGTGTGTGTGTGTGTGTGTGTGTGTGTGTGTGTGTGTGTGTGTGTGTGTGTGTGTGTGTGTGTGTGTGTTAGCTGGCCACTGTAGGTGTCAGTTTGTTTATTGTAAAAATAATTCATGTCCTCATAAACCAGGAGTCTGTCTGTTTACAACAAACGCAAAAGCTTCGCGCGCTCCCGCCCACACGGCACGCCTCCACCCGCTCGGGTTTTTAAGAACCATTTTGTTGTTGTTTAAGGTTCTTGGGTTGGCTATATGATTATTTGGAGATTCCTTTCTCCAGGGCTGCATTTCCCAAAAGCATTGTAAGCCTAAGTTGATTGTAGAGAGCATTGGTGGTAATTGTTCTATGATCAACTTAAGCTTGCAATGCTTTTGGGAAACGCATCCCAGATCAGCGTATTCCCAGATAGCAAACAGTCATTGAAACTATGTTAAATCAACATTCCGTTGTCAACCTTAAGTCATTGAATCAACATCGAACTCTGATGTTGATTCTACATCATTTTGCACCCTGTTTTAATATTGAAACAACATTGAAATCCAGTCCATAGATCAACGGAATTTCAATGGTATTTCCATTATCAGGAATATTGAAACAATGTTGAAATTTCAACTGAACTAAGGATCAACATGATATCAATGGAATTTCAATCGTTTTTAAATGTTAATTTTAAATGTAATGCCATAAATTAAATAGCCTGCTTTATCTACAACCAGGATGTTTAAAAGTAATGGAACATTTGAAATCGTGTATAACACACCACACAAACAAATTCATTTTTTTAGCCTTTTTATTTAATTATTTGTACTCTTTTACACTTCAATGTCCTCTGACGTCTGAATAGTTTGTCGTCCAGTCCCTCCTGCCCGGACTGGCACGTGTGAAGGGTGACGGCGGCTGTCCCCGTCTGCTGAGTAACCTACAGAAAACAAAATTACAATGCAAAAAATTAGCATTTAAGTTAAACAGTAGATTGGTACATTCGTGCCGCGAGATGTTTCTATATGAAATATGTGGGGCTAAGCCCCCCAAGTCCCCCCTTGACGCCAGGCCTGGTTGCCAGGCGCTGTATAACAGTGCGCGCAAAAATCTTGATAGAATAAGCACTAGTAAAACGACTGTTATCATTTCTGAAAACAAACACAACGGAGTTAACTGTATCGCACGCATATCGCAGCCCTGCTCGAGGATGGTCTAATCGGCATTTCCAGTTACAACTCGAGACAGTTCTGCATTTAATAAAAGCAAAGTAAGTCATGTCTTCTGTGTAATTCTGGCCCGCCGCGGTCACACTTCTGTGGGTAGCGCTAGGTGGAGCACTGATAGCGTTGGTTTCGCCGGTGATCTCCGGCGGTCAGAAGAAATAACGGTGCTGTGTCAATAGATTTCACGACCCTAGCAATGGGTACAGACATGTATTTGAGCTAAATATCACAAAAATAGACTGGACTCGGAGGTTTTGCTAACTTTATAACTTAGAAGAGAACTACAAAGTAGGCCTCTCTATGCTATTTTTAGCAGATTTTGACACAGTGAGTGATAAAACAAAAATCTATTTCAGTGACTGCAACACTGCGTCGGTTACTAACGTTACACTAACCATCATGTTAACCTAAAAGTATTTGATTTGGTACAATTCATTAATATCAAACATTAAGCAAGCTTACCTTTATGCTCGTGCCAGGGTCCAGAAATGAGCTGTGTCCGGTGCAGACGTGCATTACACCCGTTGATCTCCCGGTCAACCAAAAATCTATTGATTTTCAATCATATTTCCCGGTCAACTATCTATCGATGCATTTTCAATCATATTTCCCGGTCAACTATATGTCGATGACTTTTCAACAACAGCGTTGTTTCCCGGTCAACTATAAATCAATGACTTTTCAACACATTCATCGATCGCCCGGTATACCAAATATCAATGATTAATCAATCATAAAGATAACTATAAATCAATGTTGTTCCAATATCGTTGCCATCAACATTAATAACATCAGGTTTTCATCGAAAGGGTAATGTTGATTCAACATTAATTTTGCATTGAAATTTCAATATCAACCATAATGATGATTCAGATGAAAAAACAATGTTTATTCAATGTTGGCTTGCTGTCTGGGATTATATCTAGGTTCTTGAAATCCATAGAATGTGATGTTTTTCTGTGGAACTAGAAATAAAGGACTTGTGGAACATAGAAAAGGTTATACTATATGGCATCACACTGCATGCTGCTTGGTTCTATTTAGAATCTTTATTTTTTATTTGTAAAAAAATAGCATTTTAGATATATTAGATATTAGAGGACAGGCCCTTTACTTTACCTCACAGTCATGAAACGCGATTTGGTATTTACTATTGCTAGTCTCATTCTAGAAAGCAAAAATCATTATGCCTATTGCAACAAGTGGCATCATTTCTTGGCATCAATTCCATGGAACCGTAGATATAATTTCCAATCCAAGAACTGTTATTTTTAAGAGTGGATGCGATAATGATAGAGAACTTAGTAGTATAAAAACTTTGACACAACAGATGGAAATCACAGATGTTTGAATTTTTAAGAGTGAAGGTTCTTTGTAGAGAAAAAAAAAGCTTTTTAGATTGTTCTTCACACTAAGGAAAATTGTTTTCAAAGGTCACTATGTAATTTTTTAAAGTTTAAAACTTAAATAATGAGTCAACACATCATTAATCCTTCTTCCAAACCATGCTTTTGTTTTACCCTGATTCACTATGGTAAGCCTTTTATAAGTATTTATCATTTAGACCAGTTTTTACATGAAATCACATACACTCGCCTGTGCATGTCTCGTCATATCCATAAATAAAGAAAAGTTGCTCCAGCTACTTTTATGAGTGTTTGGTGTGGGAGTGGAATGGGTGAAGTTGTCAACAAGCGAGAAAATTTAACATGGAGCAGCTAAGTCTCGATCCTCCAAGAAATCACATGTTTGTTTTTTTAAATGTAGAACAGATGGGAGTCTTCTGGCAAACATAGAATGTGACAGAGCTCGCAATAAAAGGATAATCAACATTGGCTTGGCATTTGAAATGTAAAAGTTAAGTGGATATGGTGTTTTTATTGCCCAACAGGTGAGTAAGGTATTTTACTGAACAAATAAACTCATATGTAACTCTCTAACAGAGTTCATTGTAAATCATTATCTAGTATGAAGGGTCATATTAATCAGCACATGCAGTCACGAGCCAAAGCACAACCAAAACAATGTTCTTTCACAAAACGCATGCAGTTTTGTTTTTCTTAACTGCTAAAGGGCCAAAGTTACATAGTGCACCTTTAAGAAATATGCAATGACAGATTCTTTAAGGAACCCATATGGCATCACTGTGAAAAACAACACCACAAAAAAAAAAAACGTTTGAAACCTGTATTTTTAACAACACTTATTATCCTTATTTTTTTCAAGGCATCCATTTTACCTCCCAGTGAGCCCAGACACATAGATCACACTTTGCTTGAAAGGTCATTTGTATAAGATTGTATAAAAATCATCAAAAATCAGTATGTGCCCTATTCAGTAACTCAAAAATGTTTAGTTACTTCAACAAATATACTTACAACCATTTCAATCTCTCAAAATGTCAAATAAACTCAGTCCTATGTGATTTCCATGGGTCAAATCTGTACACGGCTTGCACACAGAAGGCCAAATTAGAATACCTGCTGATCCGCTTCAATAAATTAATGTAATGATGCATATCTTTCTTATGCATGTATATATAACCACTGTGACCTTTGATCTGATTTCTCCAGAATTTGTTTTCCTTTACTAATGGCTGTCCTGGTTTGGAAGCAAACAGTAATTTTGCAGTTTCGTAACACATATCAAAACGGCCACAAACGAGCCGGAATTCTGACCAACAGAGGGATTGTGGGAGGGGAAGAATTTACTGCCATCGGCCATAGAGGGGATTACCCCATCAAGACCAGGAGGAGCCTGCCCAGAGATAGACATCCCACAACCCTCAGAGCACATGGGCTCTGCCAAAATACGTAATAACACATTAATATAGGAAAGAGAGGATGGTTTATGAACATGACGGAGGCACGATAGTGCATTTCAACAGGGATCTCTTGGATATAAGGAATATTTTTGAAACGTTTGGCACCCATCAAACAGATTATACCCATCAGCCAGTAACAAATTAGTGGGACTAAATTACAATTTGTCAGACAAACAAATCTTTAATTTTTTTTTTTTTTCAAAACTTGCACCTTGGAACCTATTTCAAAATTTGCATTTCTCGAGCCACCAAACACCGTTGTCGTGCAAATGAACATCCAGAATACATTAAAGGACAATTTAGCACTTTGAGTCTATTTTCTAGTTAGACGATGGGTCCTGTCTCGGCTTTTTGACTATTTTAGAATCGCCTCTGACTGCTTCAGAGTGGCTGTCTATGGACATACACAAACATGTCCTTAAAACAACCCTTAACGTTCGTTTTCAAAACTGTGCAACTCACCGAGTGGTTAGTGGTGTTCGTTGATGTTCCAAAACAAGTAGAGTAGCGAAATACAGTTTCTGTCATGTTTTATTTGGCATTTTGTAAAATCCAATTTTGGCCCCTAACCAATGATCTTTGCAATGGAAGTGAATCAATCAAAAACTAACTTTAGCAGGACAATAACTTTATTCTAGAGCTGCTGTAAAGCCAAAACAATATGTTACTTTAATTGCATGTAAAGCTGCTTTAAAACAATCTATATTGTTAAAAGCGCTATATAAATGAAGTTGACTTGACTTGACTAAAATGACTGGATAACACATAACACTTTTTTATGATACGGATTGAGCTAAACTGCAATTGATAATACTGGAGTCTGTCATGAGGTGGCTGTCCATTAATAGCTTGTTCGAGTTCATAATTCTAGTTACAAGAAACATACTTACTAGGATTTCTTTGTGAGTCATGAGTGCTGATGTTGTCATCCATCTGAAGACTGATGTAACCATTGCCAGTAAATGCATCTCTACTTTTGGTAAAACCTCATAACCATTGGTTTGGAACTGGCTTTTGATATAGGTCTGTGTGGGCATTAAGTTAAAGCCCTAACAGGAGAGTGTGACCTCTTCAAGCATGTGCTATCTAATTTTGTGACACCAAAAATAAATAAATAAACAATGAAAACCTTGCTAAACCGGTTTCGGGTTCCCCCGGGCTCAAATCAGCAGACCTCAGCCTAAGCTGATAAAACTCAACTCTCTATAACACATCTGGCTATCAGGTCTGAAATGACGTCAACTTGTTTGATTTTGGCCGAAGAGTTCACTTACAGGCCTTTGGAGCACTAAAGAGAATCAATAACACCATTATAGTATTTTGCAAATCACCTTTAGAGATCCCAGGATTTTCACACCAGTCGGCCAGTAAATTTCCATGACTTTTCTGTGGTGATTTTCTTATTCTGTAATTCCAACCATTTTGTAGCTAAATATTATCATTTCAATCAGCCTCAAATGATTGTCCTTAATAAACTATCAAGCCAGTAAGGGCCATCTCAAAAAGCCTTTGTCACAGTTTTGTTCGTCATATGGAGAATACAACGGTTTCATGGCGATTGTCCAAACATATGTCAGAACCGTTGTCAGAGACAGCTGGAGAACAAGATGAACAAGTTGATTGATAAACAGAGACGTGGTGAAAGAGGTATAAATTCTTGAATGACAAAACAGTTTTTCCTAACAGGACATGAAGCTTTAAAAACATGAATTAGTGCATTTAAAATGTTGTCCTATCTGCTGGCAAGTTGTTTGACATGTAAACCTAACACAACATACTGTAAAATACTGTCAAAAACATAAAAACACATTCTGTCACAGTGTGACCAGTCCAATCTTAAACTGGAATGAATATACATTTATTTAGAAATATTTCAGAATTTTTACAATTTATTTCTTATTGAACTTGTTGTTCCCTTTCGCTGTCACTCTGAGTTACGTCGGATGACAACGAATGGGGTTTCGCTTAGAACGCCTATAACTTCGAGTATTACAAAACGAGCCAATGGCAAAGAAATGCCATGGGTCTGCAGAATTTGCATGATGTAACTCCCCCCCACCTCGTGGGTATAAAAGGAGGACGCCAGCAACATGCAGATATGTTTTCGCTTCGGAGCCAAGAGTATTTGTTCTCTCCACAAGCCATCTCTGAATTGTCAGCTTTACAAACGAGTACCTCAGGTGTTGGTGTGCACGGCGATCTCCGGTGAGCGCGCGCTTCCTGCTTATCTGTGCAGTAGTTTGCCAGAGAGTGTGTGTCTCCCCGGGCGCTTCAACACTTGAGTTTTCTCTCACAAAAGAGCTTGCACATGACACGTCTTTTTAAAGATGCCTCGCCCGTGTACTTCTGGTTGCGGCAGATTGGTATCGGACTCTGATGGGCACGAGCGCTGTCTAGTGTGTTTGCGCATTGATCATGCTAAAGCAGGGCTCGTGGGTGACTCATGTTCTCTCTGTGGGAACATGACCATCGCGTCATTAAGGTCGAGACTCGGTGAACTCTTAAGAGTGAGAGTTCCCTCATCCACCCCCCGATCTTCGGCTGGTGGCCAGGGTGACGGTCTGGAACAAGGCGCCGACTCTGTGTCCGCGACCCCAGCTCCCCTCTTCAATGACAGTGCCCGATAGCGAACAGGTGATTCCCACAAGTCTACCCTCGGGTGGCCCGTGTGTTTCATTTGAAACTACAGAGGATGATGCTATGTCTGTAGCAGCATCACAAGGTGGGCTTGATTCTTCTGGAAGTGACGACTCGTCACAGCTGCCACCTTCCGGTGTGCATAAGTCTGATCCAGAGATGACGGCCATGCTTTCCCGGGCAGGCGCGTGTATCGGACTCGACTGGAGGCCTCCACCTTGTCCTGAGCGCTCGCGGCTGGACGATTGGTTTTTGGGTAAGGCCGCTGACCCTCGTCCACGGCAAACCCCAATACTTCGGCAAACTTCCCGGACGTGCATGATGAGATCTCGAAGTCCTGGAAGACCCCCTTGTCTTCTCGGGACCGCTCTTTGGTCTCATCCACCTTTCCTCCCCTCGATGGGGCCGCTGCCCGTGGGTACACTGGGGTCCCCCGGCTGAACGCTCTGCTGCGATGCTACTGTGTCCTCAGAGTGCTCTCGGCGCGATCCTAAGCACCCGTCCGAAGCGTTCGGGCTAGCCCTGTCTCCTCGCGCCTTCACAAAGGTTGTCGAGGCAGCCCTTGTTCCTCCATGGGAACACGGGGTTCGCATCCTGAACTATCTCAGCGACTGGCTGTCCTAGCTCACTCTCGAGACCAGGTTTGCGAACACAGGGACCCAGTGCTCCGGCACCTAGCTCGTCTGGGCCTTCGGGTCAACTGTAAAAAGAGTAAACTTTGCCCTGTGCAGAGGATATCTTTTCTCGGTATTGACTTGGTCACCTTCTCCACTCAGCCATTGCTGACTTGCCTGAGACTAATAAGCGCAAGAGTGCGGTTCCACTGAAGTTTTTCAGAGGCTCCTGGGGCATATGTCATTGCTCATATGAGACCGCTTCAGCTTTGGCTTCGCGACCGAGTCCCAAGGTGGGCATGGCAACACGGTGTGCTCCGAGTACCAGTTACTCCGACCTGCCGTCAGTCCTTCACCCCGTGGTCGAACCTCAGTTTTCTCAGTTTTTCTCAGTTTTCTGTCCCCCTGGAATGAGCTTCCCGGCATGTTGTTGTCTCAACAGATGCCTCCACCACGGGCTGGGGCGCCATGTGCAATGGAGCGTACTGTAGCGTACATCAACCATCAAGGTGGTCTATGCTCTCGCCGTATGTCGCAACTCGCTCGCCACCTCCTCATATGGAGTCAGAAGCATCTGAGGTTGCTTCGAGCCATTTATTTTCCCGGAGCCCTGAACTGTGCAGCCAACGAGCTCTCACGGCGACTCTCTGGCGACTCCATCCCCAGTCGGTTCAGCTGATTTGGGACCAGTTCGGGGACGCACAGATAGATCTGTTTGCCTCTCACGACTCGACCCACTGCGACCTGTATTATAGAGGACGAGGAGCAGGTCATTTTGGTCGCGCCGTACTGGCCCATCCGGACCTGGTTCTCCGAACTTGTACTCCTCGCGACAGCACCTCCTTGACCAATCCCTCTGAGGAAGGACCTCCTTTCTCAGGGACGGGGCACCCTATGGCACCTATGGCAGGTTTGAGTACCCTACCACCAGCGGTGGTGGCTACCATCACTTCTGCTAGAGCGTCCTCCATGAGACACGCCTATGCGTTGAAGTGGAACCTCTTCATCAGCTGGTGCTCTTCTCACCGAGAAAACCCCCGGAGATGTTCGATCAGTGTCGTGCTTTCCTTCCTTCAAGATGGATTGGAGCCTCCCTTCACCCTCAAAGTATACGTTGCCGCTATCGCCGCACACCATGATACGGTAGAAGGTAAGTCCGTAAGAAAGCACGACCTGATCGTCAGGTTCCTGAGAGGAGCCAGGAGACTGAATCCTCCTCGCTCTCCTCTCGTTCCCTCTTGGGACCTTGCATTGGTTCTCACTGCCCTGCAGAGTGCTCCCTTGAGCCTTTGCAATCAGTGGAGCTTAAGTTCCTGTCAATGAAGACAGCGCTCCTGGTTGCACTGGCCTCTATCAAGAGGGTAGGGGACCTGCACGCATTCTCCGTTGACGAAGCGTGCCTGGAATTCGGGCCGGCTTACTCCCACGTGATCCTGAGACCCCGGCTTGGATATGTGCCCAAGGTTCCCACCACTCCCTTCCGGGACTAGTGGTGAACCTGCATGCGCTGTCCCTGGAGGAGGCAGACCCAGCCTTGGCACTGCTCTGTCCAGTAAGCGCTCTCCGCGCCTATGTAGACAAACACATTGTTTCAGGACCTCAGACCAGCTCTTTGTCTGTTATGGTGGGAAGCTGAAGGGAAAGGCTTTTTCCAAGCAAAGGCTGTCTCACTGGATAGTGGACACCATTGCTTAGGAATACCAGCAGCAAGGTCGACCGTGCCCCCTTGGTGTGACTGCCCACTCCACCTGGAGTGTGGCGTCCTCTTGGGCTCTAGTGCATGGCGCCTCGCTAACAGACATCTGCAGAGCTGCAGGCTGGGCGACACCAAAAACACATTCGCCAGATTCTACAATCTCCGAGTGGAGCCAGTGTCCTCTCATGTACTCGCTTCAACCAGCTAGTACTGGACCCGCTCAGGTGTCTTCGCTTGCTCGCCATTCCACTCCACAGACTGGATGGTGCGATATTCTACTCAGGTGAGCTTCCCCGAAAGCCCTGAGTTCCTCCAGCACTCCTGACGTTGGCGCCAGTGTCTCTTGCCTGTGCGTCGGCTAGGTGCCTCCTGTGTGCATGGTCCCTCCCTTGAGCGACCCCCACATGTGTATTCCCAATGTAAGCCTCTCTGAGCATGTGTCTTTCCCTTGGCATTCCACCTTGCCACCCCTGGTTGAAATATTCCACCTGCGGCTGGACACCCCAGTGTTCTCCATATGCATTCCTTCAGGTCATATGTGTATTCTCTAAGTTCCCCCCTGTTTGGGTTGGCATTAATTGCATTTTTCCTCTAACTATGGGATATGCTTCCCAGTGTACCTTGGTATTCCTGTGCTAAATAGGAGTCCTTCGTCCGTGCTAGTCTCACAACAGGGATCTCAGATTTACGCAGGGCACTGGAAGACAGCTGTGAAGGTGGCGTGATTAGACTGGTAACACCATTCGTCGTCATCCGATGTAACTCGGAGTGACAACGAAAGGGAACGTCTCGGTTACGGATGTAACCCTCGTTCCCTGAGTAGGGAACGGAGACGTTACGTCTGCCTGCCACTTCCGCTGTACCGCAGGGATCGCCTGAGTTCAGTCTTGGCTCCTCAGCGAAGAAACATATCTGCATGTTGCCGGCGTCCTCGTTTTATACCCACGAGGTGGGGCGGAGTTACGTCATGCAAATTCCGCAGACCCATGGCATTTCTTTGCCATTGGCTCATTTTGTAATACTCAAAGTTGATAGGTGTTCTAGGCGAAAACCCATTCGTTGTCATCCGACATAACCGAGACGTTTTGAGTCCTCTACTTGAGTTTGTGGCTTGGTGCTTTGTTTTATTTTATTAAGCTTAATAAACACTATGATAAACACTGCAAACATACAAGCAATAACTATGGCTTCTAGCGTAAACGGGAATGAAGTTCACAGATTCCAGACAACATTATTAATCCATTTATGAAATTGTAAAAAGTCTTGCTAGCATCTCTTTTAGTGTATGCTTAGAACTCGTCAATCCTCAAGCAATGCAAGGAAGAAATGAATGAATTAACAGTTTATTGATGTACAAGTCTGATTCAGTTTGTGCTGCAATAAAAAAAAAGTACATTACAAAAGCATTATTTAAAAATCTCTTTCATTACACTAATGCTTTAGTGTCAGATTTGAAATGTACTATATTAGTATCATGTTTTCTTTTTTACAACCTACAGATCTCTCATAATGATAAATAATAACAACATAAAAAACTTGTGTAAATATATTAAACAATTTACTCTAAGTAAAGTAGTGTATGATTTACCCAATGAAATAAATTAAAGCTGAAGTACCACACCAGTTCTACATCACAGTTCAGCAGTTTGTTGAAAAGGTATTGATTACATTATGTCCAATCATACAGTATCTATAAGGCTTTAAAAATAATCTACAAGTTTTTTCAAAATCATCAATTTTACAAAAAGTGCATTAGTATTGGTCAAATATACGACACGTGTATCTACAATGCTTTAAAAAACATTGTCAAGAGTGGTCCATTGTCAATAGTCCACTTTTTTTTAATAGAAATAGAATCATTCTGTTAAATATTTTAAAAATAACAAGAAAAAAATTAAAGAAACACCTTTATAATAACAATTAAATAAAAAAATCTTAGTGTTTTCCATTTGACCGACTGGTGTTCCTTTAAAAAAGAAAAATCAATAAGCATATTGCCAAAGACTGTTCTGATTGGCAGGTGGATTCAATTTCAGACCACCACCTTATACTGTTGCAACAGCAAATACCTGTATAATGTATTCAGGTATAATACTGATAGAAATATAGAAGTTAGGCAGACAACATATGAAAAAAAAAAACCCCATCAAATTCCAAGCAGCATTAACAAAGAGCTTCAAAAGTCAACATTACATGTCAGTAGCAGGACATAATCTGCCTGAAACTAAGCAAATTAGTATTGGCACAGATGTGAAGCAGCAAATTACTATAAATAAAGAAGGCTGTGATGATTGTGTTAACGTTTGTGCTAATGCCGTTGCAGATAATGCGCAAACACCAGATTTGGCGGTTCTTGGAACCCAAACGGTGATCCAGTGAAGGTTCAGTGTCCATAAGAAAGTGATGTTGCCTGAATGGTGCCAAGTCTCCCATTCACTTGTCGTCTTGTCTGTGTGACAGGGACCTGTAAAATTGAAAGTCTTAATTTGTCATATTTGTGTCATTTATTCAAGAGACAAATACTTTGTGCTGCCAAATATGTTCCCATTAACCCCTTTTACACAAATTACCAATTAGAGATCATGTGTGAACAGGACAAGGTGAAGTAGTTCAGGCATTTTCCCAGTATGAGGTGGTAACAGTTCAATTACCGGTATGATGCTATGTGTAAACAAAGAATAGGATTACCAGTATGAGCACGTACAGTACGAGGTAAGGTAAGAAGTTTGCTTTGGGCCAATCATAATGCTCTGTCAGAGCTGTTTATGGTAAGTCCCGCTGTTTTTAATTGTATTTCTATGTAAATATGCGCTTAAAGGTATTTTACTGACAGTGTAAGCTTATCACTCACATTTGCTAAAAAGAGATGTGTGCAAACTGCAAAATGTAAAACTACATATGTAAATAAAAAATACCCCCCTCCTCAGTTTTAGGGCATTTTAATATTTTAAAATTATTATAAAAAAAAAATGAACAGTATAATTTTTATATTTTAGTATTTTTTAAAACACACTTCTCTTTATGCGCACCAAAACACTAAAATTAAATATTATAGCAATTAAAAATTGTACAATCTAGCAGCCGTTCCGCCAGTCATCATTCTAATATGCTGATTTGGTGCTTAGGAAACATTTCTAATTATTATCAATATCGAAAACAGTTTGCTGCTTAATATTTTTATGGAAACAAATTGTTATGCTTTGATGAATAGAAAGTACACAAGTACAGCATGTATTTGAAATAGAAATCTTTTATAACATGAATGTCTTTACTGTCACTTTATATAGAAGAAAATACCAAATGTAGTAAATCTAACTCAAATCTCATAAGTAAGGCCAGTAATGAGCCTTTTACCTTCCTAAGTCGCTGAGCCCCAGAGCCTGAGCGAATGGCATCCAGAAGAGCCTCTCGGGCCGCCTCTGGGTTTCCTCCAGCAGGCAGCACTAAAGGGGGCTTGACTGGAGCTGGAGGGGGAGGGGGAGGTGGTGGAGGACTGAAAGCTGGAGGTGGCACAAAAGGAAGAGGAGAAGTGGGAGGAGGCGAGATAACATCTCTCTGGACATTTCTGTCCTCCTCAACCTTCCTGAGCTGCTCCAACTCCTTAGCTGCTCCTGATTTGATCTAGAAGCAAAACAATGACGTGGTATTCATAGTTAACTGACAATCACAACCAGGCTGCGTGTAAATCAATTTTGTTTTTTTATAAAATGAACAAACAACTTTCTTTATCAAACAGGTTTCCCAAACAAACACTCCACACATCTTCCAACTGGTTCTAATGTTGCAGTACAATGACTGGCGTGGCGACCCCCAAAAATGTTCTATGAAGCTGTCTAAGGCATGGTCATTTACCTTTGCTCTACATCATTTTGTGGACAAAATCGTAGTAATCTTAACGGGAATCTCTCTACAATAAAAACTTTTGCCTGATAGACTTTTAGTGGAAGAAAAATTCGAATATTGGGATTGTTCGTTGTGTCAAGGTGTGGTAACATTTAAAATTGCATGTCAAAATTTTACGGTTGAAAATGTTTTATCTTAACATTAACATAGCCAATGGGTCCTATTGTTTAGCCTCGGAATGCCATTGGATAGTAAATGTGTATATAGGTCTTGCCATAAGGTCATGAACTCATACAACCTGCAAACTTTCCTGGAAGCGCATCTCCTTGTTTCATTGGACTGGATATCTCAACATTGAAAAAAGTAAAACCCCAGAAATATATATTTTTTTGTGATTGTTAGAATGTCTAGTTCATGTAAATACTTGGTTATTGTGGAATGCATGCATCAAATTAGATTTTTAGCTTGTTATGTCTTTGTTGTAATTTTACAACGTTGGGAGAGAATGGTAGTCAAAATAGCATGTGCACCTTGCACAGGAGGCATTGCACTTCTCAAATGTTCACATATAGGAGAAATACTATAAAATATAATGTATTTGATTATTTACAATATCTAAATGTGTTATTTGTTATAATTTTCAGTTTGGATCTGATTTTAATCATTCTAAATGAATAAATTATTTCTGGTTGCAGTGTTTTAAGTCCTTTCAGTGCCAGTATTTGAAATTGTTCCTGTATGTTCACAGTATATATTGAGAATGAGAAGGTGACGTCACACGTATCACTCCGCCTTGCATTGTGGGAAGGATTCGCCATCTTGGTAGGATACGCTATCCGCTGTCATGGTTACTTCGACCGTGAGACCGAGAGAAATAGCGACAGAGAGAGAGAGCAGCTTGATATTTGTTTGCATTTTTGCGATAATTCACAGTTTCTTGGGAATAAATGAAGAAGGTGGAAGCAAAAGGAAAGGGGCTCTATCGGGAGAGACTAAATAACAACACCAAGCAGAGTTATTTAGAGAAACTACTTGACATCAACAACATGGACCCGTACGACCTGCTAACGTTACAGAATGGACGAAAGACCCAAAGCACTACCACCTTTCACATACCCTGACATAGTCAATTACCTGGTTTGTTTATGGCATCAGTGCCTAACGTTACTGCCAACACAATGCAAGAGTTCAGAAGCTTTAAGTCATTATAAGCTTATGAACAATTCTGCTGCAGCTGGGTTCAAGACTTAGAAACCCCCAAACCTGTAATGTTAAACTGCGAGAGTTCAGTCATACATACTTGATGTTTCAGGCCTCATTCATATGTGGAAATAAATCTGATGAATCCGATACGTGCATTTGCACCTGCCGTGCAACATTAAGCGGACAGATCGGACATCCAATGCGAATCGTACGTCATTAAAAAAAAGTGTCTTTTTAAAACATTTCACGAACAGATATATCTATAACAAATGAAACAACTCTAGTTGAATAACAGAGTATTGATTTCGTTCATTTGTGTTAAATAAAAGCGAACTGTGCTGAAATGTGTTGCTTTTGAAATCATGATTTGCTCGCTGTTGCTGCTGTCAGTTTATTGACAAGCAGTTTCTCTAAGCTGGCTAGCATTGTTATTTAGTCTCACCCGATAGAACCCCTTTCATTTCTCTTCCTTCTCCATATCTTCCAAACAAACTGCGGCGTATCGCTAAATGTATTGTAGACCTCTTTCGCTATTTCTGGAATGTTTAGTCGCGCCTCTGTGAAGTTCTGAAGGCGCTGCCCCTGGCAACCGATAGCGTCTCCTACCATCATGGCCGACCGGCTCAGACCCCGCCCAAATCGGCACGTGACTCCTCATTCTCAATAGATAACTGTTTTTTTTAAATCTGGGCTTTGTTTGTTTACCCAAATATCTGCTTGTAGCAAGGCAGACACTGTTTGTGGAATGCTTTGGAGGATGGTTATTCAAGGACAGGTGTGGATGTTCAGACATATAGGGGTTTGCATGGTCCATTGTTCAGGGACAGGTGTTAATGTTCTGGAATGAGGGGATGTAAGAGGTCTGGGGGTTTGTATACCGGTATTCCTTTTAGAATTGTGTGACTTCAGTAGAGCTAGGATGGTATGGATTTATTTCTGATCTCGTTTGAAAAGCAAGAAATTCCCGCGGTATAGCGGTAAACTAAATCAAAATCAAACACTGTTCGACTGAGCCTGGGTTCTCCCAAGGTTTTTTTTCTCCATTCTGCCACCTGATGGAGTTTTGGTTCCTTTGCCACTGTTGCCTTTTTCGCCTCTCTTCGCCTAAATCGCCATTGGCTTTTTGGCTTGCTTAGTTGGGGACATTTAACATTTAATTTTGAATTTAACAATACTATTACAACATTATTTTCCTGTTATCTCTCTGCTTTGAAACAATTTGTATTGGAAAAAGCACTATATAAATAAAGGTGACTTGACTTGACTTAAACCTTGTTAATAGGAGACCAAAAGAAAGCTGCTTGGTTTTAAAGTGAAATTTGCTGATGTGTCCTCACTTTAATTGTGAAACACTAAGTCATGTAAATGTATGGTCATATTTACTGTTGCATAGAAATATTCAGAGGGTGAAACCCAGTCATCATTCCAATAGGAATCAGCGCAGTCAGGAATTGTGTGATGCTGAAAAATTCTCACAAAAACTTCACATTGGGATAAAGATGGTCACCAAATTTGCCATATTGACCAACAGAAAGCTTTTTAGTTTGAAAGTGACTTCTGTTTGAGCTGTATTTAGAGCATTGCTACACTATTGAGAATGGGCCTTTCTGCCATTAAATTTAGCTTATGTGACTGTCTTAAATCATACTAATATTTAGCTTACCTTCTTCAGTCTGGCAGAGTTGCTTGAAGCTCTTATTGCTGAAAAAAGTGCAGAACGCTCATTCGCTTCATCATTGTAAGATGGCTTCTTAACTGTGCAGCTGGTAGACATGTCAGATACCTGGACAATGTGAAAAGTGATACAATGATTTTATATTATACTATAATTCAATTATCTTTAAGAATCCTAGCTTAATAGGAAGTTCTAGAAAGCTGATAAACATATGTTCATGCTATGACTCATAGTTTACCTTTTTGAGGCGTTCAATGCCCTCTCCAGACTGAATGGACTCCATTAGAGAGCTATGGATAGAAGTTTCCTTTTGGATAGACTTAAAAATAACAGGCTTAAACTTCTTAACTGGTCCAAATATGTTACCCATGTCTGGCTCAGATGGAATCTCAGATTTGTATAACTCTGGGGTCTTTGTAAGTTGTGGATGTGTGGTGTCTGTTGGCGTCTTTCGAGCAGAGGATGTGTCTGGGAACTTATTGATTGATGTGGCTTCTTCAGAGGAAGATTCCATGTGTTTAATGTGAGCAGAGACATGTGTTGAGGGCAGGATTTTGTTATTTAAGGGATGTGAGTCCACAGATTTGAGAGAGTCTTCCCCATGCAGAGTGCCTTTTTCAATAATGCAAATCTCTCAGAACTTGCTGGCTTTTCTGTAACATGACTAGGGTAACTTTGCAGGCTTTTAGGATGTCCAAAATAAGGCGCAGGATTTTCAGTGCGTTTGAAAGTGGTAGTAGGTTTGTGTATGTTTGTAGGTCTAAACTCATTATTAAACATATTGACAGGATTTTTGACACCAACAATGGACTCTAATGGCGCCTGCATGTTAACTACTTTAGTATTGGGAATGCTATTGTTTTTAGCAATGGCAGAAGCTACGTATTGGCTGGAGGTTCTTCTGGAGGGTATAAGAAAAGACAGATCACGCCTTTCAGCTGTCAAAGAGTGATTCTCTGGAGGTTCTGGGAATGAAGGCTTACTTCCCACTACAGATATGGACTTCCTTTCCAATATAATGACCTCTTTGTGTGTTTCCTCGGGAGGTGTTTTCAGTGAAAGTTTAGAGACTCCAGACACAATCAAGGGTTTGAACACATCAGTATCTCTATTGTTTACTATGGGTCCTTGGTTGGTCGCAGTTGATTGGTCTTGCTTCTCTGCAGAGCTCCAAAAGGCTTTGGCTTTGTCCAATGGGGATTTTTCTGCACGAGTACCCGCATCGAGATTGCCGTTTTTTGGTGGGGCAGTGGAAATCTGTTTCCCTGTAACCATGTTGCCCTGTTCATCAATCTTAATGGCACCTAGGACTAGAGAGCCTGTAGGTTTGGTCTGGGACACAGACGGTTTTGGAGGGATGACTGTGAAGGTTTTCATTCCAAATCGAGAGACCGAACTTTGGGTGATCTTACCCTGAGTTGTTAGGACTCTGGTAATAGGTGCCCTGTCCTCATAAGCAGTCTCTGTTCTGACCTTTTGGAGAATAGGTGCAGATTTTAGTCTCTCATCAGGAACCTTTTGAACGGTTTGAACAGCAGGACGCACAAAACTTTGAGGTTTTTGTGATACAATGTTTTTCTGACTCTTTAGTTCTTCAGTTTCAGCTTTACTCTTAGTCTCTGAGCTAAAGGATGCCTTCTGTTCCATATTGTCTATGCGCTTAGCATCTTGTGATAACTTCTCATTGGATAGAGATGTACTTGTGGTTTTCTCAATAACTGTGAGTGTAGTCACTTCTGACTGTTTCTCTATGTCTGGAGATGGATTTCTGTGTTTCTCTGTCAGGCAGGCATTGTTGTTTTTGTTTTGGATAGCTTCACATGGTGTACACGATTGGCTGGTGATGTTTTGAGTGCTGCTCAACAATTCTGCCTCATACCCGTTCATGCTGAACCAGTCATCATCAAGAACATCATCAATGGTTGTAACTGGAATGTCCATGTCAACAATGGACACAGGTATTTCATCATCCACAAACACAGATGCTCCTCCTGAGTGATTAATGTCTAATATGCAGGAAAAACACAATTAGTAAATTAATTAGTAATTCATAGTGTTAACAGAGTTATTGGTATGGCCATAACTAAACTGCCAGGAAACAAGTTCACCTAAATTAATTCCTAGCAATTCACAGATTGGAAAACTGAAAGAAGAAAATAGGAAGATTTTTTTAAAGGATCATTTGTGCATTCAATTATGGCTGTATATTGGTTCATTTTGTTGCATGTAATGGTGAATTGCATCATGCATTTGTGGGAATCAACTTACCACACTCAATGTTGTAGTATTTTTCAAAACTATGGTGAACACTAACGTTTTTTTTTTCATGACCCTTTAAAGCATTAATGAGGAAGCACAGTTTATCCATGAGTAATTTACCTGCCAGATTTGCATCTAGATTGGCCAGGGTGAGGTGTATCTGTGCGGTAATCTCTGGATCTTCTTCATATCCATTTTGTCTCTTGATTGGCTGCTGTCCTCGCTGAATATTTCCACTACTGAGAAATCAATAAATCATCTCAGCTGGTTGTGTATTTGTAACAAGCAAGTAAAAGAAGTGAACAAACTTAGTAAAGCTGCCCCTAGTATCACAATACTCTTTATTAGGTAATACTGCATTTCTGTATAATAATAATAATAACAATAATAATAATAATAATAAATTGCATGTTTTTTCTAGTTATTAAGTTTATTTTGTGCCTTCGGTGTAGCATGCAAGTCTCACATGCAAGTTTTGAGCCGGTGTTCAATATCAACTGGATGAAACTAACACATACATTACATTAATTAATATTAGATGGGAGTTGTAACTCTTTATCCTTTGCTTATTCACATGAACACACGCCTAAAAAATTTGTTTTAACACCCTTGGAAATGGCTGCTTTTACAGATGACTGAGTGGAAAAACTAATAGCCCTTTCCTGGAAAAAGAAAAGAGCGTGAGAAGACAGTATGGAGTCCTATAGTGAAGACAAAGCCGGAGCGAGGAGCTTGAGGTGAGGCTGCAGGCTTTGGCGAAGAATCCGTACACATACATCTGGAGTAGTCAGCACTTTCAGCTCCATAAAGCAAAGTTTTAAAAAGCCAGACTCCTCAGTCAGACCTGGAGGAACACTGGCTGGCAGGAAAAGGATAAGTGTGATACTGGCTGAACTGTGGGAATGAATTGATGGTGGTAAACAGAGAGAATGGGAGAGATAAATCCTATGCTCTGTCTCCACTCTGCCTGGGAGAGTTTTTGATTCCTGTCCAGCGGAGACATAAAAGTCCAATGAACGTATCGATCTTATGGAGTTCAAACAATGTGTTATCAGGTGTGGTGAATATGACTGTTTGTTGTTTAAATTTAAAATATCTGAAACAGTAATAAATAAATAAACACTTGCATTCTAGACTCGTTTGAAGCACCCACTTTTTTCATCGAATATCCTATTTCACTTGGAATAAGGGAAGCAAATTTCATTTGGCAAAATGGGTCAAAATTGCCATTTCATGTGCTGGTTGCTGGTTTTTGGAACATGGAAACAATTGCTAAAACAACTTGTTAGCTAGTCCAAGCTGGTTTATATGGTTGACCAGACAAATTATAGTACAGGAGGTGAGTACTCCTGTACTCTTGGAGGAGAGTAGGGGCATATCTACTAGGGTTGTGAATCTTTAGGCACCTCACGATCCGATTCCGATTTTCACAATACCATTCCAAAACAATTTATATCAGTCCAGTCAGTTTAATCGCTTAAGTCATAACTGACTGTTTACATTCATTTTGCATGTTGAGATGCAAGTGCATTTAACAGCATACACGGGATTCGCATGCAGCGAGCGTGAGTATTTGAAAGCAGCTGTCCCCCCCACCCATAATGTCTGCAGTGGTAGACCATCTTGGAGTAGCAAAAAACTGGATTTAGCTGGATTTTTAAAGGGGTCATATAATGGTGCATGCACTTTTACAAGTTGATTGTACTGAAATGTGTGTTGACAGAGTCTGTACACAACCATCATATAATGATAAAAATCCATCCAGTGATTTGTTTTAATCTCCTTATATGTTTTCCCCTGCCTCAAATTAGCCTTTCGTTTTTGTGACGTCACACGCTCGGATGCCCCTCCCACGATTGTTGATTGACAGCAGCGTTTCAACACAGACCCGCCCTCGCTCGTGAGTGAGCTGTCAATCATAGTGCGTGCGGACCGGTGTTGTGCCGAAATGTACACTGGATACACGAAATGTGCTCTGTCATGAGCAGAATGGTGTCTAAGCGATTGTGGTGTTCTGTTCTTGGGTGCAATAAGGAACACAGCAGTCATTTTAATGTTCCTAAATCCGAACCGCTGAAGACGCAGTGGCTGAGTTTGTTTTCGAAGGGAATATTCCCCACGACGATCAACGTCAATGCTTTCATGTTTACGTGAATCATTTCACACCAAACTGCTTTCGAGGAGGTATAAAGCTGGTTTTGCTAAGAAGCTGCTCCTGAAAAAAGGAATCGATACCAACTATTCGTGTTCCTGCACCTCGAGAAGAACTGAAGTGAGTGTAATGTTTTATTAAAGACATTAGCTGTATTTGACCAGGTAAAATAAGTGTTTTCTTACAATACTAATGAGAATTTTTAATTAAAGTATATTACAAACTTTTAATTTAGACCCTAAAGAATTATATTAGCTTGTACGAAAATGGCATTATATGACCCCTTTAAGGGGAACGGATTACAGAGATTGTCAGAAATACACATATAAACACCTGGTGTGATAATTGGTGCGCTAAACATGAATTTTAAAACTACTGTTGATGTGTCTGTTCAGACCAAATTTATTTATGGAGAGTCTTCTAATATCTTGTCAATCAAACATTGAAGATACTGGCCAACCATTTAGGCATTTTTGCTTTTCTATAAGCGTCACCTACTGTCAAATATTGACATTGCAAAATCAGACCAATTTATTTTTTACCTAACATGTTGGTGTGAACAGGCCTGTCCCAGAGACTTTTGTTTGTTGTGGTGGTATATAGCTAGAGTAAATGTGTACATGTGCATACCTTTTTCTGGAACCCCAGGTCGCACAGCCCTCATCGCTGTCACTGGAAGAGTCTTTGGACTTTGCAGGCGGAGCTAAGCCACTGTTTAGAGACATGATGTCCACAGGTGATATAGATTGTACCCTTTCAGAGGGAGAGACTAGACCGGACTCCTCGGCCATGCCCTCTGATGCCGCATAGCCCTGGTCTGCAAAACTCTCACTGCTCGCCACGGATACTGTTTCCACTTCCTGCTCTGCCACCCTCTCTGACAAAGACTCATGAGCTGAATGCTGCCAGGCTGAAAGGGAGATAAAATGTCACTGTCATTAATGTCATAATGCAGAATTACTCAAATCTGGCCCTAAACGGCCACTGCCCGGCAGAGTTAAACAAGCTAATCAACCCTCTTTAGCCTCCTTGTTAGAGCGCCTGACTCTCATGCCGGAGACCCGGGTTCGAGGCCCGCTCGGAGCGGGTCGAGTGGGACCCGGGTGGAGGGGTTACATCAGCTGCCTAAGCTTTCAGACACAGTCACTAGAAATCTGATCAGAGTTTGAGCTAAACTCTGCAGGGCAGAGGGTCTCCAGGGCTGGATTGAGGGAACCCTGCCATAATGGGTCAGTACTTCCGATTAGGTTAATTATGTAACATGCTTCATCAAGTCCAAAACCAAAAGAACAAAATTAGTGCAAAACGTACATGTACTCTCTGTTAAAGATAGTGTTATGTTAATATTTAATAGAGCTTTAAAGTGCTGGAAATGGTGTGAAGCATTTAGAAGTCTCTGAAAAAAGTGCTTGAATTTCACTCTCAAAAGATTGTACGGACCCAGTAATAAATAATGTAAAAAGTAACATTCAAATATTTCAGCCATAATCCCATGGTTACAGTTAACATTACTACATTAAATCCATGGTGAATGTTGGTTATTTGTGGACTAAAAAGCCTTTTATAACTTGTTCGCTTATGGCACAATGTTTCTCCTGGTTTCCACGTCAGCGCTGTTTGATCTGATATCTATGGTTTACAACAGAGAAATCTGCACCGCATTTAAACGCTTTCTCAGTGGATCTCCCAGCGCTGTGTAGTAACAGTGTCGCGTGATCGAGATTGTGTGTGCACAATGTTTTGGTGGTCTGAAAATGCAAACTTTTGAAAACGTGTTGAAAAGTTTTTGAAAATGACACCCTTATCATCTCCGTTTAAACTACAAAAACACATTTGGAGTTTGATGTTTTTCATATGCAACAGAAATGGCAGCTCTTGTCAGTTGGGCAACGTGGTGGTCACACCAGTGCTTGTCCTGGATCATTTGTTGAAGCTTGTTAAGATGTTAAGATGTGTGCTATTAGTTATGTGAATGGACTGGTAGACAATAAAACGTTGTGTTGTTTGTTGTTTGAATTGCATTTGTTTATTTTTGGATGTCTTTCTTTACAATGATTGTTTGATGTCTTCTTTTTGCTTATTGAATAATTGGTTAGTTTGCTAATGGCACTTGTCTTTTATGTATGGATTTGCTTTGAGAATGTAAATGACTTTTATTAAAGTTTCATGGGAAAAGATAAAGCAGTGCACTGTTACTTTCATTACTTGGACTATAAAAGGGACTAAAAAAGAGACTTTGAATGAGCCTGATTGATCTGTATTTTTATTTCTTGTATATAAAAAATGAGAAGGTGAATAAAATCAAATGGAATGTGGGTCATGGATTAACGCCAAACATAACAAACCAAACATAACTCACTTGTTCTCGAGAAAACACTTGTGCAAATACGTGTGTTCCAACACGGTCCTCTCTTTCTACTGTTCCTTTATGACTTTAGCGCATTGATTTCTCTCTCATTCTCTAAACCCTGAAATCTCTCACATAATCACCTGTTATTACAATAAATGCTGATGCCTTTTACAGGATATTAAAAACAGACAGAGGAGATGAGGGAGGTTTTAACTGAGAAACCTCAGGATGAACTTGGTGTGTTGTGAAAGTGTGTGTGTGTGTTCAGGTTTGGTAGTTAAGTTGAAGAGAGGCCTGTTCCTGGATTCATTGTGACTCACAAGCTCTTTCCCAACCCTTTCCCAGCAGAGCTGATATATACGCCAGCTGCAACCACAGAGAGAGTTTACGTGCACACACACACACACAATCGATTAGTGGCACATGGCATCATATGTCATGAGTAAACACTGTCACCAGCATCCACAAAATTAGACATTTTCTTTAAATCAGAGCCACACTACTAAGTCTAATATTGTTGAAATCTTGATTACAAACACAACCATGCAAAGATCTTAACAACAGGCCAATGAGCAAAAAAAAAACAAAAATACACACCTTACGTTGTGGCAAACCACACAAGGTCTTCCCAGGTGACAAATCATAGTGGTGTTCCTCTGTATTCAATCTTTGGTTTATTTCCAGAGCAATCTGGCATTAGATGCATACTTGCAACAGGAGCCATAAGCAGCATTTAATTAAATGTCTTAATTCCTAAGAAATTAATAGCACAAAGCAATGGCTTATAATAAACTGTATTTATGTAATGTCCTGCAGTGAGCACTCACACTGACTACAGAGTTTAAGAAAATCCTACAAATCAACAATATTCAGAATGAGCATTAGGTCCATACTAGGGGTGTAACGGTTCTCTTTTAAAAAATTAAACCATACCATTCTCCATCAACGCGGTTCATCTCATATCTGATGATGCATACGCATCTATAATATGGTTTGTTGAAAATAAATAAAACAGACAGACAGAGTGAGGCTAATGAATGTTTCTGTCGATGGATATGTATTCCGGCTTCCCCTAAACTTTGTTCAATGTGAGTGCCGAATACTCTATATGACCAGTCATTTACGCTGTCATGAGTGTTGATAGCGCAGAGCGCAGGTTAGACGTAAACAGTACATGTTGCTATCTGTTTTTAAACTAAACTATTTTAACTATTTTATGAACGTCCTTGCCATAACATTTGAGGGCAAGATGCAAAGAGAACTGGCGCGTGCGCTGTGAGAAGATTTGTGCACTCATCCGAAGTGCACATGGAAAGCGTATGTACAGCGCACAAATATTCATTTCTCTTTCAAGTCTTGGGCTTGATTGGGCAAATTCACACAAAAATTATGTCAACATGCACGTCTTGGCGAGTATCCTAGCAAACAAAGTAAGTTATGTCTTAAGTGAACGTAAACAGTCGAGAAAGACAACACATGTATCAGTATTAGCTATAAAGGGAAGCCGGCAACGCAACAGCATCAGTTTTTGATAGGCTGAAGCAAACCGCTTTCAGCCATGCAGGAAGAAAGGCAAGGGGACGCAGCGTCTCGTTCCCCTCTCAGGGAACCTTGGTTACATGTGTAACCTGAGACATTCCCTTTTGAGGGGACTTGCGCTGTCCCCGAGCTGACACTTTGGGGAACGGAATACCCACTTCACCATGCTGACATATGCCTGTCCTGCTATGAAACTGTATAGGCACAACTCAGGACGAAAGCACCAGAGACCCGCAGGTCCAGGCTGAAAAACCTTATACTTATGTGCAGGGCTGACCAACCTGCTGCTTCACACATGTCTTGACGGGAGACCACCGGCAACAAGGCTTTTGAAGTCGCCATACTTCTGGTGGAATAAGCTCTCACTAGCAGAGGTGAAGGCATACCACGAACCCCAAAAGCCATGGAGATGGCTTCCACCATTAAGCAGTCCTACAGACATACATCTCAAGGGCCCTAACAGGGCAAGTAAATGTAGCTTCTCCTGATCCGCCGACACACAAGGAGGATGAACGGTGCCACGAAGTAAACAAATCTAGATGGATCTCAAGATCCCTTGCTCATCAAAAGTTAAGCGTGGATGGGGAAGGACCCGCAGAAAGCGGTCCTGAAGGATCTCCAGCACTGAAGCCAGTGGGCAGTTAACTGAGTCCAACCGACATTCTCTGCACCAAAAAGTAATGATACTTTGAGGTATACAGTTTACTTGTGGAGGGAGCTCTAGAGATGAAGATTGTCTCGACAACCTCGGTTAAGAAACCAATATTCTGGAGCTGATGCCCCTCAGGGGCCAGCTCACCCACATTTTCCATCTCTTTGACCGTATATAGTCCCCCTTGCCTGCGATAGAAGGTCCCTCATGACTGGACCTCACCCAGATAAAGTCTTCAAGACTTCAGAGGTGGCGGGGTTGGCAGAAAGGTTCCCTTCGTAGAGGAGGCGATAGGTGAGGAAGAAGAAACACAATCGCAGGGAAGGGATTAAATCTAGACACTCACAGCGCTCTAGAGTTGATGAAGGTAAATAATTCCTACTGTCCTTCCTTTTGAGGGCACCTATCACCACTATCCCACACTATCATTAGTTGATTGACTGTGCTTGTAACATAGGTGGATGGGCTGGGCGGTGTATGCACTTGCATTTTTATGCCTCAGGGCTGGACCAATGATATTATTGGATAACATAATATCTGCCTTCTGATGGTTCGGCTCAGGTCTTTAAAGTGAACATATGATTTCTTATCCAGAGTAGAGGATTTTTCTGCCACCTTCTGGCAATATTTCTCGTCTGAGTTATTTAGCAGTAAGTTGTATGGCTCTTGATGAGCCTCCTTAATGTGTTGGTATTGATGTTATGGTCTTTGTTAGGTTGGAAGGCCTTCTGTGGGCCTCCCTGACAAACCACGATAAAACTATCCTCCTTATTAAGTACCTAAGCCTCCTTGACAATCCCATTTGGTCGAGCCTCAGTAGTTCTTCCCTCAGAGGGTCATCCACGCTCTCTAACAGTTCTATTATCATGCGAATGGCTTTCTGAAAGTAGAAATGAGCCTTCAAAAGCATTATCATGGTTGAGCATTATTAGTACTCCCCTCATATGAGGGTCATTATACTGATTAGTCGCTCCCGAAGAGCTCTGTTCTTGAGTGAGTGAGTGACTTTCTGAGGGCCTCCTTGATTAAGTTGATTTTGACTGAGCATTACTAGTACTCCTCTCATATTCGAGTGTCGTCATGCTGAGTACTCCGCTCCCTAGAGCTATTTTAGGCTCTCTGTCAAGCTGTTGGCTTCACAAGCCTCCTTGAAGAATTGTTTCAAGAAAAAAAACTATTTGACGAGTCTCCTTGAGAAACCTATATTGTAACATTGTCTTGGTCTCTTAAATGTCATGTGGATTGGCTCTGTGTGAGCCTCCTTGTAAGCATCCTTGATGATTCTAGGGGTCGATGCTTTAAGACCCCTCAATTGAGCCTGACCATATTCCCTTAAAGCAGTGTATCAGTAGGTAAGGATTCCAAGCCTTTGAGCTCTGCTCTTGGGCTGAGCCCTTCCACTAGACTAAGGTATGTCACTTGGGCAGTGGCCGTACGGAATAGTGCCACTGACAGCTTCCCGGTGCGTGGCTTTGGGGAATCTGACTCTGATAGTGAGGTCAGGAGAGTCAGCTTTTTAGTGCATTCCGCTCAGGATGGCAGTGTGGGTATTTGTTCCCCATAGCGTCTTATCAGATGTTCGAAAAGGAACGTCTCGGGTTACAAATGTAACCAAGGTTCCCCTAGAAGGGGAACGAGACACTGCATCTCGCTGCCATGCTTTCGCTGTGCCTGCCCCAGTTCCTTCAGAAGATGAAGTGATTGACATGTTCCTCAGGCTACATTTTATACTCACGGTCGCACTGGTAGTGATGTCATAGGCTGTCGTCGGCCAATACAACTGTTTAGACTCATGCTTCAGACCACGGTCACGCTGAGGGTTTTTCCATAGTATCTTGTCAGATGCAGTGTCTCGTTCCCCTTCTCAGCGAACCTTAGGTTACATTTGTAACCAGAGATGTTTTATGTTGTACAATAAAACGTGAAAATATCTTGAGCTTGTGATCACCACAGACCTTATTTCAGGCTTTTAACCATATTCCATACTTCGTGACGATGGAACCGGAAATCTAAAATGCAAATTGTATATAATTTCCTGTTTTATGCTTTATTCTGCATGTTGGTTGCAAATTCAAAGTTGTGTGAAGTGACAACGGTTTTCAGATGTTAATAAAATTTTGAACTAGGGATGCTCATATTGACCGTTTAACCGTTAACCGAAAGTAAAAATTTTGACCGATTAATACTATCAGTTAAAATTTTTTTTTTTTTTTTTTTTTAAAGCTTTTTATATATATATTTTTGCTTCATGGTTAAATTAAAAACATACTATATATAGCCAATATTTGTTAACTCACTGCGGGCGCGTCGATATGCGGGTTGCGCAACCACACGCGCGAACAGACATATTCTCCCTGAGCAAGCAAAATGAAGCGAGCGAGAAAGTAGCTACTATGTGGACAGAAAGGGCGACAAAGTTACTTGCAAAATATGCTACGGGGTATTAAAATAAAGCAATAGTGCTAGTAGCCTACAATGCAATATCACTTGCTTAGTAAACACCCACAAGCAAATGAAAGGCGCTTCCCGAAGCTGGCCATTCCAGCGAGACGTTATCTCTGTGTTCCCGAACATCTGTGCCATCAGAGACGGTGTTTTCTGCCGCGGGTCTAACAGTCCACAGGCTGCGCTCCAGACTTACACAACAACAGCATGTAGACTGTAATGCTACTTTTTAAAATAAAAAGTAGACAAGCTGTGGATTGAGGTAGGCCTGCTATTTTTATTTGACGGAAAAAACGTAGTTTAGTCTGATGGAGAAAAACAAAAGCCGTTTTTTCAACACTTCAAACTGATTCAGTGTTTTCTGTTTGGCATCTTAATTTTTTAATTATTTAAGTATATATATATATTATTATATATATATATATATATATATATATATATATATATATATAATATATATATATATATATTTATTGTAGGCTTATTGTATGTTTTTTATTTATATTATTTTATTCTGTTTTTCTCTGTTGTCACTGTCAGAAATGCGGCCGGTGCGTGGAAATTTGATTTGAATCCTGTTTTTGAAGCTGTTCTGTTGTTCATCTGTTCTGTATGCTGCTGTTTGCACTTTGCACGTTAAAATAAACCCTTTGATAAAAACATATTTTTTTGGTATTTTTAATGGGTCACAGATACGCGTCAATTTTATTTTTATTTAATGCCAATATAATCTTATCAGTTAACGGTTAATAATCGATTAACGAGTGGCGGTTGCCGGTCTGGAAAATTAACCGAAATGAGCATCCCTATTTCGAACAAAACCTCTTTACTGCTTTTTTCCCTAAGAAATAATAATAAAATAGTACGGCAAACTATTTAGTTTTCAAGAATTATATTATTTTAATAAGGCTTTTTCTTCATTATGAAGGACACTTGTACCTTGTTAATTTACGCAAACTATCTCAATTAATATTATTCAGCAAAATTAAAAAAGTATGTATTCAGACCTGCAAACTCACAGAGAGAAAAAATAAGGTTGTCATTTTAACATGTAAACAAAGCATTCTAGTGCACTCTGTCAAGAAAATAAAGGTAAAAGACAACATTTGCTTCAAAAAAAAAAAAAACATTAACAAAAGAAAAGAAAAAACATTTTTTTAAAAGAAAAAACATTAACATGTTTCTTTGGGTTTGTTCTTCACAGAGCTGCGAAGGAGGAAGTGTACAGGGCAGTGTCATCCAGAGAGGCAGGATGCTGTTTAGTGCATGTATGTGAACACAAATAAACCGGAGGAGGCGTGTGTGATGATATTCTATTCAGAATATAAAAAATTACAGATTGATTAACTTTTAAAGGCACTATATAAAATAAAGTTTATTTTTATTATTATTTTGCACTCCTGACATAAATTAAAAAATGAATGTTACTGCAACCCAGTTCTCTTACGAGAGGTTCTCTCGTATTGCGTAAGCTAGCTTACGCTACGGGAAAGATTCCATCTTTCTGAGAAATTGAAGCCAAAAATTATCCTATAATTTTGTATCCATTGTCAACGCAGTTCAGCTGCAGCAGACCATGAGAAGGCTAGCTAGCCGCTCATTGGTTCGCTCACGGAGAACTGCTTAAGCCTATGAGGGAGCGCGGATGAACCCGCGACCAATGAGAGTCTGACTCGCTCTCATTACGTCACCGCCCCCGAAGCGGGCGTGGACGAGGCTATAAATACCCCGAAATAGGCTGAATAATCAGATTTTTTCATCCTTCAGCGACGCACCTGCATCTGCTGATCCTGAGAGAGAAGCCGCCGTCGTTGAAAAGGCACCTTCTAGCGAGCGTTTGGGAGACTGAGGAAGCCGGCCGTCTTCGCCACCTTCAGCCGTCCTGTGAGCTAGCGCCATCGACGGAGTGTATCCTTTTACTCAGAGCTTAAAAATCCTATTGTATCTAAAAGAGCGAGCGTCTTTTTAAAGATGTCTCGAAATTCCTGCGGCTCCTGCCGCGCTCCTCTCGAGGCTGGAGACCGCCATGTCATCTGCGCCGTTTGCCTCGGACCGGAGCACGCTGAAGTCGCCCTCGCTGACGGCGGCTGCGACTTCTGCGATACTATGCCTATGTTGACCCTGCGGGCTCGACTGTTGGCTGCTAAAAGCGCTCCCAAGCCACCTCTGTCTGCGCCGCGGAAGAAGAAACGCCGCGCTCAGAGGCCGCCGGAGCCCCAGCAAGAAGCGTTCATCCCGCCGGAGCCTGTAGCCTCCCGCTCTCCTTCTCCGCCGCTTCCGGACGAACAGTTGCCGCCGAGTGGCCGCTCTGTTGCCTCCGATGACGCCGCGGACATCAAGGACTCATGTTCGCTTCTCGCTTCCGACAGTGAGGATTGGTCCGGTTCTCAGGTCTCTTCGAACCGCGAATCCTCCAGGACTCGCGCTGGCATTGAAGAGGAACTAATGCGCCTCCTCACACAGGCCGTCGAGCGCCTCGGTCTCGAGTGGTCTCCTCCCCCCGAGCAGACCATCAACCGCATGGACGGCAGCTATTTCCGCCAGCGCTCGACTCCCGCTGCCAAACGGGCTGCGCCCTTCCTGCCCGAGCTGCACGCTGAGCTCTCAAAGTCTTGGAATGCCCCGCTCTCTGCCAGGTCTAGCTCTGATTCTTCCACCCCGCTCCGCGTTGTGGATGGAGCCGCAGAGAAGGGCTACCTCACCATCCCGCCGGTTGAACACTTGGTCGCCGCACACTTATGCCCGCCCTCTGCTAGATGGCGCTCATCACCTGTGCTTCCCTGAAAGCCTGCAGAGCGACTTCAAGTTTTCACGGCCGCGCATACTCAGCCGCCGGCCAGGCGGCGTCTGCACTCCACTCGATGTCTGTGCTGCAAATCCTGCAAGGCGATTTGCTGCGTGAGTGGGATGAGAGCGGTAAGAACCCCCCGTCAGTCGCGGATTTGAGGAGCGCCACGGACCTTGCCCTTCGCGCTACAAAGTCTGCTGCTCTAGCCTTGGGGAAATGCATGGCCACCATCTGCGTGTCTGAGAGACACCTATGGCTCACTCTCGCCGACATGGGAGACTCCGAGCGCGCCGCCTTTCTCAACGCCCCGCTCTCTCCAGCCGGCCTCTTCGGATCTGCTGTCACGGGTATCGTCGACCGCTTCTCCGAAGTACAGAAAGCTTCGCAGGCCATGAACCTTTTCCTGCCTCGTCGCGCTAGCTCCTCTGCAGGCCGCCCACGTGATCAGCCTCCTGCACGAGCCCCACCCCAGCGCACAGCTCAGCACAACCAGACTGCTCAGCGACGCCAGGGCGGCCGCCCGCGTTCCCGCTCTGACAGCCGCCACAGGCCGCCGCCCCCTCGGGGGCCTCGGCCTAGAATCACGCTGAAACCTGAGCAACCAAAGTCTGCCTAGCACAGCTGAGAAGAAAAAGACGGCGCTCTCCCGCTGCGGCCGGACCGCCGTCAAAGATCTGCCCTCTGTTAGTCCCCGCCCAGGCGGTTACTACAGCAGTGTTTTCTGCCATAACCAAGCCGGTCTCCCTTCCCGCTTGCATGAGCACAAACGCCGTTTTCACGGCGACCCAGAGAAATCTCAAAAGGAGCATAAAAGCCTCTTGTGTACGAAATGTGCCCGCAACACTGTGTTCACTCATACACAAAAGCACTCCAGTTCCCCTGTCTCACACAGAGTCCACTCTCATAAAGCGGGCCAAGCCCGCTCGAGTCCCAGAGTACATAAGCGCGCCCACAAGCCCGTGTGCGCGTCCCACCTCTGCTCACTCTGTTACAGGGCCCTTAAGCTCCTCTCCAAGTGTAAGTCCCGCTGTTATAAGCACTATCAGCGCACTCACGCAGCCCGCGAAGTGCGACAATGGGGACCATGTAGCCATTCACCCCCTAGCGTCACGCTTCAAAGCGTGGGAAGCTATTCCGGGAATCTCCCAGTGGGTGTTAAACACAATAAAGCTAGGCTATCGCTTACAGTTTCGTCGCCGCCCTCCTCGCTTCCGAGCGCGGCTAGAAACTACGGTGAACCCAGAAGCAGTGTCACTGCTCCGTTCAGAGATAGCAAGTCTGTTGTGCAAGAAGGCTATAGAGAGGGTGCCTCTGGCTATGAGCGAGTCGGGGTTCTACGGCCGTTATTTTCTTGTTCCCAAGAAAGACGGCGGTCTCAGACCAATATTAGACCTCAGATTTTTGAACAAAGCTCTCATAAAGAGACCGTTCAAAATGCTCACTATCAGAAAACTCCTCGCGCATGTGCGCCAGGGGGACTGGCTCATATCACTAGATCTGAAGGATGCATACTTCCAGATCCAGATAAATCCCCTTCACAGGCCATTCTTACGTTTCGCCTTCGAAGGCCAGGTTTATCAATACACCGTCCTTCCGTTCGGCCTATCCCTGGCACCCCGTACGTTCACGAAGTGCATGGATACGGCGCTCGCTCCCCTGCGGAGTCAGGGGCTGCGAATTCTGAACTACTTGGACGATTGGCTGATTCTGGCACAGTCTCAGGAAGAGTTACTGTCTCATCGTACAGTTCTCCTCGACCATCTGAAAGCTTTGGGCCTCTCTGTCAACTGGACAAAGAGCGTACTACAACCCAGTCAGACTATCTCCTTCTTGGGTATAGAGCTGGACTCGGTCACGATGACGGCGCGTCTATCGACGCAGCGCGCGCGCCGTGTGCAGCGCCTCGCCGCATCTTTTCAGATGAACAGACTCACGCCTTTGAAAACTTTTCAGAGAGCGTTGGGTTGTATGGCCTCAGCCTCTGCGGTGCTCCAGCTGGGGTTACTGCGCATGCGCCCGCTTCAGCTCTGGTTGAAGAGCCGTGTGTCTCACCGAGCGTGGACCTCGGGCCACCAGCTGATAAGGGTGACGCAGACCTGTATTACAGCTCTGCAGCCATGGTTAGTGGCAGAATGGTTTCAGCGCGGCGTCTCCATGGGGACTGTTTCATGCCGAAAAGTCATCTCGACAGACGCCTCCAACACGGGTTGGGGAGCGGTCTGCGAGGGCTCACCGGCCTTCGGCCCCTGGTCAGCTCAAGAGAGCCTCCTACACATAAACTGTTTGGAGATGTTGGCGGTCGAGAACGCGCTCAGGCGGTTTCTCCCGCGCATTCAGGGCCATCATGTGCTGATCCGTTCGGACAATATGGCCGTGGTCTCCTATCTAAACCGTCAGGGCGGAGTCAGATCCAGGAATCTTTTCCGGCTGACAGAGCGCATTCTAGTTTGGTCTCAGTGTCACCTGCTCTCGCTCAGAGCGACGCACGTGCCGGGACAGCTGAACGACGGTCCAGACAGCCTGTCCAGGAACCCCATTCCCCCCGGGGAATGGTCCCTGCATCCTCTTACAGTCCAGAAACTGTGGCGTATATTCGGCAGAGCAGAGGTGGACCTCTTTGCCTCGGCGGAGAACACCCACTGCCCAATATTTTTCTCAAGGAGCGAGGACGCGCTAGCCCAAACCTGGCCCAGCCGCCCGCTTTATGCCTTCCCTCCGGTCTCTCTGTTACCACAGGTGCTTCAGAGAATCAGAGAAGCGCAGCACTCGGTGCTCCTCATAGCCCCGCACTGGGAGGGTCAGACTTGGTTTCCGGAGCTCACGCAGCTGTCACAGACAGCGCCGTGGCCCATTCCAGTCAGAGCAGATCTCCTCTCCCAAGCTCGCGGCTCGATCTGGCATCCCCACCCAGAGCGCTGGGCGCTTCACGCGTGGGTGATCAACAACTACCCGTTGCTTTGCCAAGAGGAGTGTTAAACACGATCATACAGGCTAGAGCGGCTTCTACCAGAAGGCTCTATGCGTCAAAATGGTCTGTGTTCTCGAAGTGGTGCACAGATAGGGGTCTGGACCCGCGGTTATGCGAGGTTCCCTCCTTGTTGAATTTTCTCCAAGAGATGCTGGACAAGGGCAGATCCCCGTCCACTCTTAAGGTATATGTGGCAGCCGTCGCGGCGTTTGCTGAACCCCGACGTGGCCAGTCACTGGGCAAAGACGGGCTGGTAGTCCGCTTCCTCAGGGGAGCTAGAAGGATGAATCCCCCGCGCCCCCCTTCGGTGCCGATTTGGGACCTTTCCATAGTTCTTGATGCTATGAAAGCTCCCCCATTCGAACCGCTAAGCACCGGGGACCTAAAGTACCTGTCGCTAAAGACCGTTTTTTTACTCGCGCTCGCGTCAGTAAAACGGGTGGGAGACCTGCACGCGCTGTCGACCAGCGCGTCCTGTCTTGAGTTTGGACCTAATGACTCATTAGTCGTTCTCAAACCTAGGCATGGCTATGTTCCCAAGGCGATTGGCACCCCGTTCAGGGCACAAGTTATATCCCTATCGGCTCTGCCTGCTTCCGATAGCGAATCAGATTCTAATCTCCTATGCCCGGTCAGGGCGCTGAGATTATATGTCACTCGCACAGCTCCGATCAGACGATCCGAGCAGCTTTTTGTTTCGTTCGGCGGGCGCACCAAGGGGTTGGCCGCCTCGAAACAGTCCCTATCCAGATGGATTGTTGATGCCATTGCAGCAGCATACGATCGAAAGACCTGCCATGCCCTTTGGGCATCAGGGCTCATTCCACTAGAGGCATGGCCTCATCGTGGGCATGGTCCAGTGGGATTTCCATTCACGACATTTGCGTGGCAGCGGGATGGGCTTCCCCCTCCACCTTTGTCAGATTTTACAATCTGGAAGTACCCGCTTTGCAGGCTAAACTACTAGCAGTCTAGTATGTTTCAGCTCTTCTGGTTGAGCTGCACTATAGGGGGTTAATTCACACAGACCGAGTTCGCTCTGTCCCTCTCTTTTATGTGCTTATGTACTACACAATCACCGGCCCGCTCCGCTGGCCGTTTGTCACAGATACATATATTCATTCCACTTTCGGTGTTCCCCGGGATGCCCCGCGGGACTAATAGTGGATGCTTAGCACGCACGGCGTTGACCATGGGTTCCCGTAGCGTAAGCTAGCTTACGCAATACGAGAGAACCTCTCGTAAGAGAACGAATCGGTTACCTAACGTAACCTCGGTTCTCTCTAGATGAGGGAACGAGTATTGGTTCCTGGCCGTGCTTGTGCTACTGGCGATGTTCGCTTCAGAATTGAAAAAAACCAGATTATTCAGCCTATTTCGGGGTATTTATAGCCTCGTCCACGCCCGCTTCGGGGGCGGTGACGTAATGAGAGCGAGTCAGACTCTCATTGGTCGCGGGTTCATCCGCGCTCCCTCATAGGCTTAAGCAGTTCTCCGTGAGCGAACCAATGAGCGGCTAGCTAGCCTTTCATGGTCTGCTGCAGCTGAACTGCGTTGACAATGGATACAAAATTATAGGATAATTTTTGGCTTCAATTTCTCAGAAAGATGGAATCTTTCCCGTAGCGTAAGCTAGCTTACGCAATACTCGTTCCCTCATCTAGAGAGAACCGAGGTTACGTTAGGTAACCGATTCGTTTTATCATAAACAGTGGTCAAATATTGAAGCTGGAGTCTTTAATCTTTCTAATAATATTCAGTTTGTCTTGAACAAGTAAGAGTGTGATGTTTTAAAGTGCAGTGAATGTTGAACAAAAAAAACGTCTGCAAACTTTGCACGTAAAGGGGTAAGTACATTCATCAAGTTCTGAAAGTTCACGTAATGTAAAAAAAAAAAAATGCAACCAAAAAATGCAATGTCATTGACCTGTATGTCAATTCTCATATCTCCTGGAGACTTATCCAGCCATATTATATTTACTGTACTGTACTATTACTTCAGTGAGCCCCTCCCTAAAAATCCTCACAGATAATGAATGGCACATGTCATGTAATGCCATGACAACCTTTAAGTGCAATCACCTCACAGCTAGCCTTGCAAGAGATGCTAATTGTAATCTAAATTATAAAAGCTTTGATGTGCAGACCCATCTCAAATCATTTAATAAGAATATGTCACACAGACACTTAAAGACAAAAATAAAGTGCACAAAATCTTAAAAAAGTTTTGTCAGTTATATTTGGGGGCAAATCCAAAAAAGCTCTTGGCAGTCATGCTAATTTAAAGCTCAGCAAATGTAAACAAAGACATTCTTATTATTGATTGTTTTCTTGTTGCCCTTCATAAATCTGGTTAACCTGGTGGTTAACCTACCCATAAACACAATGATAAACATGGTGGTTAAAATGAGCTAGTAACATTGGTTTAAACAAAACAGAACATACCTTTTCCTTCTAGAGCAAACCAGCATGCAACAATGTAAAACAAGACTCGTTTCTTGTATATCACCTGTGTGCATGAGGTTTGAAAAATGTCATTGACTTGTGAACATTACAGCACATTCTTAATCCTTCAAACCATTTTAAAATATCATTTTAAGCTGTTAAACAAACGTAAATAAAGAACAGCGCTCCAGGACTGTAACTCTGACCATGCTGTATGGTTCCATTCCTTCATCTGACTTCTCAAGCTAATCGGTTGCAATACAAAAAGGCGTATATTTACAGACATAAAAAAGTGCTTGAGTCTCATATCTTGGCTTTCTGTAAGCTTTAGGGAACTAAGCATAGCGGGCAAGCAACAAGTGTTGCAAATAGTGGGGAAGAAGATAGACGCAAATGAACAGAAACCCATCAGGCAGAGGAAGGGGAAAGGTGAAAGAGAAAAGGTGAAGAAGGGATGAACGTCAGTTCACCGGCGTCCAGAGCGCAGCGAGATAGGTGCACAGCAGTAGACTGCAGAAGAAAAAAAGAGAGGAAAAAGCAAATATTGCTTGATTATAATGTAATATTTAGTGTATACTGCTACATTCTGAAGTCTCTAAAAGCACCCCTAACTGTATTACAATCAATGTAACACAGCCATGAGTGCTGTATTGCTTTCGTTATATGGCTTTAACTGTGTTATAATCAAAATAAATTGAAAAATAAAATAGTTCACTGACCTGTCAGTAGACTATTTAGTCACCAAGCAACTTGGTGCATTAATACAGAATTCAATTGGGTTAGCCATTAAACATGTGTGCACAACACAACCCCACACAGGCACAGGCACATGCACACAAAAAAATGAAATAATATAAAAAAAAATAGAAAAGCACGAGCAGTTTTTGGGACTGACAACTGCATTTAAATCCAGGAGTGAATCAGCTAAAGTATCCATTTGAGTTACTTGATACTTGAGCAATGATTGGCATAGTGGTAACCACAACATTTTGAACTTGCCACCATAAAACCGAAACATGAATGCCAGCATTTTTAACGGTCACCGGATTTGGCCAAGTTGGCCAAAGGTCCTGGCTCAAATATTTTGTTGATCCTGGAACAACATTCCTGTCTGAAAATGTAGTCCTAACCCTTTCCCTAACACTAATCAAAACCTATCCCTAAAATCTATGGAAGCCCATTTCCACCACACTTGAGTATGAGAAATGAGAAACTTGACCATAATTATGCCTAGTATTTCATTATATTGAGAAACTTTCTCATAATAACGACTTAGTATGTCATAATAATAAGAAACTTCCTCATAATAATTACGATACACTCTCTCATAATAATGAGAAATGTTCTCATAATAATAAGAACATGTCTCAGAATTATTACTTCTATGTATGTGCAAAACAACGGAGTGCCACGTTATCGACATCCGCTGATCAAAGCCGTCTAAATGCGAGTACACAGCAAACATGGAGCGCATTCTGCAAAACAGTTGTTTTTGTTAAAGTCAGTGAAATCTATAATAATTAGAGATGCATCGATGGCACTTTTTCCTGATACTGATACTTTCATTTTTGGTACTTGCCAATACCGATACCTGTATTTTCACTGAATTTGTAATTATTAAAACTATTGAATAGAGAAACCAAAAGAATATGAATCATATAAGTTTGCTTAATTTGTTTAGCATATATATTTCCTTCAGTTATTTCCATGCTTAAGCATGTTAAAAATGTATTGAATGAGCGTATGTTTTTTTACTGACATAAGACGCTGCTGACATGTTATCTGACTGTAAACGCTGCTCGGGCGCACCAGATAACACGTCAGCAGCGTCTTACGCCAGCAGCGTCACTGAGGAGTCGTGGACGCGAATTGACAACAGACCTTGGGTGCGTTTCCCGAAAGCATCGTTAGCCAACTATGGTCGCAAGTTCCGTCGTTTCCAATAGAGTTCAATGGAAATTGCGACCAACTTGCGACCATAGTTGGCTAACGATGCTTTCGGGAAACGTACCCCAGGAAGAGAATACAAATATTGAATAAAGTCGTAGTTTTTGTTATTTTTGGACCAAAATGTATTTTCGATGCTTCAAAAAATTCTAACTAACCCACTGATGTCACATGGACTACTTTGATGATGTCTTTATTACCTTTCTGGCCAAGGACAGTAAACTGTACATTTTCAATGGAGGGACAGAAAACTCTCAGACTAAATCTAAAATATCTTAAACTGTGTTCGGAAGATGAACGGAGGTCTTACGGGCTTGGAACGACATGAGGGTGAGTCATTAATGACATAATTGTACCGCATCACTGCTGGTAGTTGGCCCATTACCACCACGGTGGTAAAACACTGCCATCATCACAGCCCTAAGAATATATACTGATAATTCAACATTCATTTTATTTAATGATATTATAGATATAACTTTGTAGATTACGCTGATTTTAACTAAAACAACTGTTTTGCAGAATGCGCCATGTTTGCTGTGTTCTCACATTTACAACGTTTGACTAGCGGATGTGACTAACGTACCACTCCCTTCTGTTCAGCTGCTTGCGTAGAAGACATTTCTTATGATTACGAGAAACTGAGTCATTATTATGATAAAGTTTTCCATTATTATGAGATGTTAAGCTAATATTATGAGAACGTTCCTCATTATTATGACTTGCAGCATCATATTTTTTACTCAAGTGTGGTGGAAAGTAACAGGCTTCCAAAAAAATCAGAGGGAAATGACAGCACCAAACCCTGGTTGTAAGTCTAAACATGACATAAACTGTAAACATGTCCCTCAAATCGGATAGATTGGAATGTTAACATGTTGTACTTGGTGGAATCACGTTCACCCATTTTAACACATTTGGTAAAGCTGTGTTTGACCAAAGTTTTCAAAGACATATTGTCAGGCAATTATTAGTAGACCACCGTCAATGGAGGCAGCATGCTTTGTTAAGGTCGTCATGAAATCAAAATTGACACTATTTACTTTGTAAGCGCACATTAAAGGTACAATATGTACAAATTTTATATCAAAATATCCTAAAACCACTTGCACAGTGTGGTTTCTTTAAATTGTGCACTTACATTATCCTAAATGTTTCCAAGAATTTGTAAACTCAGAGAAATTCACAATTTTAAATAGTGCCCGTCCCATGTAACTTGACGCCTATGAATGACGTAATATCGTATATACTACTGCCATCGTAACCATAGCGACAGATGTGGACAACTTCGTAATGTCTAGCAGCACGCTGTTGTTGTTTCGTTCAAACATTTTGGACCATGGTGAGCAGACTTTGGCATAAAAGGAGAAATAGAATGAGGATCAATATTGGCGTGGCATTTTCGAGATGCAGAATGCTCCACGTCCACGACAAACTTCGACACTTCGAAACTTTTGACACTGAGCTTCACGAGTCACGACTTGACAGAGACGAGTCACGACTTGACTGCGTTACATCACAATTTTAATTTGTTATATAAAATGGCCAGTTTGAGTATTAATTCAGCACTTGCGGATAGTTCGGTAGAATGAAATGTTCTCATTCCTCTATATCTGTGGGACTCGCGTGTGGCGCTGATATCTGTCTCTCATTAGTAATTGCGACCTGCTTCCATACCACAGTCATGTTAAAAAACATCAATGTATTCACTCATCCATAAACATTATTAGATCTATTGGCATGATGACAAGTTTCATGATTTTGCTTATTCACTGCATCATCAATCTACGCCTTTGTTATTGTAAGAGGTTAGCGGTGGAAAAAATGACATATTTTAGCTTTAAGTAGTAAAAAAAAAGTCAGTTGCAACTTCCGTTTCACGCAGACTTTAATTCTTATTACAGACTGCAAGGCTGGTGAGAGAAAATACCGTGGCAAGAGCTACTGTAACATAAAATTTTTGTAAATCAAGCATGCGATACACTAAGCGTATTATTTAATACACCAAGGGGAATGGCTACACAATAATATTAAGTCTAATGTTTATTTACGTGCTGTGATTAATTTTTGATTTTTGAGTGACTCGATATAGCCACATGTCAGAAGTTTTTCAATGTGTCGAAAGTCAATTGAATCAAATTTTAGAGACAGAACTATCAATTTTATAACTATTCACATTAGGGCTGAACAATTAATCGTAATTGAATCGCGATTTGAAATGTTGTGATTAGCTTATCGCAAAAGGCGGCGATGTGGATGCGATATGAAAAATATGTCTAAAATACGACTAAATCTGCGATCAAACTTTCTCAGTGATGAACTGCAAAAATTTCAAACATGGGTCTCGACTATGGCCTATTGATTGTGGTTGCTGAATAACTGCATGGTACACATGACAATAAGCATTTCTTTTTTTGCCTTTGATTTAATAGAAAAACATTTAAGTAATTTGAATTTATTGGATTACTAGGAATTTCACTGTTTACATTTTTGAGAGAAGTTTCTTGTTTTACCAGTAGGCCGATATGATAAATAGCCTATACTAAATCAGGAAACTAGATGAGGTAAAATAAACCATGTGTATTAGTTGACATTCCCTTGATTTGAGTTTATAGGTGAAAGTGCAATAATTATAATGAAATGTTAAAATACATTTCTCAAATGACAACAATCGTTATGATTATAATTTTGAGCAAAATAATCGGGATTATCAATTTAACCATTATGCAGCATGACGGAAACTAAACTAAAATGCTCAGACATTTAGTCGACTAAAACTTGACTCAACAAAAACAGGACATGATTGACTGAATATGATAACTAAAAAGTACATTTGACAGGACTAAGACTAAATAATAATAAAAGAAATAGCTGACAAATTGAACACTAATAGAAAGGAACAATGCATCTGCTAGACTACAAGGTAGCGGAGTCTAAAGGCCTGTTCACACCGGGACGAATTTCGCGCGCGTTATTCGCCGACGTTTAACGCCTAGTGACTAAACAAAGGGCGCCAATGTGAGTGTTCACACCGACGCGTAAAACGCCACGCGTAAAAGCGTCATTTTTAAAAAAAACGCCTCGGGTAGGTTTTTTTAGTTTGACGCGCCGCGTCAAAAACTATCCGACCAATGAGATTGGCGCTTTTGCTCACGTGTCTGGAGCTTCTGAAGTTACAGTAAAACACGACCTGGGGGCGCTCAAACACAAAACAGTCTTGGCGAGCACACATACGTAATGGCAAAAGAAGATACACAGCGTCCGTCTACTACTACACTCTGCCTGGAAGAAATAAGACGAGGAAGATGCGAGGCCAGATGAATGTAGAGCTGCTGGTCTTGTTGGTGTCAATATAAAGAGACACAAATGAGAATAAAGAACTGTATGACAAACGCGACAAACTTGCTCTCTTCTTCTGAGTGACAAGCGAGTGTCAGAAGCACTTTGTGGACCGGGGTATTTCTGTACATTAAGCGCCATCTAATGTCAGGGAATGAATTTGCATGTTCACTCGGCTCATCGTCAGCGAAAAACGCTTGGGTGTGAACACAAAAAACGCGTTGAAAAACGCTGACGAATAACGCGAGCCGATATTCGTCCCGGTGTGTACGAGCCGTAAGGTTAAAGGCATTTTGTACTTCTTTAATTTAGAGAGTGTGTGCTCCACACTATTGAGTATATTGAGCTGAAGCTTGACTTTACAAAATTAAATTACAAATCAAATCGCAATATCTGTCAGAAAAATTGTAAACATAAATAAACCTAAACGGACCTAAATAATAATTTGCTGCTTTGTTGTTACAATGTGAGGTCTTCCTTACCATGTAACCGGTATTCACTTTTAAATTACAAGTACATTAAAAGGTTTTAAGTATTCTAATCTAAGAAAGTACAGGAATGAACATAACAACAAGTCTTGGCAACAGAGAGACTGTGTCAGTACAACTCAGCATGCCAAATGATTCGGCTGTGCTAAATATTAAATATGCATTGTGTGAAAACATTGCAAACCAGAGTTCTGCTCTTTAAAGAGAATGACTCATTTGTATCCAAACAGAAGTCCAACATTTTTAATATGACTTCTTACGACACAAGCTGGATGAAGTGGTTTGCCATCGCATCAATCTCTCATCAAAGTTAGGCAAAATAAATGGGAAGTGATATGTGTTGAAATGAGAACTTCCTTCTGAACCCGTCATAACGAGGACAGTGTGAACTTATGGGAAATGAGTCACTGATCAGTCTTCGCAGAATTACTATGTGCAGACACACGCTAAGTTGACATCTAAGGAAAAGCAAAACGGATATATTTATAACCATAAACACATTGAGAAGCTTAGAAATGGAAAAGAGGAACCAAGCTAAAAGGAAAAAAGTGAGGGTCTACATTGAGGCAGCACATTTGTAGGAGACGAACTCAAGAAAAAAAAAAAACAATTGATGAAAAAATATCGTCAGACAAAAAATGCAGAGAGCTTTAAAGAGGGTCTGAAGTTGAAGTAAAAAGTATGGGACCTACACTGAGGGGTGGTCTGTACATGATTGTGAGAAGCATCTTGGAAGTCCTCCCTAATGCCTGGCTCACACTACAGGAGTTTTAGGCCGATTTATGCCCGATTTCCCCTCCCGAGAATCGGAGAAAATATCTTGTCGAGGACCTCGATCGGTTCCGATGTTCGGTGCAGATTATCTGGTAATGTGAGGCGTTCACAGATCGAATCCTGCACCTTCCGATCTGCTCTTATACAAATCTGGCTCGCCCCGATCATATCAAACATGTTTGATATTTATCGGGATGAGCAAGATTGTGATTAGGTCAGTACTGTCACAATAGCCAATAAAAAACAACGGTGGTGAAGGAATTTCCATTGAGGTAATTTTGAGTGACTCAACAGCGTGATATGCGATATTATCATCATCATTTATTTATTTATTGCTAAATAAATAAGTGTTACGCTGTTGTCAGCAGGCATAACTGTTATAGGCCTATGTTCAGTAATGAAACCGAAACTAAAAAAAGAATTAACTTTGAGCAAATATGAAGGAAAGTCGGAGGTACGGAAATATAGTCGTGGGCAGTTTAAAATGTTAAACATAATTATGTGACTGTGACAACATATGTGTCAGCTTTGTTGAGTGCAAGTGCGGCGCGCTGCTCGCCTATGACAGCAAAAAAAAACAAGGACTTCGACGATGAACAGACGCATGCAAACTTGTCATGACAGAAAGGATGATAGTCAGCCTTCAATGTCCCTCATTCAGATCCATTTGCGATCCATCCATTCAGGCATGATTTTTACCACTTCATTATGTTTTGTCTTGTAGAAAGCCTTTCCTTAAAGTAAATTTCGTTTTGTATAAATTGTATCTTAATTTTAATAACCTTTTCATTAACCAATTGCCTGGATTTAAAGGGTACCTATTATGGCATTTAAAATGTTCCTAATAATGTTCTGGGAGTCCCCAACAACAGTTTTACATGCATGCAATGACAAAAAAACACTTTGTCTTATAATATGCATTTATTTTTACCTGATTTGCTCACCGACTCCCTAATGATTCGTTTGACGACTCATTTGTCCAAACCCCTCCTTTGCGTGACGCTAATCTGCGGTGATTGGTCAGATGACGCAGTCAGTTATATTTTGCGTTAGCCCAAAGCTTAAACATATTGATAAAGCACTGCAGTACTACAATACGCTTCACATAATTTCACATATTTCAAAAAACAAAAAAAATGACATTGGAGACCTAGAAGCTGCTGAGTGTAACTCTCACTCTCTCACACACACACGCACGCACGCACACACACACACACACATAAAAGCAACAATTATTAATAGTACTTACAGGTTGTGATTCGGAGGAGGAAGCTGATCCAAATAAACTTGGTATTGAACGTTCCTTCAGTATCAGGCGACTCGCGAATTCACACTTGAAAGCATTTGTGTTTGTGAAGCGATCGTCATTAAAATAACGCGAACACAGCTCAAGGTGGCTATACTTGTGTGGTATAGTTGTAAATATAAACTCTAGCCACTGAGTCTTCACATGCTTGTCCCTGGGCAGTGAAAAAAAAAGTTTGCTTTTGATTCGCACTTCAGAACAGAGTCTCGTCGACATGTTGTTGTCAGGTTTCTCTGTCTGCTCGGCGCGCGCACTGAGTGGGCGTGTCGAATTCAAATAACTTGTACAAGTGATGTACGAAAGCTAGAGAGAAAGCATCGTTTGTCTATCGATTCATATCAGCGACTCAGAGTCGACTCTTACTTTTGAGAGACAATAACTTTGTATACGGTGAACTTTCATATTTAAAACTTTGCAGGATGTTTTTGTTCACTTAGATCTATGTTACACACTACATGAAAGGTAATTTTCAAAATTCCATGATAGGTACCCTGTAATAAATTAGAAGCAAATATAGCAGACAATATAAATCATGACATGGAGGCGCCGACGACCCGCGGTCACCAGCACGTGAACTGGAGCATCTCATCATAAATTAAATCAATTTTCGGCACGTTTGTCACCGAATTTACATATGCACATCTTGCTTGTTGCACGCACACATAAGTCGAAATAACATTATTAATAATAATGAATCTTTAAGAATATTTGATTGAATGCTGAATGTTGTGCTTGTTCAATTTAATAAAATGTAAACTTTCATTGTGATAATTAAAATAATTGAATATTAAATATTAAGTGGACAATTTTTGCACATTTATATATGTATAAAATTGCGCAGCTCCCCCTGTCAATGGTATAGCACCCATTCCATTCAGCACCTGCGTTAAAAAAAATGATCTGGCATCGCCCCTGGTTATAACGGCCCACGTATTAAAAATGGTCGGGTTTAAATCTGGCTCGGACTCATAATTACAGTTAATGTGTCGGGCCGGGCTCGGACACAACGTGCACGGGCTCGGGTCGGGCTTGATTTTTTGGGCCGATCTAAGCTCTACAAGGCACTGCCTTTGAGTGAGTCATTAAACTGTTCATTTAACGGAAATCGGATTCATTCTAAGATGTAGAATGAAACAAGCTGTTAATTATTTTAATATTTAATTTTAACTTTGAGCTCCACTTTACAAGGCTCAGCTGAGCAGCAATCCGCATGGGTAACGCTGAAGCGTCACTTCATAGAGATCAATGGCATTTATTCATTGTATTGACCAGAGCTGACGCCATTCATTAGAAATATCCTTAAATGTTAAAAGGATGATTTTTTTTCTAAAGATTTTGCTTTCCTTGGTCCAGGCAAACTTTTCACGAATATGACTTGATATAAAGGACAGATATTTAGTTACCATCCACTTTTCTGCTTCCGATCTGTTGCGTGAGATCACGTGATCAGGGTGGAATCATATCAAGGCGCTTCCTCTGGCACGATAATCTTAATAACATTGTGTAGTGTGCGATGCGCCGCGATGTTCAAATCTTGTAGTGTGAGCGTGTTTAAGATTTGAGGGAAGAAAATCTGCAAAGATTCTCCTTAAGTGTGTGCTGCAACCAGATTTCAAAATCGGTTAGGATTTAAAAGGAGCCAGGCATAAAGGAAGGAGAACGGTTGGAGGTGACCTGGGACACTCATTATAGCCAGTAGCTCCTGCCATGGTATTTTCTCTCACCAGCTTTGCAGTCTGTAATACGCATTAAAGTCTGCGTGAACCAGAAATTGCAACTGACTTTCAGTGTTTGTACTCATTTTTCTTTGAGCAATTGATGGCTAACACCTGTCTATGTTAATAATTATGTGAGAATGAGGCTCTTTAGCAGTGGGAGACTCCTATTCTGTCGTTACATATATAGCTGGTCCGTTACTCAGATACATCAGCATTTTTTAAGTCCAAGAAAAATCAGCTCCAGTAAAAAAAATTTTTAAAAAAACTCCCTGTTTTTTTTTTTTTTTTTTTCAACCGTTTGAGCAATCCACCCAATTAGAATACTGGGCTAATTACCAAACACTTCAATGAATAAATAAACTGGGTTAGTTTAGGGGTAGACACAGAGACATTAAGCCAGAACCTCTTTCCAGTACTGGTTTGATGATATTCAAAGGACATTTGCAGTTCCTCTGTATGCCTAACCTATACCGTAATTCTCTCTTTAAAGATGCATTTTCTCTTTAGAAGAATACAATCTGAAACATGCTTGTTTGCTTAAGCATTGATTTCCTGTGTTGCATAAGAGTGAATGCTTAATACTCTCTGTTCAAACAGGAAAGAAAGGACATAGAAAGGACAAAGATCACGTTGAAGAAGCTACAAAGTTCAATAACTGAGCACAGAGGTGCTCTGGTCAACTATACCAAGAGCACAACACTCGCCTGCATAAGACTGTACCATTTACTCCTGAAGAATGATTGAAAGCATTTCCAAACAGCTTACTAGTGAACTGATTGCACGGTAACAACATCAAGGTTTTTAGCCAAAGTTGGTTGGGTGTGTGCTTCAAATCACTGGCCAGTGGTCACATCGCAAAGAGTAAAGCATGGTGGTGACAGCATCATTTTGTGGGTCTGCTTTTATTAGCAGCGACGTGTTATTAAATAGAACAATGACTTTTTAGAAAGTTCATCTCTAGTACAATGATTCCAAACACAAAATCAAAGTATCACTGGAGTGTCGAACATAAAGGTGAATGCCAAAAAAAAGCCTAGATCTTCATCCAAATTAGAATCTGTGGCTCTTCTAATACAATAATCTGTGGTCTCTTTGTCTATACAAAACACAATGCATAAACGAATATTTGAAGCATTAAAATACACGTCACTCTTGTCTTTTGGAGCGAGTGCTCAACGTCACGACCAGTTGTAGTCCGGTTATACATGCTCGATGGAGCGGAAATCCAATCGCCTTTTCAGGTCTGTTCGTCCAACTTCTCAAAATCTGGACTGATTTCAGTTAGATAAAGCGTTTACATGAAAAACATGTTTGACATGTTTGAAAAACATGAAGAAAAAAAAATGATTTCAGTCCGTGAACATTTAAAGTGCATGTAAACGCATTTACTAGGGTGTTGGGGACTTGGGGTTGAATACTGAAGCAAACAACATATATCAGTGTTCTGTCAATTTTCTATTTTTTAACATACTGCATTGTAACATTTAAACAATCAGTTAGGCTAGTTTAAGTTTTTGGAACAAAATGCCAGTGGTTGGAGATTGGAGTAAGGGTTTTCAAATGCCCTGTATACATTATCAACGCTATAAACAAAGCACAACTCCAGAGACTGAGGTAGTCAGCTTATGAGTCATTTGGATGTACCGGAATAAATCGAGGAGCAGAACAACATGAGTGGAGTTACATCAGTCTTGACGTGACATCTAAATGTTTACTCATTATCTTGTCCCTCTCCTGTGGAGGTTATCTTGAAGCCAGCAGGAGTTTAAAGAGAAACAATGTTTGTGGGGTGTTTTGAGAAGCGATGGGACAGCATTCAGTAAGTAATATATCAGTCTCAATAATGCTAACAGAAAAAAAGCTAAATTCAATTACTATAGGTTACGTGTCCACTCATGCTGTTGTCATATGTATTTATTACACGACTCTGTGGAATACTTGATTCATCCAGCAGTCAGTTATTATCAGATAACAACCGCTCAAAACAGATAACACAGGCTCATCCGGGTTGTCAGCAGTACTATACATTCTTTTTCTTCATAGAAGTTTTGCTTTTGGAGAGTTAATAAAATATTAAAACTCAGTCGAATCAATATTTTGTGTACAGTAATTTAATTATGCCATCCAGTATTGTGGACTAACCCTCACTTGTTTCATACAAACGCAGCTGCTGCCATTTTGTGACTATTGTTCTGTACACTGTTTGATTATAGGATAACAAACAGGTACGATTTTAAAATAGTTTAATCTGAAATTATTATCTCTTATCCCCATAACTATTTACGTGGAGAAATTCTGTGTATTAAGTGGTATGACTGTACCGTATCCCTTAAATATCCATCTAGTTTGAACTTGCCCGCGGAAGCTTTGCGATTAAAGAGCTAATAAATTTTTTTGACTAAGATCAATATTTTGTGTCTAATTAATTACTTATGTGGCAAGTAGCCGTGTAATAAGCAGGATAATGTACATCCAGCCGGTTGTTATCTGAGAATAACCCCCGTCAGGCTGATGGAAGACACCTCTGTGTCGGGGTCCTCATCACGCTGTCGGGTTTAATTCTCAGATAACAACCAGATAATGGGTGTACTTTATCCCTTACTTGGTCTTGGCAGAACAGATCTGCTACACTGCTGCTGATTATTGCTGTTGATGTAGGTCATTGCTATAATATATAATAATGGGTCATAAAAACTTAAATGTTATATTATAGAAATTTAGTTAAATAATTTCCCTGCTCCCTGCTGTCAAAGAAAAGGCAGTTAACAACAGAAAAAATCGAAAGCGTTTGTCAAGCATATTTGATTTCAAAATCTGCAAAGATTCATGGAGGTTTCTATCATTTAAATGACTTGAATCAAAAATTACTTGAATATTAACTCATAGACATGATAATCTGAATTACTGTGATGAATGAGCTCAGTGATAAAGCAGTGTAGTAATGCTTGTACGAAGGCCACAGTGGGGAGTTTTTGATCTTTAGATTAGAATGGCATTTTCTTAACAGTAAATTCGTACAGATTGTAAACTATATGCTGGAAAGATTTAAGACAAGTATAAATTTACTACTCCCCTTCTATCGCCCAACTGAGTGGTCTGGATGTTATCTAAATCAAACCTAATAAAGATAAAAACAAAAACCCTGCTACGAGAGGCAGTCTTGTGTGATGGGTCTTCTACTTTCCTGAGGCCGGTCAGTGGCTGTGGCTAGGAGGCTCATCAAGGGAATGATGTCCACCTGTTCTTCCCTATATAAAAGCTTAAACTACGTTCACACTGTCAGTCCAAATCTGATTATTTGTGTATCCGATTTAAAATTATTGTAGGGATGCACCGATATGAACATTTTGGCCGATACCGATAACCGATAATTCTTTACATTTGAAAGCCGATAACCGATATATTGTCCGATAAATCTAAATAAAATGTGTATACTTTGATAGCCTGTATAACAAAATGCTCACCATTAAAAGCATTGTCTCAAACACTTTTAAATCAAACATATACAATACAGTATAGCCTAGTTTGAACCAGTGTAAGATTCCTTAATTTTTAAAATTAATTTTACACTCATATGGACAACTTTCTTTATTAAAAAATGGTAACACTTTAATTTTGTTAGCATGAACCAACAATTTTATAAAACATTTTTAAGAAAGTTCTATCTGTTAACATTAGTTAATGCACTGTGAACTAACATGAACACACATATTTTATTAACTAACAATAACACAGGCTATTGCTCTCTGTTAGTTAATGCATTAACAAATGAGACCTTATTGTAAAGTGTTTTCAAAAAATCTATTGCCTAACAAAAAATAAAATACCTAAATAATGCAAACAAGTCATTGGATAACATTGACCTGAAACAAAATGCTTGTGCCATGGATCAATAAAATGGAATCGCCTCGAGGCACGGACAAGGAAATTGTTTTAATCAAACCATATCATTGATGAAAATAATACGAGAACAAAATAATGTTAGTTATTAATTATAACGCAATGTTTTTGAATTTTTTTTTTTACATTTTTAATATTACATTGATAGTAAACATCTTTAATAGCTTACTGTTTCAAATTACATTGCTGTGTGATCTGCGCGAGCTGAAGCTGAAGAGAACAAACGTTAAAACTGAATCGCTTTGTTAGAAGGTTAATACACTCGACGGTTGCTGAAGAATGCAAACCCAAAGAATTTACAAATGTATTACAATAGTGAATACAATTATAATTGTATGACAGTCCCAATCATAGCTTTTAATATTGTTTTCCATTGTTGTTTAATCTGCGCGCGCTGAAGCTGAAGAGAACGAGCACCGGGAAAATGAAGAACTTCTCATGCAGGTTGTTTAAATCCATGAAACGCATCATATGTGAGATTAATCAGATATATTTATATTACATTAACTTTATATTACGACTTATCTGCGCAAAATGACGTGAATTCACAATCGAACTTGTGCTGGTCATAATGTAATATCCCCTGTTCTGGACGCGCTATTCCCACAACAACGCGCTGAAACGGCCACTAAACCCAGAGAATTCACAACGTTTTATTACAATAGTGTTCTCATTATAATGACAGTCCCAATTATAGTTATAAATATGAATTGCTGTTCGAGCTGCGCAACGCTATAAGATGATCAAAGATGATCACCGGTGAAGCGCGACATCGTTCATTAACTCACCCAAACGCATCCTATATTAGACTAATCAGATATATATACACAAAAAAACATATTACAACTTACTATTTCACAGAATGCTGCGAATGCTCAAGAGAACTTGACTGTGCTGGTCATGAAGGCTAACTCCATAGACGCGCTCTTTCCTCAACGCGCTCGTCGTGCTGGCGAACACGAATTCACAACATTCTTTTGCAGGCTGTTTTTATTATAATGTTATTGTTATGAAGCCTATGTAACAGATTTGTGCTGCACATGTTGCACTGAACTGTAGCCTATCTTCCTTTTCCAAGTGAATCCAATCATTCAGAACCATCATGGCGAACCGCGCGCATCTCTTAACTGAAGTAAATAATCTAATATTTATCGGCTTTGATAAGGATAACATCAAAAAAGACCATTTATCGGCCGATATCGATATGTGGTCGATATATCGTGCATCCCTAAATTATTGTTCACAAGTTCACACTTACAAATAAGTCAGATAGAATAATGGTATGCATATTTGGCATGCTGTCCGAGAAGAGTGCTCAGGGCTCGGTATTCGGCCCGAACCCAGAGCACCCGCCCATCCACTGTGTTTTGGTCTGATCCAGTGAGAGTGGAAATAAGAGACAAGCCATTTACCTTTATGATGTCCTCTGGGGTTTAACCCATTAAGGCAACTGGGATAAGTAGCATTTTACATCAACTATTTTGAAATGGCACTGCTTTCAACCTTGAACTCAGGTGCTACAGTAACCCTTAAATGTATAACGTGTGAAACCAATGCGGTGCTCACATGTTAGGCCAAGTTGTTTAGCAACAGACAAGCAATCAAAAACTAACCAATGCTCATTCCATTAAATATTCATGCAGCTTGTATTGTTTCTGAGGTTTAAAATGTCAAATAGAGATGGTAAACAATCTTACAGTTCAAGTTGACTTTTCCAAAGATAGACAAGCTGTTAATAAATTAGGTTGTGTTTCATGCTGTTTTCCAATCAATGTTATTAACCTCATGAATATGCAAATGTATGATGTTATAAATGTCATAAAATTTTAAATTCAAAAGCTTAATACTAGGGATGCACCCGATACTGCGCTTTGGTACACTAAGTAAAATGCTCTGATACCAACAACCGATACCACGCAGCGTGTGTACAGTGTTTGTGTCCCGACAAAGAAACACCAACAACAGCATAACAGCAAAATATAAACCAGTGTCTGTGATATTTCTTTCAAGAAGTTATGACTGACAAAATGTCTTCATACTAGAGTTGCGTTTGTCTCTAAACCCCGTTACACAAACATCAATGAAGGCGTCTATAGTTGTTGCGATCTCTGGGTGCTTTTGTTGCTCTTACATTCATTTTACAGTCAAACAATGGCCAACTAGTGGAAGAACTAAGTAGCACAAAAAAAAAAAAAATCAATGCGCATGTGTGATCTTAGTGTATGGAGTATGTGCAGGTGGAAAAATTTGGGCTGCGTGTATACGGTGTGCATGTACTATGCTGATGGCAGGATTTTATGTCACACACACTAGAGTGCATACTTTACTGAATGTGTAAAAAAAACAAAGTATACTTTGGCCTTTATTTGTACATTTGAAACTGTTTACGGTATATTACCCGGGACATCTTGGCCGGGGGGTGGTATGTTGTGCTCTCAGAAATCAGTGACGTTTTATAAAGTTGGCCTGGAGCTGAAACTCGATATACTGGTCTTGTTTACCTGTTGTTCCCCCTCTAACACTCTAGATTCAATATTGAACAGATTTAGTGTGAGAGAGTGAGGGAAGGAGATGGTGAGTTGATGTGAAACTCAGCATGCACTTTTAGACATGCAGCTTCTGGTGTCAATTTAACATTATCTTTCCATTTATAGGTCATGTGTTGAACAGAAACTTGTCAGCATCATCAATTTGCCAGCTTAAAGAGCAATAATAATGCTGGAAAAGTTAAAGCTAATTCTGTGGCTGTTTACAGTACTGCATTTAACATTCATTTTTTATGGATATCTCCAGAAACAAAGATTGTTACATTACCCATTCCACTATTACGGTTATTTTCCATCTCTTCCATTTTTAGCTCCATCTCTAGCACTGGGCCATCGGGTGTTGGATCCTCTGAACTTGGACCTGGTTTTTGTTCTGGCATAGTGAGAGGAGCTGCTTCTTCCTTGTGCTCAGGTTCTGGTTCAGGTTCAGGTTCTAGGGAAGATGTAGTGTATGCAGCTATCACATGAGCCTGATGTGTGATAGGTTCTTCAGCAAGACTGCTGCTACTGGATCCTGCAGCTGCATCATCACCGCTGGAGCTACTGCAGATGGACCTGGCCGGCTCTGAATCCTCAATACTATGGCTTAGATCAGAGTCATCAGCTGGAGTTGAGGCTCTGGGAGCAGGCAGCAGGTTCCTTTCAACTGGCACGGGGTTGCAGGAAGCCCGCACAGGTGCAGTAGGCACAGAGGTGGAAATAACTGGCTCGGGTGTACTGGCGGGCGGTGTGGGTGGAGGTGCTGGAGCCTTCCGCTTCTTTAGCTGGTTGTATGAGGACGGAGAGCTGAGGTTTACCTATAGAGGGGGACAGAAGACAAATGTAAATGTTTGTATGTATGGTACTTCAGGGTGTTGCTATGTGGTGGATGTACTGAGTGTTTTTTCTTACTGATGTCATTACTAGAATCTTGTGAGTGCATGGTGTTACTTACTATCTTAAGCAAAGGCACTCCATGTCTTTGTTTACACATGTGTTTGATGCAAATGTATCAGGCTTGTCCACCATACAAGCCTGGGGAAATTGCACCAAGGCACATTTTTGGAGGTCTAATTTGGCACACTACCATTTAAAATATTTGTTTGAAAGATTTTTTACTTTTATCCAGCAAGGATGGATTAAATTGATCAAATGTGACAGTTAAGATGTTTTTTTGTTTTGTTATTAAAAATTATATTTCAAATAAATGTTGCTCTTTCTATTAATAAAAAAACACTGTTGCGCTACGCTGTTGACGCACCCCTAGGGGTCGCTATGCGGAATACATCCGGCATGGCAGGTGTCTAAAGCATGAGTCTAAACACGACAATGAACTTAACACTGGCAGGCAGCAGCCTATGATGTCACCACTGGCGCGGCTGAGTATAAAAGGGCAGCTGTGAAATACTTCATCCTCTTTCTTGGCTTCAGGAGACTGTTTGTTTGTACATGTGTGAGGAGCATGCGCGTTTGTGCGCATTGCGAGGATTTCTCAATGAAAAGCTCTGTTCATGCCGTCCCTATTCTTGAGGGATGTGGGACGCGCATTTGGGTGGAATGCTGTCGACTCTCCTAAGAAGCTGGATGTGCTAGGTATGATGCGTACGCAAGACTGACTACAATAGACAGGCAAGGAGCTTTTTCTTTTCTGGAAAGGAAGGACTCTCGAAAGAGTCATTATCATAAGGCCTCCATCCTCCGAGCTCACTCATAAGCCACTCAATTTTCGGCCTTTTTCAAAATCACCTTGCATTGTATTGATCGGTAAGCACAGCTTTGTAGAGTGCTACAAGTTGGTAAGGAAATAGAAAAATTCACGCTAGTATTTAAGAATCGCTGCAAACATCGTAATTTCTGTAAAAAAAAAAAAAAAAAGTGCTTTACTGTACATGAATCAGCTTGCTTTGGCACGTCGAGACACCAGCAGTCAGCCTAAAACACTCAATTCCAGTACAATTCCATGTACAGTATGAACCAAGAAATCAATCACAAGCTACAGTATGTTGGAAATGAACGAGCCGGTGTTCCTGGGTACATGCATGCACAAATGTGGGTCAGGGGTGAGAAAAACATTGAACAACATGACATTCACACTGTGTGTTGAGGACAAAAGAAATGGGTCAACAATGATTGTTATAGCATTTGTTTAAAAATTGCCTCCCTTTTGTAACTATTCATGCTCTGCTACTTCAGATCAATTGCAGCAGTTTAATTGATGCTTGTTCTGTAAACCCAACAATGCTTTGGTGAACCTCAGTAGCATTATGTGACAGAACACAGTAGTAACTTGAACTAAACATGAATGAACTAAGATTAATAAATGCTTTAAAACTTGTGAGCTCTTGTGAACACACATTAGCCGCGTTTCTACTGTCGGGACAGTGCGAGCCAGGGCTTTAAACAGGCCGTGCCAGGCTAAAAGTCACACTAACCCAAAAGTTTGATCAGAAAAATAATCAGAAAGAAATCACTGGAAACTAGCATAATCGCAAAACAAACATGATAAACATGACCGTTTGCTGGCATTTGTGTTGTTTAGCCTACTTGAATATTTAAAACCCAAGAAGTTATGTTTTACAATAAAAAGTGATACATTGATCATTCTGAATTAATTTGTGTCAAAATTGCACATTAGTCACACAGAAATAAAGTGGTTTACCGTTTAAAAAAAGGTTTACTTAAAAAACGGTTTATTTTTTTTTTTTTTAAAGAAAAAGGACAGACTTACTTATTCAGTCGAGGCTGTTTCTGTTTATTTGGTAGTTACAGGACATATTTACATCATATTTAGAAAGTATGATAATTTCTACAAATATGCCACCAAAAATACAGCCTGAGGAGCTTTAGCACTCCCTCCCAGTCCATCATTTTTCTCAGCCCCAAAAAGAGACAATTTAAACATGCTGTAAAAAAATTATTGTTGGGTATTTTGAGTTAAAACTTTACATACACACTCTGGGGACATCAGAGGCTTTTATTTACATCTTGTGAAAAGGGGCCAAATAAGTGGCTTTTAAAGCTAAAATAACTATATTGTTGTATATATATCGTTATCGTGTTTTTTAATTTTTTTAAATCACTCCCTATCGTGATATAAGATTTTGGTCTTTTTCACCAACTCCTAGATTATATATACAAAAAGTGAGCAAACAGCACTGCCTTAATGACTGAAGCTGTCAATCACTGAAAAAAAAATGAAGCTGAAAAAAAAATAGGTTGTAATTAGAACCCTTGTGATGTTCTTTAGATTAAAGAGCAAAAAATGTATTTTCAAATCTGTTCTGCATAGTGCATAGTTGCTGGAGTCAAAGACAAATTTAAACTATATTTCAATTCATTTTCAGTTCAGTTCAAATGCAGAAAAGGTTTCAAAAAGTACACAGAATCACTGTAGGCCTACAGTAGTTAAAAAAAAAATCATGTCTAAGCCATCATATGTTGCATGATGCATGTACATCCTCATTGGGCTCTTAATCTGTGTGTGGACCACACACTTAACCTCTGACCTTTAATCTACAACCGAGCAGCACAATGTATGATTTCACTCCTCCGGCATGTTAAAGTTTGAATGTAAAGCGGATGAGAGAAGGGACGGAAGGAGTGCTTAATTACATGCTACGAAGGCCAGGGTATAACCGCACTCACACTGAGCTGTTGGGTTACATTTCACAGCAGGCTGGCTGGTCATTCATCTTCCTGCTTCCTCCGTAACACTGAGCACTGCTTCACCTTTCCCCTACATTGTGCTCAGAATGGCAAACACACAGCAACACAGCGTGCTCTAGGTTGTTCTTATTCATACATGCACATGCATGCATGCAATCACATTCAGGGTTTTTCAGAAAAAAAAAAAACTTTGACTTTGACAGGTGTCATAGAGGAATGTAGGTAAAGGATGGCAGATTTTTTCATTTTTGGGAAACGTATGCCTCTAACTAGCTTAGCCAATAAGATTTCCCTGCTTAACTAACTGCACCAGACTATGCTGATTGATCAGCTTCACTATCTTTAACAGTTTAGATGAAGAGCATCATGCTGGTTCACCAGCTAGACCAACAATAGCCGGCATGGAACTTCACTCTCTAATCACCCAAAAGAATGCTATTCTCCTTCCTTGATGTCTGATTAAAAACATAAAAGCGCTATAGAAGAATGAACACAGCAGTCGTTATTACTCTGGTTCTTACTCGAGGATGGATCTGTACCAACAGTTTGTGATCGCTATAAGTAAGAAACCAGGTTATGGTACCTAAGGCTACATAAAGAAAAGCAATTGTTTAATGGGACAATCGTACCTTGCGCAAAAATAGTAATATTAAGAAATATTATTATGATAATAAACATGTATTCCTGTGATGGCAAAGCTGAATTTTCAGTTGCACTTACTCCAGTCTTTAGTGAGGTTGGGTATTGAGAACATTTTCCACAATTTCCAAGAACCGTGGATTTGATCAAATACGCGCATTTCGATTATTTATCTTATTAATTCCTGTGAATCTTAGAAATCGTATTAATTCCAGTGTGTGCATTTTAATGATTTTAAAACATTCAAACGCAAGAAGACATGAAAGAGAACTCAATTCGGGACTCACACGCTGTTTTATGTGCTGCGCACGCACAGAAAAGCCACCTCTCATATAATAAGTGAATACTGGATTGAGTTATCAATTATCATAAATTATTATTATTAGCATTTGCTATAAACTTTATATGCAGCACTTCAGTGACAAGCTTTGTCTTAGCACTATGTTTGTTTGCATTGTCCCTGTCAAATAAATAAATAAATGAAATGAAAATATTTCTCTTCTTGCAAGAAGCATCTTCTTGCAGTTGAATGGACAAATAAAAAAATAATAATTTCAAAATATCCGCATAAACATTTGGTTTTGTCTTAAGTGAACATATTTGTAACAGTATATTGGATCAGTGCATTAGGCCTTAAAGTGACAGCGGCCTAATATAACTCCTGTTGTTTGTGTCATTAATGTTAATAAAATAGCAACAAAAAAAGAGAAACCACTCGCTGATCTTGAAAAACTGTTGTAACTTTAAAAAGGATCGATATATACAGGTGCTGGTCATATAATTAGAATATCATCAAAAAGTTGATATATTTCATTCAACCGTAATCCATTAAAAAAGTGAAACTTGGATAATATATTCATTCATTACACACAGACTGATATATTTCAAATGTTTATTTCATTTAATTGTGATGATTATAACTGACAACTAATGAAAACCCCCAAATCAGTATCTCCGAAAATTTGAATATTACTTAAGACCAATACAAAAAAAGGATTTTTAAAAATGTTGGCCAAATGTATGAACATGAAAAGTATGGGGCTCCTTTTGCCTGAATTACTGCAGCAATGCGGCGTGGCATGAAGTCGTTCAGTCTGTGGCACTGCTCAGGTGTTGTGAGAGCCCAGGTTAGCCCAGGCTAAAGAGGCTAGCTGTTCACAGAGCTCTGTGTCCAAGCACATTAACAGAGAGGCGAAGGGAAGGAAAAGATGTGGTACAAAAACGTGTACAAGCAATAGGGATAACCGCACCCTGGAGAGGATTGTGAAACAAAACCCATTCAAAAATGTGGGGGGAATTCACAAAGAGTGGACTGCAGCTGGAGTCAGTGCTTCAAGAACCACCATGCACAGATGTATGCAAGACATGGGTTTCAGCTGTCGCATTCCTTGTGTCTCTTGAACAAGAGACAGCATCAGAAGCGTCTCCCGACAAAAAGGACTGGACTGCTGCTGAGTGGTCCAAAGTTATGTTCTCTGATGAAAGTAAATTTTGCATTTCCTTTGGAAATCAAGGTCCCGGAGTCTGAAGGAAGAGAGGAGAAGCACAGAATACAGGTTGCTTGAAGTCCAGTGTAAAGTTTCCACAGTCAGTGATGGTTTGGGTTGCCATGTCATCTGGTGGTGTTGGCCCACTGTGTTTTCTGAGGTCCAAGGTCAACGCAGCACTTTTCAGCACTTTTCTAAGTTTTAGAGCACTTCATGCTTCCTGCTGCTGACCAACTTTATGGAGATGCAGATTTCATTTTCCAACAGGACTTGGCACCTGCACACAGTGCCAAAGCTACCAGTACCTGGTTTAAGGACCATGGTATCCCTGTTCTTAATTGGCCAGCAAACTAGCCTGACCTTAACGCCAGACCCAACAATGCAGAAGAGCTGAATGCCACTATCAGAGCAACCCGGGCTCTCATAACACCTGAGCAGTGCCACAGACTGATCGACTCCATGCCACACCGCAGTAATTCAGGCAAAAGGAGCCCCCAACTAAGTATTGAGTGCTGTACATGCTCATACTTTTCATGTTCATACTTTTCAGTTGGCCAACATTTCGAAAAATCCTTTTTTTGTATTGGTCTTAAGTAATATTCTAATTTTCAGAGATACTGATTTTGGGGTTTTCATTAGTTGTCAGTTATAATCATCACAATTAAATATAATCATTTGAGATATATCAGTCTGTGTGCAATGAATGAATATAATATCCAAGTTTCACTTTTTGAATGGAATTACTGAAATAAATAAACTTTTTGATGATATTCTAATTATATGACCAGCACCTGTACATTACATATATAAATTTGTAAATTTCATATTTTTTGATTACGTTTGTAGAAAATAAACCTGTGGCAATTTTCCACACAGTCTGCTGTAATCTCTTTCTCCATCTTTTCACGGCCTCTCATATACAGATGTTAATTATTAAGTTATATATGGAGATACTAAATATCAAACCCCATGTCTCCCCTCTTAATCCTGAGGAATGTGGGGCCTGTGATACATTTTGAGAAGTCTGCTAAACCCTGAACTATTTAATTACTCTGGCCTGTACCCTGGTCATGAGCTGGAATATTTAATTTAACCCATTTTTATGGTGGGACCACACACAGTTCATCACACACACACACACACACACACACACACACACACACACACACACACACACACACACACACACACACACACACACACACACACACACACACACGTTTGTTTTCAATCTACTGACTTTTATAGTTTTTATACTGAGCTAATGGTATTTTAATCTCGTACTCCGAAATCTTTCCCTCACACAAACCTTTTAGCATTTTACATTGCACTTTTGATGGTCACTTGGTTTCTATTTACGCAACGTTATTCCGGGTAACCCTGCCCACACCGAAAACGTATTGCATAGCAACATCCTAGCACCACCACCAAGAAATAGGTTCCCTACCCAATACCTAAACTTAACAATTACTTTACTAACTATTAACAAGTCGTAATTAGGAGTTTTTTGGGGCAAAGGTAATAGTAAATAGTTAATAGTGAGAATTAATCTAATCTTAAGTGTGAGCAATATTTCACTAGCACATGGCTTGTCTTGGGTTTCCTTGTGCCATGTGCTCTCCTTGTTACCTGATTATGTATTAATTGTCCTCCCTCGTTACCCTCTTTTGTTTGCTTCCCTATTTATTCTCCTTGTGTTTTCAGTCCTGTGCTGGTTCATCATCTAACCTTGTCTGTCGTCGCCTCTTATTTTGTGTTCCTGCCCAGTCCAGTAAGTGAAGTCTTGAGTCCTGTCTTGTTTTCCTCCATGGGTTAGCTTTTGTTTGCTTTAGTTTAATTTTTATAATGAATAAAAACCCATTGTCCTGCATTTGAGTCCTCGCTACATTCCTCAACCCAAACCCTGTTGTCAGCATTTGTAAATCAAGTTATTTTTATTGTTTTTACAATTCTTGACTTTAAAGAAATGTCTCTTCTCACACGAAAATCAACAAAAATATCAGAAAATGAAATGTTTTATTAAAATAAAAACTAATATGCAGAGAACAAGTATCTTTACACTAAACATACACTTAATACTCAAAATAAACCTAAACAAACATCCATAAAGAGGTTTGCTTTGGCAAAAGGAGTAATTCACACAAAACACAGTGTCTCCCTCCTTAAAAGAGAGTTGTGCTGTAAACTGTGTGGTCTCGCGTCAGTGCCACACTTCTTTGTTGTGACCATTTTATTTTTATCGCCCTATTCCAGGTCACATTTAGATCTCCACAGTGTTTCCTAATCAGTCATAAATCCAGCCACCACTGAGAAAAGCCAAGAAAACACATCTAAGAGACCAGCGTGTCAGTCAGAGTTACAAGGCCACAGTCAGATCTGTTTGGGAAGGAGGAGGGATGTGGAAAAAATAAACCACTTTGTGGCCTTTCTAGATTTCTCCAGTTTGTAACTGCAACATAGAGTTGTCTTATACAACATAATCCAAAGTGTGTGACAATAGCCACTAAGGTATCAATGACTGCCATCACCTTTTACTTTGTGAAACAGACCTCCTCCATCCTCATGCAAGGGACAAATTCCCACTATTTTCTACAACTGAATAATCTTTTTTTTTATTATTATTAATATGTAGTAAGACTAAATTGAAAGGCCAATGACTCATTATAGTCTTGTTCTAAAAAACAGACTGTTCTCCTTCACAGACTGAAAAGGAGCTAAAAAGAAAATAACACAAATTAATCTTTTTACTTCACAAGTTTTAAAAAGCAATTTAGTTTGCTCAAAAGTTATATATAGCATGTATGAGTATTTTATATCGTTCTCTCTAGATGTCGACATTAGCCATTGAAAAACCCTATGATGATAAGAAGACCATTATAGCGTAACTGTTTTACAGGTTAATTTACAAAATGATGGCACACTGGAAGTTCTAGTCACTGTAATGGTAAAGATATTCAAGAATTAACAATGGAAATAGGCCACAACATCTACAAATTGGTAAAAGCATTGTGTCACTGCAGCTGCTGTTAGAAGCTCAAGTTCCCATAGAAACGTATAGGTATTTTTTGATTTTCTACTAAGCAACCATCCAGATCTTGTTGAAACCACAACGAACACTTTAACAACCACAAAGTAACATCCTGCAGTCTGAATTCGCCAATTGCTGCTACTGGATAATGGAGTCAGTGAGTCTGAATCATTCCGACTGGTTTTGAGAACTGAAACTATGGTTTCATTAAAATTGCCATTACTTCCCTTGTTAACACGGCAAAAAAACAAAGCTATTGCATGGCTTCCGAAGACTTGTGCAAGAGCTATATGTACCACTTTTCGGGCCATGTACCCGAACTGCTGGCTCTAAACGGGTCTTCCAAACTGCTGGCTCCACCCTGGTCTCCAGAACTGCTGGCTCTGTACGGGTCTCCTGATCTGCCGGCTCCGCCCTGGTCTCCTGATCTGCCGGCTCTGTACAGGTCTCCTGAACTGATGGCTCCACCCTGGTCTCCTGAACTGTCGGCTCTGTACAGGTCTCCTGAGCTGATGGCTCCGCCCTGGTTTCCTGAACTGTCGGCTCTGTACAGGTCTCCTGAGCTGATGGCTCCGCCCTGGTCTCCTGATCTGCCGGCTCCGCCCTAGTCTCCTGAGCTGCCGGCTCTGTAAGGGTCTCCTGAGCTGCGCTGGCTCTGATACGGGTCTCCCAAACTGCCGGCTCCACCCTGGTCTCCTGAACTGCTGGCTCTGTACGGGTCTCCTGAACTGCCGGCTCCACCCTGGTCTCCTGAGCTGCCGGCTCTGTGCAGGTCTCCTGAGCTGATGGCTCCGCTCCGCCCTGATCTCCTGATCTGCCGGCTCCGCCCTGGTCTCCTGAACTGCCGGCTCTGTACGGGTCTCCTGATCTGCCGGCTCCGCCCTGGTCTCCTGAACTGCCGGCTCTGTACGGGTCTCCTGATCTGCCGGCTCCGCCCTGGTCTCCTGAACTGCCGGCTCTGTACGGGTCTCCTGAACTGCCGGCTCCGCCCTGGTCTCCTGAGCTGCCAGCTCTGTACAGGTCTCCTGAGCTGATGGCTCCGCTCCGCCCTGATCTCCTGATCTGCCGGCTCCGCCCTGGTCTCCTGAACTGCTGGCTCTGTACGGGTCTCCTGAGCTGATGGCTCTGCCCTGGTCTCCTGAGCTGCCGGCTCTGTACAGGTCTCCTGAGCTGATGGCTCCGCTCCGCCCTGATCTCCTGATCTGCCGGCTCCGCCCTGGTCTCCTGAACTGCCGGCTCTGTACGGGTCTCCTGAGCTGATGGCTCTGCCCTGGTCACCTGAGCTGCCGGCTCTGTACGGGTCTCCTGAGCTGCCGGCTCCACCCTGGTCCTCCTGAACTGCCGGCTCCGCCCTGGTCTCCTGAGCTGCTGGCTCCACCCTGGCCGCCTGAAGGGCCATCCTCTTCACTACACTTCCCCGCAACCATCCTGGTCCCCAGATGCCAACTTTTCCAATCACTCACACCTGCACCTCATCATCACCCTCATCACTGCCTCTACTTATACACACTCTTCACCCCAGCTCACTGTCTGGTCTCGTTTTTCATCACAGCAGAGTATCTCCCTGTCTCCAGCGTCTCCCTCAAGATCACCCTTTGGACCCTCACTTACCTGCTTACCTCATCACTGCACCTTTCTATTGTAAATAAACACCCTGTAACCATCCATCTTCCTCTCTTGAGTCTGCTTATCATTACACCTATAGTGTCTTAATGTTGTAAATACATTTATTGATCAAATTTTAGAATTTAAAGTGAAAGATGAACCATATATTTAAAAAGATCAGGAAAAAAAGCCCTTTATAAAAGGAAAAAAAATACCCTTGGGGTAAATTTCACAAATACACAAATATGCAGATTTAAATATGTCGGTGCAGTTTTTCCAGACAAGCAACTTTTTTACTTGGACAAGTGAATGACCTATTTACTACCCCGGAGGACAAGCACATGACAAGGCTTAGTGTCGAGCCCTGAATTTATGGTGAATTTGTGGTGTTTTTTTAATTTTGAAATTGCATTGACCAGCACAAAATGTCTTATTTTGTTTTCCCTGGTAGAAAGGAAGATATATGGATTTAGAACAACATGAGTGTGATGAAATGAACTGTCATTGTTGGACAAGTTAGTCCTTTAAGAGTTAAGAATCACTAGCTATCGGTTTGCAGACCGATATCTTGCCAGAGAAGTAGTTTAAGGTCTCTGCCTCATGTGCAGAGTGTTTTCATGAGCTTAGCTAACAAAGGACTCTGATGATGTCATGAGAGGATAAGAGTGAGATGACCTTCTCTAGAATCTTAAAGCAGCCCATTGTAAAATCCTCATCTTAGGTTTACAGAGGGAGAACACGTGATGGACATTTATTATTTGCATCAGGCTAAAAAACAAAACAAGACAATGTTTTTAAATACCACCATTTAAATTCTACTGGTTAATCTTTATAAATAAGACACCACAGATGAAAATATACAGTTGACAGAACTGTCACTGTCCTGTTTGGAAAATTTTATTTGTTTTTAAGCCTTGTCAATTTAAACATTCAAGTGCAAGAAGATGCGAAAGAGAACTCAACTGTGTGAGTTTTGTATGCACAAAACGTTTTATATGCACACACATTTAAAGCTGCATCTGACAGCACGCAAATACTGAATTGAGTTCTCTTCCACGTCTTCTTGCACTTGAATCGACAATTTAACACAAAATGCCCGCCTTGGCAAGTATCTTAGTCAGCATAGTTGGTAATGTCTACTAAAGGTTTTTTTTTTGTTATTTATATATGTGGTTTTAACATGCTTTAGAACAAACCGTTGTGCACATTTATTTGCAAATATATTTTTCTGTTGATATGAAAAATCAGATTTAGCAATATAGCGGGTGTATGATATATATTACGATGTTGTAATGAACTATACGCACTGACAATCTAATTTGTTCAAAGCGTTTCTGAAGATTGTTAGATGGCAGCTGCCTGACTCTTAGGGCCCTATCATACACCTGGGGCAATGCAGTGCCAGGCCTTAAGTAATCACGTTGTAAAGGTCACGATGGATGTAGGCAGAAGTACCGCCCCATTGTTTACAAGCGTGGAGAAGGAGGATCATTCAAATTTTACTGTATGTTGAATGACGTATTTGTCTTTGTGTCAGTTTATTGTTTAAAATGGTCCTTTGTGTGCGTATCCTGGATGTTTAAATCTTTTGAAACCAAAACGTTTTTTTACCGCCTACGTCCAGTGTGACCTTTCCAACGTACACTAGCGCAAAAAAAAAGCGCAAAAGTTTCCAAGCGCAAAAAAAGTATATACATTTTTAATTTTTTAAGAAAAATACCGATCGTTTCGCTAGATAAGACCCTTTTACTCAGCTGGGATCGTGCATAGCCCTTTAAAACTGCATTGATTTGGACTCCAACAATTTGGTTACCGTTTAAGTCCATTGTGTGGAGAAAAATCCTGAAATGTTTTCCTCAAAAAACTTAAATTCTTTTCCACTGAAGAAAGAAAGACACGGACATCTTGGATGGCATTGGGTTGAGTAAATTATCAGGACATTTTCATTTTGAGGTGAACTAATCCTTTAATTTGTACTATTGCTTGTAGTCTGATTATTTGTTCTTATTTTATTACAGACTGTTTACTTGTCTTTAATAATGTTTGAAATGTATATTTTATATTATTTATTTTTTTTCATTTGCATTGTTCTTGCATTCAATGTAAAAAGTCTGGTGACTTCAATAAAAAAATGCACTTGCCAATGGTGACTCGAGCTTCAGTGTGTCCGTAGAGGGTTGAAACTTCAAATACACTGTTCATACTTGTAATTTTTGTTTTAAATTTTGTCATGGATTCCCAAAATTTCTAGAACTTTCAATGATGTGCCACTTTTAGATTTACATTTATGCATTTGGCAGACGCTTAATCCAAAGTGACTTAAATTGCATTTCAAGGTACACATTTACATTCTTATCAGTTCTTGCTTTCCCTGGGAATCGAACCCATGACCTTGGCGTTGCAAGCACCAACGCTCTACTGTTTGAGCTTACTTAAGAAGATATTTAGAAAAATGTCGGAAACCAAACAGTATTTTTGGTTAGTATTTGTTTTCCATACTACGGAAGTTAATGGGGCCTATCAACTGTTACCCAGTCCGGTAACACTTTATTTGAAGGGGTGTGCATAAGACTGACATGACACTGTCATAAACATGACATAACACCTGTCATGAACATGAAGGAGTCTTTATGAATGTTTATGACGGTTGTCATTAAGTGTCATTCGGTAAATTATGACACTTTTAATGCAAAGTTGACATTGTTTAAAATGTCTTTGTTATGACAACTTGACATTAACAAAGACAAAAAATGTCTTTGTTATGACAACTTGACATTACCCAAGACAAAAATGTCTTGATTATGACAACTTGACATTAACAAAGACGGAAATGTCTTTGTTATGACAACTTAATATTAACCAAGAAATCATAACCTGTCAACCTGTCACAATTATGTCATAACAGGTCTAATTATCAAACTTCAAGCATTTTGCAGTGTAATAACCCTTAATGACATCTTTATAACTAGTACAATGTGTTCCACTTTACTTGAGGACAAGTAAAATATTCATGACACAGTTATAATGGTGTCATGACGGCCAAAGTTGTCACAGGTTGACAGGTTATGATTTCTCGGTTAATGTCAAGTTGTCATAACAAAGACATTTCCGTCTTTGTTAATTTCAAGTTGTCATAATCAAGACATTTTTGTCTTGGGTAATGTCAAGTTGTCATAACAAAGACATTTTAAACAATGTCAACTTTGCATTGAAAGTGTCATAATTTACCGAATGACACTTAATGACAACAGTCATAAACATTCATAAAGACTCCTTCATGTTTATGACAGGTGTTATGTCATGTTTATGACAGTGTCATGTCAGTCTTATGCACACCCCTTCAAATAAAGTGTTACCCACAGTCCTATTGTAACGTTTTCTCGGTTTTGTGTATCTTGTGTTTTACTAATTAGACTAGGTTGCATTCTGGCCTGTTCCTTTCCAGTTTCCTGTGCCATATTTTCTAATCATTTTATGTATTTTCCTTTATGATTAGTTCCATGTTTGTCTCCAGGTGTGTCTTGTTAGTCTATAACCTGTGTACTGTATATATAAACCTCAGTTTTTCCTGTGTTCATTGTCAGGTCTTGTTTTGTTGGTTCTGTTTTGTTTATTTGTTCCTGGAGTTCTCTAGTGTCTGTTCCTTTGTTCATTTTGGTTCTTTCATATCTTTGATAATATGAAATAATCAAATCCTGTTCTCCTGCTCTCACTCATCTCCGAGTTCCCCAGCATTACACCTATACATTTTTTCAGATTGTCATTTAATTTGTTTTGCTGCAATTCAATGTTTGTAACGTGACAGCTTATTTGTGATTCATCTTAGAGCTGGTTGGTTTGGTTTTTGTGGTTCAATTTCAATGTGGTTTTGCATTCATAGCAATCAGTTAAACTGTGTAACTGCTTATGTATCGTAAGTTTCCCAGTATCATCTCTGATCCATTTGATCATCCCTGTAAGCTACAATATTAACAGAGCAGAGAATACATTCATGGGTTTGTAGAGTGCGCAGGAGCACTTATGCAAAAACCTAAAGACCTAAATGACAGCTACTCCAAGGAATAATTATTTGTAAATTGACTGTGTAAATATTTGTCAGTGGTTATGATTGGTGTGTGTGTCATTGCTCAAACCTGTGATGCCAGAGGTAAAGTCTGTGTGGAAGCTGATGGGGGTGCTGGAGCTCTGCGTTTCTTTAATTCCACTTTCGGGGACATCTTGGAGATGTTCATCACAGACTGAGACTGACCAAGAGTGCTGGGACGGGTCTCCACACATGGGCCACAACCCACCACTGACATACCCTGAGCATAAAATAAAGAGAGACACTTTAAGAGCTATACAAGTACACATTTATGAACATGTTTAAAAAAACATACATGAAAATAGCAATATGTATAAATATAAGTGCAAAGTAGAGAAAGTAGAGACTAGATTAGTGCAAATGACAAAGTGTACACATATTGAAGGTGCATTGTACAGAGAAATGAGGTATTGTTGTAGGCAGTGGATCCTGAATTGTATTGTAAGCAGTGCATCCTGGATTTAAAAGGGCAGCAAGTTTAACAGAGGACAGCAAATCAATAACATTTGGGCTGGAAATGTCACAACCTGCTCCTGGAGTGTGGCTGAGTTCTGAGGGCTTTACCCTGGCCATGACCCCAGGTTTACATCATTAAACAGCTGTCCTGAGAAGACGTTTAACAGGGAGGGACTTAAGACATAAACTAAACTACAGCTGCTGACATATTCTGATTAAGTTCTACACTAGTGAATTTATTTATTTATTTATTTAACCTTTTTTTAACCAGGTTATTCACATTGAGACATAGAATCTCTTTTTTAAGAGAGACCTGGCCAAAATAGCAGAAAAAATTGGCCTTTCTTTCTTATTTTTGTGTTTTTTTTGCACGCAAAAAGTATTCTCGTCGTTTTATAAACTTAAGATTGAGCACTGTAGTCACTTGGACTCATTTAACGATTTTTTTTAATAACTTTTCAGGGATGTCAAGTTTCAATCCTTTAGAAGCCTATGGAGGAGTGATCCATCTCAGATTTAATCACAAATATCTTAATTTGTGTTCCGATTATGAACGAAGGTCTTACGGGGTTGGAACGACATGAGGGTGAGTTATTACTGACAGAATTTTCATTTTTGGGTGAACTATCCCTTTAAAAGAGAGCAGAGAGTACAGGCAAAAACTGAGGAACGAGACTGGATCTTCTAGAACCTTGCATGGTTGTTTGAGTGAGTGCTCAGCTGTTGGTTGGAGAGAGAGGAGAGAGAGAGAGAGAGAGAGAGAGGGGGGGGGGGGGGGGGTATGCAGTCGTACAGCTTGACTTGAGAAGAAAGACTAACAAACAGACATACGACAGACATAACACTAGGCACAAATACACACACCAACACAAACAAACACATGGAAAAAGCACAGAGACAAAATAATCACAGCTCTCCTATCATGGCCACATGCTTTCATTAGACGCCACAACCTCCCAGTAAAAGTTAAGCGTTCTCTCTAACATTTTCTTTTTCACCCTTCTCTGCCCTTAGAACGGAATGTTCAAAGTGGGAATGGCTATTAGTGGGTTATATAATCGGAAATCAGTTACTGCGACGTGTTGAAAATGGCTCTTGGTGCTGTCTGTGATATTGTAAATAGTGTGCACCTGAACTGGTGTAATTACAGGGGGAGCATCGAGAGCAGGGAAGAGCCCTTCATAAAATATGGTGATCGAAATAAAATAACTGGCATATTAATGATGAATTACGGACGTCCGAGTGTCATCAAAAACACAGTGTGTTTCTCAGAGAAAAGGAAAAAGATGTACAGAGGACTGTGGGTGTAGAGATAAAATCTCTGGAAGATCAAGTGTGTGAGTTTACCTACTTAACCATTATATTGGACACACATTTGAACCCAGAAGTGAACTGAATATAATAAAACCTATTTTTGGGTTTTGTAAAAATGTTTTATATAAAGTAAAGTTTTCATTTGGGGTTAGACTGTAGTATTTATAACTAGCTTATATAACAATAATAGTCTTATAGTCACGGTTTGTCTAATAGTCAATAAAATCTCACAATTCAGATAACTAAGAGAGAGAGATATAGCGCTTGTGAGGGCCAAATGTGAAATATTACCAACCTACTAGTGAAGACATTTTACTGGCCATTTTACTAGTGTTTTGCACATGTTTATGTGATGTGTAAAACATTAACCTGATATAAAATGAATGGAAGTGTCTATGCAATGTCCTCACTAATACAGTGCAACAAGACACTGTGAACGATACATTCAAATAATGCCACAAAAGGGTCATCCAGGAAGCAGAAAAAAGTACCAGCAAAGGACTCTGAGATCTTGTCTTAGGCTGCGTTTACACTTGGCATTAACATGCGACCTGTATCTGGATGTTGTCCACATACACATTGAAAAGACAAGTGTAAACGCACATGTGATCGGAATGTTATCCGATCAGCGTGTCCTGGTTCGAAGGTAGTCGAGGACGCATTGTGATCGGATCTCAGTGTAATGTAAACGCAATACAGCCATCGTGTCTGCATTCACAGGTGAACATAATTTAAATCTCCGCCCAGTCTCCCCGCGTGGCTGTCAGAAAATAATGGCCAGACGCAGTTTAGACACGAAATTAAACTTATTTGAACAAGAAACGTCAATCTTTAAAATAGTTTATTTAGACTTACTTACATGATAGCCTATGCGTGTCATTTTTCATTTTAATTGTGCAACATTATCTGAACGAGGCGATCGCCTATATAATCACAGTCAGTCATGAGATCTTAATGAATGAAGAGCTGCACGCTGATTTCTAGAGGAATAATCGCAATCAGAATGTTTTAAATGTTGAATGTTTTTATTTTTCAGCATGTTTATCAATCTCCCATTTCTGTCAATAGTCATTGCACGCAGATGATCGATGATGTGACTTGTTTAACATGATCAACCCAGTTAATTTTTGTAAAATCAATTCTGGAAGTATTCCTTCTTTCAAAAAATATAATTTGATCTAATTAATGGAGATTGCATATGAAAGTAAAGTGAGTGAGTGAAAGCAATTGGGATATTGTTTAATTTTATATCATCTTTTACTGGTGTCGTGCCACAGACCTGATTTAAATATTATGCGGGAAACAGAAATCCGATCGGTTATCCAGATACAGAGGCTGCTTAATATGAACAAATATAAACGCATCATGTCCTGATTGGCTAGTGATCCGATCTGCTTGATCGGATCACGGTGATCGCATGTTAATGCCAAGTGTAAACGCAGCCTTACTCAGATAAAAGTGATCCCAGGCAAATCTATCCATCTGAATGTATTTTGAACAGTGATAGTGAGTATAGGAAAATAGAAAAACTTAAGAAAATCTTGTTGAAAATCAAAACAGTATCATCTAGATCAGGGGTGCCCAATCCTGCTCCTGCCGCTCGACTGTCCTGCACAGTTCATCTCCAACCCTAATCAAACACACCTGAAGCAACCAATTAAGGTCTTCGGAGTCACTTGAAAATTAAAGGCAGGTGTGTTTGATTAGGGTTGGAAATGAACTGTGCAGGACAGTGATCGCAGGAGCAGGATTGGACACCCCTGATCTAAGTCAATTCAGTGTGAGCGCTGCTGGAGATCACATGTTTGCCCAAGAGATGACTGACACCTAGTGGTGATACCGGAAAATAAATTGGATGGTGGAGATTTCTGAAACGCACTGTAATTTCTATTGAAAAAAAAAAATTAAGGACACAAATTTTCATTAATTTATATTTTTTATTTTATATCATAATTGTATGTTTTCGCATAGAATTACTATTGTTGTTATTATTATATAATGAATTATAATCTATGCATGAATATATTATTTATGTTTTTATACTAACCAATCAGCATTAAGACCAGAAGTTCTGGTGCAGAACTATTCTTTTTTCGAGCGTAGATTTTCTAAAACAAATGCCATTACTATTCTGTAAATTCTTTTTAAAAATTAGTAAGGACGAGTGTTCATTAATATTGTTTTATTATTATTGTTTTGTTGTTATTAAAATGTATTATTAAAAATGCATTAATGTTATATATTTATTATTGAATAATCAGCATCCAGAACTATTCTTTTCATAATTAAAAAATATATAATTCATTGATGCAATACAAGTTGATGTCCAATCAAATGAACCACAAAAAATGTGGTGCTATTTTCTCTGAAAATAACAAAATGAACAAACATGTAGATGTAGTAGAAGAATGAACCTTCAGACAGTATAATTGTGTTAAAGTTTGAAAATTGACAGACAGAGAGAAGAGGATAAATTAGTAAGGGATACTGGAGTTCATGGGTTAGTACTTACATTAATGTTAGTGTCTGCATTGTCAACAACACTATCATCATCAAGACTGTCCATGTCCTCAGAGGACTGATCTTCAGTCTGAAATGGGAATGTAACACTAGCATGGCAAGAAGACTCACAATATCCATGCAGGGCAGGATATAAACACTGCCATATCAATTAAACGTTTCACTTTCACTATATTGTGTGATATGTATTAGTTTCCTCCATCATATCCATGGATTCAGGTGTTTGGTCCTATTTGTCTAAATCATTTTGGGTTTCTATAAACGTGCAGCTTTCAAACATACAGCACTGTCAAGTTTTAAACAGACAAAATATGAATGAACGAATGCGTGTGTAAGTATGTGCACAGGTGAGCCTGTGATCTACCTTTGATTTCCTGCGGTTAAACTTGAGGAAGCCCAGCAGACCCTTTTTATCTGATCCACTCAGACTGCTGGAGTGAAGAGATTCAGCTGGAAGAGAAACACATTCCTTCAGCATCTTCAACACACACACACACACACACACACACACACACACACACACACACACACACACACACACACACACACACACACGAGCTACTAATCTAGAATCAAGAATTGCTACACAATGCTACTTTTTGTTAAACTTAAGTGGTTAATTTTGAGATAGATAATGAGAATAATGGGTTATGGTAGATACAAGATTAGCATATACTAGTGCTTGGCTTGCATGTCAGCAAAACATTTTCAAAACATCTCAAAACATCTCAGGATTTAGGCTTTTGTTCTTTGCAAATGAAATGCCACATCAAAGCCACTCAGCTAGTGTAATGACTTTCAAACTTTAATCTTACATTTTATATAAACTAGCATTCAAAAATTTGGGGTCAGTAAGACTTTTTTTTTTTTTTATACATGTATGCTTTTATTCAGCAAGGATGCATTTTTAAGAGAGACAGTAAAGACATGTATAGTGTTATAAAATATTTATATTTCAAATAAATGCTGTTCTTTTGAACTGTCTATTTATCAAAAGGATCCTTATCATAAAAATATCATAGTTTCCACAAAAATATTAAGCACCACAACTGTTTGCAACACTGAAAATAATAAGAAATATTTATTGAGTGCCAAAAATCATGACACTCAAAACTGGAGTAATGGCTGCTGAAAATTCAGCTTTGCCTTAATGTGAATAAATTACATTTTTAAATATAAGCAGAGTAAGCATTAAATACTTCTTTCAAGACTTTTAAGACAAAAAAAAAATCTTACCAACACCAAACATTAGAATGGTAGTGCAAACCAAAAATAAATAGCACACTTATCATCGGAATAATCCAAACACGCTCACACACTGAGTAAAATGGTGTATGTTAAGTGCTGACTTGCAAGCATTGTAATAATGTATTCCCATCGTGCATCACAAGACACCTAAACACTCCACTCAATGTCCAACATCGTGGCATGTATGAGATACATGTTCAGATATTGTAGTTAACAACTATTAAACATGTATACAGTTATAAGCTGCAATGCACTAAAAGCAGTACAAAACTCTGACATTAGATGGCGCTACACTTCTGCAAAGCCTCTACTTCAACTAATTTAGCTGAAGGAGCACTAACACAGAACACACACATTAACAAAACCTAAAGAAGAATCAGCAGGACAAGGAACAGGTTTTCTGAACACAACATAAATGCATTGAGAACAGAAGCATGACAGTAACGATGAGCATAAAAGATGAACACAAAAACATAGGCACTGCATGCCTTTAGTTTCTATCGACCAGGTTATATAAATCATAAAAAGCTCAAGGATGTTCTGCGACAGGAAGCAGACTCGGCGCATTCAACACAGTTTAACTGTAAAGGCACTATGGCGACTATTCAGCCAAAGTTATGTACATCAGTACCTGAGTAGTTCAGGGCAGGGGTCGAAGACATTTTAGGCTGGAGAACTGAAAACAATCAAACCAGTAGAACATTTGAAACCATTTGAAATTGAATAGATATATCTTACGCTCAGACAGTGAAATGCCAGAGGCTGTTAGAGCCTTTAGGTGCTGTATGAGGATGATAGGTAGAAATAGAACAGCCTCAACAAAGATACTGTAAGTGGAAACATCTAAAGCCCCCTCTCCACTGCACTCGACATTTGGACACGACTGTCGGAATTGGCACGGAGCTTTCATTACGATCGTACACAGCAACATGGGAGAGATGTTGATTCTCGCAGGTCTCCGAATACCCTAGCCTGGTTGACACCAGACGCTTCTCAGTTGTAACCGAGAGTGGGTCTGGGGAAGGTTCATTCACAGATCATTTCCAAAGGGAAATGCATCTGGGCACAATTGGATAGACCTAAAACAAATCAGAGCGATGAAGGAGATGACGTACAAAATCTGCTTCACCGTCGCTGCACTATCGTCATCGTGTAAAGCCCGCCTCAACGTTTGATTAGTGCCTCGGTTTGGAAAAATTAGAAATTGGCTTGAATGGGCTCTTGGCCAGATGGACTAGCAAATCTCAAATTTGCCAGACGTTCGTCAGGGTTTTCCCAGGCTACGAATACACCATTCTGTATGATATAACTCTTGAATCACACAGAGACGTCAGCTGGAAAAATGAAGCTTGTTAGCGAGATTGTCGGTCTGCCAGGTGTGTCAGGTGTGTTTTGATTGCTAAATGTGCAGAATGAATGCAAATCTTTGTCCGGCCTAAATTAGCATCTAGCCTAGTATATCAATGCAGTTGTATTATTCTGCATTTAAGACTAACATAACCATGAAAAATGTTATCAGTTTTTAAAATTTTGTTTAATTTCAAATTAAAGTTATGCTCATATAGCCTAGAAATCTAGACGCTCCCTAGCGGCAGCAAAAATTATTTCGCAGCCAGTGTGGTCTAGCAACTCTCCGTTGGCTTTTCGAGCTGGAAAAAACAAACTCTGGTCAGGCCATTCACATCGTGTATAGAGTTGATGGGCGGGCTTAACATAATGACGGCAGAGTTTTGACGGTTCCGCGTGATTTCCATCATAGACCATATGATTTCCATAGGTGATTTCTCTACTAACGTTACTTGAAAACAAAGAAGATGCTGCTGGCGAACAGCAATCTTTCGAATCGGCTTTGGCCGCGACTCTGGAGGACATGGAATTAAGAGAATGTAACTTAAGACATAACTATTATTTTTTTTAAGTATTAATAATTCTCAATTCATTAGATATTTCAATGTGTCCAAAGCTCAAATCGAATTTTTCGCATACGCATATGATCGAAGCTCCCGTACGACTCTCCATCGGAAATGAATGACTTCCGGTGGTCCGACGGCTGTCGTTTGTCGTGTGCAGTGGAAAGGCGGCTTAAGAGTGGGTCTAAACAGGAAGAGTTGGACCTGCCAATGAAATATCAACAACCATATTCCTAACTGTAGGAATTTTTATTATTTTTTTAAGACACCGATTTTCCATTGGACACTAAGGTACGACCCAACACGCTACCTATATAATAAAAGTGTCAAATATATAAATGAATACTTTATTTAGCATGGATGTAATAAATGTATCATAAGTGAGAGTATTGTTTTACATTGTTACAAAAAATGTCTATTTCAAATAAATTATGTTATTTTGAAATTTTATTCATCAAAGAATCCAAAAGAAAAAAAATTGCATTACGGTTTCCACAAAATGAATCGTTTAAAACTGTGATAATTCTACTTAGCTCATTTTAGCATATCTAATGCCCTGTTTACATCTGGTATTAAGTGTTTTTGTCAATCCGATCACAAGTGGATGGCGCTAAATACAGGTGTAAATGGGATCTAAAACATTTTGAGCTTGTCCACTTTCGGCCACTTCCAGAGGTTGTCGAAAGCGCATTCGACCGGATTGCTTTCGTAGTGTAGATGCTCGTGTGGTCGAACAGCCACAAAATACCACCTACTTTCGGCCTACTGACCTAAAGTGTAAAACATTACGGGAAGCGCGCTAGCCAGGCGGGATTTATACTTTCTGCTTTTGAGCTTAGTTTGTCCATTAAATGAAAGATCTGAAAAAGGCCTTATATTTACCCACCTATAGACTTCTCCCCTGGAAGAAATCAGGACTAAAGTGGTCAAAAGTTGACAAGAGATAGATTAAAACACCAGGTGTAAACAGGAATGATTTCTACAGGAAGTCTACTTGTGACCCCATCGCCCAATACCAAGTGTAAACAGGGCCGTGTGACCATAAGTGGTGTCCTGACTTTTGTATCCCATACCTAGCATCTGATCCAGGACATAGAGTTCCCTGATACCCAACTCGCTCAGGGACTTGTCCAAATCCAGTTGTTGGTGGCTGACATTGTCTCTGAACAGCAGGACATGGGCAGGGTCAAACTCGCACTTCTGACAGATCTCAGGCACCAGGGAATGCAGGGGGACCAATGGATTTACTCGAACCACGGCCTTCTGACTGTGGTGATAGTTCACTACCAAACGCACCGTTTTCTGTGTTAAGAGAAAGAGAAACAGACATGTGAATAATGAGAGAGCTTCGTTTAGAGAGTAATTATGTGTTAAAAGGATAGTTCAGCAAAGAAACTATACTCGCCCTCATGTCATACCAAACCTGGTATAACTATCTATTTTCTGTGTATTTTGATTTCTACATTTTTTGTTCGTTTTTTTGACCATACAATGGCAGTTAATGGTCAAGCAAAACTGTGTGGATACCATTATTTTTCAAAATATCTTTTCATTTTCCGCAGGAGAAAATAAAGCAAAAGGGTTTTGGAATGACACGAGGGTTAGTAAATAGTGACAGAATTTTCATTTTTGGATGAACTATCCATTTAAAAATGCAATGATTTGCCTTAAAAGGGAATATGAAAGAAGTTAAATACAACTTTAGCTTTATGCTGTCAATTACCACAGCAATTAAGCTGGAATCGCATTTATAAAAAAATAAAAAAGCAGGCAGTCACAACTTAACAGTGCACGTCGACAGCAGCTATGTTGTATTTAATAAAAAAAAAAAAACAATTTAAAAAAAATTGATTCAATGGAAGGAAAATTTAAATTCTAAACCAGCATGCTACATAACATTCAAAAACTCTCTTCCTGTAGATGTAGGTGTAGCAAACTTACTCATGTGGTTATTATCATTTGCATGATCAAGATAAGATAAGATGCAGCACGGATCTCAGAAGTTTCACATGAGCGGTGGGCTAAATTAGACTGTAAATGCACATGTTTGCAGTGCCTTGTAGAGGAAGTGTCACACCAACCTCAATGCTTAGAAAAAACCTTCTCCAGAGATCTGAATTATAGGTTCAATCGAACACCAATAAATCACATTGTGCAAAATGCAACTACTAATATTGCTCATAAACATCCAAACAACTTTATCACAGAGGCAGCTGAATTTCATCCTAGCTAAACGAACTGTTAATCAATGTTAGCACTTAACTTGTGCCATTTCCTGTTCATTACCATGCAGACAAACAAGAACCCACCAGACGGAGGTGTCACGAAACAGTACACAACACTTATTCTGGTTTGTTGCACATTTTAGTTAGCGTAATTCCACTTGAACAAAAACTCTAACTTTCTTTAACTTTGTCACAACAATTCCTCAGACTTATGTGTATGTGAGACAACGTATGCAGTATTTAGACACTGCACACTCTTAAAAAACAAAATGTCCACTGTCTTTGTGTTTTTATAAGTAAAGTGGGTGATTCGCACTCTAACATTATAAAGACTATGTTTTTAAATTGAACCGACAGATAAATAAATACGCTGAATATCATGACTCTCTGGAACACTTCTTCTGCAGTTAAATATTAGTGTTTAATTGAACAGTAAACTGTATACTGTGTTTAACTGTTTGCCTAGACAACTAATAGCTGAAATCACTGGTCTTCAATTGGGGGCCTGTCAGTTTGTTTGATTTAAATGTATCGACAAGCTAAATTTAAAAACCTAATTTTGTTTAATTGTTCTCCCAAAATTAAAATTAAAATGTAACAAGTAAAATTGAAATGTAATGTAAATGTAACTATGTACATCAATGATTTTAATATGATCTAAACATGACTCAAATTGCTTGTGCGGGATTGCAGGTATTACGCATAATTTTAATCATTCCCGCAGGTCTCGCTCTTATAATGCGGGAACCACCCACAAACATTTATGCACTTCAGCATGTAGGTTGTATGAGTAAATTAATCTAGATTATAAGATAAAATCAGTCATTTGAAAACTTTCTGTGAGGCGCAATTTCACAAACCACATGAGGGGTTCAGAAGTGCTGCGTCTGTGTCTCTCTCTCTCTCTCTCTCTCTCTCTCTCTCTCTCTCTCTCTCTCTCTCTCTCTCTCTCTCTCTCTCTCTCTCTCTCTCCTCTCCTCTCCTCTCTCTCTCTCTCTCTCTCTCTCTCTCTCTTCTCTCTCTCTCTCTCTCTCTCAAAATCACTAACTCATTCACATTGCTGCACTAAACATCATTCACATTGCTGCACAAGCGTCAAGCCCGTTGCAAGTGGCGAGACTCACTCAGGACAATTGATGGAATTGTCACTTGCACAATCGGCCCGGTGTTGCATCGTCTTTTTAAGTCTTACCGATTTAAACATTCACACGATTTTAACTATTCAGCACTCGCATGCTCCTGAGAGATGGTTTTCTCTGCGCACATACACAAAGCCACCTTAAAAACAGCTCTCAAGTAAAAAACAAAATTCACAGATTATAGCGCTTTAATGGTCAAAAACACAAAATGATGTCAACATTCTGGTCTGGGCGAGCATCCTCATAAACAGTCAGTTAGGTCTTAAATAAAATAGTATAATGCATCCATACAAAAGCTAGCTTTAATTGTATTAAGAGCATATTTATTTAATTTATACAGGACTAAAAGTGATATTTTACATTTGATTTCTTTATTCACTTTCTGTAGTTTTTCTGTACTGAATACTAGAGTTAGACCTACTCAAAAAACGTTTCTCTTTATTTCTTTTTTTTTTTTTTTTTTTTACTTTGTGTTATGTAAACTCGTGAGCAACAAAGTTACCCCATTGTAAAAACACAAATACAATGAGTGAGCAAATATTTAGGTGAGATAAATGTAATAAAAAATGAAACGTTCAGTTCTGGTTCACTTAATGTTAAACTAAAACCTAAAGACACAAAACATTTCATGATGTTTCCAAAACAACACTATGTGCTGGGTTGCATGCGTGTACATTTACTGTTACTTTTTCCTGCACCAGGAATCCCTTTCTTACACACACATGAAAATCTGCTGCTAGGATATGGCGGTTCTGATGCCTGTATCAAACTGTAATGGGCAACATACTGTATCTCATACGTCCAGAAGAACCTTTTTAGTCTTGTTGTTGGTCTATTTAGGTTTCTATGGGCTGTGTTGAATTCATATTTCAGGTGAATGACACCAGAGTTTGTTTGGAAGTGGACCAAGGTTCAGAAGAAAGAGTTTACACTTTTTCAAATGAACCACACCAGTTATTTTAAGCTAACCAAACCTACCAAATATGAACACACCCTAAAACTCTTCAGGGGTAAAAAAAAAGAAATATATATATATCTCTTTTTATATATATATATATATATATATATATATATATATATATATATAGAGAGAGAGAGAGAGAGAGAGAGAGAGAGAGAGAGAGAGAGAGAGAGAGAGAGAGAGAGAGAGAGAGAGAGAGAGAGAGAGAGATTTTTATATAGATTTTATATATATAAATATATATATATATATATATAATATGAAATATATTTAATATATAAAATTGTATATATTTTATATATATATAAAATACATTGAATTAATGTAAATGTGATTTTAATGATAATGTTAAAGGTTCAATGTTTTTTTTTTTGTTGTTTACAACTTTGCGATATAGCGGTTAAGCTTTGACTGAGAAAGGGGTTTAGTGTGATGAGTCAGTTTAACACTTATAACATCCTGCTCACTTTGTCAACTTACTTTAACCAAAGGGTAGACCATTCTGACCCATCTCTACTATAGTCAAATATTTCTAAGCTGGCCATGTGGTCTGTTTGTTATACTTACAAACACTAAAATGAAATCGTGTTACCATTCCATTTCTATAAGCATCTATACTTATGTATTGTGTCCACTGTTTGTACTGTAGATCTATCAGAATCAGAGGTCAGAGCCTCTAACTCTGCCCAGAGGTCAGACACGAGGGAGAAAGAGCGAGAGAGAGCCCAGTCGGCCCGGCTGAGAAAGAAATAATGCATGGTAACTAAAGGTAAGACTCTCATCAAATATTCACACATTAGGGGGAGGAGAAATGGACACTCGAGGAAGAGAGAGAGAACGCACACTCAGAGCAGATTCTGTGAAAGGCTCACTGTACCTTTGCTCGAACGCTTTTTAGGATCACACGACCCTCCTGATGCATTTAGTCAGAACAAGATGTCACCATTTAACAACATTAGTACAAGAATACAACTTTTACAGTAAAATAGCTATTTAAAAGACAAACACAATGTGTGAATATGAGTAGCAGACAATCAGCATGGATTTTTTTTTTTTTTAAATAATCTATATTTAAATATTTTCAGTATTTGCAATCATATTTTTTTGTTCACTTAAATAGTCTTGTGGTGCAAATATTCAAAGTATTTGCTAATTTAAAAGGAGATCATAATGCAAACGCATGCATAATAACTATACAAGAATTATAAAATGTTCAATACAGTTTTAGGTTAAGCATTTCATGTGACACTGTAGTTCGTGTTGTTGAGCACTTGGGGACTTATTGACCCTAAAAAGTACTGCAATGAAGACAACACTTGCTTGTACAATGAGACCATTCAATATGGCTGATCCAATTGAATGAGAAGTAGAGTGTAGTGTGACATATGCCCACCACTGACCTGCAAACCAAATTATTTTAAAAAGTTTGTCTACAGGAGTGATGTCATGTCAGTAGTAGTGCATCCAGTTTAGGAAACATGTTATCGCAGTTGCTGCATCCTGTCTACAATTAAAAGATCATCAAAAGTTCAGACATTATCACCATGCGGCTTGAGGTCAGAAACCTCCATAACACACTGTTTCAGATGCTCACCTCTGGCACTTTAGGTGGAGGTTTCCGGATCACCCTGTCCTCCAGCACTCGTTCTTTGAGCAGGACGCAGGAGACGTCCAGAGCGCCCAGCAGGGTGTTGGGCTTGAAATTGACGTGCTGAGCATCGGGTGACAGCAGCTCCAGAGTGTGATATGCTGGATTCAGATGGTATTGACTGCATAGATCCACCAACAAATCCATTAGAGCTTTTCTGAAGAGACAAGAGGAGACATAAGGACTAAGGACTAAGTTACTTGATGGTTAAGACTTGTAATTGCATCATGTGATGCAGACAGGCCTGTGATAGGATGATGGAGAGAGAGGGAGAGAGAGAGAGAGAAAGAGTCAGCTTGAATTACAGGTGTTATGTAAAGCAGCAAATTGCTAACATGAATGCTAGGCTTAAATGTTTGGCTTCACTAACCAATTGTCAGAAATCCAACCCGCATCTACCAAAAATTGCCATCAAGGCATTATTAAAGGTTTTGGGAAAAGTTTTCGGGCATTGGAAAAGTTTTCAAACACTGACAGATATTTGAACAAAATTGTTAGTTTAAATTCCAAGTCATTACTACTATCTAGTAATACTAATCTGCCCCCTAAACCACATTAGCCATCCTAAAAAATATTTTTTAATCTAATTTAAAATAAAGAAGCAAATGTTATTGATACCACTAATTTTACTGCTTAATTACTAATGTTGATACCGCAGATTTTTTTGGTAATCTGACACACTTTTTAAAAAAAACTTTCGCTAACAATTTAGAAGATTTTAGTCTTTCTCCATTCAATCTGTAGCTAATTTACTATAAAACAGCTACTTGTAAGAATTGTACCAATATGGCCACTGAGAAGACGTCTGTGCATGTCCAAATAGGCCTGGGCGAAAAATCGATTAAATGAATTAATTCGAATTTTTTGTTGCGGGCGATTTAAAAAATAAATAAATCGAGTTTTTGAATAATGGCGCATTTTTGGCCCCTCGGAGTTTCCGTAGCGTTAGTTTCACTCACGTAGCAGTATGGCAAGCGACGACAACAACATCATAGCACACACGAAACTGCAACAGCATACAGCAAGCGACATGGCTACCGGTGAGAGTGGGAAGTTTGTTCCTTAGCATAGGAGTGAACTCAAGCGTATTCTGCTCGAGCGGGTCGGGCCGATATTTCCCGTCACTATCCTCGGGTCGGGCCTTTGAGAGACGTGCACTGCCAACGCAATAGAGTGCGGCGCGGGACTAGATTTGATGGCCGAGCGCGGGGCGGGGGCGGTAATGCACTCACTCTGTGTGCGCGGTTTGCGGGAGAATAAAACGATTCGCGGGACTCCCGCAAACTAGAAATATCTATGATTAAAACATAAAAACTAATACATTTTTATTAATCTGTTGCAGAAAAGCAACAAGAACTAAAACAAAATAGAAACGATTTACAGGCCAGAGTTTCTACTTCTAATATGTTTGCAGCATTGAGCGATGTAAGTTAGCCAATCTCAGACATACCAGTGTTGATTTCTTGAACGCAATGGCCAATTTAAGCATTTAAAACCGACTCCCCTTACCGCTCAAAACATACTTTTTGTTCAGTGCTGAATTCTGTATGCTGGCAAATCCTCGAATTATAACAATTTTCCTCAGATTTGAATGTATTGGTAATGCTTTAGAAAATGGTGCTATACTCTCAAGGTGAATGTTTGTCTCTTTTTAGTCTAGACAAACACAGTTGGGGCTTTGATTCCAAGAGGGTGTTCATTTATTTATTATTCATTCCAGAAATGGGGGTTACATTTGTCTTGCTTTTGATTAAATAAAAGCAAAATTTGCTTAAGTTGTCTGCCGTTTGTATTGCTTTCCTTAATAAGTAGGGGGGAAAATCGTAAAAAAATCGTAAATCGAATTAAAAAAAATAAAATCGGAGATTTTATTTTTAGGCCATATCGCCCAGCCCTATGTCCAAATATGCACACAAAATCCAATATGTTGCAATATAATCATTATGTTGCTCAGATTTGCTGAATGATTCATCCGACTATAAATGTCTATTCTTAGAACACCTATTCATCAACACGGAAATGTCTTACCACATAGTAAACAATGACACACCCTTCCTTCTTTCACTATCTTTATTGCTTTTTTATATTATTTCTTCTTTTAAAAAAAATGTTTCACAATGATTGAAATTCAGTAGCAACTGAACAAGTAATAAATAAACATGCCAAAAGAAGCCAGTTTCAAGTCTCTATGATATGTTGGTCCGTTCATATTCTCTCAATGCACACCACCGTTTAAAAGTTTGGGGTCAGTAAGATTTTTTTTGTTTTTGAAAGAAGATCTTTATGTTCACCAGCAGAATCTTCACAGCAGTACAGTTAGCCAGAAAAAACGCAGAAGGCATTATTTAAAGGGTACCTATTATGGCATTTAAAATGTTCCTAATATTGTTCTGGGAGTCCCCAACAACAGTTTTACATGCATGCAATGACAAAAAACACTTTTGTTGTCTTATAATATGCATTTATTTTTACCTGATTTGCTCACCGACTCCCTAATGATTCGTTTGACGACTCATTTTTCAAACCCCGCCTTTGCGTGACGCTAATCTGCCGTGATTGGTCAGACGACCCAGTCAGTTATTTTTCGCCTTAACCCAAAGCTTAAACATATTGATAAAGCACTGCAGTACTACAATACGCTCTATTCTTTATGACAAATCCAATAACAACGACAAACATTTTACATATTTCAAAACACACACACACACACACACACACACACACACACACACACACACACCTTGACCTAAGCTGCGAAAGCGTAACTGACACACACACACACACACACACACACACACACACACACACACACACAGCTTGACCTAAGCTGCGAAAGCGTAACTGACACACACACACACACACACACACACACACACAGACATCCCAAGTCTCGCGGAAGTTCCGGGAGTCTCCCGCATATTGATAGCGTCTCCCTGATGCCCGCGAATTAGTTCAAATCTCCCGGAATCTATAACGCGCGGCGCGTGCGAGACAGAACATACTGCGCGGATAACAAACATAGCGCGCGCACGTAAGCACGGTAGAAAGGGAGAGAGCGAGAGACCTTGCGAGTGTCTCTCGCTCTCTCCCGTGCGCTCGCTATGTATGCGCGCAGTATACAACAAACCCCCTGACACACACACACACACACACACACACACACACACACATTGAGCATGCTACAAAACCCATTAAAAGCAACAATTATTAACAGTACTTACAGGTTGTGATTCGGAGGAGGAAGCCGATCCAAATAAACTTGGTACTAAACGTTCCTTCAGTATCAACCGACTCGCGAATGCGACTTGAAAGCATTTATGTTTGTAAAGGAATCCTCATTAAAATGACGCGAACACAGCTCAAGGTCACTTGTGTGGTATAGTTGTAAATATAAACTCTAGCCAGATTCTTCACATGTTCGTCCCTGGGCAGTGAAAAAAAAGTTCGCTTTTGATTCGCACTTCAGAACAGCTCGTCGACATGATGTTTTCACTGGTGTCTGGCGCGCGCGCAATGAGTGGGCGTGTCTTATTCAAATAATTTGTACAAGTGACGTACGAAAGTTAGAGAAAATGCATCGTTCGTCTATCGATTCATATCAGCGACTCAGAGTCGACTCTTACTTTTGAGAGATAATAACTTTGTATACGGTGAACTTTCATATTTAAAACTTTGCAGGATGTTTTCGTTCACTTAGATCTATGTTACACACTACATGAAGGGCAATTTTCAAAATTCCATAATAGGTACCCTTTAAAGAGTTGTGGAAACTACTGTCTTTTGTGAACACATCCTGTAAAAAAACTTTTCCTCCTATTTTATTGGTCTATTGTTTTGTCTTTAAAGAATCAGTGTGCTATACAAAAGCCATACTCTCAGTGGCCCTCATTTATCATTCTTGCGTAGAAACGGGCGTATATGTTGGCGTAAGATTATGCTTACACTCCTCTCACCGCCTGATGTATGAAGCTGTGCGTACCTTTGAAATCTAGGTGTACGCAATACCTCTCCTTGATAAATGCAGCGGCTGAAAACGATCGTCATTAGAATAACACGCCCCTATATATTCAAGTCTCCGCTTCCCCCACGCCCTCATTTTACGCCATAAACACACGGAAGACGGCAAAGAAGAGAAAGTTCTCCGACGTGGAGATCGAGGCCATCACCAGGGAAATGTAAAGAAACAAAATTGTTTTATTTAGGAGTTTAAAGAGTGGGATTAGGCGCCCACAATAACAAAATATGGACCCGAATTACGAGTTCTGTTAATATTGTGTGGGAGTTAACCGTCCAGCAGAGGTAAGAATGTTTTATTGCTTAATATAGACCAATAGTGATAAAGTTAAGCATTCTTATTTGCATTTTCTTGTTTATTGTAGGTGGGGAGAAAACGTGGTCAGATATAAAGATCGCCACAAAGATGCGCGTCTCGGCACTGAAGAGCAGCCAGTCGATTTTTCGTTATGATTTTTATTATTAATGACGCTTATTGATATTAAGAAGAAGAATGTCGTTATTATTATTATTATTTAAAAGAAGAGGAATGTCATTTTTATTATTTTGTCAGTCTGAATTATTTTTTGGTCATCGAAAGCCTTTCATTACTTAATCCAGTCCGTGCGCACGAGCTGGGCCTGAGACGTCAGGTAAAGCGCACAGGCTCGCAACTGAAGGAATACATATGCCTACAAATCAAATGCTTTGGTAAAATCACACAAATTAAACATTGAAGTCCATGTTGCACAAAAATAAACACTGAAGTTTATAATTTGTTGTTGTTGTTTACAGTGGGTCATAATATATCATATATATTTTAGTTTGTCATGCGTTTTGTGGTGTTAGGATTAGGAATTGTTTTTCTGCGCATTTCCACACTAACTCAAACGTGCGTACATGTACACCACCTCCTGAGCTGGTGTAGGATTTGAGCGTGCCGTACGCCAAAGTCCATATTGATAAATCTCAAAGTCACCGTGGTTTTGGGTGTACGCCAGGTGTACGCTGGAAATTTGGTGTACGCACTTTTGATAAATGAGGGCCAGTATGTTTAATTAAATCAAATCTCTGTTCTATAACAGTTTTCCAGCATCCCTCCACCACCCCATCTCCTCTCTTCTAACTATTCCTATCCCAACCTGGGATGGCAGGAGTACTCTGGTTCGAGCCAAAATCCGAGCCCTCCCATCGGATAGCACGCCAAATACGCATATCATTTACTCCATTTAAAGCTCCAGTCGGCAAGTCTGGCAGATTGAGTAGACTTAGGCAAAATTTTAAATGTTTACAACTCTCATGCCCCTCCCCCACTATCAACGAATACCCTCTCACAGAGTTTGTGCTCGTCAGTGCATGTGAACTCAATTAAATCACGTAAATCTCTCCACCTTTCAAATGCCGATCCGATATTAATCCTGGTTTTATTACGGGCACGGTCGCTTTCTTTCTTTACCTGTGTTGTTTTTGACCTCCTAGCTCTTGAGGTTAACCGAGGAATTGGAATCTTTTCCACCATCACTCTTCGTTACTGCGCGAACTTCAGGCGTGTGCATGTGATTGTAACGTGCGCGAGGGGTGGCGTGTGCCCAATCTGTGATTGACAGTCAGATCTCACACACTCCTGCGCTGATTGGACCCGATGATCTGGGAGCGGTGGATTTTTGCAAAACAAATAACACGCTCCAGGTGGAGTTAGAAGCTCAGGGTTTTTTCTAAAACTGTTGTTCTGTCGGATTATAGTGTCGATTTCACTGAATATGATCAAAAACATTTTGCCGACGGCAGCTTTAATCATATGCAAGTGTGAACTTGTGAAATATAGGAGAGCATTGATAATAGGGGTGTGCGATTTTATCGATTCTGCGATATAAATCGATATTTTTCTCCCAAGAAAGTATCGATTTTTAAGCCGCGAGTATCGATATATAAGTCCCATTCAAACCCCCCGTGTTTAACTTTGCTCGTCAAGGGGCCGTTCGCATATCGTTTCTTTTGCGCGCTCAAGTTCGTTATTTCAAGCATAACGAAGCAACGCGCTCATTTTCTCCAGGCGCAGCGAGATGAAAACACCTCAACTTTTCAGAATGGCGCAAGCGCACCGTGACCGCAGTTCATGTGACAAGAACCAACCATCAGCTTCACCCTTTCCATAACAACATTATAAGCTCGGTCAACATGAAGCATGGGGGTGCACCCAAACACTACGGTTGTTTTTCTTTTCTACGTAGATAAATCTTGTAGCAGAGCTATAGCAAGCGTTTTTCGGTGGTGGAAATCCATTAGCTACTAAAACTTCTTTGTCGTTGTGGAGAGCGCAGGTCGTGGTTGCTTAGCAACGACAGACGCCACGGGAAAATCGGACCTAATTTTACTATTAATAATAAAAGATAAGCTAATGTGCATTGTAAATGTCTGTAATTTATCTTATTTGACTCATTCTTTTTATAAAAATGATTTAAAGGCTGAAATATGTGAGGTTTATCTTTTTATAAAACCTTTTTTCTCAAAACTTTATTTGCACTTTTTAACTCTCCATTGTTAATTGCAATACTGCACTTTATTTACTTTTCAAAGGCTTGTAAGCTACAGTTTGCACTGTTTCAATAAATGAAACTAATTTTCTCAACACATCTTTAATTCATTTTGTCCAGCATTTGCAAGCTGTAGACTCTGTCCAGTCAGAGACGTATATTGTGTAATTGATGTTTTTAGTTTTCAGTTCAATTAATTCAATCCAAGTAAATGGAACACTCACAAGATGTCACCAAAATCACTCTGTCCCCTTTAAGTCTTTCAGAAAATGATGTAAGTGTATTGAATTATATCGAATCGTATTGAATCGTATCGTTGGCTAAATATCGTGATATATATCGTATCGTGAGATTAGTGTATCGCTACAGCCCTAATTGATAATAATGACACTTTTTGATATTTGTCCATTTATTCAGAAAATGTTTTGTCTTTGGATCTTGTATCATGTTTATAAATATGCATTAAAATACATATTAAAAATAAAGTTAAAAATACAGTGTAAAAACCCATCTCACAAAGTGTTGTTCCTTTCCATCAGCTGCACTCTTTCTAGCTGTTTTTAAAGGTCACTGTGTAAACTGTCAGTGTACACTTCCTGTCCCAGCCCTATTTAGTCAACCGTACCACCATCAAGCTACCAATAGGGCTGTCACTTTTGTGAAAAAATCCTGTTCGATTTTTGAGACATAAGTGTTCATTGAATCGATTGTAAAATCGATTTTCCGTGTCTAAAGACGTTTCCATTTTCAACACCAAATATAGGCAAATCCACGGACAACTAACAGGCATTAGGACGAACGTAAAGAGGGCGCAAATCAGCAATATTCCTGATGCTTTATTGGCGTGAAGTTTCGTGCACAATAACAAACAGGAGTGCTACATTCAGGGATTGAAATTAACACCCTGGCCTCAACTCGCCAAATGCGGGTAAAAATAAATTTTGGCGGCTAACGCTGTCAAATCAAGAGGCGTGCGTCTATGCTTACTCACTTTCTTTGCTGTGGAAGTTCGTGTAATCCAAATCTGTGTGGATTTAGCGCAAACACGCAACTCGTGAGTCCTCGTGATATATTAAATACAGCGTATTGCGCAGAATCTGCGCATTTCTGGCCTACTTGAAGACACACGTCACTAAGCAACGGCTCTGGCAACAAATAACGGAGCGCTTGTTCACTTGCATTGAAGTAATAGCGAATATTAAAAAGCATTTGATTAACAGAAAAGACATTATTATTTTCCAACATCCTACATGTTCTATTGATCTGTCCACCTAAAACACATTTTTGGTTAAAAAAAAAAAAAAAAAAAAAGGCAGCTAAAATCGATTCCCTATTTTCGTTTCAATACTTGTTGTTGGTTGGTCCGATCGATTGTGCAATCGATTTTCGAACGTAAAGTGACAGCCCTAGCTACCAACTAATACTACAAATAAACTGTTTTGATTAAATGTTTAGGCTAAGGTCAGCGCAATGAACATATTCACCTGCCATCCACATTGACAGTGGTCTGGTACCCTGAAGGCAGACTGATATGGAGATCCACAGAGGGTTGAAGCATGTTTTCCTTGCTGTCTCCCCCTGAAGATCCTCCTCCGTCAGGAACGGCATTTCTGAAGATCCTGCGGGGGGCAGGCTGGGGAGGTCGAGGTGGAGGGGGGGCCTTGCCCTTCATTCTCCTCCTGTCCAATAAATTCAGAAGAGCAATGAGTAAGGATTGGTGCAGTGGTGCAAATATCAAGTTTTGCATTAATGAAGGTTAATTCTAAGCTCAGACACTCCTAAATAAACAACACCACAAAAATGGCACACTTTGTATTGTATTTACAAAAAAAAGCAATAACTTAATGCCAGTTTCACACATACTCGCACTATAGTGGTGCATATGCGCTATAGTGCTTTCACATATGTTCCGTTTGCAGTGCGCAACTGATCCGCCTGTACCACAATGTACTTATATTAAAATCGCAAACATTTTAAATTAAAACTTAAAATTGACAAAAACAGCAGACTTATACCTTTTATTTTGCATAATTTAAATCTTTATACAATAAATCTTGCATGTCACAAAGAACGTTTTTCCACTTCCACCAATGAAAAGAGTGTTGATCATTATGTCGCCTTGTTGAAGTAAATTTCAGTTTTCCTTGCTTTACCCCGGTCTTAAAGTAAAAAGATGACTGAAAAATAGTAGAATTTAATTAAATGCATTTATGGTGAGATTATTACATTTTATTTAATTAAAAACATTTATGATGAAATTACTACATTTTCATGTCAATTTGTGTTAATTTTGACCACAAACTCTGTGCTGTCACTTATCACTTAGTATGTGTGAAACGGGCGTTACAATCAAACCCCACCCAAAAGAAAATAGCAACAGTGACTGTGTATGCCGTTTTATGAGAAAGGTTATGGAGATACTTATGCTGGAAAACATAAAAGCAGGGGGATGTTTTGCTATTTAATTAAATAATGATAGAAGTGTGTGGAAGAAGCCCTGCTGTGTGTCAGACAGTTTAACAACACCAGCAGGTTATTTTGGAGTTAACAGGGTGTTGTGCAGGGCTCCTGCCAAGCTACAATATTTGACACCTAGCGAGTGAGAATGTGTTGTATCATAACACTAGTTTTGGCATTCATTTGAGTGCATGTTTTGTTAACCGGCATATCAATTACCCAAACAAGAAAAAAATCACTTAAAGGTGCAGTTAGACTGTGTGCATTGGACCTAACACCACAACACACGTGTAGCCAAGTCAAGTCAAGTCAAGTCAAGTCAAGTCAAATATATTTATATAGCGCTTTTCACAATACAGATTGTATCAAAGCTGCTTCACAGTATCAATCAACAATTTAACAATGTTTGTTTATTACTGGAAAAAAAGACATCCAAGTTTGGTAGAGTTGATCAATGGTATGATTGGTTAATTAATTTGAATATCCCCGCGTGTCCACTCACAATGGGAGAGGATAATCTATAACTCTGTACTTGAAAGAGAAAGCATTAAAAATGCATTTATAATATTATAATAAAAAATATAATATTTATAATAATGCCAAATAATACATTAATATATAGTTAAAGGGTTAGTTCACCCAAAACTTTTCATTCTGTCATCATTTACTCATCCTCATGTCATCCCAAACCAGTAAAACTTTCGTTCATCTTCGAAAAATTAAGATATTTTAAGGAAATCTGAGAGTCCCTCCATTGACTACCACACCAAGAAACTACCACTTTTACCCTTCAAAAAGTGTATAAAGAGAGTTCATTATCGTGTGTTAGCAGCACGTTTGATCTTCTGTAAGAACCAATGAGGTTTGTTCTCAAAGAAGTATGGTTAAGTTTCTGTTTATGTTCTCTGATCAACTTATATGTAAATAAAAGTTGAAATTCAATCTGTTCATCAAACAAAGCGATTCAGTCTCTTCAGAAAAATTACTAAAACGCTCAATTCAGTTGCGTGGACTGTCAATGGAGGAACAGAAATCTCTCAGATTCCATTTCAAATATCTTTAAATGTTTTGAAGATGAACGAAAGTCTTACAGGTTTAGAACAACATCATGGGATGAATAATTGATGATTTTTTTTTTCATCTTTGGTAAACTAAAGGTGCGTCCCAATTTACGTACTACTTATGCACAAATTTGATGGTGATTTTAAATAGTGCTAGTAGTGTGTTCTCTTACGAGAGTATCTCTCGTACTGCGTAATATCTTACGCTATGGGGAAAACTCTTTTCCACGAGATATTGAAGCCAAAAATTATCCTTAATTTTTTATTAATGTAAAACGCTTTGCGGCAGCAAGCAGACATAGGCGAGACAGCTCGCGCGCCTATTGGCTGCCCTGCGGCAACAGCAGCAGCCTATCGAGAGTGGCTCTGCGTGACGTCACGACGAATGGGGGCCTTTCGCGCCCATATAGTCACGTCCCGCCAGAAAGGGCGTGGTCTCGCCCTATAACCAGGCTCGATAGCTGCTCTTACGTTGATTTTCATCTCTTCAGCGAAGCCTCACGCATCGCTGGATCCAGAGTGAGAAGCCGCGCCGTCGACCTGTAGCCTTCAGCGGGACGTGCCATTGAGCCTGGAGTCGCTGGCCTCGCCGCCTTCAGCCGCCGTACCTGCTGTGCTTTCCGGCGTTATATCCTTTCCTCTGCATAGAGTGTGTGTGTGTGCTTGCATATCTGCTTTTTTCCCACCCCCTCTAAAAGAGCGGCGTCTTTTTAAAGATGCCTTCCTGCGGTTCTTGCCGAGCCCCACTCAGCGACGAGGACCGACATGTCATCTGCGTGTCCTGCCTGGGTGAGGATCACGCGGACATCGCGCTCGCTGACGGCGGATGCCATCATTGTGAACGCTTGCCTATGGTGACTCTGCGGACTCGCCTAGCTTCGTTCTCCGAGCCCGCATCCCAGCCCGCCGTGATGCCGCGCCGCAAGAAGCGCCGCGCCCAGCGCGCGCCCGAGCTATTTCCAGCCCGCCAAAGCTCGCCGGTTCGCCCGCCAGCTTCGCCGGCTTCGCTCGAGTCGCTCCCAGATGGACAGCGGCCGCCGTCTGCCGCCGCGTCCGCACTTGAGCTCGACGAACTTACCGGAGACGGCATTGAAACTGAGCCGATGCGTCCGCTCTCTCAAGCCGTGGATTACATCGGCCTCGACTGAAAGGCGCTCGCGCAACTAACGCGCAATAGGCTGGACGGACGCTTTCTCGGGAAAGACGAAGCTCCGTCACAGTCGAGACCCGCGCCTTTCCCCCCTGAATGGTGAGAGACATTTGTGGTTAACGCTATCCGAGATGACGGAAGCCGAGCGCTCCGTGTTCCTCGACGTTCTCGTTCTGCTGGACGCCGCCCCCCTCAGCGCGGGCCCCGGCCGAGGATTGAGATAAAGCCCGAGGTCTCAAGGCCTTCCTAGTCTCTCTAGGAAAGCGACGGTGTTCAGTTCCCGCTGCGGCCGGATTTACACCAAAACTTCTCGCTCGTTCAGTTCCAAGCAATGTGACTGTTCCAGTGTATTTCGCAGTGAGCAAGCTGGTTCCACAGCCCGCTTGCCTGCGCACAAAGGCCGTCGTTTCGGCTAACTAGCAGCGCCGCCAGGCCCGAGATCAAACACCGCGCTCTCGCTCTGCTGGACGCCGCCCCCCTCAGCGCGGGCCCCGGCCGAGGATTGAGGTAAAGCCCGAGGTCTCAAGGCCTTCCTAGTCTCTCTAGGAAAGTGACGGTGTTCAGATCCCGCTGCGGCCGGATTTCCACCAAAACTTCTCGCTCGTTCAGTTCCATGCGTTGTGACTGTCCCAGTGTATTTCGCAGTGAAGCAGCCGGTGTCTCAGCCCGCTTGCCTGCGCACAAAAGCCGTTTCTATGGCTACCCAGATAAATCCAATAAAGAGTGCATTTTCTGGTGTTCCGGCCACGGCCGATGGTGTTATGAGTGTTGTAAGAATGCCCACGTCCCAGTGCCCATTCCCACACCCAGACACAGCCCGCCACGGTGCAGGGCTAGCACAAATAAAACCAACTCATGTTGGTTGTGCAGAAAATGTAGTGAACGCGCCCATACATGCCCGCTTACACTACACTATGCGTGTCCCTTGGTTTCTGTAAAAATGAAACTAACACACAATTAGTCGGCGCGAGCCGACAGTGTTCTCAGTGCAGTAAATGTGCCCGCTGTCCCGCATTTCCTCACTGACACGCCGAATCCCACGGGATTCACCCCCGCTCGCTTTCTATGCACAACCCGTCACAGAGAAGCTGAGCGCGGCCAGGCTGCCCGCTGTGATTAGCGCGCACCTCGCACGCTGTGAACACAGCGTTGATTCAGTCGGCGCGAGCCGAGTGTTCTCCGTGCAGAAAATGTGCCCGCTGTCTCGCGCCCGCATTTCTCACAGACACTCCGAATCTCACGGGATTCGCCCCCGCTCGTTTTCTCTGCACAACCCGTCACAGAGAAGCTGAGCGCGGCCAGGCTGCCAGCTGTGATCAGCGCGCGCCTCGCACGCTGTAAACACAGCAGTGATTTAGTCGGCGCGAGCTGACAGTATTCTCAGTGTAGTAAATGTGCCCGCATTTAGTAAATGTGCCCACATTCCCTCACACGCGCCGAATCCCACAGGATTCGCCCCGCTCGCTTTCTCTGCGCGTCCCGCCATAGAGAAGCTGAGCGCGGCCAGGCTGCCCGCTGTGATCAGCGCGCCCCCCGCCTCGAACGCTGTAAACACGGTGTTGTGTTCCCAGTACACAGGGGCTCTCGAGCCGCCGTCCTGCCGCGGCCAGAGCCCAGATTTCATTCTACCCCTAGCTATTCACGCAGATGCGTGGTCAAGGCTTCCCGGGGTATCAGAATGGGTGTTGAACACTATAACGAGAGGCTGTTCGCTACAGTTCGCTCGACGCCCCCGCCGTTATACGGCGCGAGTCGAAACTACGGTGTAAAGCGAAGTGTTTCATCTACTTCGAGCCGAGATAGCGAAACTACTGAGAAAAGGGGCTATAGAACCTCTATCTCAGGGCGAAGGGGGCTTATACAGCAGATATTTTCTGGTACCGAAAAAAGATGGTGGGCTCAGACCCATTCTAGATCTGCAACTGCTGAACAGAACGCTCGTGAAGCGCCAGTTCAGAATGCTTACGACCAGGAAATCCTCGCGCAAGTGCGCCAAGGAGACTGGTTCATGTCAATAGATCTGAAAGACGCCTATTTTCAAATACAAATAGCGTCCCATCACAGGCGATTCTTGAGATTCGCCTTCGAGGGCCAGGCATATCAATACACAGTCCTGCCGTTCGGCCTGTCCATAGCACCCCGTACGTTCACGTAGTGCATGGACGCGGCCCTCGCCCCCCTGAGACTTCGGGGCATGCGAGTTTTGAACTACTTGGACGATTGGCTGATTCTAGCTCGTTCACGAACGGAGCTCATAGAACACAGGGCCGCATTACTCGAGCACCTCGAGGAGCTGGGCCTTACAGTCAATTGGGCGAAAAGCTCACTGCTCCCCAGTCGGAGAATTTCCTTTCTGGGAACAGTGTTAGACTCGCTATCCATGACAGCACGCCTGTCACCGGAGCGCGGATTGAATATTCAGCACGTCGCGAGATCCTTCCGCCACGGCTCTATAGTCCCGCTCAGAAGGTTTCAGAAAATGCTGGGTCTGATGGCCACAGCAGCCTCCGTACTCCAGTTGGGCCTGCTCCGCATGCGCCCACTGCAGCTATGGCTAAAAGCACGAGTTCCCCCCAGGGCGTGGACCGCAGGTCTATTTCGCCTCAGGGTCGACCTTCAGTGCATTTCGGCTCTGAAACCATGGAAAGCAACCGACTGGTATCAGTCAGGTGTGAGTCTGGGGATCCCCTCGAGTGTGAAGGTGGTGTCTACGGACACCTCCACTTCGGGGTGGGGAGCGCTGCTCGAGGGCAGACCGCTAGCTGGCCTATGGTCAGCGCGGGAGAAGCTCCTTCACATAAACTGCTTGGAATTAATAGCAGTCGACAAAGCGCTAAGGCGCTTCTGTCCCCAGATAATAGGCCACCACGTATTGGTTCGGTCGGACAGCATGTCAGTGGTGGCGTACATAAATCGCCAGGGCGGCGTCAGGTCCCGAAACCTTTACAGGCTGACGGAACGCCTCCTGGTCTGGGCTCAGCACAACCTGCTCTCGCTGAGAGCGGCGCATGTGCCTGGTCACCTAAATGTGGGGCCAGACAGGCTGTCCAGAAATAACGTCCCAGCAGGAGAATGGTCTCTGCACACGCAGACGATCCAGCTGCTGTGGGAAACGTTTGGCAAAGCGCAGGTGGACCTGTTCGCGTCCCAAGAAATCGCTCACTGCCCGAGATTCTTCTCGAAAAGCCGGGACGCGCTGGCCCATGTTTGGCCCCGCCGCCCCCTATATGCTTTTCCCCCTGTCTCACTCCTGCCTCAGGTGTTGGAGCGAATCAGGAGGGAGGGATGCCCAGTGCTACTCATAGCTCCGCTCTGGACAAACCAGTCGTGGTTCCCTGTCCTGATGCAGCTGACCAGCGCTGCCCCATGGCCTTTACCGTTGAGGAGAGACCTCCTCTCTCAGGCGGAAGGCTCGATTTGGCATCCTCGCCCGGATTTGTGGTCCCTGCACGCATGGGCCATCAACGGGTACCCGCTGACCTCCCAGAGGGAGTGTTAAACACGATCGCGCAGGCTAGAGCCCCGTCTACCAGACGGCTCTACTCCTCGAAGTGGTCTGTGTTCTCTGCTTGGTGTCAAGCGCAGGGCTTTTCACCTGTAGACTGCGGGGTTACGGAAGTGCTTTCCTTCCTTCAGGAGCTACTGGATAAGGGCAGGTCCCCTTCCACGCTCAAAGTATACGTGGCGGCCATAGCAACGTTTGCAAAACCGGTGTCTGGCCAGTCACTAGGAAAGAGCGACTTAGTCGTGCGTTTCCTTAGAGGAGCTCGGAGGCTAAACCCTCCCAGGCCCCCTTCAGTCCCGACATGGGACCTTTCCACGGTCTTGGAGGCCATGAAAGGTGCCCCATTCGAGCCAATCCAGTCGTCAGACATGAAACACTTGTCTTTCAAGACAGCGTTTCTTATGGCTCTCGCTTCAGTGAAGCGCGTAGGGGACTTGCAAGCGCTCTCAGTAAGCGCGTCATGCATGGAGTTTGGACCTAATGACTCAAAGGTCATACTCAAACCGAAGCACGGCTATGTGCCGAAATCCCTCAACACACCGTTCAGGGCCCAGGTGATTTCCCTGTCTGCCCTTCCGGTTCTCAATGAGGAGAAGGACGCGAGTCTCCTTTGCCCTGTCAGGGCACTAAGGGCTTATGTGTCCCGCTCGTCTGGTTTCAGACAGACTGAGCAGCTTTTCGTTTCGTTTGGCGGCCGTGCTAAGGGACTTGCCGCTTCGAAACAGAGCCTATCCAGATGGATAGTCGGTGCCATAGCGCTGGCTTACACTTCTAAGGGCCTACAGTGCCCTTTGGGTGTTAGAGCGCACTCCACAAGAGGCATGGCCTCCTCGTGGGCATGGTCTAGCGGGGTTACCCTGCAAGATATTTGTATGGCCGCGGGCTGGGCCTCGCCGTCTACATTTATAAAATACTATAACTTGGAGGTTCCCGCCTTACAAGCTAAGCTTTTGGCGGTATAAAATTCAGTGCTATCTGCCCGCTGTGCGGCTCGGATACTGAGTTTGACCTGCGTATTGCTCACTGACCGGTACAGCAGCTCATTAAAATGTTGACACACTTGTGGCCACCCAGTTCAGGCTGAATGTTCACCCTGACGGTATGGTCTATTTGTCACATGATTAGCTCCTTTCGGATGCTATTTACAGGGAATGATGCTTCTAGCCTCTCTTCCCTCACTCTCTGTGAGTGTATGGTGATTATGCACTATATGCGCCCCGGGCTTCGGCCCCTGGGACTTTGGTGTTGGATCCCTACCAGCACGGCGTGTTGCATTGTGTTCCCCATAGCGTAAGATATTACGCAGTACGAGAGATACTCTCGTAAGAGAACGTACTCGGTTACTAACGTAACCTCGGTTCTCTCTAGAGAGGGAACGAGTACTGCGTATCTTGCCGTGCTTGGAATACGCTCTGGTTCGCTTCGGCGATGAAAACCAACGTAAGAGCAGCTATCGAGCCTGGTTATAGGGCGAGACCACGCCCTTTCTGGCGGGACGTGACTATATGGGCGCGAAAGGCCCCCATTCGTCGTGACGTCACGCAGAGCCACTCTCGATAGGCTGCTGCTGTTGCCGCAGGGCAGCCAATAGGCGCGCGAGCTGTCTCGCCTATGTCTGCTTGCTGCCGCAAAGCGTTTTACATTAATAAAAAATTAAGGATAATTTTTGGCTTCAATATCTCGTGGAAAAGAGTTTTCCCCATAGCGTAAGATATTACGCAGTACTCGTTCCCTCTCTAGAGAGAACCGAGGTTACGTTAGTAACCGAGTACGTTCTCATTGAAAATTCCAACAAGAAAAAGTGCACTTCAAATACCCAGATGATGCACTAAATTAGGCGAAAAAAACAAAGTGTTGTAACGTTGGACACTTCATGCACTCAACTGTCACCGTTTTAATTGCGTAATGCAGGGGGAGGGGCTATCAGACTCCTTGTCGTTCATCATTTGGGACGCATCTTAATCCTTTAATGTATCTTACATTAGTTAATATATCTCATACAGCATGTGATCTCTGTGTCCATGTTTCCACTATTTCTGTTTCAATTGTATGAGGGTTAGGATTTTCACTGAATATTGTCTATTATGTGTATTGTTTAAATTTCCAGCCACTCTGTTCTCCAGTGGTTGACAATCGCGATTGAAAAATCTACAGTATAATGGTTGTCCACCGGTTTGGAAATATACATATATTTCTAGGCATTAATCATATAAGCACTGGATCAATGTTTCAAATGATTTGGTAGTAAAAAGAAACTACTTTTCAAGAACATGCCCAAATAAGATCATGAAGTACTTGTTGTCTGATGTAATAAACAAGGTAATGTACATTTAAGGAAATATAATCAGTCTTTTGATTGTGGTTACAGCGTCGTCATTCTGATAATATGTTATGTGATGTCATATTACAGTAATAAATCATACTAGGCCTATCTTTTTCAAACCTGATTCAAGATAGCTATGACCGATTAGACTGAAATCCTCCTTTCCATCAAAACACAACATTTATCTGCTGACATTACATAACAGGGGTGTAACAATATATTGTGTTACAATATATCGCAATACAAAAAATGCATCAATATGTATCGTGGATAGTGACAATATGTATTTTGTATAATTATCCAAAATGAAAATGTCTGTGTGAGAAAACAAAAATTCAAGTTTACAGAGTTTTAGTGTCAGTACTACATTAAACTACTATAATGTTGAATATTATGTAGGCTATAATAATGCAATGGTGGGATATGTGTGGGTCCTGATAATGCCAAATGTCTTATGTTACCAGTAAACATTTTAAATCTAGCCAGTGACAGAGTCCAAGCATGTTTGTCTAAAATAATTCTGTATTTTCAGCTTCAGAATCATCAATATTTTGATTTTGGTGTCACCATTGTCTTGTGCATTGGGTTATCAGCAACAAGTCTAAGCTTATTCATTTCCACCCCCAATGTAAAACCAAATGTAGCATTTTAATCAAGAGTACATTTTGTGTTAACCTTTCACCATAAGTCTTGGAGTACCGCAATAGTATCGTAAGTTCAGTATCATGAAATGTATCGAATCGTGACATGAGGGTATGATTACACCCATTTTACATAAGAGGAATACCTTCAAATAATCAGCAACCATGTACACATGTAGTTGTTCTAACAACAACAGAGGTTATTATTGAGAGTAATATAAGATATTACAGAGTAAGATATAAACAAAGGTCAGATAAGACTTTGACCTATTCAAAGATTTACACAGTAGTTTGTCAAGAATAAATAAAGACTATATTATAAAAAGAAATAAATAAATACTATATTATTATACTTATGAAGTACCTAAATAAGAAAAAAACACAAATGATTCACCGGCACTCCACCACATTTTAACAGGTTCACAACACATTCAGTACTGTAAAAACCAGATGACATATGATCATGTAATGTATTGAAGCGAACTAACCAACAATTCTTTGCTCTAAGCAACTAAGCAACACAATTCACTGTGATTTTCACTGTGAAGTTCTTATTAATCATAATGTAAGCACACAGACAGTAAAATACAACTATAGATCTCGTCTTCTATCGTGACATTAAAGGGGGAAATGGTAAACCATTAACACACAAGTAAAAAGAGTTCATACTTCAGTCATACTTCATATGCCCCAAACATCATACCACAAAAACCTCTCTCACTTTCAATGCCATCCTAATATACTGATAACCGATAAGCGCTCTTTTCAGTACAAACAAATTCTCTTTCCGCAGTGCAAATATTAGCAGTAGATAAAACCAGCCTACTACTGTCAAAGGAGCCGTGAGAGTAGTCCGATCCAGGAAGCACACAGGAGACTAGCTACTGGAACATGGAGCGTTCACACTTCTGGCCAGCTGAGAGGTGCATGTGAGAATGCCAAAAAAACTTGGACCTCGACTTCTCGAGCACATCCAGTTAATGATTTATAAAGACTTGTGCCAAAATGCCTGCTATCAACACGCTGTTGTGTCATTCACTGATTATGCAACGAACACTGCCCTCTGCCCCGGAACCGTCAATGGAATGACCAACTACTCCAAAACAGACCAAATGAATGTCAAACACAATGATTTCAATGAGACAACACATGAAGTATCTGAAAAATTAAGTCTGAATTTGAGTAATTAAGCTTGCTTATACCGGACAATACGGTATGATATTTTGGTCACACTTTCAATTAGGGTCCAATTCTCCTTATTAACTTACTATTAACACGACTTTTGCCTCAATAAACTCCTAATTACTGCTTATTACCAGTTTTAAGTAGTTAAGTTAGTGATAGATAAGGGTACACTTTATTTTAAGGTGCTATTAATAAGCAGTAATTAACAGTTAATAAGACACTTATAAGACCTTATAAGATGCATATAAGATGCATATAAGCATTAACTACTTCATATAACTTCTGAGGACGCTTTGTTTCACTTTTCCCGCTCTACTCAATCGTGCCGCCGACGAGCCTCACGACAGTTACAGCCAGGGTGAGTGTAGACTCCATCCCCTGGGGTCCAGCTGGGTCATGACCACTCCGGGGCCGCTCAGTTGCCTCTCCGGGTTCGTCTTGTGCTTTAATTAACCCTTATATGAAGTAGTTAATGCTTATATGCATCTTATAAGGTCTTATAAGTGTCTTATTAACTGTTAATTACTGCTATTAATAGCACCTTAAAATAAAGTGTTACCTTAAGGGGTGTAGAATAAAGCCATGCAGAATAAGGCATTAATATGTGCTTTATAAGTACTAATAAACAGCCAATATCATAGTAAATATGCATGCTAATAATAACCAACTAGTTAAATAGTGAGAATTGGACATTAAACTAAAGTGTTACCGAAATTTTATATAGGAGAAACATCACAAATGAAACGTGCTTGACACTTCAGTTGCTATATCAACATCCTAACGAAGAGAATACACTTAAAATGCTCAATATGTCTGTGAATAGTCATCTTTGATGCTCTTGAGGAAATTATGATAGATTATTTATTGTTGGGTGAACTATCCTTTTAAGGCATAACTATGAATGAAATAGTGTTTATTTATTACAAAAATACATTATAATATAATTATTTATGAAAACGCAACATACAGGAATAAGGTAAAGTGTTATTAATAGCTCTTCAAATTATAAGTCATGCTCAGTAGTTATGCTTAGGAAAGGCAGACATGTAGCCAAACTTTGGCACCTATTGGGATAGTGTTCTTATGTGCGTATGTGTTATCTAGGATGTGTGTACTAAGTGTGGAAGAACACACACCTCCGGTGCTGACAGGAACAGGAGGTTTTGATAGTGTGTTTTTGTACCGAGCTCAGTCGCTGCTCAGATCGCACACCTTGTCCAACAAAGAGCCCTTTAGGCATGAGCCAGCTTCCCTGGGAGAGCAGGAAACTCTCAGCTTCTCCGCTGGCAGCTCCAAACACACAGCCTTCACTGCGACTGGGTTACTAATGGCTTGACTTTGTCCTTTAGAGATGAATTAGCTTTCATTGCATTGACGGATACACTTTCACTCTATAACTTGCTCCTTCAACTACTTATGTTGTGCTTAAGAAATACCCCGAAATTTCTAACTTCGAAATGATACCTGGATAACTAATAATAACGATATTCGATAACATTTTCAATACCACAGAGGACACTGCTATAATGTTTTTTTTTATTATTATTGTTTCAGGGAGGCTAAATGTACCAAAAAAAAAAGTAAAGTCACTAATGGAATAAGAATAAATAAACAAATTGCAAACAATAGCATGAATAAATAAATACAATAGAATAAAAAAACAAATTAAATAAACATGGATAAGTTTTTCATGTGTCTAACAGTAGTAGCCTATTCAGATCAGAAATACTACAAAAATTATAAATACGTATACAACACTGGATAGTATACAAATTAAATACAGATGAATGCTTACAATTAAAGTTACAAAAGTAATTCAGTCAAGAGCAGTATGATATTTTCGCTTCCTCCTTTGTTCTTTCTTTGACCCGACAGAAGCAGCAAGTATACAGTATTAGGCTTCTGTCACTTTAAGAACTAATGCACTGATCCAATACAGTATAATGTTAAACAACATGGTTTCTTTCTAAACTATTTCCGTTCCAAAACTGTGTTAACCTCAATACTTGCCAAAATAGACATTTAGACATAATTTTGTGTGTATTTGATCGTTTAAGTGCAATAAAAAATAAATAAATTTGACATTCACAATGAGAGTGAGAAGAGAGATTGGAAATGCACAGCTAGTATCGGTGTATCAAAACAGCATAAAAAGAGTATTGGAATGGTTTCAGATATTTCAGTATCGATATTTATCAAAAATATAGATATTTTTGACAACATCAGTAAGCATGGAATACCAAGATGATCAACAGCATTTGCCAAAAATTTGCAGTATACAACAGCGAATACTCTACTGGGCACTAGGGGTTAAAGGGTACCTATCATGGAATTTTGAAAATTACCTTTCATGTAGTGTGTAACATAGATCTAAGTGAACAAAAACATCCTGCAAAGTTTTAAATATGAAAGTTCACCGTATACAAAGTTATTGTCTCTCAAAAGTAAGAGTCGACTCTGAGTCGCTGATATGAATCGATAGACAAACAATGCTTTCTCTCTAGCTTTCGTACGTCACTTGTACAAGTTTTTTTTCACTGTCCAGGGACAAGCATGTGAAGACTCAGTGGCTAGAGTTTATATTTACAACTATACCACACAAGTATAGCCACCTTGAGCTGTGTTCGCGTTATTTTAATGACGATCGCTTCACAAACACAAATGCTTTCAAGTGTGGATTCGCGAGTCGGCTGATATAGGAAGGTTCAATACCAAGTTTATTTATATCAGCTTCCTCCTCCGAATCACAACCTGTAAGTAACTATTAATAATTGTTGCTTTTATGTGTGTGTGTGTGCGTGCGTGCGTGCGTGCGTGCGTGCGTGCGAGAGAGTGAGAGGTACGCTCAGCAGCTTCTAGGTCTCCAATGTCATTTTTTTTGTTTTTGAAATATGTGAAATTATGTGAAGCGTATTGTAGTACTGCAGTGCTTTATCAATATGTTTAAGCTTTGGGCTAATGCAAAATATAACTGACTGCGTCATCTGACCAATCACCGCCGATTAGCGTCACGCAAAGGAGGGGTTTGGACAAATGAGTCGTCAAACGAATCATTAGGGAGTCGGTGAGCAAATCAGGTAAAAATAAATGCATATTATAAGACAACAAAAGTGTTTTTTTGTCATTGCATGCATGTAAAACTGTTGTTGGGGACTCCCAGAACATTATTAGGAACATTTTAAATGCCATAATAGGTACCCTTTAAACAGATATTAGTAGATCCGTGATTATTTAAAAATATACCCAGGTACTTAATTACAGTATTTACTTATTATTGAATCGATATCGAAGCTAATAAATCAATATCGAATCGAAATCGAATTGAAGCCTCAAGAATCGAAATCGAATCGAATTGTGAAATTCCTAACAATACCCAGCCCTAGCCCGATCTCTTATAAAAATCATAGGACACTTCTCCTCAATAGGTCATACGATTTGATGCCTCATTCATGGGTCTGTGAAAAAAGCTGCGGGACGAGGAGTGCGGCAAAAATTTTCCTGGAATAGTAAGAATGTAATATTAGAAAAATTTAAATAGGGAAATTTTGGGCAGCCCCTGCCCCCCAGGGCAGTTCTTACAGAGCCTGTCAGCCTCTTCAAATGTGGTAAACCGCACGTTTCTGTGAAATCCTCGCTTGGAGCTATGACTCGTTAAAGTTTTGCAATGTTAAGTCTATGGGATTTTTCAGCCGCTTTTTCATCGTACCCCTGATCGCTTATAAAAGTCATAGCACACCATTCTCGAATAATCCACACAATTTGATGCCTCATTCGTGGGTCTGTGACAAAAGCTGCGGGAGGAGTAGCGCGTCAAAATTTTGGCGGTATAAAAACCGCAATAGAGATAGTTTGGCAAGCACCCACTAAGTATGAGCAATAACAATAGTGAGTGCCTTGCCTTTGGCAAGCACCCACTAATAATAATTGACTGTTTAATACAGTATATCGTGAAACCGTGATATTTTCTGAGACAGAATCAGAGGGCAGAATCTACTGAAATTACATAACGAGGTATACAATACAACACATTCTGAAATCACAGGTGGATTGTTCTGCAGTTGAGATAATGCCTAATCAACTGTGTGTGTTAAACGAATAGCCCTTCATTAACCTGCCTATTTCAACACACTGTTGGATCACCAGCACGATTTACGGATCAGTTAGAATGAAGGACATGACCCAAATCAGGGCCTAAACAAACTCCACCTCAACACCCATGCTGTCTATTAGACTCGTTCTGCTCCAGTTAACACAATAATCTGCAGGGAAAACAATATACATCTTTTACTAGAAAATGAATCCAATAAAATTAGGTTAAGACCAAAATTAGAGCTGCAACAAATTATTTTTATTATTGAGAGATTAATCTGTTTATTATTTTATTGATAAATCAAAACTGACAACTTGTCTTGGGTTTATTTTCTAAAATTTAAATAATTGATTTTAATCAAAAACATAGTAACTTCACATTCAGGTATGAATGTAGGTTATGCTATACGTTATGTGCAAAAAAAAGTAAAAAATAAATAAATGTTAAATTCTGAAATAAAAATTCTGTGAAACATTTTTAAACACTGTAACAAGATGGTGTAGTTTATTTATTATTTTTGTCAAGGACTTCTTGCATTTATAACCCATTACAGTTACTGTTCTCAAAGAAAATCCTTAGAATTACATGCAGGATTTCAATATTTAAAACAAAACTTTCAGCAACAAATCAAAATTAATATTATAATGAAAATGATTGTTCCCGTCTCTGTCGTACATCTAAGTCTCTAAAGTTTAACAGAGAATATCCGTTGATCATTTTTGCAAAACAGAAATACTGCATGAAAAACATAAAAACTAGTGCTGTCATTTTTCCTTAATTAATCGTGATTAATCCCTCCTTACTCACATTGGCTCAGTCAGAGCGGTTAAGATTTTTTCTTGCCCTGTCAAAATGCACAAAAAGTTATTGTTTTCATTGTTCTTCACCCATGTAACCTAAACAGTGCTTTAAGATTTGGTAGGTCTAACAGGTAGGACATATATATACACGCATCCCATTTTCTCACTCTTTACATTTATTTAAGACTATATTTAACTCATTCTCATGCGAAGATACTCGACAGCATGGGCATTTTAGCATAACTTTGTGTGTTTTTGTCTGTTCATGCAGTCACACAGACAGGAGATTCACATGCCAGCACTGCATTCTCTTTTGTGTCTGATCTCGCTTGAATGGTTTAAAAGCATTTGCATGAATAAGAGCGTGGTCGTATAATGTAATGCTAGCCAAATGATGATGGAAAAAAATGAATGCTGAATTAATTGCGTTAAATATTTTTAACACGTTTAACTGAAAAACATAATTGCATGGATTAACGCGTTCATTTTAACAGCACTCATAAAAACATAACATAAAAAATAAATTAGATTTTTTTTTAAACTAGAAATATTTTGAACAGCGCCATCTATCAAAGCACCAGACATGCCAATCGGCCCACATTAAACTCTATGCTTATGATATTATTTGAAGCATTCCATTTAAAAGCCCAAAAGCTCTTTTTTTTTGCCATTGCTCGCTCTGTGACATTCATATTTTTAAAATGCATTTTTCCCCAGAGATTTTATTTAGCAGTTGCAGTCCTAAAAAACATAATAGTGCTTTCAGTGCTGTCTAATAAAGTGGATGGCTAAATAAATCATTCAACATATCAACTGTTACTCAAAAGAGAAGGAAATGTTCTGATTAGGGATGCACGATATATCGACTACATATCGTTATCGGCCGATAAATGGTCTTTTTTGATGTTATCGTTATCGATCCGATAAGAAAATTGGGCCGATATATCAAAGCCGATAAATAATATATTATTTACTTCAGTTGAGAGATGCGCGCGGTTCGCCATGATGGTTCTGAATGATTGGATTCACTTCGAAAAGGAAGATACAGTTCAGTGCAACATGTGCAGCACACATCTGTCACATAGGCTTCATAACATTATAATAAGAGCACGACTGTAAAAGAATGTTGTGAATTCTTGTTCGCCAGTGTTTCAGCGCGACGAGCGTGTTGAGGCAGAAAGAGCGCGTCTGGAGCTAAGCCTTCATGACGAGCAGCATTCTGTGCCATTGTAAGTTGTAATATGTTTATTTTGTGTATATAGGCCTATATATCTGATTAATCTAATATAGGATGTGTTTGGTTGAGTTAATGAACGACGCGCGCAGGCGCAGCGCTTCATTGTACCGGTGATCATCTTTATAGCGTGGGCGCAGCTCAAACAGCAATGCTAACTATAATTGGGACTATCATATACATGCCATTATAATGAGAACACTATTGTAATAAAATGTTGTGAATTCTCTGGGTTTAGTGGCCATTTTAGTGCGTTGTTGTGGGAATAGCGCGTCCAGAACAGGGATTAGCCTACACATTACCAGCACAAGTTCGATTGTGCATTCACGTCCTTTTTTGCAGATACGTCATAATATAAAGTTGATGTATATCAGATTAATCTCACACATCATGCGTTTCGTGGATTTAAACAACCTAGAAAAGTTCTTCAGTTTCCCGGTGCTCGTTCTCTTCAGCTTCAGCGCGCGCAGATTAAACAACAAGGCAAAACATTAAAAGCTATGATTTGCACTGTCATATAATTATATTCACCATTGTAATAAATTTGTGAATTCTTTGGGTTTGCATTCTTCAGCAACCGTCGAGTTGATTAACCTTCTAGCAAAGCGATTCAGTTCCACGCTCGTTCTCTTCAGCACGCGCAGCTCACACAGCAATGTCATTTAAACAGTAATGCTATTAAAGATGTTTAGTATTAGTCTACTGTAATATTAAAATAGTTAATTTTAAAAAAAGGATTGCGTTATAATTAATAACTAACATTATTTTGTTCTCGTATTATTTTCATCAACAATATGGTTTGATTAAAATACTTTCCTTATTGTCCATGCAGAGGCGATTCCATTTTATTGATTCATGGCACAAGCATTTTGTTTCTATATGCAGCCCAATGTTAGCCTATATAATGACTTGTTTGCAATATTTAGGTATTTTATTTTTTGTTAGGCAATAGATATTTTGATAACACTTCACAATAAGGTCTCATTTGTTAATGCATTAACTAACAGAGAGCAATAGCCTTAATTGTTAGTTAATAAAATATGTGTGTTCATGTTAGGTCACAGTGCATTGACTAATGTTAGATAAAACTTTCTTAAAATGTCTTATAAAATTGTTAGTTCATGCTAACTAATGCTAACAAAATTAAACCTTATTATAAAGTGTTACCATTTTTTAACAAAGAAAGTTGCCCATAGGAGTGTAAAATTATTTTTAAAAGTTAAGGAATCTTACACTGGTTCAAACTAGGCTATACTGTAGTATATGTTAAATGTTAAAAGTGTTTGAGACAAGGCTTTTAATTGTGAGCCTTCTGTTTATGTATACAGGCTATCAAAGTATATAAAAAAATTTAATTAGATTTATCTGCCAATATATCGGTTATCGGCTTTCAAATGTAAAGAATTATCGGTTATCGGTATCGGCCAAAATTTTCATATCGGTGCATCCCTAGTTCTGATGCCATTTCTGTCCATTCAAGAATGCTGAAAACATTCGAAAACAGGAAAACATATATTTTAAGTATCTAAGAAAATGGGTAAACAACATAGGCTAAACAGTAAGAGGTGTTATGTCATTTAGACTGTAGACTGCTAAGGTTTTAATGAGTTTCAGCACAGATTGGCACAGGACTGGATATATCTAGTGGGCGACCGATTTATCGCCTAGGCGCTGCTGTTCTCAGAGCTGGTGTTCTCAGCGCCGTCAAAAATAAAAGTCCTGCTTCCAACACATACTGTAGGCCGAACAGAAAAACTGTTTAGCCGATGTGTTGGAAGCAGGACTTTTATGTTTGACGGCGCTGAGAACACCAACTCTGAAAACAGCAGCGCCTGAGAACACAGCGCTCCCATTCTCCGTCTTCATTAGTTATGGTCTCTGTTTAACAGATTTGTCTAATAGGTTACTAGATAGATTTTATACCATTAGTAACAGAAAGTCAAATACTAAACATTCTCATTTTCAATCAGCATTTAACAAATACGCATTTATATCATTGAACCAAATCTTTGAATAAACATTTAATTCAACAAACCTTGCAGACTTAGTCGAATGCAGCAGTCAGATATTCTGAAGTGAGCATTTGTACCCTGCATGAACATGTTACTCTGTGCGTGACGGTCAGTCCGTTTGAACTGAATGCTTACATTCACTGAAGACACAATCGACAAACTTCAAGCCCTTGATTTCAAACTATGCTGACCTATTTTTAGTTGCCCACTATGTCACATTTATGTCATTTTCACTACGTGCAGTAAAATTAGTGTTACCTTGTCTTTCTTTGAGGAAAAAAAAGGATTCCCAGTGCACACAAGAATACTGAGTGAATCCTGTTGGTTACAGTGTTTACTTACATTTTATTCATATTTTTTTTAAACAATTTCTTTATTCGTGAAATATACTGTTATTTGATTACAGAATCAAGAAGTTGCCATCTAAAGTAAGATTTATTTTTTCAATTCATTTTCAAATGAATTTCTAATTTATTAAATATTAATTCAAATAAACTAAGTATATAGGCTATTTGTTGGCTTTATATCAGCCATCGGCCACTCTGCTCTCCAAGATATCGGCCAGCAAAAAAACAATACTGGTCGACCACTAAATATATCCATTCCAGAAACATGAATACATCAAATTATCTATTTAATTAATGCAGTTAAAATATCAAACCACACCTGCAACGTGCAAACAAATAATTTTTTGCAGGTATGGTTTGATATTTAACTAAGTTTACAACAGTTGTAGTTTGTCATAACTATGGACCTGTTCCACTATTATTTGGCAAACAGAAAGTCGGCAAATACTTTTTGTGTTCATTTTGAATACTATATCAATTGTTTTATCACTTTAGACCATACTTTTGTAAAATGTCTTGCCTTAGATTTAAATAAATTTAAATAAATGCCACTACCAACCAAATCTACCATCAGTCTAGTCAGTGGGTAATGCAGTTTCTGTCTTCAAATAATATCACAGTGAATTTTGAGTACATTATCCAGCAAAATATTCATTTTACCTCTGAGTGAACTGTGCATGTCATTTCAACTGCTTAATTATGTTTAACTGTTTTAATAGTTTTAGCCTCCGTATACCCAAAAATATGTCTCTATATTGGTGTAGGTACTGGTCACTGAAATAATTAGTGCGAACAGAGAAACTGCTTGTTGCATCACACCTGTACAAATCCATTCCCACAAAACCATATTAGTCCATTTAAGTACAAGAAAGAGTTTCAGTAGTAGTACGGAGTACAGGGAAGAATGAATTATATTACTCGGCACAAGATATCTGATGAAATGTCTATGGATGAATTAGTGTTCAATTAATGGATGTATTTCTAAGTGGGACATCATATCTAACCTGAGCACATGCTCTAGTGCAGTGTTTCTCAACTGGTGGGTCACAACCCAAAAGTGGGTCACAAGTCCGTTCTGAGTGAGTCACGGAGTGTGCAGTCAAAGAAACAACATCATTAACAACAACAAAATAAGTAATTCTAAACGTTTTTTTCTGATGGGAGACTTTTATTTTGAAAGACGTGCGTGTTGACACTTCTGTCAGAGTGCCTGAGAAAAATGTTTAGTCCCAATTCAGTACCTGCGGGCAGATGAGATGTTTTCAGGCTATATGTCAATGCCTTTATTCTATCGTTGTTATTTTTTTTGAGAAATAAAAAGTCTAACCTCAGAAAACCAAACTTTCCTTTCCTGTCAGACACCATACTCTGATTGTAGCGTGCACTCTTCAATTGCACTAGCAAATGCGTTGGCGCACGCTGTATATCACATCACTAAAGTGCAAAATTACCCTGTAGCCAAAGACTGATTGCCCACTGAGGCTCCCCCTAGCCCGGCCACCACCCCTCACATGACCTTGAACAAATTGGGTCCTATGGACGATCCCGATGTGTTTTGGGATCTTATTGAACAAACTGTGAGTGGCCACAGTCCAGCTGGCCGGTGCGCTTGATCCCACTGGACGCCCAGAAAGCCGCACAGAAACTACCTGTCCAGAACCTCCTGGTATGTAAAGCCCTGAAAAAAGCCATCCTCCAGAGGATCTTTGGGATGGTGCAGCAGCTTCGGGATGCATGCCGCAAATGGCTGTTGGCCGGGGAAAGCGATGTTGAGGCTTTTAGAGAAGGTGGTGCTCGAGAAGGTTGTGCTGAAACAAATCAACGCTCGCCTACTAAAGAGAACAGCGCAGTGAGTCTAGTGCCAACGACCGATGAGTCTGGACCTGACCATGCAACTGGCGGAGGACCAGATGGCGGTGTGCTCCAGGGTCGGCGAACCCCTACCTTCGATCTCTCTCTCTCCCCTCCTCTGTTGTACCCCCCCCCCCCCTCTCTCTCTCTCTCTCTCTCAAAACCTTTCCAAAAAATGGAAGTAGGGACGTTGGTCCGGGTCCCAACCAGGGTTGCAACCAGACCTCCATCCATCAAAGCCTGATTCAGTCAGGGTCATTGGATAAGAGCCACATGGTTAAAGTGAGGTGTGTGCACGGAAATGTGGTGGAATATCCATTACGGGCCATAACCATACAATTCCGGGGACAAAAGCATTGTTTTGAGGTGGCAGCTAGTTCGCACCTCAGGCATCTGCTAATTTTGGGGACCAATTGGCCAACATTTAAGCAGTTATTGAGGTGTTTGACAGCGGATGTCTCTTGGGGGAAAAATAGCACAAGGACGGGGTGCGAGCGCACAGGTGGGGAAAACTGTTCCGGGACCAGTGGCATCTGAACGTTCTGGAAAGGCTGAACCTCTCCAGTCATGATGATTTTCCCCTGGAACAGGCCCACGATGAAACATTTGAACAGGTCTGTGCTATCGACGAACAGCATTTCCATCTTGAGCGAGCACCCTCCTATCCTTATTTTGCCATCATAAAATGGTGAAAATAGGTTGTTTTGAGTGACCAAAGACACTCCAACAAAAGAAGATACAACCCAGTTATTAGAACCACTTCTACAAAGGCTCCACAAAGGCTCTAACAAAAGGATATTGGCAGATCCCCTTAGCTCCAATTAGTGTTGCTTTCGTCAACGAAAATTATGACGAAATATCGTCGTCAACGAACCTTTTTCACGTGACGAAAACGAGACGAGACGCAACGTAAATGCTGGTCATGTGACGATGACTATAATTAAATGTATAATGTAATATCGTTGACGAATAAAAACTAGACTAAATGTGGTTTACAAAATAAAAACTATGCTAAAATGTCTCTTCATTTTCGTTGACCAAAACGAGACGAGACGAAATGTTATTTAACGTTATTTCGTCTTGTTTACTTGCGTTATTACCGGTATGCAGCATTTCTGTTTCCTGTGTTTCACTTCAGGGGCTGCATCAGATCGCACTGCGCAGACGCAGGCGACATCACATCCTCAAGCCCCATTCGCGGCATTATTTAGAAGATGCAGCTGCGTGAGTTACGGCTGTTTCACACATACTCCGTGTGTAGTGCGTATGCGGTGCGGTGTGTATGCAGGAGCAGCTCGTGCTATTGTGTTTTCACATGTGCTGCGTTTGCAGTGCGCAGCTGATCTACGGCTGTAATACCACAATCACAACATTTATTCTCTATTTTTTATTTCAAATCAATATTTCTAGCCTACATCCATTATGTGGCGTTGTTGAGGTAGGCTACTGTGTAGATCTCTGCTCTGCTGTTATGCACGCACCGCTCCCGCGTGCGGTGTGAGCGCAACATGGGTGCGGGAAAAAATACACACCGCAAACGGAGTAGGCTATGTGTGAAACAGGAATTAGCATAAACGACAACAAACGCAGTTAAGTCTGACACAGAGAAAGGGATTCGTCTTTGGGAGAAAAAGAAGAAATGACATTTGGAAAAACTTTAATTTCATCGTGTGTAGGCAGTTTGGTTGGTAAAATAAATATGTTCTAAATTCATATCAGAGCGTCTTCTGTGTCTGGAATAGCATTCTTGAGTCTATAAGGTAACAATAATATATGAATGATATAATAATATAATAATAAGATAAGATTTTTTTAAATGGGTTTGGCTAAAAGAAAATGTTGGTTTCGTCTACTACTAGGTATACATATTGACTGGGTTAAATAGAATTGCATTATTAAAAAGAGACTAACATAAAATTTTCATTGACTAAAACTAGTCTATGTCATTCGTTGACTAAAACTAGACTAAAATGTCATCAGTTTTCGTCGACTAAAACTAGACTAGACTAAAAAGAGTATGAACGTGACTAAAACTAATAAAAACTAAAATGACAGCTTGACACAAAGACTAGACTAAAACTAAAATTAAAACAGGCCGCCAAAAACAACACTGGCTCCAATGCACCAATTTGTTACGCTTCCTTTCAGGTTGTTTCAGGCCTCATGGACTGAATTCTTCGGCCCCATGCCGCATATGCCACTGCATACTTGGATGATAATCATCTACAGTAATGATTGGCAGTGACATATGGGGTATATTGAAGGCCGTTTTATGAGCACTGAGGCTGGCCGGTATGACGGCCAACCCAAAGATGTGTGCGGTTGGGCGTTGGGAGGTCAGATGGGCTTCCACTTGGTTCACGGACAGGTACGTCCCCAAATTGACAAGACGGCAGCAATTGCAACCTGTCCGAGACCTAAGACCAAAATGGAGGTGAGACAGTTCCTGGGGCTGGCGGGATATTACATAAGGTTTGTACCTAACTATTCGGACCTCACCAGCCCGCTGACTGATCTCACTAAAAAGGAAGTACCAGATATGGTCTAGTGGACGGAGCTGTGCCAGCAGGCCTTCACCCAGATAAAGGCTGCTCTGTGTGGTGGGCCGCTCTTGCATTCTCCTGAGTTTTCTGTCCCTTTCTTGTTACAGACTGACTCGTCGGACAGAGGGCTGGGCGAGGTCCTGTCACAGGAGATAGAGGGTAAGGAACGGCCACTGCTGTACATTAGTCGGAAGCTCTCTAAGAGAGAGACCAAGTACAGCACCATAGAAAAGGAGTGTTTGGCCATCAGGTGGCCTTCTCACCCTCCGCTATTTTCTCTTGGGGCGGGAGTTCACCCGCTGTTCTGACCACACTCTCCTGCAGTGGCTCCACCGCATAAAGGTCGAGTGAAAAGCTGTCTCGCGATTTCTATTACCATAGAATATTCCACCGCTACACTCACATTCGCCTAAACTATCGTTTTGCTGTTTTTATAAAAATAATTAAAAACCATTATAAACTAATGTAAAAGTCTGCTCTGCTCATCCAGCACGAGTTGCCGTTGCAATCAGTGCAGCACGAATCACAGTTCACTGATCGCGTGAGGATGGCGGAGGATTCGTTGCGCAACATAGACTAAACGTCTGATCTTATGTTGTATAATGCACGATCAGCACCGCTGCTATACACAGAGTACGCGTGATCACGATAGTGAAAGTAAAACACAAGCTCGCTGATGTGCATTGCGCACAAATTAGGCCGCGAACATACAATCGTCCGTCTCCCAATACCCATCACTGGACTGTTTATTTGCGGCTATCGTCTCAGTTTGCACTTCGAATATTGAGAGAGTACTGTAATGTCTTAAATACAACAGACAAGAGGCTCTGTTTCTGAACTTATAATCGGAACGCAAGAACAACTGTGGAGACAAACACACCAGCCTCGTTTCTCTACCGGCCTTTCCCGAACTCACCGCATTAACCCTATAACTGCCGGTGCAAAATAAAACAGCAATTTCAAAACAATTATAAAGAGTCTGTGCGCTAACTTTGATTATGGTTGCACCTGCACTTATTGTTTGCACTTAATAAGACTTCTAGAGTTCAGTTAGGAGGTCACACACAGCCTCAATCAGAAGTTCTGAAAGCTCTTAAATGTACAGTAAGGTCTGAAGAGACTAATGTGAAATCATACAGGAGAAAAGCCAGTCAATAAAAAACCTTTTATTATTAAAAGGTTATATTGTTGTATATTGTTTTCTTTCAATGCATTTGATAATTCATACTCCTAATGCATGTCATTTCAGGTCTACTTAATAAGATTATTAGTTAAACATTGCAAAATGCACCTGCATACTTTTCCAGTCATGAATTGTGTCATTGAGGATTTCTATAAAATTGTGCAAAAATCTCGTCTCGTCTCATTCTCGTGAACCCAATCTCGTGTCTGTCTCGTCTCGTGAGATAAGCGTCTCGTTACACCCCTAATATATATATATATATATATATATATATATATATATATATATATATATATATATATATATATATATATATATATATATATAATATATATATATATATATATAACATTTTATATTTTTTTTAAGTGGGTTACGGCTTGATGACCATGGGAAAGTTGAGAACTACTGCTCTAGTGAACTGAACAGCAGAGCAAACAATAGCACCTTTATTAGTCCACATTAATCCTGCTGTTGTTTGGGCTTTTCTGTTTTAGCTCAGAGCAAACAATGGGATTCAACCTGAAGGATCCAGAGTGTTTGCTGTTCTCTTTCAGGATAGCCCATTGTGAGTGTGAATCTATTTAAGCCATTATTTCCAGAGATAAGTGACTTAACAAAACAAGTTTTGGCAAACAAAGTGGTATTCATTTAGCTTGAACGATGCTAGATACATAACACAAAATTAGTTAAGTTCCTTAAATATACCCATGTGTTGCCCTTTTAAAATACATTTATCAGTATGATTAAAAAAAACTCTAGAAATGACTGAGTTTTGTCAGATTTAAATCTCTCACAGTCAAGGTCCATATCGCTTCACCTATCTCTTGAGTTTTGGTGTGCATTGCTCCATTGAGGAAACGAGTTCCCTCACCCTCAGCAGATCAGCAGGGTGTAACAACAGGCACATGCCTCTGTGGAGCCATGGTGTTCACATAGCAACCTATTTTTATACCCGAGAGAGAGAGAGAGAGAGAGAGAGAGAGAGAGAGAGAGAGAGAGAGAGAGAGAGAGAGAGAGAGAGAGAGAGAGGAGAGAGAGAGAAGAGAGAGAGAGAGAGAGAGAGAGAGAGAGAGAGAGAGAGAGAGAGAGAGAGAGAGAGAGAGAGAGGAGGAGAGAGAGAGAGAGAGAGAGAGAGAGCACACCCAAGCAGCTGCAGATTTATGCCTCACGCATAGTGTGAATGACCAAGACGATTGGTGAATCTGGAGGGACATTCATCTCTTTACCAGCGTTTGTTTGCCGTTGCTAAGCATGAAGCTTGCTGGCACTGCATCTGCCCTTGATCTCTGGTTACAGTGCCATTTCACTGTCAGAAAACCCCACCCTTTCACTGCTGAGGTTAAAGCTTCCCAGTCTTTTGAGGAACTATAAACAGCTCAGAGAAATGCTACCATACTGACGACACTAACACTTGTAAAAGCTGTCCTGTTTTGAGCTCCACCACATAAACATTAAAGTAGGCATGAATGGAAATCTCACCCTATCTATTGTTATTGATCTTATTTTGAACGATTCATCCATGTAGGCCTATAGGTTTCTTTTTTTCTTCTTCTTCTTCTTCTTTTTTGACCTCATCATTTTGGGGAAAGACATAAAAAAAACAGCTTGTAAACAAAGTCACATAATGTTACATGTATCTCAAGAAAACCATTCAATGTCCATAACTCAATGGTTAGCTTTACAGTCCTCAAGTCACAAACTACTCAATTATAAGTATACATTTATAAATATATACAAGTATAATTTTATAAGAAAATAAGAAAATCTTTAAAAATTATTTCATAATAATTAGGGCCGGGACTTTAACGCGTTAATTAAGATTAATTAATTACAGACTTTAACGCGTTAATTAAGATTAATTAATTACAGACTTTAGACTTTGCACCGCGGAACGTTTCTCACTGGATGAGTTTCGGCGGACCGATTATACTGGAGCACCAACTAGCGTCAGAAGAGCTGACAGGATCGCGCTTCATAGACATGTTCATAGATCGCCTCAGTCGGACTAAATTAAGTTCTTTTGTATTTAGTCCTACAAATGTGACTCACACCTTCACTCTCAAAGAGGTTATTTTTTATTATGAATATCCAAAGTTGCTTTCCCTTGAGTATGTTGTTAACTTCATTATATTGTATGCAAAATTCTTCATCCACAAGCAAAAATGGCTTAAATCTCCTTTGAGCTTTCCTCTTTTTCTGGCTGATTTTGACTCTTTTATTTCGTCTCTTAGACTTATAAATAAATAACAAGAAAAGTGAATGTTGCATTCACTCACAAAGAAAAAATGTTTTGATGCATTGTGATGATTTATTCAAAGACATGACTTGACATTATTATGCTTTTCTTTCTTTTTTTATGTATCACATAATTTGATGTATGCAAACCCAGGATATTTATTTTCTGTTAGGTACCTTTGTTTGTTTGTTAGTTTGTACACCTTGCTTAACTTCCCTGAGTTGGTAGTTATGTATAAGTTCTGCAATAAGAAAAATAGATCGCCTCGATCGCTTTGGTTGGCCCCGTGGATGGGAAATTTTGTTATAAAAAACGAACGGATGGAAGCGTCGATAGTGTTGCAATATGCCATTGCTACACTTAAAGTCCCCATGAACCGGAAGTTGCAAACGGATTTTCTCCAGTGCTGTGACGTATATCCGAGAGAAACGGAATACTAAATGAGGCAAAATAGTGAGCGTGGCTTTTTTTTCCAACTAGCACCTGATTGGATCTAGAAAAATGCACCTCCTCGCCATCTCTCCTTTCACACGCTGTGTGCCTGTCTAATGTCAGTTGGAGGGGCGTGTTAAGGAGACACCCAAACCGTCAAGCCTACGTCATCGGGAAAGGTCCTCCAGTGCAGAGGGGAGGGGCATTTTCAGAATTTGTTTAAAGATTACGAAGCCAAAAATTTTTTTTGTGCGGATTGACTTGCACGGATGAATTGTTCACCACAAAACGATCAATTTGAGCAAACAAAGTATGGTCCATTTTGATTTCATGGGGACTTTAATGGCAAAAATTGCACTGGTCTGTTGGACTTGGTTGAACAAAAATAATATGTTGTTGCTTAAGCTTATGTAGGCCTATTCAGTCATTATTCAATGGTATAATAAAAATCCATGTGAAAAAAATGACTTCTCACTGTTCTCAGGTCAAATATTTATGCGATTAAAATGCGATTAATTTCGATTAATTAATTACAAAGCCTCTAATTAGTTAGATTAATTTTTTTAATCGAGTCCCGGCCCTAATAATAATATCAGGTTATTCCACTAAAGAAATCTGTTGAGGTAACGGGGTGTTCCAAAACATAACATAACATAACATAACAGTCTACTCCACAATGCCATTCTTTCTGAATCCTAACACCCACAGATGGAAAGAGAGCAGGCAGTCTTTAAGTTCCATGACTGCTGGAACAAACACAGTCTGCTCTCCAGGGAGACAGAAAACTCTGGCCCTGTGCTACAAACACACACTGGGGTTCTGGGGCCAATTACCCCCCCTCTCCAAGAGAGAAGATAAAGATGATGGAAAGAAGGAGAGTGAGAGAATAGATGGGGAAAGGTGCTATTCTGTTTTAAAAATAGCAAAAATAAGAACAAATGCACCAGGAATTGAATTGGAGCTGAATGTATTATTTATATAACACATCCTGTTAAACAGTCAAATGTGAAGTTTTATATAAGGAAAGAGAAAATAAAGAAAAGTCACATGCTTCCAGCCTGAAGTGACTGAAAGTCAAATGCATCTTTAGGGAAGCTGCCTGTAAATGTATCATAGGTTACAGATACTTAAGAAGTTGAGCTAATCAGCTATACCACAGTTTACAAAGTAATAGTAAACTACAGTAAAGAAACTTTAACGCTTATATATATTTTATTAAGGCACTTCAGGTTATTACAGCATACTGATAATACAGAGCTGTATTTACAACCGTATTTAAAAGCGAGATTGAATTGTAAACTACGATTATTGACTGATTACCACTGGACTTAAAACTTTACTACTGTAGTGTGAAGTAAAATAATTTACATGCTTATTGTGACATTTTTCATTTACATTTATTTTACAGTGCAATTGCATTACAATAGTAATATATTACTGTTTTTGGGATGATAATAATTATAATAGTCCACACCCATAGTCTCACAAAATTCTGTGGGAAACTCTGACAGCAGAGTAAGACTTTGCCTTCTGCAAAATGAATGGGTCGATTCCCAAACTGTCTCCGTCTTAAAATTGCTCCTAATCCAATGCCTGCCCGGATTTAGCCAGAGCTTCACTCACTCTCCCACTGTCTGCAGTGCGTCACGGGATGATCCGTCCACCTATGCTCTAATTAGGGTCTGAGAATTAGAGGAGTGTGTACTGTAGTTGGCTCACAATGTCTGCAGCACATCATCACTAAGAATAATGTACTCTATCAACCCGAGTTTGAGCTCCTGGCTTGAGGTTCTTCCCCGATCCTGTTCCCCTCTACCCACTCCTATTGCATCCTCTCTCTCCTCATACTCTCCTGTCTAATAAAGGCAAAATGCTCAAAAATATAAAATAATATACAAATCTATATAAAATTAAATCTATACAGTGTATGAGGTTTAATAGCCATTTCACTATCAATGGCTATAGAATGCTTTGCTTGCCTTCATGACTTTCATCTTTGCAATGTTTTTGCACAGCAATTAGGAATATAAACTGTGGTTCAGTTCAAAGCACAATTCTGGAACCAGTGTTTATTTTTCCAGTGGTTTTAACACTTAATGTGTTCAGTTATTTTATCATCAGTACGCTGATGTTAACGACACCGCGCACACCGTCCACATGCACATATGCGAGTGATTTGAGCATGGAAAGTGTTTGAAAAAGTTTCATTTAATTGGACTTGATTTTTGATCACTAAACATTTGACCATTTGACCACATATCCGTAACTCGCCCGCTCAGTGACACTAGTTTTGGGGGATCTAGCACCCCCCCTGAAACAAATCCTAGGGGAAACACTGAGAGATGCATGTAGAACTTCAGTGAAAATATGAGGAGCTGTGGGTCTGCTCATGAACAGGTTCAGACCCAATTTGCTCTTTCTGTGAAAATCTGTAGAAATGTGTGAAATGCACTTAAATACGGAAAAACGGATTAAACGAAGCTGAGATAGAGGCATGGAAAATGTGCAAAACTTTATGAATGAAGGATATTCCAGGTCTTCAGCCTAGATCTACTAGGCCTGATCATGAGTTACACAAGAGTGGACGTTTGACACCTTTAGCCTCTAGTGCCTTATTCAGTCTCTAAGAGATTACAATTGGGTAATGAGTTTGTAACCTATTGTAACCTTCTCTATTTCGCATCGATTACATAATGCAACCATACTTTGAGTTGGACAGATCTATAAAGAGAGTCATTATTATGCAAAGACTAGGGATGTGCGAGATTAGTCGACTAGTCGATTAAACAATACAGCTGCTATTCAACTTGGAAATATTAGTTGTTTACATTTATTTTGCACATTTAATGTTTGAATGTTTTATTTAATGTTTATATTTTTACAAAGACTATGTTTAAATTACAGTCATGTTAAAGGTGCTCTAAGCGATGTCACGCGTTTTTAAGGCCAAAACATTTTTTGTCACATACAGCAAACATCTCCTCACTATCCGCTAGCTGCCTGTCCCCTGAACGCACTGTAAAAAAAAACGCGGTCTCTGCAGACACCCCAGGCTCCACAAACGGCTACAAAAACAAACTCTAGCGACCCGCTCTACGAAGCATAACAAACTGTTCCAGCCAATAACCGACAAGAAGTGTTTGGGGGTGGGTTTGAGGGGTTAGTGTGTGGATGAGGAGGAGGGAGGGTCTAGCTAGCCTCCGTTTTGTTTGACAATAGTTCGAACGTCAACAAGAAGTGATGTCACCCAGGATCGCTTAGAGAACCTTTAATGTTACATTTTAAAATTAATATATTTTTTGAAAAGTGTATCTGGAGCGGAAAACAAAATTCAGTTTTACCTGTCATGATAAACTAGTTTAACAATTAAGCTTGCTTATAGGCTTGTTATACTATTGGTAATGAGGCACAATACGGTTTGAAATTTTGTATATCGGATTAAAGGGGAACAATTTATGAAGGAAACGTACTTGATACTTGAACAGTTGCTATGTCAACATCCTAACAATTGTGAATACATAATTAAATATCTTAACTTGCTGACTTATGTGGTGTTTTATTTGAGGAAACCAGTTTAAATTGGCTTTAGGTTTGAACTTACAGATAAGAATTTACTTTATTTGTCATGTAGGCTACTGTAGATGGGCTGCATGGAAGTAGATTATCTGTAGTAGTTGCTATAGTTACAGGGGATCAATAGCAGTAAAGTCCAAACATTAAATTAATGGGCGAATTCCATTCGAAACCAAACAACTGTGCCCTATTCACTCTGGAACACTTGAGTAAGTACACTTAAGGGTGCAGTGCATGACTGTCAGAATGTTGCCTTGAGAACGTTATGGAAAGCGCCTTTTATGTTATTTTAATTTTTGTTACATTTTTTGTGAAATTTTTAATTGTAATTTGTGTTTTGAACAACTGCGCCATTAGCGTCTAGGCTACTTTCCACAGTGCCCTTCAATGTCATCCGAAAGTAGCCCAATGTTACCGCACCGTGATCCTATGAGAAACAACATTGTCTGAATAACAGTAAGTTATGGGGAAAAAAGATGACTGAGACTAGTCTTGGAGGACGGACCAACTTTCTTAGACATGTTGCTCTGTGGCCTCTATAAAGGCTGATGAACTGAGTTTTGAACAGTTCTCATGAAACACCGCCTGACAGCAGATTCCCAAAATAGTCATGGCATAACAAGCTAAAGCGCAAGGACGATCAGCCCAGCCCAATGAAGACGCAGACGCTACAATATCTCATTCCCATGAGGGTCAAATAAGTTAGCCCAACTTCAGTGAGTTAGGATCACTTGCAATATCCAACTGAAAATATCCTGGTTGATTTTACATTGCCTCCAGTCTACTTCAAAAGTGAAGGACTCAGTAAACTAAGTTCACATGAACAAACATGAAGTTGGTCAAGCTTATCACACCTGATGATGCACTAACAGACCACACATGAACCACGCTTGCTCTAGACATGGTATATTTGTTGAGCTAATATTAAGAGACCATGTGCTGTGCCAGATATGCAAAGCTTGTCTCTCATCTTTCAGCCTACGAGACACGCTCATTTGTGAGTTGTGTGGAGCCTTTTTAACTCTGAAAATATTCAAAAGAACACTTGCAAGTCTTAAAAAGGAATATAATTTCAAAACAAAAATAGAGATATATCTTTTCAGAACATTAGACATGGAACTTGTTTTATATGGGTGTGTCTACGAGCTTCAGTGAGGATTGTGGTGGCTGTGAACAGGGTGAAGAAGGGTGTATGATGCAGTGGTTAGTACATCTGATAGACAGGATTATCCGTTGTGGGCTCTATTTTAAGCACCAGTGACAGGGAGGCTGACATAGGAAAGCAGAAATATGAGCTGGAGTGTGCACTGAGGCAAACAAATTGAGGTTTATGCCCGTGGTGTCAATAGAACTATGGGATCAACAATGAGTATTCCGGCTCATGGAATCTAATCTTGCATTGCCAGACTTTTCCCTATTGGAAAAGTCTTTTTCTACAACTTGCACATTTACGTCCTTTTTTTGCAGATGCATGTAAACATGAGCATGCTAGTTTTTTACAGTTTACTGTATGGTTTGAAAAGGAAACTCTGGATGTGCTCTTCCCTTAACAGCACAATGGGTAACTAAAGCACAGAGAATTTACAACATTCTATCACTATCCTGTTCATATTATAATTGTATATTGTTGGTAATAAAATAAACTATAGAAAGTGATTACAATTATCACTGCACGTTTTTGAACACCCACAATGAGAAACAAGTTTAAAAGGTTTACTGTTAAATAAATGAGAACAAAATAACACTACTGTATTAATATCATCAAGGATTTTTGCCTATCTAAAAGGAATATGACGGTCTCAAATAACCCAATGATAGTCATTGTCGGACATTGCATTTAAACTGAAACTGAAAAGTGAATGAACGGTCGGTTAACTGCAGCGTTTTGCTAGCTGGTTGTTGAACTCAACCGAACGCGTCTTATTTGAGATTAATCAGATATAGACAACATAGACGTGAATGCACACATGAACATCGTGCTAGTATGATCTTGATGTGGATGCGCTCTTTCTTTAACAGCGTGCTGAAAAGCTACCAAAAGTTATAAATGGAGAATAGAGGATATGTATGAAAACATAAATCAATCTCTGCACTTACGATTGTAAGAGCGACAAACGAGATTTTTTTTAGCAATAGCCTTTGTGCAGTTTTATTCTCTCCCAGGATCACAGATCAACTACGACACCTATACTTGACATCACACATGCTGCGATCATGCTGCACACAGTATGAAATCAATGCTAAAATGATTTATCACGCAGCCCTAAACTGTACTCTTTACCTGGATGTCATTAGAGAAAAACGCTTAGTGAAACTTAACCTTTATCTCAAATACTTTCTCGTATTTGACATTGCCATTCAATTCACTGTTTCAATACTGTTTGACCTTCATGGCTGAATACACAAAACTCCCAACACAATGTGCCTTAATCTCAATAAGACTAAATACCTCACTTTGGACTTCAGATGACCTTAAGTAGAACAGAGACAACTGTTTTTACTACCTTGTTTTTCAAATTATGTCCATTTTGTTGTTCTGTGACGTGTGCACATTTTATTCTGATGTACTGTGCATATTAGTGGAAAATAATTAAATTAATTGTAAAATGAGATCCAGCAGGAGTAAGAATTCCTCATAGAGCAAGAAAACAATTAGCTGTTAATTAAGAGCGAAACACCCACATGCAAAAGGAAAAAGTAAACATGGGGGAAATATCCTGACCCGTTCAACATTTTACCAAAAAAGGCAGTGAAGACATCATTAAAGTAATCATTGTGACTCCAGTGTAGGGGTGGGTGATATGGCAAAAAGATCATAGATTTTTTTCAGGAAAATTACGATTCATGATTTTATCAAAAAAAAAATCCATGTTGGTTTTACTATTTTGCAAGTGACTTAGTAGAATGTCTAAAGTAGACTATCAAAATAAAGTGTAACCTGGTCTATTTCAATGTCTGAACAGCTAATTTCGCCAAAAGGCAACAAGTTTGCCATGTTTGAGACAAATATGATCAAATCAATGCTCCACTAAAGTTTAGAAAAGACAATGGCCTGTGGGATTTGTGAGATAATAATTAGAGTCCTGCACTCTCCGAATCACAAAGCTCTCAAAGAGCCATTTTTAGACATGAAACATTTAACTAAACACATTTCTAGAAGAAATGGAAAGAATCGTAGTAACCACAAACTCACATATTCATGCTAAAGACATAAATTGGAGTAAAATGTGTGCTTTAAAAGACTGAACAATTTTATCCTCAATGGGCATATTATATTATCAAAACTGAGACCAAGACAAAAAAATACTTCATCCTGAATCTTATATGAAAACTCACAAATATATACTGATATGTAAGAGAAATACTACAGTAATAGCAGCGGGAATGCTCAACAACTGTTAAGGCTTTAAATAACCACAATCGTCCACTGCTTTAGCAATGTAATGAGGTCTGGTTACATAAACAGGGGGGCTTGTGGGTAAATCCACAAAACAGACTGTTGTGTTGTCAGAGGGAGGACACACTAAGATATGTTACCATCACCAGAAGTTTCTGTGAGAAAGCAATTCCACTGAAGAGGAATTTATATCACCTGTGTTTACTTCTCATGATGCTTTACTTTAATAATACCAATGAAATATACATCACAGTTTCTGTTTAGCATGCATTATTTTGGTGTAGAAATACTATGCAAACATGTTGTTCAGTAAAATGGAATAATGAGCTTTTGAGTCAACAGCAGAGGTGACAAAGGGTGAGAGAGGTGGAACACAAAAGCAGGTGACCGGGCAGTTATTTGTTTTCATTTCCTGGTTAACGTTACTCTCTTCTCATGTAGCTTTTATACCAACAAGCCCAAAAAATGCCTCGTCAACATTTTTTTTGGGAGTGTTATAGACCAAGTCGATCAGATTTGTAATGCAAGTAAAACCAAAAACTTCAGAATTTCCCAAATCAGTATTTGGGTAACGTTACTAATTTATGCAAGTCCTCTAAATGTGTATACTCTTTTTTATCATCCCTGTGCAGGATGTCCAGCCTTAAACTCCCACTTAATTAAACTCCCAACTCATTTCCGGATACTTTCACTCTAAATAAAAATAGTTTAATGAGAGATTTGATGTGTGGCTTAAATATAAGGTGGTCAAGGTAGTTTAAAAGTGAAAATGCTCGAATAGGCACACTATATGAACCATCATCTGTCTAGATAGATAGATAGATAGATAGATAGATAGATAGATAGATAGATAGATAGATAGATATGATAGATAGATAGATAGATAGATAGATAGATAGATAGATAGATAGATAGATAGATAGATAGAGATAGATGGTTGATGTTGTCACTTATTGTTACATCATATTAAAGAGGTTGCTATATCATTGAAATCCGTGAAAACACTCACCCTACAGGTCTGATGGTAGCGTCTCCCAAATTCATCTGTCATAAACTAAATCCGTTTTGTATCAACGCAGTTCACTCGTACGTCCAGGCTGGGGACATTGGTATACCTCAAAAACATTCGAGTGTCACCTTTAAAGAAAGAACATGAAAATACGCTTTAGCAGAACAAGGATAAAACTCTTTTAAAAAACACAGCTGAACAGCATCAAGGTGTCACGGTCAAAGAATAACTCTTACCGAAATACAGAAATACATTTACCGCAGTCTGGACAAGTGTTTGGTGTATACAGTAGCCTACGTTTACACACTTATAAGGAAAACAAATGAAGGCATTCAAATGTTTCACTTGCCACAACAGACTATCGTAACACTAAAAAGTTTAACGCAGATTGCCATGAAAAGTTAAGCGCCAAAGCAAAACGAATATCCCCAACGAAATATCTCTATAATATAAAACACTGAAATACTTACGTGGATTCGGCTTCTTCTAGGAAGACAAAAACGGCACAGGAGTTCTGGACTGACTCTATTCTAATCCGTCCACCAGGCAGCGCCGTTCCCGCGGCTTCTCGAGCCCGCGCTCAACTGTAGCCTGGAATTCTGAGCGCGAGAGCGCGCCCGATAGAATAGTATTGATAAGTGAGAGAACAGTGCGCACGAGAAAACAATATTGATACAATGAGACTGTCAATGAATGACTCTCTCTCACCACCTAAAAACGAGTATCTGAAGGTCAGTTCGTATTAGTGTGACTGCCAGTGTGTTGTTTTTTTGTCATTACCGATTTTAATTGTCTTTATAAAAAAACATAAATCAATTCACGTAATTGTCAGTAGTGTTCTTGTAATATCAATGTGTAATTGCTAATGAAAATATGGGATTTTACTGTGGTAACCGTTAAGCTGCAACAAAAGCCATCACTTAATATTCAAATGGTAGTAGGCTACTCCCAGCGTCCCTAGCGTTTGTTTTTCTTTTGCGGTCTCACTGGTTGGCTACTGGCCGTTCGTACTGGCCCTCTGTCTATTTAAGCAGGATTCTCGGATACGTAGGTCAAAACCATATCAAAGTCAAACTCGGGAATAAAATTCTCTCATGCCGATGCTAATCTATGTTTAGGACGCATTACAGTTTTCTATTTATGCATAAGTTTGAAAAAATATTATATTACAAATGAAAGGACAGCAGCATTCCGTCTGTTGATTTAATCATCCAGCTGCCTGCTGAACAATTGGTTTCCGACCTTTTTACAACTGTCTTCCCAGAATGACAGCTCCCTTTGCACCGGAACCCTGGGCGTTGTAACACTTAAATAAGTGTAGTTGTAAAAGTTAAAAGAAGATACTTAAAATACTGGAAAATCAATGTGCAATTTTACAAAGTAAAAGCTAGTTCAAGCTTTAAATAGTACAATATTTTTTAAACACATGTGATAAAGTGTTTAAATATGTGTGTGCTAAATAGGCTATAATCACGTATCATAGGCTATATGCCTATTGCACTTACGTCCAAATTTCAAAATAATTTAATGAGGCAGACAGCAGTGTGATATTTTTTAATGCCATTCATAAACATAGTTTAGTTTTTGGTGAGATGAAGTCCCGCCTGTGGGAGGTCCAGGAAATAGCACCTCCTTTGCGTTGTAAAGCTTTTTGACAGACGGGATCACACAAATTTCACATATTCAGCTATCATTACCAAGAAACATGACAGAGGACAGTGGGACTGTGTCTGGTAGGTCATGCTGTCTTTTTAGTCGTGTAATTATGCTACAAAATATATTGTTATAATAAGTTCATAATACGTTTTTATAATTAGGGCAGATTTATTTTATAATTATTATTAGCCTATTGTGATTTTTGTTACTGCATTCATTAAAATTGTATTAATTATTTGTTAAAAAGTTAACCATTAAAAAAATTTAAAACACCATGATTATGATATGCATTTAAACATTAAAAAGTGAACATGATTTCAACATCTAGACGTCAGTTTACAATCGTGATGCTGAACACGATCGTGCTATGACCAGTAGATGTCATGAAAGCACAAATTAAAATTCAAGTCTGTTACAAGTTCCTGCTTGTGGTGTCATTTTATTTTGTCTGCCTTCATACCTAAAGAAATGTACAGATTACAGAAAATATTATAATATTGTACTATTATAATTAAATGATATGACTTATCATTGTGTTCTTTGTGTGCCCTCCAAGCTTTGCCAGAAAGCTATGGTGACTACTATAACCAAGTAGAGAATACTGGAACCCCATGCAACAATGGCAACGCGAAGGCCTTCAGTGAGGTTTTCCTTCCCACTCTGTACAGCATAGTTTTCATTGTTGGCTTCATCGGAAACGGTCTGGTAGTGTGGGTGCTGATCAGATACCGTCAGAAATCCAATATGACAGACGTGTGCCTCTTCAACCTCGCCCTATCTGACCTGCTCTTTCTTGTGTCGCTCCCTTTTTGGGCTCACGGTGCCATAGATGAGTGGATTTTCGGCAAATTCATGTGCCATACCATAACAGGTTTCTTCATGATAGGCCTCTATGCCAGCATCTTCTTCATGGTCCTAATGACATTGGATCGCTATGTCGTCATCGTCCATGCCCACAGTCTCTTTTCCAGAAATCGGTCTGCGAAAATGGGTTTGATTCTGGCCTCAATTGTATGGGTGCTCAGTCTGTTTTCATCCCTGCCTAATATTATTTTTGCCAAAGAGAAAAATGATTCAGGCAGTCAAAACATCCTGTGGAACCGATTTTCCTGCAGCTACAGGCTGGATGTCATTTACTTACCTTCAGATGAACTTCCTGAGCTTGATTATTCCCTTGATTATTATGAGCTTTTGCTATTCCCGGATCATCCCCACTCTGCTCAGCATAAAATCACAAAAAAGACACAAAGTCATCCGACTCATACTGGCCGTGGTGGCAGTTTATTTCCTCTTCTGGACTCCATACAACATTGTCATGTTTCTCATGTTCCTGCAGAGGAAAGGTTACTTGCTTTCTTGCGTTTGGCATACTAATATGAGCCTCGCCATGCAGTGGGTGGAAACTATCGCCTTAAGCCACTGTTGCCTCAACCCTATCATCTACGCTTTTGCTGGACAGAAGTTCAGAAGAGCAGTTCTCAAAGTCCTAAAAGATCAGTTTCCATTTTGCTTCAGCCATTGCACAAATTTGTCTCGACAGTTATCTGAACGCAGAAGCTCAGTCTTCTCCAGGTCTTCTGAGTATTCCTCGACACAAATAGCATAGAACAAACTTTTGTTCCCCCAGAGAGTTGTTTTCATTCTGAGTAGCTTATATTTTTACCTTCCCTAAGTTCCCCTTTTTATTGAATGTATCGAGTTTTTCTTGAAAGTTGTCTTTGTTCTGTTTTTGACACTTTTGTTTGACAATAACCATGTTAAGTATGAGAATGCAGAACTTGACTCTGTTGCTATGTTCTTCCCTGTGCATGTATATTGCTTATATTTGCAAATGATACAGAAAATGGTTTTGATATATAAACCCACTGTTTTTGCATCAGGGGTTAAAAAAACAAAAAAAATGAAATCTTTCTTGAAATACATTTAGCATGTATTTTATGTTTTGCTTCTAATTTTTTTTAGTGCTAAGTGGTTTATAATAAAGTTTATAATAAAAAGTTTATAATATGGTTTATCGTTTATAATAAAGGATTATTAATGAATGCATTGTCCTGATTGCACTAGCCTATGTATTTAAAGTACTATACAGAGGGGGGGGGGGGGGGACTTTACAGTTTACCTAAATAAATGACTCTATATTTTTTATAGAAGATACCAAACTCTTGAGGTTAAATTCCTTAAAATATTTATGATGGGAATTGTGATGTGTCATATTATTATTTATCTTATTTATGATGTTGGTGGTAGTGGTAGTGGGGGTGGGGGGTGGGGGTTTGGGGTAACAATCTGTCCGTCACAGAGAGGAAGTTTGACGCATAGCTGTAAACCACATCTGCGTAAGTGTTTATCTTTCTATGAAACATGTGGAGGCATATTGTGCGTGCCAATTCACACTTATGCATTGTTCTAAGCCATTTTTGTAGTGTAAAGAGTTCACTGGAGAAAACAAAAAGTGTAAGCACTTTAAATACCCAGATAATGCTCTTAATTGGGGGTGGGGGGTTATACACTTGCAGTTGCAGCTTTATTTACATACAGCAGGAAGAGAGGGGCTATCAGACTTCAGTGCTGGATGACAAAATAACCTAGTAAATCTCTCAAACAAGACGGGGGAGTACATATAGTGCAGTGTTTAGAGCATCATTTGGGACACACAACTACAGTTTGCAACAAGATGTTAACACAACACAAGAATGTTAAGTTTGTGGCCGTTTGTTTAATGATACTCCCACTTTCTAAGACTTCTCCTTTTAAAGCTGCCTGCTGTGTTGTTCTCTAAACAAAACAATTCAACAATTTTCAATATTCATAGGTTTCATCAAAGGAAAGTGTTTGAGGTTAGTCATTCATTTTAGATAAATGGGAATTTGGTTGTATTGTGATAGACAATGTGGGCAACCACTTTAATGGGGGGGGGGGGGGGGGGTATTATTGTGGCAAGGTGCATTACAAGCTCTGTTTGCTGCTTGATACTGAATAAGATGAAAGGTTTCTTTTGCTGCTAGATCAGTGCAGATAAGTTTGCGAGATCAACCACTAGATGATGTTCCAACATCCTCTATCACAACATGTGCTCTGCAGAAAATGTACAAACAAGTCAAGGCAAGGCAAGTTTATTTATATAGCACTTTTCATACACAATGGTAATTCAAAGTGCTTTACATAGAAGAAATTAACAGTTTAAACAGTTTAGAATAAAAAATCAAATAAAATACAGTACAAACAGTCGGACAACCAGTGGCACAGTGCTCATTCAGTAAATGCACAGCTAAACAGAAGTGTTTTGATTCTGGATTTGAATGTGACTACTGTAGGAACACATCAGGGGCCGTATTCACAAAGAATTTTATCTTACCACTATGGACCTCAATACATTGCCACTATGGACCTATAACTTACCACTATGGACACTCAATACAATGTATTGAGGTCCATAGGCCTAAATCGCACTAAAATATTTTAGCTAGGAGTTTTCTCTTAAAAGTTATTCACAACGCCTTTCAGACCTACTCTTAGTAAGGAAAAATGACAACTCCTAAACTAAGAGTGAGACTTCGTTGCTATGGATGACGTCAATTCTCATGCACGAGCTTCCTCGCAATGATCACGGTGATTGGTTGTTAGATGACAGGGCCATCATGCGGAACGACACTCGGTTACTAACGTAACCTCGGTTCTCTCTAGAAGAGGGAACGAGTGTTGCGTAAGCTAGCTTACGCTACGGGAAAACCCCTTTTCTCGAGAATACTGAAGCCAAAAAATGATCCTTTAATTTTCTCATATTTAAAACGCATGCTTGCACAGAGCAGACCTAGAATAGGCAGCTCGTGCGCCTATTGGCTGCTCTGTGGCAAGATGCTGCAACCTATCGGTGGACTGGGAGTGACGTCAGCACCAATAGCAGCGCGGGTGCCCGAGTGCGTCACGTCCCGCCAGAATAGGCGTGGCTTACCTCTATATAAGCCCGGTCCAGATAGGGTGTTCTTTGGTTTTTCACACTGAAGCGAAATAAGAACGCAGCATTAACACGGCCGGGTTACGCAACACTCGTCCCCTCTTCTAGAGAGAACCGAGGTTACGTTAGTAACCGAGTGTCGTTCTCTTACGAGAGTACTCTCGTGTTGCGTAAGCTAGCTTACGCTACGGGAACCCAGTTTAAAGCGCCGTGTATGCTGAGACCATTCACATTAAGTCCGAGGGGCGTGCCCGGGAAACACATAATGGTGAAGATATGTGGGTCAACACAAAGTGAACCCTAACACGTATTTATCATATGGTGACACCTCATATGTATAAGGAAGTGCTTAACACAGTATAACAGTCATCATGTATGACAAGCTCATACAGACAACACTTTGGCCTGCAACGCAGGGACCTCCAGGTTATAAAATCTTATAAATGTAGACGGGGAGGCCCAGCCTGCCACTCTACAAATATCATGGAGTGAAACCCCACTAGTCCAAGCCCACGATGAAGCCATACTTCTAGTAGAATGGGCTCGAACACCTAAAGGGCATTGAAGGCCTTTAGACCTGTAAGCCAAGGCGATAGCATCAACTATCCATCTGGAAATGCTCTGTTTCGAGGTAGCTAGCCCCTTAGTGCGGCCACCAAACGAAACGAACAGTTGCTCCAACTGCCTGAAGGCAGCAGTACGTTGAATGTAAACTCTTAAAGCCCTGACCGGGCAAAGAACGTTTACATCGCCGTCACTGTCAGTTCCCGGAAGAGCTGACAGGGAAATGACCTGCGCTCTAAAGTGAGCATAACTTTAGAATCATTAGGCCCAAATTCCAAACACGACGCACTTACAGAGAGCGCGTGCAAGTCGCCCACTCGCTTCACTGAAGCGAGAGCCAAGAGAAAAATGGTCTTGAACGAGAGACACCGCAAGTCCACAGACTGCAGGGGCTCAAAGAGACCACCCTTCATGGCCTCCAGGACCGTGGAGAGGTCCCAGGCCGGAACCATGGGAGGTCGCGGAGGGTTCAACCTCCTAGCTCCTCTAAGAAAACGAACAATAAGGTCGTTTTTCCCCAGAGGCTGACCATGCAGAGTTTCTGAGAACGCTGTAATGGCTGCAACATACACCTTAAGCGTGGATGGGGACCTGCCCTCATCCAAAAGCTCTTGGAGGAAGGAAAGAACTTCCGCAACGCTACAGCGCGGTGGGTCTAGGTTTCGGGCCGAACACCAGCCAGAAAACACTGACCACTTAGATGCATAGAGCCGTCTCGTAGAGGGTGCTCTCGCTTGTGTAATTGTACTCAGCACCCCGGCCGGGAGGTCAGTGGGTATCCGTTGACCACCCATACATGCAGTGCCCACAAGTCGGGGCGCGGCTGCCAAATCGTGCCTCTGGCCTGAGAGAGGAGATCCTTCCTCATGGGGATCGGCCACGGAGCTGTGCGCGTGAGCTGCATCAGTTCTGAGAACCAAACGTGGTTCCTCCAGAACGGCGCCACTAGGAGCACAGAGCACCTGCATTCCCTCACTCGCTTGATTACCTGTGGTAATAGTGCGATCGGGGGAAACGCGTACAGCGGGCCGCTGGGCCAGTCGCGGGCCAGCGCATCCGTGCTCTTCGTGAAGAATTATTGGACAGTGCGCGTTCTCTGCTGATGCAAAGAGAAACGACCTTCGCTCTGCCGAACATATCCCACAGTAATTGGACTGTTTGGGGGTGCAGAGACCATTCCCCTGGGGGAACATTGTCTCTTGACAGCCTGTCCGGGCCCACGTTCTGCAGTCCCGGCACATGCGCTGCTGCGAGGGACCCTAAATTGAGATGGGACCAAATCAGCAGGCGTTCCGCCAGCGCGTGCAAGCGTCGCGATCTGAGACCGCGCTGGCGATTTATGTAGGACACCACCGCCATGTTGTCCGTACGGACTAGAACGTCCTGGCCCTTTAACAAGGGGAGAAAATGTTCTAGGGCGTTCACAACTGCTATCATCTCTAGGCAGTTTATGTGGAGACGGCCCTCCCGAGCCGTCCAGTGGCCGTAAACCGGCCTGCCCTCGTACAGGGCGCCCCAACCTGAGTTGGAGGCGTCTGTCGAGATAACCTTCCGTGACGAAGTCGTTCCCAGAACGGTGCCGGCCTGGTACCAGTCTGACACCCTCCAAGGTCCCAGTGCTGTGACACAAGCCTGGGTCACCCTGACGCGAAAACGACCGGAAGTCCATGCTCGTCGCGGGGCTCGCGTTTTCAACCAGCGCTGGAGGGGGCGCATGCGCAGCAGACCCAACCGAAGCACTGCCGAGGCTGAGGCCATAAGACCTAGCATCCTCTGGAATTCTTTCAGAGGAAAAACACAGCCGACTTTGAAGGACGCCGCTGAGCGCTGTATCTGCAGCGCGCGCTGTGACGTCAGCCGTGCTGTCATAGACACGGAGTCTAAGTCTGTCCCCAGGAAGGAGATCTTCTGACTGGGATACAGCGAGCTCTTGGTCCAGTTGATTTGGAGACCCAAGTCTCGCAAGTGACTGAGTAATAAAACCCGGTGGGCTATTAGTTCTGATTCTGACTGGGATAATAAGCCAGTCGTCCAGATAGTTCAGTATGCGCATCCCCCGTAATTTCAGGGGGGCGAGCGCCTCGTCTATGCACTTCGTAAAAGTACGGGGTGCTAGAGACAGGCCGAACGGCAGGACGGTGTATTGATAGCTCTGACCCTCGAAGGCGAATCGTAAGAAAGGCCTGTGACGGGGCGCTATTTGAATCTGAAAATAAGCATCTTTCAGATCCAGAGAAATAAACCAGTCCCGCGGGCGAATCTGCGCGAGGATCTGCCTGGTCGTGAGCATTCTGAACGATCTCCTCATCAGCGCTTTGTTTAAACGCCTGAGATCTAGGATGGGTCTGAGACCGCCATCCTTTTTGGGGACAAGGGAGTACCTGCTGTAAAACCCGGACTGGCTGAGATTCAGAGGAACGGTTTCTACAGCCCCTTTCTGCAGCAGTTTCGCTATTTCAGCACGCAGCAGATGTGCAACATCGCCTTGTACTGTAGTTTCGACCCTGGTTGTGAAACGCGGGGGTCTGTGAGCGAACTGCAGTAAATAGCCCCGCTTTATGGTGTTTAGCACCCATTTGGACACATTCGGAATCATTTCCCACGCTTTTAGCCGTAAAGCTAGAGGAAGGATGACGCCCAGGCTCTGAACGGTGCGTGTATGTGACACACATCTCGCAGCGCCCGTCAGAGGGCGCGCGCTTATAGAGGCGCGCACGCTCTCTACACACAGAGCACAGTCTGTGTTTATTAGAGATACCTCTGAGTAAGTGTTTGCGGTGGGGCAAACAGTGTTTAACGGTAGAAGTGAGCACTGGGGGGTGGGCACATGTACTACCTTTGAAACACGGGGGGCGTGAGCCTTTAATGATGTGGGCCGTGTATGAGTGAGTGTCACTGGACGGGCCGTGCTTATGTGTAGGGGTGGGCACTGAGAAGTGGGCACATTTCCTACATTTAAAACACCCTCGGTGTGAGCCGGAAAAACAGACATAATGCTCTCTTTGAGATTTATCTGGGTAGCCGTGAAAACGGCTTTTGTGTGCAGGCGAGCGGGTAACGTAACAGGCTCGTTGGCTGCGAAATACACTACTCCAGCCGCCTCCGTCGAGGGAGCTGTGAGAGCGATGCGTGCTGCTTTCAATGGCGGTCCGGCCGCGGCGAGACTCGCGCATTGTCGCTTCCTGAGCGCGGTCAGGAAGTCTTAGGAGGCTCGGGGTTCAGCACGATCTTTGGTCGGGGTCCCCTGGGGGGAGGCGGACCCTGGCGGCTACCAGAGCGTGCGCGCTGACGGCTGTTTGCAGGGCGGCGACGCTGAGAAGCTGGCGGCTGAGGAGGCGGCGGCGCTGAGCTTCGTGCAGGCGGCTGTTTCGGGCGACCTGCAGCGGAACTAGAGCGCCTCGGGATGAAGTGTCGCATGGCTTGTGACGTCTTCTGTACCTCCGTGAAGCGTTCAGTGAAGCCCTTGACTGCTGGGCCGAAGAGGCCGTCAGAGGATACTGGCGCGTCGAGGAAAACAGCTCTGTCAGCCTCCTTCATATCGGACAGAGTGAGCCACAGGTGTCTCTCGGTCACGGTAAGAGACGCCATGCTGCGACCGACGGCCTGGGTGGCAGACTTAGTAGCTCGCAAGGCTAAATCCGTAGCGCTTCTCAGGTCTCTGAAGTTCTCAGGCGTCGAGCCCGCCTCGTCCATGGTGCGGAGAAGGTTGGCTTGAAACACCTGCAGCACGGCCATACAGTGCAGTGCTGACGCGGCTTGACCGGCGGCGGCGTAGGCGCGACCGATCAGCGACGAAGTAACCCTGCAGGGCTTCGAAGGCAGTACTGGCTTCGACCGCCATCCAGCAGATGGTGGGCAGAGGTGCGTGGCCACCGCTTCCTCGACCGGCGGGATGTACAGATAGCCCCTTTCCTTCGCGCCGTCGACAACGGAGAGCGTGGAGGAGGAGGGGCGAAGCCTCGCGGAGAAAGGCGCCTTCCAGCTCTTGACTAGCTCCTCGTGGAGCTCCGGCAGAAAGGGGATGGGCCTAGCGATAGGAGACGAGCGGCGGCCCGTGAGGAAGCAGCCATCCAGCCGGCTGCGTGCGGGCTCTTCGGGTGAAGACCACTCGAGGCCGAGGTCCCCTACGGCCCTGGTAGTGAGGCGGAGAAGCTCAGTGTGCAGACTCGTCCGCACGTCGCCGGGCTCAAGCAAGGAAGGGGCGGGGCCGGTTTCGGGGCCCGACCACCCTTCGCTACCCGAGGCGGCAAGTGAACAGATGTCTACATCCGCGTCGTCCCCCTCGGAATCCGGATGCACGACGGGGGCGCTAGGCTGACCGGCCGTGATCGAGCAGGGGGAGTCGGAGAGCGAGGCACACGGGGAAAGCGCCGGTGTGCAGACGCTCGTGATGGTAGCCTCAGGCATCCTCTGTGAACGACGCTTTTTACGGCGCGGCCCAGAAGAGAGGAGTGGAGGTGCAGGATCCACATTGAAGGTGGCGAGTCGAGCCCGCAGGGTCGACACAGCCATGTCGTCGCATTCCGGGCAGCCGCCCACGGAAAGCGCGTGGTCCGCATGGTTTCGTCCCAGGCAGGAAATGCACAAGATGTGGCGGTCCCCGACGCTGAGGGGGGCTCGGCACGAGCCGCATTTGGAAAAAACGAGGCATTTGAAACAACGCCTCTTTGCTCTTTTAGAATGTTTAGAGAGAAGTAAAGTGAAAGGATACGGGCGCCGGATAGCGCAGCAGGTACGGCGGTGAAGCGGCGAAGGCGGCTTCCAACTGCAGTGCAGAGGGCTCGTCCCGCTGAGATGCTTGATTCGACGGCGCAGGCTTCTCTGGAGAGTCAGCGATGTGAATACTTCGCTGAAGTGGAGAAAAATCAAAGAACACCCTATCTGAACCGGGCTTATATAGAGGTAAGCCACGCCTATTCTGGCGGGACGTGACGCACTCGGGCACCCGCGCTGCTATTGGTGTTGACGTCACTCCCAGTCCACCGATAGGTTGCAGCATCTTGCCACAGAGCAGCCAATAGGCGCACGAGCTGCCTATTCTAGGTCTGCTCTGTGCAAGCATGCGTTTTAAATATGAGAAAATTAAAGGATAATTTTTTGGCTTCAGTATTCTCGAGAAAAGGGGTTTTCCCGTAGCGTAAGCTAGCTTACGCAACACGAGAGTACTCTCGTAAGAGAACATAACCGGAACATAACACGCAACACATCATGGAATTACGACATCTAAATATGTCTGTGTCCTACACAAAATAATAATAGTAATGTCATCGAAATGCATATCATGTTTTTGCAGGCCCCAGTGAAGTGTAATTCTAAAAAGGCAGAGAGAGAGAAAAAAAAGTTGTGGATGAAATTAAATTAAATCAAAGTAGCCTAATACCCTAATGAAAACCGCCACTTGCCTAATATGAAAAACGACACTTGCATTAACACTTTGCATTGACACATTAATTGACATCCTATTAGTCCTATTGAAGTAATGTAAAAGTTGAATGACGGTGGATTATGAATTCGCCAAAAACGCAAAAGTAAGCCCATAACGCAGGATCAGTTATGTTGTGTTCACAACGAACGTGAATAGATCGTCAAATAGGCTACGCGTCTAGTTAGACGCTTGAACATTCGCTCGAGTTCAAATTTTTCAACTTGCGTGGAAGACATTCGCGGCAAGCGTTGCCCAATTCGCGTCATTCGCAACGCCCGGCGCGAATGATGCGTCTATTCACGTCTTTGCATTGACTTTGTATGTAATCTACTCTTTGTATGTAATCTACTTTGTATTTAATCAACAATTAAATTCGCGTTCGGTGTGAACAGACCATTACTGCTGCTGGCCCAGTTGGTGCTGGAAAAAAAAAAACATAATAAAAGGGAAATTCGGTACAGGGATATCATCAAGCAAAACTAAGCGTGAGAATGGGAGAGGATTTGTTTGCAGATCAATGCAGCATTCCCGCTTGTGTCGTGGACCCCGGACGACTGCGAGAGGCGGTGGTGTGCGCTACAATCCTTTGTGAATGGGTCTTAGTGAGTTAGGAGTCCTCTCGACTTCTTTTAAGCTGTCCCAGACTTAGGTGCTACTTTTAGGGCTAAAATGCTTCAAGAATTACTCTTAGTGAAAAAAATTAGGAGTCCTAAAGTTAGGAGTGACACGCCCATTATTTTTAGGAGTTGCTCCTAAATTCGCCAGTTAGGAGCTACTTTTAACCTTAAAATTCTTTGTGAATACGGCCCCTGATCTCTTCTGGAAGCTGGTTCCAGCTGCAGCTGGCATAGTAGCTAAAAGCAGACTCTTCATGCTAAGAGTGAACCCTTGGTATTTCTAGCTGATGTGATCCTAATGATCTGAGTGATCTGTTGGGTTTATATTCAGTGAGCATATCTGCAATGTATTGAGGTCCATAGGCCATTGAATGATGTTCATATATTCTGGTTCTGCTGAGAATCCTGGCAGCAGCATTCTGTACGAGCTGCGACTGTCTTTTGCTCTTTTTGGGAAGGCCAGTGAGGAGTCCATTACAATAATCCACCCTGCTGGTGATGAAAGCATGCACAAGTTTATCTAAGTCTTTCCTGGAAAAACAGCATCTAATTATTGCAATATTTTTCAGGTGATAGTACGCTAATTGCTTTGACATGACTACTGAAACTAAGGTCTGACTCTAGAGACACACCAAGATTCCTGACTTGATTTTTAGTTGTTTGACCCCTAGAGTGAAGGTATGCGTTCACCTTGAGAACTTCATCTTTGTTTCCAAATGCAATAACTTCAGTTTTGTCTTTGTTTATCTGAAGAAAGTTTGATACATCCAACTGTTGACTTCATCAATGTCACATGTCAGTCGGGCTGTAATAGTTAGGCGATAGGGCTAAGTAGAGCTGTGTGTCGTCTGCATAGCTGTGGTAAGAGATTTGGTTCTTTCTCATTATTTGGCTCAGTGGGAGCATGTACAGGTTGAATAGGAGTGGCGCAAGAATTGAGCCTTGAGGGACTCCGCATGTCATGGATGTCCACTCAGACTTATGGTCTCCTATACTCACATAATAACCTCTCCCTCCTAAGTATGACCTGAACCATTTTAGGACTATCCCAGAAAGTGGACCCAGTTTTACAGCCTGTCAAGAAGTATGTTGTGATCGACAGTGTCAAATGCAGCACTGAGGTCGAGTAGTACAAGTAATGATAATTTGCCTTTATCAGTATTTAAGCAAATATCGTTTATTATCTTTATGATTGCTCTCTCTGTGCTGTGATGCAATCGGAAACCAGATTGAAAATTGTCAAAGCATCCATTTGAGCTTAAGAATTTGTTCAGCTGATTGAAGACAACTTTTTCAATGATCTTCCCTATGAAAGGAAGATTTGAGATCGGTCTATAGTTGTTTAATATGGTCTTATCCAGATTGCTCTTTTTCAGGAGGGGCTTGACAACTGCAGTTTTTGTGAGGCATTTACCCCTTCTAGGAGATGTGTGAGTTGATCTGTGAAGTGATCTGTGAAGTGATCTGTGAAGTGAAGTATAATAAGACTTCTCAAAATGTTATTAAAAGAACAGAAAAAAAAAGAATTAAAAAAAAATGTAAAAAGAATGAATTGTCACGTTTTGATGTGTTCTGTTAATGTTTTGAGATCTTGTTTCCCCCTGTCTTTGTGGTTTCTGGTTTAGTCCTGTTAAGTTTTCCCGCTCCTCGTTAGTGTTCAGTTTTCTCACCTGTGTTCTGTTAATTATCTCATTTGATTCAGTGTATTTAAGCCCTGTGTTTTCCCTGAGTGTTTGTCGATCGTCGTCCATGTGTGGTTGTGTGTAAATCCTGATTTCCTGGAGTTTTGTTCTTGTTTCATTTTTGGAAGTTTCATTTTGTTTATTAAACCTATTATATGGAAATTCCGTGTCCTCGTCTTCAGCACCTGCACAAACCCTGACAGAACGATCGACCCTAACAAAAAAAAAAAATGGAGAGCTGGAAGCAGGCCTTCGTAGGAACCCGGATGGCCATATTTCGTGGGACCCGTGGAGGTCGTAGTAGGGGATGTGACCGAGTTCAGGTGGTCCCGAGTCCAGTATGGCCTGAGCCCATTGCATGCACGCCAGAGCCTGACCCGTTTGCCGACCTTCCTGAGCTTCTTCCCCCAGAGCCTTCACCGCTGGTCCCGTCCAGCCCAGTCAAGCCTTCGCCGCTGGTCCCGTCCAGCCCAGTTGAGCCTTTGACCGTCACCTGCCCACCAGAGCCTGAGCCCGTCGCCTGCCCGCCAGAGCCTGAGCCTGTCGCCTGCCCGCCAGAACCTGAGCCCAGCCCCAAGCTCCCGAAATGCTGGTTCCGTCCAGTTCCGAGTCCCCTGATGTGCTGGTCCCGTCCAGTTCCGAGTCCCCCGATGTGCTGGCCCTGTCCAGTTCCGAGTCCCATGAAGCGGCAGAGCCAGAGCCAGAGCCCGTTGACCCAGAGCCAGAGCCAGAGCCCGTTGACCCAGCGCCAGAGCCAGAGCCCGTTGACCCAGCGCCAGAGCCAGAGCCCGTTGACCCAGCGCCAGAGCCAGAGCCCGTTGACCCAGAGCCAGAGCCAGAGCCCGTTGACACAGAGCCAGAGCCAGAGCCCGTTGACCCAGAGCCAGAGCCCGTTGACCCAGCGCCAGACCCAGAGCCCGTTGACCCAGACCCAGAGCCCGTTGACCCAGACCCCGTTGACCCAGCGCCCGTTGATGTCAAGTCAGTTCCCGATCATGAGCCTGTCCTCCCCAAGAAAATTTTGGGGGGGCGCCATACGCCTTCGCCGTGGCCGGCCAAAGATCCACGAAGGCCCGAAAAGATAACACCGCCATGGCCACCTGAAGGGTCTGCACCGCCATGGCCACCTGAAGGGTCTGCACCGCCATGGCCACCTGAAGGGTCTGCACCGCCATGGCCACCTAAAGGGTCCTCACCGCCATGGCCACCCGAGGGTCCCACAGCTCCGCCCTGGACGCCCGAGGGTCCCACAGCTCCGCCCTGGACGCCCGAGGGTCCCACAGCTCCGCCCTGGACGCCCGAGGGTCCCACAGCTCCGCCCTGGACGCCCGAGGGTCCCACAGCTCCGCCCTGGACGCCCGAGGGTCCCACAGCTCCGCCCTGGACGCCCGAGGGTCCCACAGCTCCGCCCTGGACGCCCGAGGTACAGTCTGCACCATCGTGGCCACGCCCACAGCCTGCACCGCCCTGGCCACGCCCACAGCCTGCACCGTCGTGGCCACGCCCACAGCCTGCTCCGCCTTGGCCACGCCCACAGCCTGCTCCGCCTTGGTCACGCCCACAGCCTGCTCCGCCTTGGTCACGCCCACAGCCTGCACCGTCGTGGCCACGCCCACAGCCTGCACCGCCGTGGCCACGCCCACAGCCTGCTCCGCCCTGGAGGCTTCCTGGACCTGCACCATGCCCTCGTCAGCCTCCAGGGCGCCCACCCTCCCACCCCTTTGGATGTTATACGGCGCGAGGACGCGCCTTCGGGGAGGGGGGAGGTAGTGTCACGTTTTGATGTGTTCTGTTAATGTTTTGAGATCTTGTTTCCCCCTGTCTTTGTGGTTTCTGGTTTAGTCCTGTTAAGTTTTCCCGCTCCTCGTTAGTGTTCAGTTTTCTCACCTGTGTTCTGTTAATTATCTCATTTGATTCAGTGTATTTAAGCCCTGTGTTTTCCCTGAGTGTTTGTCGATCGTCGTCCATGTGTGGTTGTGTGTAAATCCTGATTTCCTGGAGTTTTGTTCTTGTTTCATTTTTGGAAGTTTCATTTTGTTTATTAAACCTATTATATGGAAATTCCGTGTCCTCGTCTTCAGCACCTGCACAAACCCTGACATGAATACACAAATGACTACATATGAACACTTAATATTATTAATAATAACAAAAACAAGAACAAACAAGAACACACATTTCTGCACTTCATTATTCACTTTATCCATCTTATCCATCTTCCTCTTTATCTATCTTATCTTTTACCACAAGAGCCGACATGGCCATTTTTAACTTGAATGTGCGAACTTCTGGTGTGAGCTTATTTTCTTTCTTTTTTTAAATGTCTACATAAACACAGTGTGTTATGCTGCTTGATGTCGCAAACTGTATTTGTTTTAATATTATTTTAACTTCTTATCGTACTCATTCCCTGGTTTGTAGCACAAACAGTTTTCTATGTACTGCACATTTTTATTCTTCTAGTTATTAAGCTAAGGGCTAATGAATTATCTTTCAGGTTGAAAAGAAAAGTGGATAGCAAGTGAGAAAACATACAAACCTGAAAATATTATCATTGACTCACTTTCATTTCAAACCTGCATGACATTCTCTACTCTATGGAACAAACGAAGGTAAAAGTAGAAAAAAGGTTTTGACTGTTTATGTCCTCTCAGTTGCTGAAAGCAGGCAGGGCCCTGGATTGAGTCCAGGCTGAGTCAGGAGACCTTTCTGTGTGTAGTTTGCATGTTCTCAATGGGAGGCCTCGACCAACGTTTTGCAGGGGCTTGACTGTGCGTGGCCCATGAACAGGGAATTCACGAAATGTTTGAACTGGGGAGCTGGCAGTTATCATAGTGATAATATGGTTTGATTGTACATTGGAATTGGGAGCATGGTTGGACCTGATGTAACTCTAGAAGGCTTCAGACGACCAGCGACAGAGTGCTGGTTTTGAAACCAGAATCTTGTAACTGGATGGTTGGAGTCATCGACGAACAGCAGGTTGAATATGTATTTATGCTGCCTTCACATGCTGTCACAACATAATGGTGACACTGACAATCATCAAACATGCACATTTTTGGACTGCTTCCTGTTTTTTTTCAGAAACTTCTGCCCTCACCTGTGTTGCCGGTGTTCGTGAGGTTCAAGCAGCCAATTTTACAGCCAAAATTGTACTTGTAGCTTACACAAAGTGATAGTTTTGTGTCCACTCCGGGGAGTGTTTGCTATAGATCAGTTTGTGAAAAGTCTGCTTAAGTAGCCTTTAATGGAACCTGGTTGGAGGCCCTTGACACTGTTAAGGGGTGCGTTCCAGTCCAAAATTGTCCTGCCCTTACCTCGCTAACTTCCCTCCGTCTCGTTCACTCGGATGTACGTCATTGCTTACGTTGCATGAGTGCCCACTACTGGCGGAAACTGCAGTGGGTTGAACTGGAACGTCCTAAGCCCTTGATCACTTGGAATCAGCTATGGAGTTGATTTATCATTTTATTTTTTTCCCTTAAAGAATTTGTTTAATGCAGCATTCAACTGTATATATAGATATGTTTGGGTTGTTTTAAATAAATAAAAATATATATATATTATATCTATTAATTTATATTAATATAATATAATTTATATTAATATAATATAAATATGAATATTTAATTAATTATTGTTGTAGGAGTTGTTTGTGGTGGTGGTGATTAGAAGAGATCTGAGGTGATGTCACAATAGTGTTGCATTGTGGTATATGGAGGTGCCTGAAGTGTACATATGAAGTAGACTCGCTCCCTCTGTCAAAATCGAGTCAATAAACACATTCCTCGTCCACTTCACGAAGTGGAACGCACTTCAAAAGGGCGCCAGGGATTCCCCCAAGGGGAAGTGCTTAGGGAAGTTCGCAAGTGCGTGTCTAAAAGTAGACTTGGAACGCAGCCAGAGTAGAAGATAAATGAAGTGATGGAAAGAAGGGAAAAATTAGGAAATGGCAGGTTGTATAAGATAGAACATTGATGAAACACCAGCTGAAAGAGTTGTTGAGAAGAGGTTTTAACAGGGGATTTATGGGAAGATCAGCTCTGAATAATCAGGCACTGTGGTTGGGGTTGGATCCACCTCTGAAGCCAGCAGCTTGAATTTTTGGAAGAATTTATGATCTGATGTTATTCGCCACGGTTGGGGGTTACATCGCGACGGCATTCATATTCATATTCATTCTTTATTGTCCTCAATAGAGGAAATTTGTTTTTACAGACTGTACCAGGAGCAACATTCAACACATTCGGCGGGACGGGCAGTGGTGTTGCAGAGAAAAGAGTGAATGGAGATCGAGTTTGGAGGAGAGGGTTAGGAGGAAAAAGGGGCCAAGGCCATTTGCAGAGGCATCCTCCAGCTTGAGTCGACCCCTGGGAGCAGGGAGGAATAACAGAGGAGGGAAATGGAGGAGAAAAAAATTCTGTCAGGGCCTGTGCCGCAAGTGGAGGCATCCTCACATTAGAGTCTGCCCCTGGAGCTGGAGGTCATGGATAGGGAAGAGGGGAGAGGGTTAGAGATAGCGGAAGGAATAGGATGAATTGGATGCTGGAGTGAATTTAGGAGAGGAGATAAAAGACTGCAAATAGACATATGTATAGATATAGCTGGGGTTTATTCAGTCTGCGTGAAAACTGGATGTCTGAGAAAATCAGAGCTTGTCTTAATTGTCCATTTTTCTATGGCAGGGCTGGCTGGATAAGCCAGAGAATAAGAAGATGAGGATGGCGGATGTCTCGATGGCAGGGGCGAAGGTAGGCCACTCCATCTTGGCTTGCGGGGAGCAGATCGGATGTTAGGTGGAGAGAGATCAGACAGGAAGAGCTCAACTGTCAAGGGACAGGGGTGAGGGACAGCTATATGCTAGCTACATACCCAATCGGTCCAACAACAGTTTCCGATAAGCGGGTGAAGGTTTACTGTGTGCTACTGTCTTTTCCGTGTGGCAAAAGTAATTTGATTTCAATTAAGCTTTTATCTGACTCCATTTTATCACCTCGAATTTAGGTTAGAATGCCAATTAGTTACTGGTCATTTATATAATAGCAGTGGCGTGCCGTGCATTTCACACATAGGCCTTCTTTCCTACCTGAATTAATTACTTTTACTAGTGTTGCAGCGCAAATACTCTCTATAATTGTTGATTTTATTTTGCACCGGCAGGTATTGGGTTAATGCGGTGAGTTCGGAAAAGGCCGGCGAGCGAGTGAGTTCGGCTATGCGTTTGTGTACAATGGTTCTTGCGTTCCGATTATAAGTTCAGAAACGGACCCTTCCTTGACTTGTCGTTCAAGGGTTACAATAGTCCCTCTTCAGACGTTACAATAGTATGAATGGTTGAAAAAAACTCAGTTTCGATCATAAGAAAAATTAAGAAGAAAATAATATTCACCACGGGGAAAAAAGCATAGGCCTACTCACCAAAACTACTGATTATTTTTTACACAAAATCCATCCTTATTTCTTTCCTCAAGAAGACTTCAATTACTCTGTTGTAGAGGTTCTAACTGCGTTTCAGTTCCAACAATGTCGTTTCTGTTCCGTCATATTTCTAGCATAAGTTTTACTTCGCTTTAGGGCTGAGAGTGTCTGCTCGACAGAAGCAGTGGACACAGTCACCGCAAAACATGACGATGTGTAAAGCTGCCCCATGCTCTCACACAGAGTTTTGAACGAAATCAATGAGATCAGCGGGACTTTTGCCTTCAAAATCATTCGTGGCATAACTTACATTAGTCAGTTCTGTTTTTACCATAGGTTTTTACCCGGACAGATTGAATAGAGGCTGTTACTCTGCGTTTAGCTCAGGCTGAATAAGGGATTTTTTTCCGGTAACCTGCTGGGGGTCGAGGAGGGAAAGAAACATTAATTTGTGGGCTGAAAAACTATTAAATCTACAGGAATATATTTTAGTTTACGCAGTTCGCTACAGATGCATTACATTAAACAGATGTGACTCGCCTTATTTAGGTTGGTCGAGCGACATTTTGCTGTCCTAAACGGAAATTCCTTTATTGTCTTTACATCCCAAGTACACTTGAATTAGTGCCAAATATTAGGAACTCTAAAATTGCAGTTGGTGGGCCCTATATGCTCCATTTAAAACTGGATGTTAGTCCATTACTAATCTGATGCAGATGTGCGGTAACATGGATACAACGTAGTCTACCAAAGTTAATGGTAGACTACGTTGGTACCAAATGGTACCAAAGCTGGCTGTCGCCATCCTCTGATCTCTTCAAGGAGACCTGTGACTCTCATTGTTTGTTACAGCTGATTAATTCAAAAACCCGGATGAATCTTAAGGACTTGGACAGATCTACCTTATTGGACTTAATTTTAACCAATGCACCCCACAGATATTCAGCATCTGGAGTCTTTTGCAACGACATTAGTGATCATTGTGCAGTTGTTTGTGTGAGAAATTGTAAAATTCCTAGAAACCCACCACGTTATTTTTTAAAAGATTTTTTAAGCATTTTAATGAACAAGCTTTTTTACGCGATCTCTACTTTAGTGATCTGGGTGCAGTTTCCAGTATGCCTGATGTTACATTGGCTTGGGATTATTTTAAATTGATATTTCTATCAATTTGTGATAAACATTCTCCAGTCAAAAGATTTAGGATAAGTGGTAAAAATAACCCTTGGTTTAAAGATACCGTTTCCACCTCCATAAAACTGAGGAATGCTGCTTGGGTTAAGGCTAAGAAATCTAACAATCCCTAGACTGGATTACTTACAGAGCTTTACGAAATAAATGCACAAAATTAATCAAAAGTGCAAAACGTGATTATTATTTGTCTTCCATAAATGAAAATATAAATAATCCCACAAAGTTCTGGAAATTAATTAAGTCAACTTCAGCACCAAATCAATTATTTAAATTTCCAGAGCATTTGAATATTAATCATACCGTAGTCAAGGGCAGAGAAGTTATAGCAGATACTTTTAATAACTATTTTATTTCAGCAGGCTCCACGTCTGATGCCATTAATTCAGGTGTTAATACCTTGGATGCTGATCCTATTCAATACTGCCCATCAGAATCTTTTAATTTTGCACCCATAACCATTGCGCAGGTTCACAATGCCCTAACGAATTTAGACATAAAAAAAAAGGCAGGATTCGATCAAATTGAGCCTTATTTTCTAAGAGTGGCAGCTGATCTCGTAGCAGAACCGATAGCCTCTATATTTAACTTAAGTCTCGTTTCAAATGTTATACCTCAATCGTGGAAATCGGCAATGGTTACTCCACTACTTAAAGGGGGAGACCCCTTAGATCCAACTAATTACCGTCCTATTTCCAGATTGCCAGTCTTAGCGAAAGTTTTTGAATCACTGATAAATGATCAATTAAAACAATTCCTATCGGTTAATAATATTCTTCATGATTATCAGTCAGGATTCAGAACAGGACATAGCACCATTACTGCAGCCATGCTAGTCTCTAATGATATTATATCCTCCTTAGATAGTAAAAAGTCATGTGCTGCATTATTTGTCGATTTATCAAAAGCTTTCGACTCCGTAGATCACAAATTATTGTTACAGAGACTTAGGTCTATAGGCCTCAGTGAAGCAGCCTTAAGCTGGTTTGATAATTACCTTTCAGAACGTGTCCAATGCGTGTCTATGGAAAATTATAACTCACCTCTCCTTCAAGTCAATACCGGGGTTCCCCAAGGATCTGTTTTAGCCCCTCTTTTATCTTTTATTTTCTATCTTTATTAATGATTTAGGCAACGGAATAGAGTCCGCCAAACTGCATTTGTATGCAGACGATACAATCATTTATACAACAGCATCTACTTTAAATCAAGCCTTAAACCAATTACAGAATGCTTTCCAAGTTTTGCAACATTCATTGTCTCAGTTAAAATTGGTTTTAAATATAAAAAAGACAAAATACATGATTTTTAGTCGTGGCCGTTCAAAGGTAGCTGATATTTCAATTACAACCTCTAATGGTATTTCTCTAGAAAGAGTTAGTTCCTATAAATACTTAGGAATTTGGCTGGATGAAAGATTAGCATTCGATGTACATATTAATATGTTGCTGAAGAAGCTTAGGCCAAAATTAGGCTTCTTTTTTCGCTTAAAAAATTGTTTTCCGTTTGAGGCCCGAAAGAAATTAGTAGAGAGTGCTTTTTTATCCATTATTGATTATGGTGATCTTTTATATATGCATGCAGCTACTACTCTACTTAGAAAATTAGATTGCGTGTTTCATGCTGCTTTACGCTTTGTTTCTGGTGCAGAGTCCGGACACATCATTGTATTCTTTATGATTCCTTAGCTTGGTCATCTTTACATCAAAGGAGAAAACTGCACATGTACTTATTTATTGTTAAAGCTCTTTTAGGTAAGTTACCTTCTTATATATCAAATCTTTTAATTTATTACACAAATACCTATCAAACAAGGTCTGGTTCTCGTCTCCGGCTAAAAGTCCCAAGGGTATTGTCAGAATTTGGTAAAAGCGCTTTTTCTTTTTACGCTCCTTGGACTTGGAATGAACTACAAAATGTATTGAAGCTAGATGCACTTCCAACCCCGACCTCTTTGAAATGTCTTTTACTCAATGTTTTAAAGGACAAATGTAACTGTTTTTCTTGACTCGTTTATATCCATGTTGTTTGTGAATGTGTAAATTGTGATATTTCTATTCAGTGATTCTTGTGTATGAAATTTCTTATGCCGCCGTCTTGACCAGGTCTCTCTGGAAGAAGAGATAGCAATATCTCAATGTGACTTCCTGGTTAAAATAAAGGAAATAATAATAATAATGATTCAGAGTTAGTCAGAATATGTCCAATTGAAACAATTTATTATGTCAGGTAAATGTATCATGCCAATTACATAATCAGTTCAAAGATAATAAATACAAAACATTAAATGCTCCGGAATGAAGAGAAATTATGCCAACCTGACATTAGAAAATATACATGATGCTGAGTGTCTTGAGCACGCCCTGAACCCTCTTCAGCATCTCCCTATACTCATACCAAGGCAGAAACCTCTTATGTAAACATGAGTTCACAATGGAAATTTGCATTAATCACCGTCCCAGACTTGGGGACAGAAGTTGATTGACATGGGGGAACACCCACAGCAGTTAACAAGATATTTATAAACTCTCCACACCTTATTACCTTTTTAGTTTACTTCGGTGGGAATGAGACCTTTGTACCAGTCGCACTGAGACATTTCAAATGATACCAAACATGTATCTATCTATCTATCTATCTATCTATCTATCTATCTATCTATCTATCTATCTATCTATCTATCTATCTATCTATCTATCTATCTATCTATCTATCTATCTATCTATCTATCTATCTATCTATCCATCTGTCCGTCTGTCCGTCCGTCCGTCCGTCCGTCCGTCCGTCCGTCCGTCCATCCATCTAAGAAAAAAAAGACAAAATACGTTGTTTTCCTAAGTTACAGACACCGGCCAGGTTGGTGTCTGTTGTTTTTATGTAGAGCTGGAACAGACCAGAGTCAACAATTGGGACTGCATTTTGTGCTCTTAAATCTGTAGATTACAGAAAACAGGATTTTTGGAGGGCTCTTATTTTGTAATACAACATCAGTATGTCCTGAAATGGTGCAGGTGACACTGTGAGAAGGTGTACTCTCAAGCTGAGGTGAAATTGGTCTGTGGAAACTAGGAATAATTTTGTTATGATTTTCTGAATGTATAGCCAAAACAGAGTATTTATGAATTTTGGAGGGCTCTTATTTTGTAATACAACATCAGTATGTCCTGACACGTTGCAGGTGACACTGTGAGAAGGTGTACTCTCAAGCTGAGGTGAAATTGGTCTGTGGAAACTAGGAATAATTTTGTTATGATTTTCTGAATGTATAGCCAAAACAGAGTATTTATGAATTTTGGAGGGCTCTTATTTTGTAACACAACATCAGAATGTCCTGAAACGGTGCAGGTGACACTGTGAGAATGTGTACTCTCCACCTGAGGTGAAATTGGTCTGTGGAAACAGCGTTTTTATGAATTTTGGAGGGCTCTTATTTTGGGGATAGATAGATGGATCGACTGAATAACTGAATGTGAAATCGCCTTCTCCGGAAGATACATTTTTTTCAATTCAGATGGTCTGCCGGTCTTACCGTTACAGCTAGTGTAAACGCGAACCGCGAAATATAGTGGCGGCTAGATTGACAATGCATTTCGGGGTGGCGGCTCTTTAACTTAATAAAAACAACAGACACCAACAGAAACCGGTCTCTGTAACTTGGGAAAACAACATATTTTGTCTTTTTTTGTTTCTTGTTTCCAACAGATATTCTATCAAAGCTTGTGGCAACATAGACTGTACAAAACAACACGTCAGCATCAATTTGTTACAAACTATCATTTCAGATTTTGCTGAATCCATAATGTAAGATAAAATGTGTTAGAAAATGTGTTAAATGTGTTGCGAATCTGAGGTGGGACCCAACAATGTTGGGACTGCAGCATCTTTGAAAAACATTGAACTGTACCTGATTGACGAAGCAGTCACTTGTGAAATGTGCAGAACAGACGGTGAAGGTGGAACTAAATTGCTGTGGTATTTCAAAATAAATAAACTTTAGCCACTGGTCTCCTATTAATGTTGTTGCCTGTGCAATTATGTTAGTTCCTGTGTGGAAGAAATGTAATATGTTCTATATGTTTGCATAACATTTAAAGCATAGAATCTTAGACAACATGACTGGACAATGAGAAATGTGTATGACTGAGACAAAGGGCCTTTACTCAAGGGTGGTAGGATGCAACAATGTGTTAGTTATGGGTCATGTGGTTCATTTAGCCACTCTGATGAAATAAAGGGAGTCAAACATAAAGATGGAAGGATGTCCTCCTGTAAATTGTCACACTCTGCAACCATTCTGTGTGACTGTATGACCGCTGCCCTTTTCTTTGCAAGAAAACAAATAACCTGGTAATTTGACAAAAGACAATTGGTACATGTTTCTCTTATTCAGTGATGTAAAATTGTTTGCCACCACACCTGACAGATCCATCGACTGAACAGCGTAAAAATCCTGAATTTCTTTAGCCTGTTCAATTAGAGGGCTCAAGGAAGCGCTGGGTCATTTAAACGGGTTTACGTGTCAACGTTAATGAATAAGCAGCTTGCTTTTAGTGTGCAAAAGTCAGAACAGCGTGTAAATGAAAAGATGAACTGACAAGGCTTTAAAACACAGGCAAATAGCCTAGTGAACTTTAGTCATGATGAAGAACCATGTAAGCATAACCATACCGGGGGTATCAGCCTTCTGCAAAAATGTGTGCACTTTAGCACAAAACTATCTCTTTTCAAAAACAGATTGTGGTGATCTAATAGATTGCATATCTGTAGTTGGAACTGAACTCTGAAGGTAGGTATGTTTTCCAGTAACTTGATTGGGCACTCACTATCTGGGCACCTGAAAATCTGTTTTAAATGTCTGTGTGATGTGAGACCTGTGGGGTCTGATGTTAAAACTTGGCTTACGCACAAAAAAAGTTATTGAAATGTGCACACGCAATTTTCCACGAAAAAACGACTGTTTTGTAGTTTGTTCATGTTTGGGTTTAATACTGCACATGGGTTCTTCAAGTTCGCCTTCAATGGACTTAGGCCCCGTTTACACGAAGGGATATTTCCCTGTGGTTTGGCCTGTCATTTACACGAAAACCCCATTTTTATCACAGAAAACGATTATTTCTAAAAACTCCGGCCAAAGTGGAGATTTCTGAAAATGCCGGTTATGTGTTGCCGTGTCGACTGGGAGAAACGGGGTTTTAGGTTCTCTCTTGTCGATTCTGAGGATTCTGATTGGCTTGCATGGCTTTATCCTTTTCCCTTTTCCCCATAGTTATGGTGGCGCTCGAGGCGTACTTGTATGCGGGTTGTATGCACAATGCTATTATTGTGTAAACGTAGCCTTAATGTTACAGCATCCCTTACAAAAATAAGTTAATTTTATTAAGTATAGGCTAATTAAAGTCCACCTGTAGTCAATAATTGTATCCCTTAAAACTAATTTTGATTACCAAAATGACATATTGAAATGTTTTTTTTTCCTGTGATTTTTTTTTTGTCATGCCTTAAAATAACTCGACTGTAACTCTCTTAACATCCCAAAACATATGTTTACCTTAAAAGCAAAATTTCATAAATTTGATTTGTTTATAAAACAAAACAATCCTCTTTGGACAGTGGGAAAAGGATGAGAATCTTCTCTGAAAAGTATTTGATACAATTTTGCTTTTACAGATGGCATGGCATTTATAGTCCATGTCTCATATTATCCTAATGTCTTGTATCGTTAAACACTGTATTATGTGGATGGGAATATGGGTCTCACTTTATTTTAAGGTGTCATTGTTACAGTGTAATTATATATTTAAGTACTGAGTAATAATAGTTAACTACATGTACTTACTATAGGGTTAGGGTAGGATTGGGGTTTGGTTGAGGGTTAGTTGCATGTAATTATGCATAATTTACTGTTATTACTACGGTAAGTACATGTAACATATTATGTAACAAGGGACACTGTAAAAAAAAAGTGTTACCGGAATATGCATATGAGGATATGCATTGTAAAACTAGGCCTCGATAAGCTCCATAAAATGATCAGTAATGAAGTTGGCAATGTTTTGATATTTCAATCTTTTCTATATTTAAGAGTTTTGTTTGCGGATGTAAATGAGATATCCTCAAGCATCTTCTTGTACCGCTTTGTGAAGCTTTTCTGGCATGGCATCTGTCACGTTGGTTTTGGGTTTTGGTTCACGTTCATAGTTCATGTATTTTATTATGTATTCATGGTTCCTTGTGTCTTGGGTTTGTCATGTGATTAAAAAGACACACCTGAACAGACTAACAATCAACTAGAAACCATAGTGACAAAAAGGAGAGAACTGAACCAATTAACAGACTGAAAACCAACCTAGAAACAGACATGAGCAGAACAGATCAAAAACAAACTCTAAAGTGAACAAACAAACAGAAACCCTGATAATATAATGTAATAATATAATTTGCGTAAGTAATTTTTTATCACTTGGTTCTGCTTCTTCTTCTCCTTTGATTCAGAGATTCTGTACTATTTCAGAAGATGCGTAATAGCACCATATCACATTGAAAACATGGATAGTTCGAAAATTTAGTCAATGGCAATTTGAAGTTGTACACTACCAGTGGTCTAGCCTAAACAAAAATTCAGACACTCAGAATTAGGAACATTAGGTCTGTTCCCTTTTGAGGGAACTCGTACTGCGTCGATAACACTATGGGGAACGCTATGGGGAACACGGAAGCTTCAAAGTGACGCCGGCACACAATAGCATTAGCTTTCAGCAAGCGCTCTCTGTTGTGTATCTGTATATTTGGTGTAGTCTGTCTGTAAAAAAGCACAAATTATGGCGAGTGAGCAGTTTAGAAAGTGTGTGTATCCCTGCCCTAGACAAGTTGTGTGTACACTGTTTGGGATTCTTCAGCTCGGGGTGCTGCAGCTATCCGATTCAGATGTGGATGTGCTCAGCATCGTGGCGGTGGATCTTTATGAAGGTTCGCCATTTCAGACTGCACCCGTGTACGAGGAGCTCGGGAGGTTGTGACTCATGCCTGGCCAAACTAAACATCAGCTGGCCACACAAAAGGCAAGAAGCTCAGGCTAGAAGTAAGCTTGATGAGCGCTTCCTCCAGCACAGATCAGTGTGGCCAGAAGGACAGGGTCGTTGATGTCCCGGTCTCGATTTCTGGACTGTCCGCTGACGTTGTTAAAGGGGTGATGAACTGAGAAATCAAATATTCCTTGAGCTTTTGACATCTGAGAGGTCATCATATTATAAGAATATCCTGTAAGTTTCAGAACTGAAAACGTCCTTGTTAGTCCAATAAATGCTTTTATTGACACCAGGCTCAGCAAACGACTCGTTTTTCAAAGTGGGGAAATATGACGTCAAAGAGGATAAAACACCACCCCCGCAGAAGATCAACGCCTACTTCAACACGGCCGGTTTAGCCCCGCCCACCGATTCGCGCATTTTACACGCATAGCTAAATAACAGGCCTACCTCGTGATGACAAACCGGATCGAGCTACCGAGCAATACAAAATATTGTGCAGTGCCTGGTTGTGGAAGAAGACAGTCGCTGCATAAGCTTTCTCTGGATTCCAATAGGAGTGCATTGGATAAACTTTATTTTTAATGACGTTCCACTCCAGCTGATGAGGTAAAACATCGTCCGTCTGTTCGCTTCATTTCACTGAGGATTGTTTTGTAAACAAGACTGGATTTGCAGACCGATTAAGAGTAAAGAACGGTGCCGTCTATATTGGATCTGACAGGAATTATGCAACACCTGGACTCTGGGTCGAACATGTATGGGCGAATCATTCCGGTTGCCATTTTACAACATTGGACGTTTTTAAAACAATTTCCCCCAAGTGCATCGACGGGTGAGTTAAAACTCATTATAATATGCAAAACACCACCAGTTATCCACTCACAGCAGTGGGCGTTTACTTCCAAGTCTTCAGTGCGAGACGCCCATAAAAACCGAGCGTTTTTCAGGCTCAAAACTAGGTTAGAAAATAGCCTATTACTTATTCATTTTGATGTTTTTGAATGCAAAAACCAAGCGAACGTCATAAGTTTACCTCAGACAACAATATCAAGGTCACATGATGATGACAACATGGCAGATGTAGTTTGTCCGATTCATACTACACACATGATGCTTTATTAACAAAGTTTCTGGAGGAGCACGTTCAGATAATTAACACGAGTGGAGAGCACTCAACAATCAATGATAAGAATGTGTATATATAGCAGTCTCACCTCATTTCATTGACAGTTTAGCAGCGTCCCTCCACCACCACCCCTTTTCCACTCTTCTAGTCCTAAACCACTTTACATACAGGGGGGATTACTCTGGTATCGGGCCGAACTCCGAGCTCGGAGCCCTCCCCCCAGACAGCACGCCAAATACGCATTAAACTTTACCCCCTCTAATTGTATGTAAGTGTGAACTCGTGAAATTCATATATGGAACATACCTTTTAAACTGTGGCGAAGTAAGTTTCAAACCAAATGTACCTACTATACAGTAAGTGCGATTTCGGACGCAACATCTGTTTTGAGCCTGAAAAACCTGTTATTTTTTCATATAAAAATAATGAAAGTTATTATGGCTTTCATATCAAATGTCAGTTTGCAAATAGTTTGCAGTTTGCATGGCGAGCGGGAAAAAGAGACTTCGCAACTTAGTCATCATTTATTTTCTAACAAGTATTAGTTGCAGTTGCTCATGAAAACTGACTCACTGTTGATGGTGAAAAGGCACAGATATAGTTATTTTCGATAAATTGTTCATTGGTGTGGGATGGCACTGGTTTATCTATATAAACTGTCCAGTCAAGACATTCTCTGTGGGTGGGGGCAGATATTAGCGTTTATTCAGTAGCTGTCACAGACTTAAATGACTAAGATTTATTGTTTTATCTCCTCCCCGGGAATTTCTTTTGTGCATCCAAACCTGCTAACCTCAGTGCGGTGACAGGAAATGTGTTCACATGTTACCTTCGCCTCACACGATACAGTTATGAAGAAAAGCACACTCACATGCTTCAGTTTACAGGAAATTTGCTGAAGGCAAATATACAGAAAGAGGGTGAAAATCATTACCTCCACGTAAGTCTCAACATCTCAACAACAAGAGAGACAGCAATTTGTTAAAATGACTGAATCATATACAGACAGGTAAACAGATGTTTTTTTTTAATTTATTGGATTGTCATCATGTTGCGTTTAGATCCATCCTTAAAGAAATTACAAATTTTGATAAATTACAGCGATTGGCTCTAAAATGTAACCTCTGTCTCGTGAAAACAGTTATAAATATTATATTACCTAGAAATGTTGTAATGCTGTTTATTATCACATTCAAGTGATTCCTAATCAGTATTGGGAGGTTTTGTAAATTATACTGTAATTCACAAAAATAGTAGAGGCACTGTAGAGAGATCACAGACACCGATGGTGTGATAGTGGGATTGTGGTGGGATGTTTCAAAGCGTGTGGTTGAAGAGCATACTGCGACCTCCTGTTTCTATAATATTTAAGAAAAAAGGGGTCGGCATGTTGCAGTTTTGTGGTTTGGTTTAGTGGCACCTTCAAATCGTGTTCACTGTCAAATTTTGTATTAAAAATATTAGAAGAATTTCTCAAATGCCTACCTCATGTAGTATGTCAGTGTATCGCTGTGAGCGATTCTAATGCAATTACACCATGATGAAACTTTGTACAGCCAATGGCAACACTTTATTTTGATGGTCCACCTTAGACCTTCTACTAACTATAAGTAACTTTGCAACTACAGGTCAACTACTAGTCATTAGAGTAGACTGTCTGCTTAATTAATATCTGCTAACACTTTATTTTGACAGACGTTCTATTGACGTAACTTTTCAGCTACATGTCAATTTATTCTACTAACCCGATTCCTAACATCTAACCCTAACAGTCTGCTAGTACTCTATTGAGAATTAGTTGACATGTATTTGAAAAATTACTTATAATTAGTAAAATGTCGGATAAAAAGTGGATCTTCGAAATAAAGTGTAATCAGTCTAAGCATAGAGCAATGGAACATAGTTGCTCTCTACAAAGTATTATGCATACTTTATGTAAAAAAGTATATAGAAGTTGAATGGCACATGTTTTCTGACTCATTTTCCAGATTTACAAAAGTCCCCATCATGGAGTTTTGCTAATGAATACATTAGACCTTGCTGACACCAGCTACTTTCACACCATGACATTATTGCACGTTTCCACTCCCAGTGTTATTGCTCTCTGTGGTTTCAAAAAAACAGTATCATAAACCACTGCATGATACTGTCAAAGGAGTGGTCTCGGTCCACAAAAGTGGGATGTTACTAGTTGTATTCATTGTGCTCAAGAACAACAGAAACTTTCATTCAAAAAACGGTGCTCATATAGTGATATTGAGTAAAACGGAATTAAAAAAATGATTTAGTATAAATCATATATTATCATTATATATAAATATAATCAAACCAAAATATTAAAAAATAATAATACAATTTAAATATTACAATTTAAAACAATACATAAACAAGCCACTTTTAAAAAAAAAACAAACAAAAAAAAAAAATTCAGCAAATATTGATATATGTCATTTGTTATTCAGCATGTATAAGCATTTTTGTTATTGTTTTTTTTATTTATTTACTGACATTCATATTTCACTAAATAACATTTACTGTTTGTTACAGGATGGATACAACATCATACGATAACTATGACATCGGAGAAATGTGCTTTAATAAAGATTCACACCTGACTTCAAATCTCAAGGCAGCCATTTTCTACATAGTTTTTGTGATTGGCCTTCTCGGCAACATCACGGTCTTATGGGTCCTCTTGAAAAAAATGCATGTGAAAAATATGACAAATCTCTGCCTGCTAAATCTGGCCCTGTCAGACCTACTAATGGTCCTCTCGCTGCCCTCCTGGGCTCTCTATACTCAGGGCCACTACTTTAAAGGCAATGCAATGTGTAAGGTTATGGCAGGTTCATACCAAGTGGGATTTTACAGTGGGATCTTATTCGTCACCCTGATGAGCGTGGATCGCTATCTGGTCATCGTACATGCCGTTGCGGTGCTGGGAGCGAAGATGCTGCGTTATGGAATTGTGGCGAGTCTCATTACATGGATGGTTTCGATCTGTGCCGCCCTTCCAGAGGCCATCTTTGCAGCAATGGTCGAAGAGGACAACAACACCAGCTGTCAGCGAATTTATCCTGCTGGGTCGTCCCAGAAGTGGAAGCTTTTCCGTAACTTTGGTGAAAATACAGTAGGACTGTTCATATCTTTGCCCATTATAGCCTACTGCTACTTCATGGTCCTAATGGTTGTGAAGAAGACAAAAAACTCGAAAAAGGATCGGGCAATAAAGCTCATCTTAGGCATTGTCATCGTGTTTGTGGTTTTCTGGGTGCCCTACAATGTGGTGGTGTTTCTGAAAACCTTGCAGGAGTTTGACATTCTACTGGCTGTGAGGCTCAAAGTATTATCAACATAGCCATGGAGTGGACAGAGATGATCGCACTCACACACTGCGCTGTAAATCCGGTCATTTATGCTTTTGTTGGAGAAAAGTTCAGGAAATGTCTTATAAGTGTGTTTTCAAGACATCTCAAATGTTTGAAGATCTACCAGGCAACATCTACACAATCCAAAGTTTCAGAGAATGAAACTTCCAATACAGCTCTTTTTTTTACATCTCCCACCAAAAGCACACACGTTTAAAGTAAGAAAATCAATATTGTTTCAGAATATTTTGTTTCTTTGTTTTTGTAAATATTGTGCTAATCATTTAATCATGCTTTGTTTTTGTAAATATAAAGATGTTAATCTTCATCCATGCATTGCACTATATAATGCAATCTAACATTTGTTGATTTAATGATGGTAATGTCCATATCAATTATTCTACCTCAATTAGTGAAAACAATCATTATTGTAATAAAAAACTTTCTGCTTTCTGCATTCTAATGTTTGTGAGTAAACTTGTGCCTGTAGAGTATTTCACACTGGCTTAAAAATGAACCAACGCTTTAAATGAAATGTAATATTTTCATATTTCCCAATGTATTTGTCTCATACAAACATCTGTTCCTCAATATCTCCATATAAGCTCTCACCTCATGACCTGCTAAAAATGTAATCACTGGTTCTGTACAGCAGTCAATAACCACAAAAAAGAAGAAAAAAACATCCTCAACCACACACACACCTCGAAGGCAAAACCAAACACAATAAAAAATGTCCCCCCACATTGGGCTAAAAGAGGATATGAAAGCAGAATTGATGTTTATTTTGAATGCAGTCTATACTGGACTGATGTCTGTAAATGTTGTATATTCCTAATGTCTTATTTCAAACACAGTGATATCAAGATGTTCATCAATAAACAAATAAATAAACACCTGTTTCAAAGGTATATTGTAATGCTACCTCTTACCACAAGAGCCCTCTCTAACACATACGGCACATAATCACATACATGCCTACAATTATGAACAGCTTAAAATATAATTCACATAAAACATTTAACAACACTATCTCAAAACGAACTATTTTGCCTCACAGTATACTGAGATACAATTCTGACCATGTCTCCATAGCAGAACTTAACCTTTTCATATATTTGCATCATGGAATTGATTTTCTAAGGGACATTTTATTACCCTGGACATAATTTGGACATATTATGTGGACATATTTTGAAACCATGCCATTACTATATATAGCCTAGTACACACACAGTGTCATTGCTTTCAGCATAAAATCCAATCCACTCAATAATAATTATTATCAAATATTCTAATAAATTCTAATACATTTCTGATCATATATTTTAAAATTGTTCAATGTTTTATATTATAAAGCTTTTTCGGTTAATTTATTGACTTATTTCCCTGTTAGTTGACATTCTTATGTGTAAAACTTCACAGAGTTATTGAAAAAAGCTTATTGTAAAACGGTGATAATAAATAAGATGCTTCAGGGAAGTAACTTTACCCTAACCTTTGTCTGTACCTTAAAAGCTACAGCGGAAAGCCACAGAGATATGCTCTGCAGAGTGAGGTGGATTTCCTGTTCTTTGGCTCTGATGCAAACGCAGTACATTAAGACTGCTGACATGACAAGTAGCTAAACACCTAAGCTGCAAAAACCTTAATCAAACAGTAACTTTTATAAAAAAACGGTCCCAAAACTGTTGTGACATACAGTAATGTAACATTAATGAAATTATTTGATAGTAATAATACCTAATCTAACACAATCAAATTTAAATGCTAGTTGTTTAACTTAAAGGAAATTTTGATGTGTCAAAAAACTTGGCCAATAACAATACCTACTTACATTTCTGTCAATGAAATTCAATAATTATCTAAATCTATCAAATATATTGAATATCTGATGCAACGCATGATGTAAGTTCATTCATTTAACTTTTTGATTGGACTTTGTGATCGTACACAACCACTTCCTCATTGAGAGTTAGCCTACATGTGATTTTATCTACATGCAAATGTTATGGTTAAGACCACATTCTGGAACGATCAACTCCGAAAAAAAAACTGTTTAATATAACACAATGACAGCTATGCTGCTTCCTGAGAAGTCAAAAGGAAATGTGCAAAATATTGATACAAAATGCATGATGAACCAATTCACCTCGTTTACAGTGATACAGTAGAATTCACCATTAGACTTTTTATAAAAAGTTTGGGTTACACCTTTTTTAAGGCGACTTTTTTTTAGTTACGTTGTACTGTACTTCTTTTTGCATAATTATGCATTTGCACAATTATACATAACTTACTTTTTTTAATATAGGAAGTACTTGTAATAATGTGTAGCTACAGTATGTCAAAGTTTGTTCCAGGCCTCTAATATGACTGGCCAAGTGATGCTACAATTGTCATGATAAGTTGTTTTAGAGAGCGCACAACAAAGTAGTAGATAAAAAGTAGTAGATAAAAAAACAGTCACAATCCATAACGAATACTCAGGAGATCCAAGAACAAGGCTTAGCCACAGTGACGAGCATCCGAGGTGGAGCTAGGGTGCCAGAGGACTGAGGCGGAGCCAGTGTGACTGAAGACCAAGTCAAAGCCAGAGGGAAGGCATAGCCTGACGGATCCAAAGAGATGGAGGGACGAAGTAAGTGTGTGGCAAAGGCAGAGCGATGTCTGAACAAGGCAGAGCCAGAGGGACAAGGTAACCCGGTGGAGCCATAAGGACGATGGTCCCAGGTGGAGCTAAGGGAGGGAGGAGCCAAGGTAAAGTCAACAGGTCAACGAGCCGAGATGGAGCGATGGAAGAAGTAGAGACAGGTGATACTCTTTCCAAGGCAGAGCTGATGACCGGAAGATCCGGCACATCTACGCAGCATTTTGGAGGTTACAATGAAGGAACTGAGGAGTTGACGGGAACCAGTGGAGGTGGGGTCGACGGAATGGCTGTCTTTGGAAGAGGAGGCGGGAGAGGGAGGCTGGGTGGCAACTCTGAAGACACAGGAGACTTCCAGCTGGGCAGAACCAGCGGAGACACAGGAGACTTAGAGCTGAGCTGGACCAGCGGTGCAGGAGAGGAATACAGAACCAAAACACAATGAAACTAAACCAAAACAGACCATACATGTTACACCAAAAATGTTTTTTTTTTTCCCATTTCCATTTGCAAATGTTTTTTTTCCATTTGCATCAGTGTGCTTGTGTTACTAGTCTTCTAGACCAAAGTATGTGAGTGCTGCAGAATAGAAGCAAAGTTTGCAGAATTTTGCCTTGACCTGGCCTTGTAAGATACAAGTAACATAGATAAAACTAAATGTGCAAGATAATTTACACTGGTTGATTTGATACCAGACTTATAAATTGAGATACACTTGAATAACATATCCGTGATTACTAATTGTCCAATGCCACCAACTGGGCAGCAGGAGTCTGATCCACATTATGGGTCCCTATGTATTCCCAGGGTTAACACTATGTTTCTATTTTACCCTAACCCTAACCTTTTATCTGGGAACATAGGAACTTTTGACATGTGTTTATTATTGTAACGCGGTTCAAATGTTATGGGAAGAAGGAGGCGGGAACCGGCGGACATTCAAACAATTTAATAATAAAATAAACAAATACAAAACGAAAGTAAAGACGGCAGTTCCTCACAGTCGACTGCCGCCACACATAATAAAACAAAACATCAAATAAAATCCAGGCCTGGCCTCTCTGATCTCCACTGTCGTCGCTCCTCCTTTTATGCCTTTTCTCCTCCGGAGAGATACGAGACCGGTACGTCGCGCAGGTGGCGCTCATCAGTAGACACGCCACCGGCCTCGTGTCGCTCTCTCACGGCCCTCTGCCCCTCCAGCTCGCCACAATCATGTTCCATATAAATCTCAGTAAAACATAGGGAATGTAGGAATGATTCCACAGAAGGAAGTCATCTGACTGATAAGCATATAGAGACCAAACACTGGGCAGCTTATCTAAAAGTGCTCTCTGTATTAACCTGGCACCCAGTTAACTTGATTCCAGGCAAACTGAAACCTGGGTACTCTTATTCCTAGAAGTTGTATCAAAATGTCAGCCAATCAGATTACAGTTTACTGTACCAAGAAAGTGCTTTCCAGGTTGTGTGCATTATAAGACTGTGGGAGTTAAAAGTCTTGATGCTGATACTATCTGCACAGCAAGTTTACTTAGCATACATGACAAGATTCACATCTGAATTATTATTTCATCCCTTTTCTACTGTTTATCCAGTGCCAGGCCTGAGTGACAGCAGCCTAAGCAAAGCAGCCCATATGTCCTTTCCTTGCCCACTTCCTACAACTCCTCTTGGGGGGGTTGGGACATGCAGGACATGCCCAGAATACCTCAACAGGGAGGATCCAAGAGGGATCTTAACCAGACCCTCATTTAACTGCCCTGCCCTGCCCTAAGGACCCCAAAAACACCTCAGACACCAGAGGGTTAAATCTGTCTGTTGGTTGGGCTTGTTCTTGGATCTGAACTATGCCTTGCAGTTCCACAAGCCCTCCAGCAGGATATACTTTTGACCAATGTTGTTTCTGTGTTTCTAGTTTTGCAATTGTTCAAGCCAGACCACTAGTCACTATGAGCCTTTCTGTGAACTGTAATGAAAACCTGTGGATTTCTGTGGATGTCAGGTCATGTCATGGTGCAATTGTGCCTTAGGGGACCTGAGTTTGAGTCCCTTGGGTTCTACAGTATGCCAGTCCTGTCTGCCCCCTCCATCCTTTCCACAGACCGGATGCAGAGCATATTTATTTGGTGCCCATGTTACCAGATTAGAGCATTCACACTGCACTCCGAGGCGGCGCGAGCATAACAGGAGCAGAGCGGAAGCGGCAGTGAAGCTATCGTTTTGCTGCTGAGTCTATTTTTGCTGCGCTGCTCACACTGAATTAAAACCACAGAGCATTTTCTTGGTCAAAATACAGAGTTAACAAAAAATGTCACCATAAAATCATACGGGCCTAAGTGAAGTGTTCCGAGATTCAAAACAAAAAGGTGTTCCAAAACAAAAAACAAATGATTTGTGCCCAAATCAAAAAGCCTGTTTAAATTATTAAAACTAGAGGTTTATCTTAATTTTAAGTGTACTTTTATCATGTAAAGTTAATCTATATGTATGTTATGCAAATAGTAGCCTGTGTGTGGGAGGGGAACACGGTTGCATCACAGCAGAGTAAGCTGCCAACAGTGGTCAGAGGAGAAGACAAAAGGTGACATGATGGACAGATCTGTATTTGCAGTACACAAGGCACAGGTCAGTAAAAGTACAATGGGTACGTGCTACTTCCACATATCCACAGCTTCTGCTTTGCAGAAAGAGTATTTGAAAGTTTTTTTTATCCTTTTCAATTTTAAATTTGTACCCTTAAAGTCGTCATAAAACAAAGTTGTGATTGTATTTTCTTCTCTATTTAGTCTTACAGTATATTTGAGTGAAACAGCTTCTCGGACAAGAAAAAAATATAGTGCGGGACTTTATTTTGTCCATCGGGAATTGATTGGATTGTTGATCATTGTCATTTGCTATTGCTGTGATCTCATGTACGTGACAGCTTCCTCCCTTGTGCCATCAGAGAAGAGAAGAGATGTCGCTGTAAGAGGGAGGGGAAGTCCTTTTAAGTTTACAAGGGCCCATGAATTAAAAAAAAATCATGATGTGCACTTAAAAAACATTTATAATAAATCCTGCAATATTAAATACTTCCATTAAAAAAAAAGAATTGTCCTTTTTGATTTCATGGTGACTTTAAACCGATTTACATTTTGACATTTCTTCTGTTACATTTTAATGTAAAATTCAGAAATGTATTACAATGTCAAGTGTTCAAGACACATTTTAGTTTTACAATTTCCTTGACTCAGCATTTCCTTTTCATGTTTTTATCTCCCCTAATCTTTTTTTGTCTTTAAATAAAACTAGACAGACTGCATCACAATGATCGGAAAAAAAGGAAGGAAAGAAATAGTACAGTACAAAAGGAACTTGAATGTTTCCTGTGCAACAACTAGTTGCACTAAATTGTAAGATATCAAGATAGCATTAGTGGCACGTCACGTTAGTCAAGCTCGCATCAGCTGACTCTCAGCTGATCCACATCTACCTATAGGAATGACGCCTATCACTGTATACATATATAAGCTCCTTCAGTATTATCAGCAGCTATCGCATTTCTCAGGAGATAATTACCCTCCTCCATCCCTAGCTCCTCCTCTCGCCCAGTCAGGATTTGGCATTCTGAATCAGAATAAATTCTCGAATTATGTTACTTTTAAAACCTTGAATTAAATATTTGCATACATACATGTTGGATCTGTTCTGTTTACCCTAAGGGGGGTTATTGCTGCTCTCCCTGCTCTTATCCATGCTAGGCTGCATGGATGCGCAGGGAGTTCTCGAACGGACGGAACCATACCGCCAACCCAAACTGTATGCTAATTGTCAATAGTATTTGACTTGTCCTTGTGTCATGTGGCTTGTTGAGAAGAGCCTTTTAGTTTTCCCCCCTTAAGTGATCAGGTTTGCAATTTTTGAAGTAACCGACCAGGACACCAAAATCATGGCAGTGAATTTTGTACACACGAGCAAGCACCATTTAAATTTTAACGTTTCTTCAGAAAATGAAAAAACCTTTTTACATTTTTACATATCGTTAGCCTCATAGCATAATTGCCTAATTATAAAAAAAACAGTTAAATATGACTTGGGCAATTATGCTATGAGGCTAACGATATGCTACTATTGCGTTTATAAGCACACATTCTGTATCTCAGTAAAAAGAATGTAGAACCAGAAAAGTCTGAGAGTTAAACTCTTGTCAGGTAAACAAGAACCAGCAAAAGAGTTTCATTCCCTCCTTCGGTTTCATGTTTTCTGTTTTAGTGCGTTACTAATTCACAGATGGTGTAGATCACAATACGTTATGTTATGTAACATAAATCACTTGAAGAACCCCAGAGGCCATTTTAATGTAGAAGTTAAGATACATCAGTTTATATTTGGGCATCTCTATTAACAGCACTTTTAAGTGGTTGGGGTGTGTGAGTGTGTAAAACCACATGCTAACACTATTGCTCAGCTTTCCTGACTACCTGTGCAATGCTGAGTATGTTGTTTACTGGCTGTTTTTTTCTTTTTTCTTTTTTTTGACCCATTAAACCACTATGAAGTTTATATTGTAGTGATGCACCAATTTTTTCATATAAAAAAAGACAACATAGATGTGTAGTGATGTAATTTCCTCTAAACATGGTGGGAGCCAATCGGGTAATTGCCATTGCAGTCAATATGAAACTAGCCTTGCAATCTGCAAAGCCCCTATACCCCAGTTTACCTATACAGAGGAAGTGTCACAAAACCAATACCCTGAGAAAAAAAAAAACATATAATAGATCATGTTATTTAGACCGATCTCATATGATACGATCTTATCTCTCATCTCAACTTCCTTTCTTTGCTCGGGAAAGGTCAGAGGGCAACACCAATTTTCACATTTGTGAGTATTCCTGGCAGCACATTTTTTATATGACCTCTTTTTAAAATAATATGCAAAAACATACGCATATGCAAAAACATAGTGCATATGCGCCATATTTATTTATTGGTTTGATGCATAGAGAGCCTTAACCCACTTTCATAGCAAACACCTGTTGTATCAGTTTGAAATGGAAGAGAGGGTTATGGTTTCACACGTTTTTATGGTTGGTAAACCAGCTATGAAAACATTCAGTGTCACAGAATAAGCCTGAATGTCACAGGTGGTTTGCACTATAGATCGATGCTCATAATGCTCATAGGTATGTGAAATTTTCTGTTACGATAATAAATCATTCATACTTCATTCCTTAAAACGGTAGGATGACTTTTTTTAATAAAATTGCTCTGCACAAACTGGCATGTTTTTATGTAGAAAGTAAAATACTAATAAATACATATATATATATATATATATATATATATATATATATATATATATATATATATATATATATATATATATATATATATATATAATATATATATATATATATTGACTTTAATTAAACAACAAATTAGTCTATTTCATCCATTATCATTAATACTATGTGGTTCAAATTAACAATAATCTATGTTTTGCATATATTTGTCTGAAGAGTTTCTTTACAATATTGCAGAAGAGTTACAATATTGTTTGTAAAGATGCTTGAACATATATATAAACACTGTCAAATAAAATGTTACCGTGTATTGTATATTTAAGTGCAATAAATATTTAAGTGCTGTTCAAATAAATTTTATTTAATAAATTGTGTCCTTATCAAAGAAAGATAAATGTTATAAACACTCTCATTTAAAAAACACATAAAGCTCACAGCGAAAGCAATACAATTCAATCTACGTGTACATAACTTTAAACAAATCAGACAATCATTGACAATTACTTCTGCTAAAATGTTCAATGATTTTTTTCACACATTACTGCATCACAACCTGGTCACTCACTGGAGATACAATTTTAAAACCCATAGAAATGTTATTCAAATAATCGATAAAAATATTCGATCAAAAGCCACTGTCAAAAAAATACAATATGCTCAATTTTAAAATTTATATTCGTTTTAAAAATAGCTGTTTAATTTAGAGAGTTCTTCACGGACTAGCCCCACGTACATCCACTTTCTACATACATTAAACCAAGGGCGGATTGAGGTTTTTGCACTAGAGCCTCGTTCAGAGGAGACCTAGAGATCTCACATAGAAAAACAACCTTTGGACAAACTGTTCAAATCAGAGGAAGTCACGTTTGAAACAGTCTCCCAACAAACATTAGAGAATGTCCCATGTAGGCTACTGCACATTTAAAAAACATCTTAAACAGTTTCTTAAAAGATCCCAGTTATGTCTTCATTTTGACTAATTTTTCGGGTTCGGGACGAATTCCGAGCTCGGAGCCCTCCCCCCGGACAGCACGCCAAATACGCATTAAACTTTACCCCCTCTAATTGTATGTAAGTGTGAACTCGTGAATTGTTGTGATGTAATTTGTCTGAATGCGTGTCAATGTGTTTCTTGACTGATACTGTATTGTCATATTATCCTTTTGTGTTGTTGTCTTCCTGCCTCGAGACTACAGATGAAAAATAGCATTAATGCAATAATCTGGCTCATAGTCTCTACTTGAGTGTAAGATTGTTTATTAATGTGCACTGTCCCGAATAAAAAAAAAAAAAAACAGAAACATGAAAGTTAATAATGTTCTTCTTTTGATGATTATGAACATAATTAGTTGTACACTAATACTACTGTTAACAGTGAAGTGTAAAGTTGTGTAATTAACAATTCATTTTTTTCACTGCATTTATTAAACTAGGGTAATATTAATTTATGTACTATTTATACCCTTTATACCACTATTTATACCATTGCTAAAAAGAAATTAACCAGCACAAAAATGTATCATTGTTATTTTATGTTAGCTTTATTCTATAAGCAATTTTACCATATAGAAGCTCATTACGTGTTACCCGGTAAAATAATTTACTACTTTTTTATGTTTAATTCTACTGTGACATAAGGCCTCATATCATCATCCAAGATTGTGCAAAATAATAATTAAAAAAATCATGTAAACAATGTAGATATGTTTATTCCATTTTGTCTACTAAAGCTAGTGCAGCAAAACACTGCTAATATTGTTGTACTAATGTCTTAAAGATGATTTATTTGCAGAATTACTACGCTAACTTCTGTTTCCCTGTTTGTCTAATACAGAAAGAACGCCTCTGGTTCTCTGATTATGAATTATACACCTGCCTCACTGAGGTAAGACCAAACTTCATCTTCAAATGAGAGACAGAAAACAGAAAAAGGACATTGAAATCAGTATTATATTTTATCAAGCTCAATAATTCAATAATTTCACTTAAATACGAGCTTGATAAAAATGATCATTTTAGAAGAAAATTTCAGATGGCATTTAGAGGCTTTTGCATCTGAACTCTTCATATATATATATACAAGCTATTCAGTTTTTAAGCCAATAGATCTCTTTATGAAAAGCTGAATTTTTGGGAAGGGAAGGAGGACTTCACAGGGGAGAGGCTAGTTGACACTTCAGGACTGCGTTGTCATCGTGTCCAGGTGCAGGTCCTTCATCAGATCCAGATCCGGCCTGGATACGGCGGACTGCGGTAAACCTCGGGATAAACAGAGAGACTAATATTAGCGTAGACGGCGCGTAGACGCCAAAAATCAAAGAGTCAAAGAGCACACTCAGGTTCCTAGCCGACGACGAAGACTTGACAGAGCAGCCATCAAGTGTTAGACAGTATTCTAGGTTAGTATGTGAGGAAGATCTTTGTCCAATAATTAGAATCAAGTAGAAAGAAATTACTAGTCATCCAGTTTTTTATATCAGCTATGCAAGTCAAAACACATTTATTTATATAGCACTATATGCAAATCAGTTTGTTTTAAAGATTCCCAGTAATAAAGAAAGAAAACAACAGTATTAATGTTGCGAAGTTCTTCAGTTATGAAAGGGATATAATTTCAGCTGTAAAGCCTCTCTAAAAAGACAAAAGTGTCATTATTCAGCTCAGTTTAGTTCATAATCAGTTAAGTAATAATGTGAAGGAAATAAATACAGTACAATTTGGATGCTTTTTTTGTTCCTGCTTTGGATTGCTTTTTTTCTTCAGTGTTGATTCAGTTGATGATAAAACAGTATGTTCATTGAAGATCCATTTGCACTGAATTTGTTTCTTTGCCTCTTCTCTTTGTCATGAACAGTACCGCTGCACAGCCTCCATGGATAGGGAGGGTAACCAACAGCACCTTTGATCTAAATTATCAAGCATTGTCCAGGTGAGGTCATATCACATTTATTAGTCACAATTCAAGGAGGATCATTGCTATTTTGCATCCTTTCCCGAGTTGATGTTCCTCAAAACCACAAAAAAAAAGTCTGCTTTTAGCTACTGTGCCAGCCGCAGCTTCCAGAAGAGATTAGATGTGCTCCTATAGCCACATTCAAATCCAGACTCAAAACACTTCTGTTTAGCTGTGCATTTACTGAATGAGCACTGTGCCATTGTACATCCGACTGATTACACTGTATTTTATTTCTGCATTCTCCTTTTGATTCTAAACTCAAATGGCAGTGAAAATTGGGTAACGTAAATTACTTAATTGGAGAAATTGAAATATGAAACCATGCTGATAACCTGGGTCTGTGGTGGAGTAGTGAGTTTGATGTGTAATTAAACTCAAGGTTCTGTGGTGTGCGGACTGGACTGTCTCGAACCTAGAGCTTCCGAACAAATGGGTTTTTCTCATAGGCGCCGAATAAACACCACGGACAGTGTCAGAGTAAAACTATATGCAAAATAAGATACACTGGTGTTTTGACAGAAGATACGTTTATTCTATGTATCATCTTTTTGCTACTTTAATTCATTTCACTTTATTTCTCTTTTAATTCCTTTTATAACAGTTTTAATTTCCCTTGCTTTTATTTTGTTTATTTTCTATGCAAAGCTCTTTGAATTGCCATAGTGTGATTCTTTTTAATTCCTTTCAATGTAAAGCATTGAAATATAGCATTTGAATATAGTATATTTGAATATAATATTATTTGCCATAGTATATGAAATGTGCTATATAAACAAACGATGAGAGATCTGCTAGTGTGAACGGAACATTAATTGGAGTAGGGAATAAAGGCCAAAAAAAAAACAAAAAAAAACTTCAGTTATGAGCTGTAAAGCCTCTCTAAAAAGAGAAAAGAGTAACTATTTAGCTCAGTCAGTTCACATTTTGTTAAGGAATGATGCAAAGTTCATTAGTTAGCAAGCAAACTCTATAGAAGATAATAGTGTCATTATTCAAGTCAGTTCAGTGTTGATTCAGTTGATGCTGTACAATATGTTCATTGAAGATCCATTTGCACTGAATTCGTTTCTTTGCCTCTTCTCTTTATCATAAACAGGACCGCTTCACAGCCTCCATGGACAGGGAGGGTAACCGACAGCCCCCTCGATCTAAACTATCAAGCATCGTCCAGGTGAGGTCATATCACATTTATTAGTCACAATTCAAGGAGAATCTCTGCTTTACTTATAGTATTTTTTTCTTCTGTTCAAGTGAGAATGGACGAGCTACTGATGAGCCATATACTTCTCCACCATATGACTATCCTGAGTTCTATGAAAATGATCCATCTGTATATTCCTGTGTTTATGGGGGTCATGTAGATATCTTCCTCCCTGTGTTATACTCCCTGTTTTTTGTGGTGGGCTTTCTGGGTAACATACTGGTGGTCTGGGTGGTCTTGATGGGTGTGAAGCTGAGAAGCATGACCGACATCTGTCTCTTGAACCTGGCTATAGCTGACCTTCTGCTGGTCTCCTCTCTTCCCTTTCTGGCACATTACGCCAGAGACCAGTGGATCTTTGGAAATGGTATGTGCATTATGGTCCTGAGTGTCTACCACATTGGATTCTACAGTGGGATATTCTTTATTGTACTGATGAGTGTTGATCGATACTTAGCTGTAGTTCATGCTGTGTTTGCATTGAGAGTCAGAACAAGAACATATGGGATCTTAGCCAGTTTGGTCATATGGATCATTTCTTTTTTTGCATCCTTTCCTGAGTTGATGTACCTCAAAACCACAACAATTAATGGTATAACTTATTGTACATATTATCCAACCAACGATCGATCTTCAAATCATACTTCAAGGATAAATGGTATCTTTAAAATGAATGTCATGGGTTTAATTCTCCCACTTATTGTGATTGGATTTTGTTACTCATTGATTCTGAAGAGACTCCTGACAATTCGCTCTTCCAGGAGGCAGGCCATGCGTCTAGTCATTGTGGTGATGGTGGTCTTCTTCTGCTGTTGGGCTCCATACAATGTTGCAGCTTTTGTGAAAGCTTTAGACCTAAAAGGATGGATACCTGATTCCTGTGCCAGCAGTAAGGCAATCCGTCTAAGTCTTCATATCACAGAAGTTTTGGCTTACTCACACAGCTGCCTGAATCCAATGCTTTATGTGTTTGTGGGAGAGAAATTTAGGAGGCATCTTTTTAGACTCCTGCACAGGACACCCTTCAGTAGATTGCAATTCATGAAGAGTTATATTATACAGGCCACAGGATCTGTTTATTCACAGACCACTAGTGTGGATGAGAGATCCGCTGCAGTCTGAGCGAAACATTAATTGGAGTAGGGAATACAGGCAAAAAAAAAAAAAAAAAAAAGGATTTACTTGGATGAGAAAAATGTTTCCCTTCCAGTACATCTACTGACAGACAGTCATAATTCAGCTTTTTTGTTGTTATTTCCAAAATTGCACAGTGTATAGAGACTGCTCAGTGTCATACATTTTTACATTTTTTTTATCTTATTTTTATTCAAAAATGTGAGTGGTTTTCTAGCAACATTTATATTTTACATGTATACATGCATATTTTACTGTTTTTGTTTATACTGTAATAAGATTAACTATATTTTCAAATATATAAATAAATATCTTCAATAAAGATGTATGTAAGTGTGTGAATCTCATTGCAGAGTGATAATTTTACATTGGTGAAAACAGGAACAAGGTCACTTAAGGTCTCATTATTGTACAGACACAACCTTTTAATAATCCATTAGTAAATGTTAAAAATTTATATTAATTGATATTAATAAATTATTTAAAACTATGTGTAATTGTTAGTTCAAGTAAGTTAACTACTGATAACAAATTAAATGTTATTATAAAGTCTACCAGTGAGTTACTGTAATTAGCATTTAAAAAAAAGAATTATCAATATGAATTTTGCCATAATATATATTATGCCTGTGAGGGGACAACAAAAGAACCTGTAACTTAAGCAGTTGTTCAAAATATGACTTGCATAGAACTGAAATCTGTTTAACTTAAATGCAAGTTACTGTATGTGGAATTTGAAAATATTTTACTTTTTGAATAAATGTTGTATAAATAAGATCTAAAATTAAGCAACTCATAAAAATGAACCAGTTTTAAATGTTTGATCCATCTATTTATGAACACGAGAAAGAAAAGTAAAATAATCTCTTCTGTAAATGTATTTGCAAGTAAATGTCAAAACAATTGCTTTGGGACATTGAGACATTTATGTTCAAAGTGGAATCTGTACAACTTGGACTAGTCACGAGAAAGAACATATAAGCTTTGTGATGAGTTATTAAAAATAATGTGATGAGTGATAGTTATGCAATGGCCAACTTTGTGAAGCAAAATTACTGCACTCAATGTACTTGCACTCTTCACAAAACATATAAATTGTGCCATCTATAGTAAAAAATGACTAGAGCTGGGTTGTATGAAACTGGGTCATAGGCTTAACCACAGACCCCAGCCATTACTCCTCCACAAACACATGATTCAAGTTGTGCTCAGCTATGATGAGTAGATTTAACAGATAGACTACACAGATTGTCATCAGCAGTCATTATGATTCAGTCTAACAGTGCGACCCTTCTAATTAGATTTTGTGCAGCATTCTCATATCTGACCAGTTCGAGAGATTAGGCCTTCACTAGCCAGTCAAAACATCATGTGATAGACATCACTCCTTCCCAGTACATTCATAATAACACACTGACACCTTCTGAGGGACTATACCCACTACAATAATGAAACCCGAACTTAGTGTTTTTGCTCTTTGCAAGTTTGGAAAGTTTGCTCACAAGAGTTAAGGACACTACAGGTAAAAGTGAACACACAAGTAGTACTCAAACACAACGGCTATGACATTTACATTGGAAATTACAAGTAGTTTCTATGAGTGATGTAGAAACTCCTGAACTGAATGTAGCCTTCATGAAGACATACACCTCTATCATTTTTTTAAGACAAAATCTGTTGAGGTTCATCTAATACAACCCACCATTAGTTAGATATTTATTTGTGATGTGTGAATGTGAGGAAAACAGGGACAGTTGTATCTTTAAAGGTTAATTAGGGTGTGGCTAGACCTTTAAACTCCACTCATTACATCCAAAGAGGGGGAGCTTGACGTCAAGCTCCAATCATTGGCTATGCTGTGAGCAGCCTCTAATTCAGGGACTTGAAGACCAAATCTCTTCAAACGACGTGGAGCAAAAAGATCCCTGATTTGTCTGAGGGATGATTTTTTTTACTGTTTTCATAGAGATATATCTATCAATATCAGTATAGCATTATTAAAGACATTGCTTTTTTTTCATTGGTACAGGTTGCATTATTCACTTCCTGTCATGGATGACAGATTTTACTATCTAGGTAGATATCATGGACTCTGAGATGGTTGACCAATGTCTGGGTACATAGTACGAAGCAAGTCAAATGAAGCCATTATAGATGTTCAATGATTTCATACTGATGTGGTAACTGTGGCGGTGAATACACCACACACACACACAGCAACGGCACATACAGTATATGCAGTGGAAGTCTCAAAGATCTCACCTTCACCCACAGACATTCTAGATGGTCTGGAACAGGTTAAAGGATACGATGGAACATTGTCTCGGATGTACAATACAACACCTCCACCACAACATGTTGTTCGACCTCCACCACAAGAAGTGTTTCCATTAATGCCAGACAGCTACATAGTGTTGACCCAGATCTGGCCCACAACTGGTACACGTGGATTCCACACGGCCCAGATGTGGGCCGGATCTGTGCCGACTCATTGGTTGTCATGGACAATAACCATTAAGGCCAATTTATACTTCTGCGTCGGGTGCGCGCGGTAGGTACGGCGTAGCACACGCACAGACGCGTGCCCTTCGCAGTACCCTTCGCCGTAACCTGACGCGCACCTCCTCAAAAATGTAACTACGCGTCGCGGCGACGCGGACCGCAAGATCTGTGATTGGTCGGCTTGGTAGCATCGCGTTTCCTCCTACGCATTTCCGGCGTGTTTTTCTGCACTGCCCGCCATTTTTAAATTCTAAGTACAGCGAAACTGTTAAAAAAACTAAAAACTTACTGCTTTTCCACCTCGATAAGCTCCAACTCCAATGTGATCCCCTCTCTTTCAATCGCCATTGCTTAGTAGCCTAAACTCAAAACAGTCGCGAGGAATCTTCTTCTTCTCTAGGAACCGCGCGGAATCTAAACACAGTGGAACATTAAAACCCTCCGCTGCCAACTAGTGTTTCGGCGCTGTACTGCAGAGCAACGCAGACCTAAACGCAGAAGTATAAATGCTCACGATGGCATCGCCTACGTGCGTAGCCTACGCCCTACACTACGGCGTACACTCGACGCAGAAGTATAAATTGGCCTTTAGTCTCAGCTGCTCATCATTTAGGTCGTCACCAACCCCGACAGCAACATAGTGTCTGCCCAGAGCCGGCCCACATCTGTTAACACTTTATTGTTGTCTGGGGACTGTAAAGCTAATAGAAGATGTTTCAATCCCTTAAGTAGGAAACTCTTGACAGTATCAGTCGGTGTGGAGTGGTGAAAAGGAGGGTAAGGTATGTCATTGGGGTCATCAGATGGGAACTCTGCTTTATCAACGTTTCGTTGATTGAAGCCCACAACGCCTCCATGCCATACCCTCCATATCCTTGATGGGTTCAGCATGGCAGGGGCGTCCTTCTCCCTGAGTCAGGCCTAACCCTGATCGCATACCATCTGTCTCTACCTTGCTGCCCAGTTGGGGTCCTTATGCTTGATCCAGAGTCAGTTACTGCTTTTTTCGGCAGCACTTGACATGTACTTGATGGCCTGTTGGAGAGAGCGACCCTTCACCCATGAAAGCTTTAGCGTAAGTTTTTGCGGGAAGACTCAATTGTTACGTCACTTATTACCTTCTCATCTATCCAATTATGTTCTAGTATTTAGTAGTATAAAAGATCGGTACTTACACATGTCTGAGTTCGCAGATCCTGACGCTTTCATTCATTCGCATAAACCGACGCCGGAGTTCACTCACCCACGTTTCAATTGTAAACATAACGACATAAAGTCATATCGTTGATTTTGATCTCACCATCTCTTCCCATACCTATCAGGGGGTCAGCTGCGTCCCATCCTTCTTCTTCAAGCAGGAAATGCCGATTCCGTACCCTCGGATTACGAGCTACGGACGGGGCCTACGCCAAAGAACTTTATATCATAATATCTGCTTGCTGGGCTGTTAATAAATGTATACTTATTTATTATGTTTTACCTATTTTGCCTCCCGGGTCTTTCTGGTAAAACTATTTTTTTTTTCAGCAAACTGGCGGTAGATGTGGCAACAAATCCCCTGCATCCCACCTCTACTGGGAAGATGCTGGTGTTCCGTTCTGGGATGCTTCAGCTGCCCATGGTACTGTTAATTCCACAACATATGCCAGCTTTGTTGTTGGAGACCATAGGACCATGTCTGGTCGGAGTGTTGTTGCCATTATTTCTGGGGGAAAGACAAGCTTCTTATCAAGGTCCACTTTCAATTTCCAATCCTGTGCTGACTGTAGGATGCTTGCATCCTTAGGTGTTGTACTATGCTCTTGATGTTGGCCAGCTGGTACGAAATTTGTGAAGCTGACCTGTCCTGCCAAAGTTTGTGGGAGATTGTTTGTGGTGGTTCGTTCCTTGCTTGGCCATTGTGACTGCTTTGGCATGTTGCTCTCCCTCCTCCTGTCTCCTGACTTATTCTACCACTAGCTGTCTCTTCTGCACTGATGTTGATTTATGCCACAGAGGAGTTTTTGGGATGAGTCCAAACCCTGTACCTCCCATGTTGTACTTATCTAACCACATTTCTGAAGTGATTTGCAGACTTTGCACTCTGAACAGCTTCTGATGGAGTCCACTTCCTTCCTGCTACCGCTGTTCGAATGACAGCATCCTCAGATTCAGTTAGGGTCATGACGAGCCTTGCTTTGGTGCATTAGAACTCTTCCACGAGCCCTGTGATTGGTAATTTAGGGTGACCAACTGTCCTGTTTTCCCAGGACATGTCCTGTTTTCATATAACAATATAACAAATTTCTATCCATACAGAGGAGGCATAACCTACTTTAAATGTATTGAAATTAATAAGGTTTCTTTGAGTAAACTTCAAGTATCATTTGAGTAGGCCTATCTGTTTGCCGGGCCGAGTGTCCTGTTTTTTCAGGACAAAATATGGTCACCCTAGGTAATTCCAACTTGCCATGTCCATAAAGTCAGATGGAACTTAAACAAATTGAAATTCCAAGCCACTGCTTCAGCTGTGTGCTTATCAGCTATTCCAACTTTTCATCCTTGGTGATGGCGATCTCATACACAGTCTTGGGAGTCTTGGGGTATGCCAAACTGAAAGCACCATAACTACTCGGTTACTCACGTAACCTCAGTTCCCTGAGTTAGGGAACGAGTATTGCGTAGCTATACGCAGTGGGGAAACTCCTTTTCCTCGATTTACTGAAGCCTTTATGTAAAGCGCATTTGCAGCTGCACAGCAGAACATGAGCGTCCGGCTCGCTCATAGGCTGCGCAGCGGCAACTGCATATCCAATGGCGTGGGCGCCTCTGACGTGCGACCAATGAGATCACTCTGCGTCATACACATCAGAGCCCGCCAAGGGGGCGTGTCCTCAGACTATAATAGTCCCCGAATTCGCCATTATAGCAGGTTTAACGACTGAAGCGACAACTTGCCATGTTAAATAGTGCGGCTGGCTACGCAATACTCGTTCCCTAACTCAGGGAACTGAGGTTACGTGAGTAACCGAGTAGTTCCCTTTCGAACGGTCACTTCGTATTGCGTAGCTATATGCAGTGGGGACGCCATGCAAAACGCCGCACTGGATAACTGGCTGCCACTGCAACTCAGACCCCTGAGCATACAGAACAAGCCATAACCGCATAATCATGTATAAATAGACCAGACACCGTCAGGTCTAAATAGTACACCTCAGTTAGTAATAACCCAACCTACTACACCAATGAACCCAGACACTGTCGGGGTTATTAGTATATGAACATACCACCAGACAAGTGGGTTTATATATATATAATTATAACCGGCAAAAAGCGGGTTTTCTATATATGTAATCTACCCGGCAACAGCGGGTTTATGCATGAATACAACCGGCCAGCAGCGGGTTTTATATATATGTGAATGTGATTGTGCACAGTAATATATGACAAGACCAGCCTCCGACTGGTCTTAATCATACCGAAAGCACCTTCGCCTGCAGGGAAGGCACTTCCATATTATAGAAATTCATAAATGTGGAAGGCGAAGACCAGCGGCCGCATCGCAAATATCCCTGATGGGAATGCCAGATGACCAAGCCCATGACGAGGCCATACCTCTGGTCGAATGGGCCTTGATGCCTATAGGGCAGACTTGACCCGTTGCGGTATAAGCCATAGAAATAGCATCCACTATCCATCTAGACAGTCTCTGCTTAGTGACTGGATCCCCCTTAGATCTACCACCAAAGCAGACAAAAAGCTGTTCTGATTGTCTAAAAGACGCAGAACGCTCCAGATAGATTCTCAGCGCTCTGACAGGGCAGAGAAGGTTAACCTCTCCATCCTCTGCAGAAGGAGGGAGGGCTGATAACGTCACCACCTGTGCTCTGAACGGTGTTGAGAGCACTTTAGGAACGTAACCATGTCTGGGCTTAAGGATGACTCTGGAGTCATCTGGACCCCACTCCAAACATGCAGGGCTCACAGAGAGCGCCTGCAGATCTCCCACTCGCTTGATAGATGCCAACGCCATAAGGAGAGTGGTCTTCAGCGAGAGAGGTCTTAGATCAGCCGATTGGAGCGGTTCAAAAGGCGGACCCTTCAGAGCCCCCAGGACCGTGGAGAGGTCCCAAGACGGCACAGACGGAGGTCTGGAGGGGTTCATTCTCCTAGCACCTTTAAGGAATCTCACGACCAGGTCGTTTCTTCTAAGTGACTGGCCATCCACCAGAACATGATGTGCTGCTATGGCTGCCACATACACTTTGAGCGTGGACGGGGAGCGACCCGCATCCAGCAGCTCCTGTAAGAATGAGAGAACCACAGATATCTCACATGACTCTGGGTCAGCCTGATTTTCCGAGCACCAGCTGGAAAAACCCGACCATTTTGAAGCATAAAGGCGCCGAGTCGAAGGGGCCCTGGCTTCAGATATGGTGCTTAGGACCTTCTCAGGAAGGTCCTTTGGTACCCGTTGAGGGGCCAAACATGGAGGGCCCATAAATCGGGTCTCGGATGCCACAATGTCCCGTTCGCCTGTGTGAGGAGGTCTTTCCTCAGTGGGACAGGCCATGGGATTGTGTCCGATAACTGAACCAGTTCCGGGAACCACGGTCTGGTTTTCCAGAGAGGGGCCACCAGAAGGACTGGGCACCCGCTCTCTCTGACCCGTTTGATGACTTGTGGAATCATTGAAACGGGGGAAAGGCATAAAGGGGACGGTTGGGCCAGACATGGGCCAGCGCATCCCTGTTCTTCGAGAAGAACAATTTGCAGTGGGTGTTGATTCTCGAGGTGAAAAGGTCTATTTCGGCCTCTCCAAACACCTTCCATATCAGACTGACCGTCTGTGGGTTCAGGGACCACTCGCCGAGGGGAGTGTTGCCTCGTGAGAGCATATCCGCGCCCACATTCTGGACGCCTGGGATATGCGCTGTCCTCAGAGAGCTCAGGTTGGTTTGTGCCCATAAGAGGAGGTCTCTCGCCATCGCATGCAGGTTTCCTGACCTGATGCCCCCCTGGCGATTTATGTAGGCCACCACTGACATATTGTCTGTGCGGACTAAAACATGGTGGCCTCTGAGGTTCGACAGAAATGCCTTCAGGGCCAACCCAACTTCTTTCATCTCCAGACAGTTGATATGCAAGCTCTGCTCCGTGCTCGACCAGAGGCCGGATGCAGGCATGCCCTCGTGCAGCGCTCCCCAACCCAGGTTGGACGCATCTGTAAGAACTACTTTCCTCCTGGAAATTGTTCCCATTGCCACCCCCTTGTGGTACCAGTTCTGGGCCCACCAGGGAATCAGGGTTCTTACGCAACCGTGATTCACCATAATATGCAAGTTGCCCGACTGCCATGCGTGAGTTGGCACACGGCGTTTCAGCCAATGCTGCAGCGGGCGCATGCGCAGTAATCCCAAGTGGAGTACTGGCGATGCTGCTGCCATGAGACCAAGCAGTTTCTGAAACCTCTTCAGTGGCGCGCGCTCGCGCGCTCTGAAAGTGCCTGCAAGCGCTCGCACTGAGAGCGCGCGCTCTGGTGTGAGTCGCGCTGTCATAGTTCTCGAGTCTAAAACTGTGCCCAGAAAGATCACGCTCTGGCTGGGGGTTAGTTTGCTTTTTGAAACATTGATTGTGAAACCCAGGCATTCTAGATGGCCGAGAATCAAATCCCTGTGAGCTAATAGCTCGGTTCTCGACTGTGCCAGCACCAGCCAGTCGTCGAGATAATTTAACACGCGCACTCCCTGATGTCTCAGAGGAGAAAGCGCTGCGTCCACACACTTCGTGAATGTGCGGGTGCCAGAGATAGACCGAACGGCAGAACGGTGTATTGATAAGCCTGGCCCTCGAAGGCGAATCTCAAGAATGGCCTGTGACGAGGATTTATTTGAATGTGAAAGTAAGCATCTTTCAAATCCATTGTGACAAACCAATCCCCCGGGCGCACTTGCGCGAGGATATGTTTGATAGTTAACATTTTGAATGGCCGCCTCATGAGAGCTTTGTTCAAATGTCTCAAATCTAGAATGGGTCTGAGACCGCCGTCTTTTTTCGGAATCAGAAAATAGCGGCTGTAAAAACCTATATATTTTAGCGCGGGGGGGACTAATTCTATCACCCCTTTTGCTAAAAGATTCTGTACTTCGGTGCGAAGCACGTGACCCACGTTGCTTCTCACCGAAGTCTCGAGAACCGCCTGAAATTTTGGGGGTCTGCGAGCGACACACCGGGGATAGCTTGCCAGGCTAGAACCCGTGTGGCTAGGGCTTGACACACAGATTGGGGCTGGTCGCCTAATGCAGGGGGACCCGATACCCTTATATTGTGATTTTTGCACACATTGAGTATTGGACTGACTATACAAGCATTTGCGTGTGGGGAAGTCAGTGTTACAACAGGGGAGGGGCCGCCTAGTGAAGGGGGACCTGATACCCTTATATTGTGATTTGTGCACACATTGAGTATTGGACTGACTGTACAAGCATTTGCGTGTGGGGAAGTCAGTATTACAACGGGGGAGGGGCCGCCTGATGAAGGGGGACCGTGAACCCATGTGTTGTGATTGTGAAACATGCTCTTTTTGTGCTTTATTTGGGTCGCCGTGAAAACGGCGTTTGTTTGCAAGAACGCGCTTACTGTTGCGGGCCTGTTTGCAGTAATAAAATCCCCAGCCGCCTGAACTGAACAGGGGGCTGTGGGAAGTTTTCTTGGCTTCTTCGAGGGTGGTCCGGCGAGTGCGGGACCCGTGCCCTCTCTCTTTCCTCTGCGTGCTAGGACGACTTTGGCGGCGCTGAATGGGGCGCGGCGCTTGGTCTCGGGCCTTGGGTCGGGGAAACGGAAGCGCTTGGTTTCTCTCGGCTGGCGCTGGGCATCAGCCGCAGGGCGGGGCTGAGAGGCCTGTTTCGCGGGCTTTGTTGGCCGCGGCTCGACGGAGCTAGCTTGTGTCGAGCCGAGCTAGAGCGTTTAGGCAAAAAGTGACGCATGGCCTGGGACGCTTTCTGTGCCTCGGTGTATCTCTCCGAGAACCCTTTCACCGCCGGGCCGAAGAGGCCGGTGCTGGATATTGGGGCGTCGAGGAACCTCGTTCTCTCCGCGTCCTTAATGTCAGTGAGGGTAAGCCAGAGGTGGCGCTCAAGCACGACCAAACTCGCCATATTCCTCCCGATAGCCTGTGCGGTGGCCTTGGTAGCTCTCAAGGCCAAGTCCGTGGCGCTTCGCAGGTCCCGAAAAGCCTCGGGGTCGTGGCCAGCCTCGTCCATAGACGGAGGAGTTTGGCCTGGTAAACCTGCAGCACGGACATCGTGTGCAGGGCCGATGCAGCCTGACCGGAGGCGGAATACGCGCGTCCAGCGAGGGCTGAAGTGCTACGGCACGGCTTGTTGGGATGAACAGCTCTAGTTCGCCAGCTAGCAGCTGTGTTCGGGCAGAGATGAGCGGCCAACGCCTCTTCGAGGGGCGGCAACGACTCATAGCCTTTTTCCGCTGCTCCGTCCACGGAGGAGAGCGTCGCGGAAACTGCGGGGCCTCGTGTGGAATAAGGAGTGCGCCAAGCCTTGGTGAGCTCCTCGTGTACTTCGGGAAAAAAAGGCGCTGGCTTGTGACGAGGGGCCTGTTATGCCCCGGCAGAAACCAGCCATCCAGCCGACTTCGGGGGGGTTCGGCGGGCGTGGCCCACTCGAGCTCGAGGTCCACTACGGCCTGCGTCAGGATCCGAAGCATCTCCGCGTCGGAGTTAGTCCTGGTAGCAGAGGTGCTGGGCGTCGGCTGGGAAGCCATGACGGGGTCGAAAGAGACCGGCCATTCTTCCTCAGACGCGGCGATAGACAGACTGTCATCGTGCTCGCTGGGCCCGCCGAAGGAGACAAGGCCCGCCACGTGGGGGGGGGCGCTGATCTCCCTCGAACAGGACCGGAGATGAAGGAGCTGGAGAGAGTGAGGCACGCGGGGACGTGGCCGGCGTGCGTTCACTAACATCCATGCTCTCCGGTTGCCGTTGGCTGCGTCGCTTCTTCTTCTTCGGCTGAAGCGGGGCCGGAGAGGGAAGCGCGGTTTTGGCGGCGTCGCCATCACGGGAGAGGGCTAGCCGAGTTCGCAGCATGGAGATGGGCATGCTCTCGCAGGCCACACATCCGCCGGCAGACAGTGCATTCTCCGCGTGGTGAAGTCCCAGGCAAGGAATGCAGTGAGCGTGTTCATCCGCCTCGTGCAGCTTAGCTCCGCACGTGGCGCAGGTCTTGACACGAGGCATTTGAAACAACGCTCGTACAGATAAAACACAGTTTAAATACAATGAATAATGAAAAGGATATCGCCGGATAGCCACAGGAGAGACGGCGTCAGGAGAAACACGTTGAATGTGTCGTCTGCTGAACTGTAGCTCGCTCAGGCTGAAGGCTTGTTCGACGGCGAAGGCTTTCAACAAATGGTCAGAGACGTGAAGTTTGTCGCTGAAGGAGTAAAATCTGTTATAATGGCGAATTCGGGGACTATTATAGTCTGAGGACACGCCCCTTGGGCTCTGACGTGTATGACGCAGAGTGATCTCATTGGTCGCACGTCAGAGCGCCCACGCCATTGGATATGCAGTTGCCGCTGCGCAGCCTATGAGCGAGCCGGACGCTCATGTTCTGCTGTGCAGCTGCAAATGCGCTTTACATAAAGGCTTCAGTAAATCGAGGAAAAGGAGTTTCCCCACTGCGTATAGCTACGCAATACGAAGTGACCGTTCGAAAGGGAACTTGGTTTTTCTGGCAACAAGGTCTTGTTAATGCGCTCCATGTACATGCTGGTATAATTTTTTAGTTGTTCAAACTGCTTGGTGTCTTTGATTTGATGGTATTTCTGAGACAAAACAAAGAACTGGGATAACTGAAGGCTAATCAACAGAAACTTAAACAGGTGTGTAACATAATCAGTAACCAAGGAAACTAGGTGGGTTGGTGAACATATAAAACCAAAAATAAAACACAAACAAATTGATCAACCCCCTTTCTTGTGCTGTAACAAAAAAACAAAACAGAACAAAAGTTCAACAGAGGAGGTGAGGTGTGAGGAATGAGTTACGACTGACCAAAGGTGGAGTGATGGGCAAGGCGACCCATGGCAGAGCCAGGGGATCCACTTGCCAAAGCGGAGCTGGGGACTGGAAGACCTGAATCGAATCCATGCAGCATAGTGGAGCAAACAGAGGAGGAGCTGAGAGGCTTAAGGGAGCCAGCAGAGAAGTGGCAGAGGAACTGGCTGACTTAGGTAGAGGATGCGGGAAAGGGAGGCTGGCTGGGACCATCAGCGACAAAAGGAGACTTTGATCCAGACAGGACTAGTGGAGACCCAGGAGACTTGGCGAGACCATTGGAGACCCAGGAGATTTGGAGCTGGGCGGGACCATTGGAGACGCAGGAGACTTGAAGCTGGGCAAGACCATTGGAGACCCAGGAGACTCTGAGCTGGGCAGGACCATTGGAAAACTACAAACAACTTTCTGTTGGTTTCCTTTGGCGTTTGTAGATGACTTTGTAGATGAGTGTAGAAAAATTATATCAACCTTTGAGACACTTTTGTGCAAAAACAGATAACAAAGCAAAATGTGTTATGAAACACCCTGGTCTCCTAACTCTCCTAAAAGGTTCCAGAAACTGAACAGGTTACAGGTGTCTATTTTACTAAAGGTGGTTGTGAGAAAGGTGTTGGAAAAGGTCTCTGCAAGTGACTCTCTGCTTGATTCCGAAATTGCCCCCTATACCCTTAAATAGGGTACTAATTGAGAGGGACAGCCATTTTAGTGGTGTCTGAAACCATAGTGGACGTTATTGAGTGCACGCATTCAATCCCACAATGCACCGCAATAACGAGTGTACAACTGACGTATGCTCATTGTGTCATGAGGTAGAAGGACGAACCCAATGGCAGACAGCAAGTAACTCAAAACAGGGATTTATTATTGACAAAAAAAAATAGAAAACAAAACCCACGAGGGGGCAAAACAGAACAGGAGGAGAATATAACTAGACTATGACAAGATGACAAACTAAGACTTAGACTTGACAAGAAACAAACTCACAATTCTCTTTGAACAGACTAACTACTCACAGGGATGAACACGCAGTGTTAGACAATGAACCAACACAGGACAGAAGACATGAGGAGATTAAATAGGCAACAATAATGACGAGGACAGGTGAAACTGACTAGACAATAATCACAAGACGAGGATAACAAGGGGGCGGGGTAACGTAACGAGACACCACAAGCACATGCCCAAACAATTGGCCATGCGCTTGTACACAAAACATGGTTCTGTCATGATCCTGCCACAAGACTAAGAAAAATCATAATGATGGCAGAATCATGACAGAACCCCACCTTAAGGAGCGGCTACAGACGCTCCTCAAAGGGACACTAAGTACAAGACAAGACAGAACGAGACAAGGACAAGAACCAACAAAGCATAGTGAACAACAATAAAGGCATACATGAATAAACTATAACAGGGTTGGGGTGGAACATCAAAAACAACATACAAGGCAAGGGAGGTGGGGGAAACACAAAGTTCATAGGGGATTGTCCAGGGTGCATGGGTGGAGGAACATGAGAATTCATGGGGGACAGTCCAGGGTAGACGGGAGGACTGGGGGTCTTCGGAATACGGGCTGAGGGCGAGGAATACGGGCAGGTTTGGATCGGGACACATGAGGAGAAGTCTTGGGGAAAAACATCGGGGTTGAATAGGGACAGGAGGTACAGTGGGAGATGGAGAGGGAATCACGACAGGGGAAGCTGAGGGTGGCGAGACAAGACTCCTGACTGGGGAAACAGCGGGAAAAGGAACAGAACACATTACAGGGGATGTAGCAGACGGCTGTGGAGCGGGAACCGAACTCTCTGAAACAGACTCATCACTCATGAAAATAGACTCGGACGAAGCGCTCATCTCAGACTCAGAAGAAGCGCTGACTGCAGCGGGCTCGGCGACTGGCGCGGGTGCAGCGCTCTCGGCGGCAGGCGCGGGTGCAGCGCTCTCGGCGGCAGGCGCGGGTGCAGCGCTCTCGGCGGCAGGCGCGGGTGCAGCGCTCTCGGCGGCAGGCGCGGGTGCAGCGCTCATGGGGACAGACTTGGGTGCAGAGCTCACCGGGACAGGATAGACAGGGGGTTCAAGGATCTTGCAAAGACGGGACAGGTATTCCAACAGGGTTTTCGCTGCAATGTTAATGGGCATCTCCTGATGCGCCGAAACTGCCTGCACAATCTTCTCAGCAGCTAGATCGGCCGCAACTCTCGGAAGATATTCTGCACGAGCTCTGACTGCAGCGGGCTCTGTGACTGCAGGCTCTGTGATGCAGCGGGCTCTGTGACTGCAGCAGCTCGGCGACGCGCTACTAGCGGCTCTGCGACTGCTGCGGCTCTGAGCTTCCTCCTCTTTCTCTGGCCGTGGGGCAGAGGCCATGGCCAGAGCTGTGGCTGGTTGGGGAAGCACAGCAGGAACCGTGACTGGCGGTGGAAGAACGGACTCAGGCTGCGTTGACTCAGGTGAGGACGATTCCGACGGAGACTCCCACGAGGTCCGTCTTCCTCGTTTCCCTCGAAGGTCTGCAGGAGGGGATGACGCCTCGGGAGTCGAAGTGGAGTGCACCTGGTTCCCCAGCGAAACTACGGCTAGAACGCGCCCCTCCGGGAGTACTGGCAGACAGGCAGACGGCGGAGACCCCGATGAAGAAGCCTGCGGGTCCTCCTGGGAGAAATGATCCCAGAGTCCGGCGTAGTTCTTTAGGATCCACTCACCCTGGGAAGGGAGAGGAAGCTCGGCCCTCTTACTGTCGGTGGGGGCCGACGACCAGCATCATTCACGAATCTCCGACTGTCGCTTGAGCAGGGATGACATACTGTCTGCTGGGTTCCTTGTTGGTCGGTACATTCTGTCATGAGGTAGAAGGACGAACCCAATGGCAGACAGCAAGTCACTCAAAACAGGGATTTATTATTGACAAAAAACAGAAAACAAAACCCACGAGGGGGCAAAACAGAACAGGAGGAGAATATAACTAGACTATGACAAGATGACAAACTAAGACTTGACAAGAAACAAACTCACAATTCTCTTTGAACAGACTACAGACTAACTACTCACAGGGATGAACACGCAATGTTAGACAATGAACCGACACAGGACAGAAGACATGAGGAGATTAAATTGGGAACATTAATGACGAGGACAGGTGAAACGGACTAGACAATAATCACAAGACGAGGATAACAAGGGGGCGGGGTAACGTAACAAGACACCACAAGCACATGGCCAAACAATTGGCCATGCGCTTGTACACAAAACATGGTTCTGTCATGATCCTGCCACAAGACTAAGAAAAATCAATAACATGATGGCAGAATCATGACACATTGGCTAAAGATCACCCATTATGCACTGTGATAGTCACACGCTGAATGAATTCCCGCGTCTCGCCAGGAGATAGCACCGCAGCTGAGTCAAATCATCCATCCATTTTCCAAACCGCGCTGGTCCAGCGAAATACCGTACATACAGGGATAAATTCCTTTTTAATTTGCTATATTGTTTAATTAAAGTTTATATGCTTGTTTCCATGTCAGAATAAATCATTTCATTACTACTGGAGCTGCCAGTTTGCTACGTTTCAAATGATTATTATTAAAACAGCAAGTGCACAAATCAGCAGCCCTTCCGGTGCACTCAGTGTCCAAATTCACTCACTCGTTTCCATCAACTCCTTCAAGTGGACTATATTGGATTAGGGAATAGTGAATGAGGGTATAGTAGGGGGCGATTTCGAACACAGCTTCTGTCACAGGTCGGGGAGAGCGCCAGCGGGCCGCCCACCCCCTCTAACCGGACCACCGCCCGAGGAGCGTGCCGTGAAACTCACGAGGCAGACACAGCATTAAACTAAATATAAGTTCTTTACAGCAGTCAGCAGACTCACTTCAGGAGAATGATTCCCAGGGTCTCTTTCAGTTCATAGAACAGTACAGCAGTCAGCAGACTCACTTCAGGAGAATGATTCACAGGGTCTCTTTCGTTCATAGAACAGCACAGCAGTCAGCAGACTCACTTCAGGAGAATGATTCCCAGGGTCTCTTTCAGTTCATAGAACAGCACAGCAGTCAGCAGACTCACTTCAGGAGAATGATTCACAGGGTCTCTTTCGTTCTTCAGGAGAATGATTCACAGGGTCTCTTTCGTTCGTAGAACGGCACAGCAGTCAGCAGACTCACTTCAGAAGAATGATTCACAGAGTCTCTTTCGTTCATAGAACAGCACAGCAGTCAGCAGACTCACTTCAGGAGAATGATTCCCAGGGTCTCTTTCAGTTCATAGAACAGCACAGCAGTCAGCAGACTCACTTCAGGAGAATGATTCACAGGGTCCCTTTCGTTCATAGAACAGCACAGCCGTCAGCAGACTCATGTAAAGACTTTAGGCGGGTCTAATCCCTGGGGAATTTGCATATCATAATTAATAATTGGTAATTAATAATTATTCATACATGTTTGGATTAGATCAGTCTTACATGTTAATAAATCTCCCTCTAAGGGAGAATCTGTCATTTTACCTGTATGCATACATGTGAAATCCTTTCATTTTAACGACAAGTTGATTGCAGTTAATTACACAGATCACGTCTTACAAAGCAGGCAAAATTAATTTAGCTCAATTGTCAGAAGAATATTGAGGGGTTTTCCCCAATATCATCTTACTTTATAGGATTGCAGGAAACGCAATTCTCTGGCCAGAAGAATTGGGTTTTCTGCCCTATAAACAAATATGTAAAGCTATCTTTAAGTTATAAAGTTCGTAGCAAGATCTTTTGGCACTTAAGAGACTCGAAATTGAGCTAAGAGAAAGTCCATCAGTCAAGTGAATATAATGATTTAATAAAGGCATGTCTACTTATATATTTACTACGTTACAGGAATACATGTATTTACAAACATTAACACGAACGAAACACAATAAGACATTGATGAACGAGAAATGCGTAAAGTTTGGGCAATGGATGACTTACACGCGTAAGCGAGTAAGAGAGAGAGAGAGGGAGAGAGAGAGAGAGTGAGAGAGAGAGAACATTGGCATACTTCCTCCTAAGACATTCACCTTTTCTGATTACACCACGAAACATCATCTTAATGCTCCTTAGAAGCGTTATAAAGAGATACTTGCACAAGTTATGGGTCTCGCTGTGTTGTTGCATTCCTGAAGGCCTGTCCCGGCCGCGTGCGTGAGCGGAGTCCTTTGTGTGTGTAAGCGTCACGTGTTGTTTCTGGGCGCGCGTGTTGCGCGGCGGTTTAAAGTCTTTGAGTAACATTACCAACGGAAAATAGTTCGACTGAGTCCGTTTCACCTTGGGGAAGTGAACAGAGTCGACTACGAAAACAAAACTTTGACTAACAAAGAAAAGATATAAGGATCAGATCGGGTCTCCGAAGGAGACCACGGGATCGGGTTACATGGTGCGGCAGTAACGACGGACAAAGCAAGAGAGCGGGCGGAGCTGCGCTCCTACATTTATCACATCGGCGAAGTCCAGCCTCTTCCCATTGACTCGGCCAATCAAGAGGTTGAAACTCGCAGGCGGGACTTCTGGTTTTATGATCCCTTTGTTCTCTTAAGCAAGGCATTTGAAACCCTAATTTCATCGGGTGTTTAAAAGCAGAATCTTCATAATTATTATAGTCATATGTGTAACAAAGTTTTAGCAAGATGTGATATCAATGGCTAACTGGGGAGCGAAGATTGGAGCTCAGAGACTCCAAACTTGTCACAAATGGATTTGGTTAAACATTAGTTGGCAAGGTTTGAAACATTATCCCAGTTTTCGAGAAACAGACCAAACACATAAAAGAAAAATCATAACATGAGATTAGATACATTGTTCTTACAATTCTAAAGGGGAAGTATAATAGAATATATATGAATGCAAAATTCAGTTCTCCTTCGTTAGAATTCTAGGGAATACGCAGTTACATGTAAAAATACATAATGGTAAACTCAGTTATTTCAATGTAACATGAAAAAACAAACACATAAAACACATTGAATATTTCTGTTTAAAATGTCTTTTAAAAAGAGAAGTTTCTTTTCTCTGTAACATTCACTTCCTGTGGCACATTCCACATTCCTGGGGGGGATGTGTGTTTGGTGGAATGTGTGTGTGTGTGTGTGTTAATTTTGAGTCCTGGGGGGAGGACGCTGGTTTGGAAGCTTCCCGGCCTTTGAAGGCTCTTAGGATTTTAGTTATCCAGAATATATTTAATTATTCAGATTCACCCTAAATACGCTACATATTTCCCCCTTTTCGTCGGATGATGTCCCCGTGTGTTGGACATCATATGACGACAAATCATCACCATTGGCGGATGGCAGGTGAATCATGATGATTGGGTAGGAGGTGCTGTTAGGCTGAGGCTGAGGGCTCAGCTTGATAAAGTTCGACGCAGCCTCCAGCGTGGTACCCTCTTCCTGAGGGTCCCGTGGGCTTGGCTGTAGATGTTCGCATCTCGTTGAGCCTCCTGTGCAGGATGACTGTCGAGTGTCAGGGTGTAGTTGATAGATGTAATGTCAATTAGCTGGGATCCCCCTTTTGCAAACCACAATTCCCTTTCTGGAGTTAGGGTGAGAGTGTGGTTCTTGAAGAAGGATGGGGCCTTTTGGTACTTGGATGCGCTGCTCTGGCTGAGCAAGGTGACACAGATCACTTACAATCTCTGCTTGGGTCTCGGTGACTTGAGTGCGAGGCTTGGCTTTAGCAGGGCAGCTTGTGCCACTGATCTGCAGCCCGCAGGTTCCGTCAGGGTTGTCTCTGAGGAAAGATTTGTTAGGGCAGGGATAGTAAATGTCTTTGGTCAATGTGCACATGTGTGGATTCGGAGCTGGGGACAGCTTGGTGTCGCTGTCATGCAAGGCAATCACGTACGGCATGCGGATCTTGATGTGAGTGCTGCCTCTCAAAATCTGACATGGACAATGTTCTTGAGCCGGTGGATTCGGCTTGACTATGATGGGTAAGTTCAGGGGAACGTCCCATTTTCTCTGCTTGTGGTGATGCAGAGTGGGATGGCACTACCCATGAGAGTAGGCAAGGTGTATTTTTTAAAGAGTCAGTTGGCGTGGTGATGGCGGACGCCAGCACGGTTTGCATGAGGCCTAAGGGTATCAGGTGCGGTGGGATTCTACCCATGGCGAGGCTGTCGATGGAGGAGTTCACCCCCCTTTAGCAGGTTTGTCATCAGGGCTGTTACCAGCGGAGTTTGAGCAAAGTCATTCTGGAAGACGGTAAACAGCTGTTTCATGGAGTTCACTGTCGGGGTCAGCAGAACGCTGTGAGTGTTGAAAGTTACCACAGTTCCCTATTGTCTTGTCGATGGGCTGCAGGGATGCACTCTGTTGTGAGTGGCTCTGTTCTCTGTGGAATCTCAGTCTGAATTTTGGCTGCATGCCGTCCGACGTTGGCGAGGTTTACTGCATTCATGCCGGACATACAAGTGTTAAACAGAGTTCTGACGGCAGTGCGGCGGCGGTTGTGGCCACCTGGCTCCGCCAGCGTGACAATCATTTTCGCAAGTTGGTTGAGCATGTGTTCGACATCGGCCTCAATGTGCGTGAGGGCCTCCTCTGTCCGTTGGCACCTACCCAGCTGTATTGTGTCGTTACGCCGGGGTAGTGCGTTCTGTAGGCGTTGTGAGGATCAGGTGGCACAGGCACTTTCTGAGTGCGGGTCCGGCAGAAAAGGAGTCTTGGTTGTTCCCTTAGGATGGTGCTTGGTGCCGGACCTGGTGAGATGTCCGATTGCGGCTGCCCTCTGGTTGGCTGGAAGCACAGCAGCATCCTGGTAAAAGTGACAGGGAGAGAGAAAGAGAGAAAGGGAGGAAAAATTTCAGCGAACATCGTCCTTGGTTGGCTAGGACAGTCTTTTCGCTTTGAGGGCGCCAGTATGCCACTTGCTTCGGTGTCTTGCAAGTGTCTCTGGTGCTGCGGGTTGCAGCACACGGTGCGTCATGGGCATAGGGCATACATTGTGGCATTACCCCCCTTTTGCACTGTGGCAGAACAAGCTGTGGCGCGGTGATGGCATCAGGTGCAGAACGCTGAATGTTGTCCAGTGCATGCAGCATGTGCTTGTTGACGTAGGTTGTGTGGGGCACCGGTTGTCGGTGGGTGCACACGACTTTCGTGGGTGGTTGGAGGGGTATGAGAGGTGGTTTCTCATAGTGTCCATAGTTTTGTGATAGTCTTTGGTAAGCTGGAAGGTTAAGGTCAGGTGAAGCAGGGGCTCTGTGACATGTTGTCATACTTGTACTGAGAGCCTAATGCATGACCCTAAAAGTTCAGAACCATGGTTTAATTGGTTCGCTAGGTATGTAGCTTAAAGCTAGGTGTTTCACATGTAGCTAGCTAGTGAAGTGTGTCTTGTATCTTATCTTAGCTGTGGATGTTAGGAGGCTAAGAGGTATGTGGTTCCGAGATTATTCCATGGAAAGGGCATAGCCGAGATGAAATAAATGCCTTAAGATGGTTCTTATGACTAAATTATTTCTCTGGACTTAACTAGTGGTTCACTACGGCTTGACGAAGTGAATGATGGGGAAAAAGGACAGCTTTCCTATTCAAATTATGCTTATTATCAATCCTCTGGACTATAGTTGTGCCCTAGTAAATTGTTGAAGTTACTTGTGTTGCAGGGTCACAAAAATGAGTACACTTGTTGAAAATAAAACAAAATCACAAATAAAGGTGTCTCTGTTTCCTTTCTGGGCCCTATGGGAAATGGAACCACATTTGAACAAGAGAGGAAATAAAATAAATTTTAAATCATATAGATGACCGAAAAGTAAAGGGAATAGCTGAGTGCTATTAATATCAAGGTCAAAGAATAAAATAAATTTTAAATCATAGAGATGACCGAAAAGTAGGGGGAAAAGCTGAGTGCTATTAATACCAAGGTCAAATAAAATAAAATGGAAAAAGAAAAAAAAATATTAAAGAAGAGCCAAAAGAAAACAAAAATTAAAAATTAAAAGCAAAAAGAAACAAAGTGATCAAAACAACGGGAATGATCTGAAGGCGAGAATAATCAGTGGCATTAGTGACTAAACTTTGGATTTGCCTGGGCCAACACTTCATAGTGGGTTACAACGGTTGCGTGTTCGAGGCCACATCGTGTGTGTCCCATCAAAGGATTAGTCACCTGCCGATGAAGATGGCTATTGCTATATGAATTCTTCTCTAGCTACACAGTTTACATGTAGTTAACTTAAGTTTAATTAACAGGGTATCTTCAAAGTTAGCCTTCGACGGTTAGCAAGGGCTATGACTCAACTAGTAAAGGTGAACTTTAGCTAAGAAGAATTGCAAACACGGAACGTGAATGATTAGAAACCCTAACTGGTGTTAAGGAAAGTATTTTAGAATACTTTGCATTGTGTAAACACAAGCGGTGATTAAGGGCTTAAGTAAATTATGCTAACTGCTAATTGTAGAAGTTATTATTTAGCTTAGCCTAGGCTGGATGGATGTTAGGTTAGGTTAGCGTAGTGTAAGCTAGCTGGATGCTAGGTTGGGTTAGCTTAGCGTAAGCTGGAAGAATGCTAGGTTAGCTTAGCGTAGCGTAAGCTAGCTAGATGCTATGTTAGTTTAGCTTAGCGTGAGCTGGAAGAATGCTAAGTTAGCGTAGCCACCTAGGCTGGTTTGTTTACCAAGTGACATCACAAGTTAGCACTTCCTGTGACAAGTCATTGACATGGAAACTAGAGCAGGTCAGACAATTCAACAGTCCCTAAAGGCTGTCTGTAGATTTTACATGAATTATGCATGTTTAAACGGGTTAACAGAGTGCCCCTTTATCTTAAGTCTTTCTAGGACTCTGTGTTACATTAAGTAAAATGCAGATGTGTTTTGGCATTAGCTAATTTTACTCATGGAACTGTCCTCTTTATTTTATACAACTTATTCTATTTGTTTACAGAGTAAGGAAATAGATTTGCTGTAAGTCAAAGCTTGTCTAAGCATATATATAGTTACGTCCCTTTCGTGCACGAATGCTGACTTTTCAGCGATTAAACAGTTTTGGTCGCTAGGTAGTTCTCTGCTTGTAGATGCGGCTAGAATTTAGGTGAGTTACATCAATCTAACAATATTTTTTTTAAGGCCTTTACATTTGTAGAAAGGGGAGCATCGCCCAGGTCTACCTAGATATAACTTTGTCCTGAGCTTTCTTTGTTAGACACAGGTTTAGTCATACTACAATTTGGATTTCTTTTAAGCAAAGCAGAATGAACATCGGTACAGTTTACAAGCTGCTGAGATGAGGTTTCTTCGTCAAACAGACTTACGCTTTAGTGCTTAACATGCTAATTTTAGTTGGAAATCTAAGGCTATTTTACTTAAAGTAGAGATGTCAATTCCAGCAATCGTTTATCTGCATTTAGACAAGCCAGCGATCAAAAATGCGTACTGCACGTTGTGTTTCAGTTGGACCGTAACGATTAAATGCACGCCCATAGGTTAACTGTAGTTTAAAGCTCAGGTGGTTTTACTCAACTCTGACGTCGCAGTGACGTATGCCCTATTTGGAGCTAGCGTTTCCTGTAACCCTTCCTTGTCATAGAAACTAATGTTTAGTAGTGTCATTTCAACCAGCATGTTGCAAATGCTTGGTTCGAAAGAGTCGTGCATAGTCTGTTGGCAGGTGAGGCTTACACGTCCGTTCAAGATTTTCTTGAAGTCAGTAAAATTCTAATTTTACGAATGCAGAGTCGTGCAACTCTTTGAGCAGACATTTTCATCTACTTTTAAAAGTTCTATGTTCTATGCTGATCAGGGACATTTTTAGCAGAGTCTTGCACTGTGTCCGTGCAGTGTCTTCTGGTTTTGCAGTTCAAAGTCAGTGGGGTTTTAGGAATTCTTTCTGAGGAGGCCTTCTGTGTTAGAGGCCTTCTGCATTAGGTCACGCATCGTTGAGTGGGCATTGCGTGGTCTTCGGCGAGCTGGAAGGTGCAGGGTAGCGAACTGGAACCTTGATTTGGTGCTGAGGCTGTGCTGCTGGGATTTTGGGAACTCGGTGACCTTGGAGTATGGCTTTGGTGACCTGTGTGACTGGAGGGGGCAGGGTTCTTGAACTTTGGGCCCCGACGGTCAGGTTTTGGAAGTCTAATAAAGCTCATAGCATTCTAGCAGGTCTTTTGCCCATCAGAAAGGGGTACGTGTCCATTTGTGAGATGTACCCCGAGTGGGTAGGCCTCAAAAGGACCAATTGTCAGGTAAGTGGGAGCTCTCTGTTCGAGCCGGAGGTCGTTCTGGCTGTACGACTGCACGTTCAGCTCGCACATTTGGGGTATAAGAGTTCGATCTTCGCTCTTAGCTTTAGCACTGAGTCTTTCAAAGAGTTGAGCTGACATTAAACTGAGGCCTGAGCCGGTGACTTTCCCGTGTTTCAAGGCTCACCTCATTGTCTAGAGTGATGGGTAGGTAGAGTTTCCGGGCCCACCCCCTTTTGATCAGTTCTTTTGGGGTTTCGGTCCCAGCTGTGGGAAACTGTGCGGTCTCACTCAGGCTGTGCAGCTGTCAGCTGTGGTGGCTGTGTGCTGCTGTCACTTTGTGATGTGACAGTTTGCTCTGTGTCTGTGGCTGACGAGCAGTGTTCTGTGTGCCTGTAGGTCTTACGCTCAGGTATAGGATGTAAAGCTCGTACCTCTTGAATTTTTGGAAAGTCTTTTGTGAAGAAGCTTTTAAGCGACTTCAGGGTCTCGGCTGTCTCAGACGTGGCGGCATTGTGTTTGTCTGATGCGTGCTCAGACTTGGGCTTACCAGTGGCCTGGAACGGACTCGACTCTCTGTGAACAGGGCTATGGTGTTATGGGGCGCCCTCTGGAGGCATCTCTGAGTAGTGTTCAGAGACAGTAGATCGTGGGGTTTTCAAAGTCTTTTCGGATTCTGGATCAGAGAATTCTTTAATGAAGGCCTGCCGCAGCGGCTGGTAGTCTCTAAGAGTGTTTCAACTCTGTGGGAAAAATGTCAAGTTCGGCTTTGAGATCGTGTCTCTGTTGAGTAAGTTCATGGATTTCAGCTCGGCCCGTGTGTAAGTGGTTTCAAAGGCCTTGGCTTTAGTGTCTCTTTCTTTGAGTTCAGTCTCTGCTGAACGAGCTTGTGGATGGTAGCACGGGCCTCTTGCTAGTTTTTTTTCTTTTTCGGGCCGTGGCTTTCGAGTCTCTTTAAGTTCGGCCTCTGCTCTTTGCAAAGGGGCTTCACTTTTGTCGGAGTTTCTCGTTGAGTTCCTCTCTGGTTCTTTCCTCTGACTGTTCTCTGCGGTCTGTGTGTTGAAGATCAGACAGGGCAGGTTGAAGTCTTTTCACTTCCTTCTGTAGCTCGGGGTCGTTGTCATCCTCGGCTTGCATCCTTAGCGTTGCAACTTCGTGCTCCATGGCTATGCGGCTCCTTTCACAGAGACGTGCTGGTGCGATGAGCTGGCAAGCGAGGTTTTGGACGTGTCTGGCCGGTCTTTGTCGTGGGAGCTTTGGCTTGGTTTGTGCGCCATCAGCTTGTCCACGTCGCTCTTGGCTTTGGAGCTCTGAGTTACTGGCGACCTTGGGCAGGAATGGAGGTGTCATGAATCTCAGCCATGTGTCCAGGTTGTCCCAGCGGTTGTGGGACTGTAGGACCGGAACATACTGGTTTCGACTGTGGGCGAGAGGAACACAACACACACAGAGAGACCAAGCAAGTTGTTCTACGTTTAACAAGCTATAATACGGGCTATGCCGCGTATGCAAATTGTGGTTAACTGATGCAGACAGTTAAATCATTCTGTGGGACAATTTGGTTAGGTCATCATGGGCCTGAATGAAATTTTAACAGGGCGATAGCTTAGGGGTCACCTGTTGATGCTAGCGGCTTGTTGTCTAATTATTATTCAGCGTTCCTTGTTGTCTCAGATAGGTTCTGTCTTCTAGGTGAACTGAAAAGAACAGAGCACGACAGAAAAGAGCAGTGGCAAGATAGCAGAGTTTGAAGTAACATGCAACCATCCAAGATGGGAAGGTCTGTAATGAAATGGCGTTAAGAGTACACAGGAAGTGTTACAGGGGAAGAGGAGGCCTAAGCCTGCGGTTTGTGGCTCGGAGAGGAGGAGGGAGCCAAACACTTCAATAACCGGGGGAATCTCTAGATTCTGTAGCAAATATTAAGTGGATGGGTTTAATACCTTTGTTTAGTTTGCCTGGGGTGGAATGAGGTCATTTGGGTTGGAGTCAGCATCGTGGTTGGTCTTTCTGTCGTCCCCAAACGCTTGACAGCAGTGTCCCGGGCCTTTCGTGTATCTGTACCGATGTGCTCCCTCTCACGCAACCTGACTTTGAATCACAACCGGCAGTGCCAAATTGGTGATGTCGTGTTGCGGGCCGCACTAACGGAGAGATACAGGAAAGTCCGAGACTCGCGCTCAGTCAGTGCTGGTGATGCAGGTCAGATGAACCAGCGTGCTGGACTCCAAGCAGGGATGACTGTCAAATCACCACAGCTCTTTATTGGTTTCTACATGTAAATACAGAACAGTGTGAAGCTTAACAGTGAATGAAAGCTTTCTTGTTTAAACTGAATTGAGTAATTATGTATGTAGAAAATAGAAGCAAAGGTTTTCCTAAATAATGGTAAAAAGGAAATTATGAAAATGATGTTAATTATCAAAATAACTTAACCCAAAAAAAATTCCTAAAAAAAAATTTGTTTTTTTTTTTTATTAAATTCCTTTTATTATTATTACTTTTACTATTAATAAAAATTAATAATTAAAAGTAATAAAGTAGGATGGACCCCGGGAGAAGACAGGCAGTAGTGGCGCGTTTGGGCCACAAAGGGGTTTGGGTCACTTCCTCCTAGTGGTCAACCTGGCTGACCGAGAACTTGATTTGAATTGCATTCAAACTGGTTTAAATACACTTCAAATCGAGCGTATGCATAGATGTTAAGTAACTTCTAGAATTGTTGTCATAACATATCAAATCAAAATTATTAAAAATAATTTGAGACCGGAAATATAGACGTAAAGCCATAAAACTCTTCCCCACAGGGAAGGAGACTTAATTCACGTTAATCTTGAAATTTGTTTGTTTCAAATCAAATTTGAATAAGTGTAGGAAATTTAAGGTTGGCATTATGTATGATGAGGATAATATCCAACAGAAAATCAACTGAGAGAACGCCACTTCAAAGCAGAAAGAGTAGAAATAAAAGATGAGCTGACTTAGCAGGGGAGGGCCACAAGGGGGCCGCACTACTAAGTGTTCATCAGGGACTGTTAATACTTTTGAATATTTTTTTTTTTTTTTTTTTAAATTCAAATGTGGTTTGAACTAAATTCAAAATAAGTGTACACAGTCAGGAGTGAAAAATCATGTTAGTAACACTGGAACTTGCACATGCATTGAAAGTTGGAAACACAATTTCAGGAATTCACTGGAAAAATCTGAAATTGTGATGAGAGAAAATGTTTAGGAAAGGATGACCTTGTTACTAGTGTCCACACGATGGCGACATTTCGCTCATGCAGGATAAAGTCAGGGGGCGGTGCGAGAACTGTCAAGCACTTAGCCTAAGGGTTGCCCTCTAGTGTTTGTCAGCGGAACAACAACCGGCCTGCTTCCATGTGTGATTCAAATTTGAGCGTGCAGACGCTTTGCTTTCTGTAGCGATCACACTTATCAAAACTAAATCTCAGCGGATTTTTTATGCTATGTTTTAACAAACACGACTTGCAGAAATTTTTTTCTCTGCCCTATGTAGGAGAAAACAGGAACTATACGTCTGTCGGTTGGATCCAAATACATTTATCAAATAGCATTTAATGATTAAAATGTTTTGGAGGTTTTGGATACTATATTTCACTAAACAGCGTGGCAAGATTTTTTCTACACACACACATAGGGTTCACAGGAATTAGGCATCTGTTTTCGCTTCCCACAAATAATTAGCACTATGATTCATACGTGTTCGCTTATAAATTTCAAACCTCGGCGGGTTTTTCTTTTTTCGACACGTGTGCACGGAAGGATTTCTTCGCTTCCCCACATTAATAGGAATTATACGGACAACAGGAATTATACGTCTGTCATTCGAATCCAAATAACATTTATCAAATAGCATTTAATGATTAAAATGTTTTAAGGTTTTGGATTTTTCTGTGCTATATTCTAACAAACACGTCTGGCAGGGCTTCTGCGCTGCGCATAAATAACAGGAATTATTCGTCTGTTTTTTCGACTCCCATAACATATTATCAAATAGCACTTATGATTAGATATGCTTTAGGTTTTACAATTGAGTAGCTACGTCAAGTTTTAACCAGGAGTTTACCGTTAATCTAACGATTTAATATAAGGCCTTTTTAAGAATAGTGAAAGAGCATCGTTTCACTAAATCTTGTCTTCACCCTGACAGAAGAACATCGTTCGGACAGGGGAGTTTAATATTAAAAATGTCGTTGTTCAAAAGAGGTTTCTTCGTCTTTTATAGGACAAATTTAATACTGTGAAACTATGAAAACTGCAGTTTTCTTCTTAGTTTCGCTGGACTGAAATGGCTTTTTGCCTTTAATCAGTCACGGTGAGTTCGCAATGCGTTCGCTCAACCGAGGTGCACGTACAATATTAAATCACAATATAGACAGATTGAAAACTGATCTCTTTTGCTCAAAACAAGTTTAAAGTGTGCCCGCATCCTCCACCATTCTGTAAAGACTTTAGGCGGGTCTAATCCCTGGGGAATTTGCATATCATAATTAATAATTGGTAATTAATAATTATTCATACATGTTTGGATTAGATCAGTCTTACATGTTAATAAATCTCCCTCTAAGGGAGAATCTGTCATTTTACCTGTATGCATACATGTGAAATCCTTTCATTTTAACGACAAGTTGATTGCAGTTAATTACACAGATCACGTCTTACAAAGCAGGCAAAATTAATTTAGCTCAATTGTCAGAAGAATATTGAGGGGTTTTCCCCAATATCATCTTACTTTATAGGATTGCAGGAAACGCAATTCTCTGGCCAGAAGAATTGGGTTTTCTGCCCTATAAACAAATATGTAAAGCTATCTTTAAGTTATAAAGTTCGTAGCAAGATCTTTTGGCACTTAAGAGACTCGAAATTGAGCTAAGAGAAAGTCCATCAGTCAAGTGAATATAATGATTTAATAAAGGCATGTCTACTTATATATTTACTACGTTACAGGAATACATGTATTTACAAACATTAACACGAACGAAACACAATAAGACATTGATGAACGAGAAATGCGTAAAGTTTGGGCAATGGATGACTTACACGCGTAAGCGAGTAAGAGAGAGAGAGAGGGAGAGAGAGAGAGAGTGAGAGAGAGAGAACATTGGCATACTTCCTCCTAAGACATTCACCTTTTCTGATTACACCACGAAACATCATCTTAATGCTCCTTAGAAGCGTTATAAAGAGATACTTGCACAAGTTATGGGTCTTGCTGTGTTGTTGCATTCCTGAAGGCCTGTCCCGGCCGCGTGCGTGAGCGGAGTCCTTTGTGTGTGTAAGCGTCACGTGTTGTTTCTGGGCGCGCGTGTTGCGCGGCGGTTTAAAGTCTTTGAGTAACATTACCAACGGAAAATAGTTCGACTGAGTCCGTTTCACCTTGGGGAAGTGAACAGAGTCGACTACGAAAACAAAACTTTGACTAACAAAGAAAAGATATAAGGATCAGATCGGGTCTCCGAAGGAGACCACGGGATCGGGTTACATGGTGCGGCAGTAACGACGGACAAAGCAAGAGAGCGGGCGGAGCTGCGCTCCTACATTTATCACATCGGCGAAGTCCAGCCTCTTCCCATTGACTCGGCCAATCAAGAGGTTGAAACTCGCAGGCGGGACTTCTGGTTTTATGATCCCTTTGTTCTCTTAAGCAAGGCATTTGAAACCCTAATTTCATCGGGTGTTTAAAAGCAGAATCTTCATAATTATTATAGTCATATGTGTAACAAAGTTTTAGCAAGATGTGATATCAATGGCTAACTGGGGAGCGAAGATTGGAGCTCAGAGACTCCAAACTTGTCACAAATGGATTTGGTTAAACATTAGTTGGCAAGGTTTGAAACATTATCCCAGTTTTCGAGAAACAGACCAAACACATAAAAGACAAATCATAACATGAGATTAGATACATTGTTCTTACAATTCTAAAGGGGAAGTATAATAGAATATATATGAATGCAAAATTCAGTTCTCCTTCGTTAGAATTCTAGGGAATACGCAGTTACATGTAAAAATACATAATGGTAAACTCAGTTATTTCAATGTAACATGAACAAACAAACACATAAAACACATTGAATATTTCTGTTTAAAATGTCTTTTAAAAAGAGAAGTTTCTTTTCTCTGTAACATTCACTTCCTGTGGCACATTCCACATTCCTGGGGGGATGTGTGTTTGGTGGAATGTGTGTGTGTGTGTGTGTGTGTTAATTTTGAGTCCTGGGGGGAGGACGCTGGTTTGGAAGCTTCCCGGCCTTTGAAGGCTCTTAGGATTTTAGTTATCCAGAATATATTTAATTATTCAGATTCACCCTAAATACGCTACACTCACTTCAGGAGAATGATTCACAGGGTCTCTTTCGTTCATAGAACAGCACAGCCGTCAGCAGACTCACTTCAGGAGAATGATTCACAGGGCCTCTTTTCGTTCATAGAACAGCACAGCAGTCAGCAGACTCACTTCAGGAGAATGATTCACAAGGCCTCTTTTCGTTCATAGAACAGCACAGCAGTCAGCAGACTTACTTCAGGAGAATGATTCACAAGGTCTCTTTCTCAAGGCTCGAGCAGAGGGAGAGTTAAAAACCGCTTCCGAGTTCTCTTCTCCAGCTTCTCCTCTTCAAGGCTCGGGCAGAGAGAGAGTTAAAAACCGCTTCCGCGTTCTCTACTCCAGCTTCTCCTCTTCAAGGCTCAGGCAGAGAGAGAGCTGCAAACATGCTGGGACTGCGAGTAGACTGCAAAAACACCATTCCCACACTCGTGCTCACAATAGAACTGCAATTCAACAGACTCACTGTGCAATCAGGGCTTACACCCGCAATCCAGCCGAAATATCGTTCTCTCTCACAGCCTCCCTCCGCTGCTTCGGCCTCAGCCTCGGCCCCTCGGCCTCTCCCCTGCTGCGTGCACGCTCCGTCTCAGTTCCTGTGTGTCCCCCTCTTCAAAATGGCTTTTTTTTATACTCCACTTGGGAGCATGTGCCCCAATCACCAGGCAAACTCCTCCCACCCAACACCTGCTGCTCCTCTTCATAATCACCCGGTGACATCTCTCTCATCCTATGGCATTAGTGCCGCTCATGTGCAGGTTCCAGTACACAGTTGGCACAGGTTTTACACAGGATGCTCTTCCTGACAGTGCTCGGACACAATCAAAAGTAGCAAGAATCAAGAACTGAGGAAGCATACAAAGGGTGCATGAACCGAGGATGCGGAAGTCTTTTTTGTTGAAACACCTACAGCAACACACACCTAAAAGCTTAAATTTTAGATGCAAAATTGCAAGCTATTTTGTCCTTTTTTGTTTTGGGAACTAATATAGTTCTAAATAATAAATAAATAAAATCATAAATAAATCAATAAAACATAAATAATTATATGATTTGCACATAAAAACATAAAGACACTGCATAATCTGCTTTCTGAAACTGCGGAAAAACATTGTGTACATCTGTTAGAAGTCGAATACATTTCTTAACATAAGAGAATGTTGATATGCAATGAAAATCAAGATCCGTTTTGAGAGCTGCACATTGATATGATCAACAGGTAAAAGCTGTAACTATATTTTGTATTTTAGCAAAACAGCATTGACCACTCAGCACTCAGAACCGAATATCTGTGTAAAAATACATATGTGTACAAATACTATGTATTTTAAGACATAGGAACTATAGGGTCATGTTTTGCTTTCTTAATACTCCCAACTAAACTCTTTATGCTGCAAAGGGATTTTTTTCTGCAGTTGAACTTGAAAGCCAGTCAATTTTCAGTCACAAAGCTCTGTAGTGTGTTCGTAATGTGCAGGTGTCGCCTCCTTTAGGTCTTCTATGATAACGCACGTTGAAAGTAGAAAGCCAACACTTAAGTTAAACGAATTTTACATTTCATTGGCAATTTCACAATACACACATAGTTAGCAAACCTGCTTCCCACATTGAACTAGTGAAATAAATTATATGTTCCTGTTGATCTACTGTACTGTTTTGGTTCAGAAGACTCTCTATATATTGGATGCAATAAAAAGTGTTTCTAAACTATTATGTTTCAAAAGATTTCAGTCCGTTTTTGGCATTGTCATTTTTATGTGTTTATGTTTAGACATAAAATTGGTTTGCTTTCTATAGTTAATTTGACAGTTATAAACATTTCGATTATTGTTACATTTATTAATTTAAAATAACATTGTATTTAAATAATAAAATAAAATATTAACAAAACTAAATAATATAACATTTTACATTAGTAAACCATGTTGGAAGTGTACTAATAACACCTGGAAATAATTGTATATTTGCTATAATTACTATGTAATGCAAATACATGCTTTTGCAAATACACTCTCTTGAGGAATATGATTTTTGATTATTTCAGTACAAGACAAATCGGGAAGTTTGCTTGAGTGATTTGTCATTTTATTTAGCCTAAATGACACAGCAAGTCTGAATTATTTCCACTTGATAACATTTTGATTTTAAAACTTCATAAAGTCCAAATATTGCAAAATTTATTTAGCATGTTCAGCCAGCTGTTTGCTATGATTTAGTTTAGAAGTCAAACAAAGGATTATTTTGTTTGTTGTTAAATAAAAACTTACAAATAAAAAGTCGTTTTTTAAAGTAGCCTACATTGTTGTCCCTTTATTTTGAGCAAAATTAAAATGCATTAAGATGACAAAAAACACTTACCTTTCAAACACTGACTGAAAAAGGTATTTGAAGAATTGTACGCTAGCCTACTAAATGAACCCGTTTACCCACTGTTTCCATGTCGCATCAAAGTCTGCAGGTACAGAGAAGAACCGAGAACTTTGTACATTATCTAAGCTAATATATCAGTGATTCAGTAAGATATCTGATCAAATCACGACCACAGACAAACCACAAATATAGATTTATCATAAGTGTTTTTATACACTGTCACAATGTCATATTGGGTTACAGATAAACAGATTATATACAGCTCAGACATCTTGGTAGTCAAAGGTCGCCTCCTGGTGGTATACTCGAAGCCCTTCTTTTAACTGACACACATCTAAAAAAAAAATTCAGTGTCAGCAGACATCTTATTTCATAAATGCCAATTATGAAAAGACAAAAATTAGTCACGGAAACTATGTTTATGATTTCTTAGAAAGCTGCGTGAGAGGGGGTTTTCTTCTTCAAAGCTTAGGCCTACTTAAGTTTGGATTTGAAGTTGTAGGCTATTTTCAATATAAAAAGCGAATAAAGATCATTTCATTTGATTCGACTGGTTATCTTACACCTTAAAGCATGGGCTGGGGCACCAAATGGAGCTATTTTTTTACATAAAAGTCAAGAGTTTGAAAACAGTTTGAGGCACTTTGCGTTTCATAAGAGGAACAGAATGTGTGGGTTCCTGCAGAGAAACATTAGCCACAGTATACTTGACATCAAACTTGTCCTCACACCTCTTAAAAAACAAAGCAGTTATAGTCACACAATCAGACAAACAACCACAGACCGGCAAGTGTCAAAAAACAGCCGTGGAAGACATAATTTTTCTTTTCTTTTCTTTTAAATACAGGCACGTGCTTGCATGCTTACAAAAAGACACACGCAGTAATAGGCCTACGTTTTAAAATTAGGCTACCTACAAGCACGCAATTGCTTAATTAGCCATATAGCCTATCAAAAATAGCATGCTCACAACAATTGCAGAAAAAAAGTGACAGTGCAATATACTGGTTAAATGAAAAAAAATCAATGTGCGTACATATGGATTTTTGAGATTGTTTTCGTTCTGCAAAAGAAAAGAATAGAATAGCCTACACTTTATTATGACGTTTACAGTTACCAGCACAAGCCGAGATCTCCACGATAAGATCAGGGTAGGTTTTTTAGTCATTTATCTGTGAGATCTTACCAAGATCTCAGCAGCTTTCACACCTGCATGTTTCCTCAGCCACGTTTCACATGGTCTGGGTGAGGTCTCAAGAGAGATAGACAGTAAATATATAAAAATATGAATCCTTAGAACAGTTTAGATGTATACGCGACTTCGTACTGCACGGCAACCCCCCCCCCCCCCCCCCCCCCCCCCCCCACCCCCCCCCACACACACACACACACACACACACACACACACACACACACACACACAAACAGAGTAGCCGACTGGATTATAAACAAAGACATTGGAGACTAGTCGTACGAATAAAATGTTTCAGATGTTTAATCTCAAAAATAACTGAGGGTAAAGTAACTTATGTACAGCACAGAATGTGCAAACATGTATGGTTTTTGTACAAAGAAATGTACATGCAAAATTAACTTTGAGTCAAAAACATTCAAACTGACGTTATGTAAAAAACAGGGTGTCGCTACGTCCAGGTTTTTATGGTGTCTGTACATCTATACATTATGAGAAACTAACTTAAATAAAACATGAAAATTCATACTAACATTACTGTCCCAGCATTTTTTTTACCTCCTTTAGCTATAGTCAGCAAAAACATAACTGCAAATAGGTTTTAGTGACAAGAGTTAACAGTTGCTATTTGGAGTAATTATTCCACTTTGCCTCTTAAACTTTAACCCACAATTTGGAGGCAATTAACTTGGTACTTTCTCCCTGTACAACAGATATAGTACACAGGAACAAATCATCTCATTGTATTTAAAAGAAAGTGAACTGAAAACAAATAATAATTATTATTATCGTTTAGTCATGCAACCTTATATTAACAGACTACTGCTGCAATGAGCAGATATGGAAATAAAAATATCCTAATAATCTGACCATATGAAGCACTACTAACTTAATTCGATTAACAAAAACCGAACAAGACACAATAAATAAATCAACAATCAATACATGTAAACTCCTGCTCTAGGAGTCAGAATTGCATTCATAACTTATTGTTACAAATCATAACCACCAAACAGGGAGAAGAAGCATTTAGGTACATGAGGATTAACTTTGGTATAACAATGAAAAAAAATGACATTCATAACAAAAGTGTGCCAAGACACAAATGATTTTCACCAATGAGGCTTAAGCTTACAAAATAATACTGAACACAGAGAAACTCAGCAAAAGAGCCACGGGAACATATCTCAACTCGCAGTGGCCGACACATGTCGATTTAACACCAATCATTATAAATAGCTGCAAAATGTAAAAGCCCCAACATTGCACATTTCAACAAATTACAAAGAGTGCACATTTGCTCTGCTTACTTCCTGCCTTGTATTCTCGAACTGGTCAGTTGAAGGTCACGATCAGCCAATGAGAACGCATTTCAAACTCAGCAAATAAACATGAATGAAGGCAGGTATGTCCAGTTTATTTACAACGTAAGGCTGATAGACAGATGCGAATCGAAACGAAAAGCTTATCTTTTACTCCCCTTGTCTGAAAGAGTTGCAGCTGTTAAAAGGCGTTTCATTTGTTATGATCGATTTCCAAAATGACTGTATGCTTATCAAACATGAAACTTGAGATGAACACCATAATTTAACCCATTTTATTTCTCTTTAAATAAGGTTTTTTTTTTCCTTCTCCAAAACGTTCAGGATAAAGATATCATCTTTACTGTGCTTCTTTACATGGTTAATACAAAATGCAATCTTTCCTGAATGTACTGTCCGAACACAAGGCTAAACCTTTCTGGCTCAGGGAACAACCTTTAAAAAAATCACTTTTTTCTTCTTCTTCTGAGTATTGTTCAAACGAACATGTATCTGAAATGATTTTTTGAACTGTGGGGAAGGGGACTTCAGAGATTTGTCAGCAGCAGTTACAGTAACAGAGACCCAGAACCGTTTCAGAATGACTCTAAAACGAGGATGAGATTTCAGCATATTTCCTATTTATGATCTATATTTTCAACAGACTTCCTCCATATCCTACTCAGATCTGCAGGAGAACATTACCATCGATCTCCCCGCTCTCCCCCGTTTCTCTCAGGTCTGGCTGAGTAGGCGGCTACGCAGGAATGCTCGGAAACTGGCGACGGGTCGCAGGTCGTTCTGGTGTTTCCTCCGCTCTATGAAAGAGATGAGTCTGGAAGTGTCGAGGCGAGTCGCGGCCGAGGCCACGTTGGGCTTCAGCCAGGGCTCCTCGCGTAGACAGACCTGCGCAGTGGGACGTCTGCAAGGCTCTCCTTGGAGTAAAACGCACAGGAAGTCCCGCGCCGCCTGACTCACGCCGCGGAAGTATTCCTCCGGGAAGCTGAAGTCCAGGCGGCAGATGTTGAGGCAGGTCTCCTCAACGCTCTCGTCCAGGAACGGGGACGCCCCGCTGAGCATGACGTACGCCAGCACTCCTAGACTCCAGAGGTCAGAGGTCAGAGCCGCTGGCTCACCCAACACCAGCTCGGGGGACGAGAACTCGGGGCTGCCCAGCAGAGGGTGGATGTGAGGGATGTTGGAGAGATGAGCCGCGTCACCGAAGTCCGTCAGTTTGACTAGAGGCTGGGTTGACGTTTGCTCCAATAATACGTTCTCTGGCTGGAAGACACATAAGTATGGGATAATGAGGAGAAATGGATGCCTGACAGGGTCAAGACATACAAATATAGCATATAGATTATACATTTGACTTTAGAATGATGCAATCGAGAGGTCAAAAATTCAACAGAGCAAAGTGGTCAAATATTTGACATAATTGAATTATTCAATAGATGTACAGTATAGGGTAAGATGACCCCCCCCACACCTTTTTTTTCTTCTTAACCGTAGATGGCACAAATATCATCTCAACACTAAATAAATGGCTATGCTCTTAACTTTGTCATTTCATCTGAATATCAACATTTGTGAGATTCAGACAGTCAAAATAGTTTTGAGGTTAACGGATCTGTGTCTCTTGAATATAGTTATTTATGACATTGTATTATATTAAATATCACATTTTTTGATTTGTTGACCTTGGGGATAGACTGGCACAGAAAAATTGGCACAGAAAGGCAAACATGTTGTTGCTCGTGTTATTTAAAATTTTAATGAAGGGTTATTGTTCAATATTTTTCCCCCCTTACTCTAATTATAGGTTTTTCTACATATTGCAAAGTTCCAAACATTTTAGAACATGGTTGTGCATTTTAAAATATGTAGAGAAAAAAAGGGGAGATCAGAAGACAGGCATTATTCAATAATTTTATGAATTATTTGAGACATCTTAGAATTTGACCTAAATGCTATCGGCTTGAAATTATTCTTGAATTCATAGTGATTCCATTATGACACATCATCAATTCAAATATGGGCAACTAAATATGTATATATTCCTATTCCGTAAATCATACTGTAGAATACATTTACCTTTCAGATTAATCTCTTTTCCTTATCTTTGTCTGTCATCTGTTATTAAATTATTAACTAAATTGTCCATATATCATTACACACCCTAGTTGCTTAAAACCCTGTTTCTAATGCTTAAATTAATATTCGCTGCATGGAAGAATTTATTTATTCTACTCTTTTTTTATTTTTACTCTAAACTTTATTTTTCTAAACCTGTGTTTAGTCAATGTGTGTCCTTTTGCAGAGATAATGTAAGGGTCACCAGGGCTTCTGTAAGAGGTGACGGTTACACTCAATTTAGGAAAACTAAATTTGGACAATCAGCTTTTTCATTTGCAGTGGTTGAAAAGTGGAACTTAATCCCACATTACATTAGAGATTGTGCAAGCCTTAGCAGTTTTAAACTATCCGTAAAGAATTGGCTGAAGGCGAATCAAATATGTGATCATTGACCCTTTTATATATTGTGTATTTGTATTCTGGTTTTTATGTGAGTATTGTGTGTTTATGTTGTCTTTTTTACTTTTCCTCGCCCAGGGACCACAGATGTAAATTAGCCGTATAGCTAACTCTGGTACAGGGCTTGAACTGTGCATGGTCCCTGACAAATAAACTAATAAATAAATAGTCTAATAGCTGTAACATTAGCTTGTTCAATTTTTAGTGTTTAAGTGATAAACTTTCTATTTAATTTCTGACATTTACATGCTAAAGGATTTAGTTCTGTAAGCACTTTACTGCTTCCTGCTGACTCATTTAACTTCTTCTTTATGCTTTCACTATTGCTTAAATTCCCCCCTGTTCTACTCTTTATTAAGACAATGTATGACACTTTTTATTTTTAGCACTAGTTATTAAGGTGATGTAAATGTGAAATAATAATACGCAATAAAAATAAAAATAACTAAGCACTGAATGTTCTTCAGGGTTCACACTTTTTTTATTTATTCTATTGACAACAGGATAAGGTATTGACCCCCCCAATTTCTACCTGATAAAATATATTACAGCTTAACATAACTACAAAAATGATATTCATTCTAGAAATGTTGGTAACACTTTAAAATATGGTTCATTAGTTAACAGTGGTTAATGTATAACTACCATGAACTAACAATGAGCAATACATTTCTAACAATATTTTTTTAATGTTAGTAGTTAATAAAAATACAGCTGTTCATTGTTTCTTCATATTAGTTCACAGTGTATTAACTAATGTAATTAATAATGAATTAGTAAATGTTGAAATTAATATTAACTAAGATTAATAATTGCTGAAGAAGTATTGTTCATTCTAAGTTCATGTTAACTAAGGTAGTTAACTAATGTTAACTAATAAACCTTATTGTAAGTCCATTACTTTTTTAGGTCTTGAAAATCACACTTTTAAAATGTCTTTCAAATAATAATACTGTTTTTGACATTTTTGAGGGAACAGATTAAAACAAGAAATACATCTTGATCTTTAACTGTTTTAGCTGGTTTTATAGGTTCTTCATTTAAATCATTTTAAGCCATCTTGCAGCTCTCTTGGAAATGTTCTTGAGGCCCTCCACTTGCTTCCCCAAATAATCTACAAATCTATTAAGAATAATCCAATGGGAACGCCCACCTTCAAGTCAAGATGAGCAATCCTGCACGCGTGAAGGTAATGTAAAGCTTCTAGAACATCCCGTAGGTAAAGAGACACCTTTTCTTCAGTCAAGTTCCCCCAGCTAACAATATAGTCCAGGAGACGACCTTGATCAGCGCTGACATGCGAAAAAAAGAGAAAATGTGTTTCAACAAAACACTCACACTTTCCTAAATCAGCCGACAATGTTATCATTCGCGTGTGAGAAGATTATATTGTTACAGATAAAGAAAAGAAGTCCACATACATCTCCAGGATGAGAACGTAACTGGCCGGGGTCTCGAAGGTGTCCAGCAGGCCCACCAGATGAGGATGCTGAAGACACTGTAGGACGCCCAGCTCCTGAACAACCTGCTCTCGCCGCATCAGCTTCTTATTTACTAGCTTAGCGGCCACCGATAGCCTGCTTCCTCTCTGCTCACACCACTTCGTGACGGCAAACCTGCCTCTACAGACGGACGGGGAACAGATGTTGAAGATAAATAAGTATGGTTTATTTGATATCTTCAGTATGTGAGGATATTTCATACGGTACCTCCCAAGTTCATTGACTTCAGTGTAGAGGGACTCAAAGTTATCCTTCCAGAGGATACCGTCACAGGAAGTGCCTACGGAAAAACCAACACCGTCAGTGACTCAGCTGGCACAGTTAAACGTTTTGTGTTTGAGCACACTGGACGAATATCCACTGACCGATCACTCTGAGGTAGGCCGATGATGTCACTGAGCCCACGTCATTGGAGGCGATGCAGGTGTAGGTGCCGCTGTCGTCCAGAGCGGCAGGAGAGATACGGAGGGTCACTTCCCCTGTCTCACTGAACAACAAGTCAATAGTTAGGACACAAAAATTAACTGTAAAACCAGCGTTGTTCTGTATATTCAAAACGCGCTTCTCTGGATTACTAGATTCGGATTGGTCAATCAAGTATTCAATTAGGCAACGATTAATCGCATTCAAAATAAAAGTTTGTGTTTACATAATATATGTGTGTGTGTGCTGTGTATAATTATTTTGTATATATAAATACACACATATGCATGTATATATTTAAGAAATATTTGCATGTATATACTGTATATATATTTATACATAATTTATATTATATATAAATATTTTAGGTAACACTTTATTTTACAGTGTCCATGTTACATGTATTTACCATAGTAATAACAGTAAATTATGCATAATTACATGTAACTAACCCTCAACCAAACCCTAATCCTACCCTAACCCTGTAGTAATTACTACATATGAAGTTGCTCAATATTTCTCAGTACTTAAATATATAATTACACTGTAACAATGACACCTTAAAATAAAGTGTAACCATATTTATATATAATAAAAAAATCGTAATTATATACATGCATATGTGTGTATTTATATATACAAAATAATTATACACAGTACACACACATATATTGTCTTAACACAAACTTTTATTTTGGAAGCGATTATTGATTATTGTACATTTTCACTTCTTATATTTTTACATTACAACTTTGTTTTTTACGCTTTACTTTTTTTAACCAAGCTTTTTTTGATAACTAATATAAATTTTAATTAAAGGAATAGTTCACCCCAAAATTTGAATGATATGGCTTTCTTCTTTCAGCCAAACACAATCTGAGTTATATTAAATAATATCCTGGCTCTTAAGCTTTACAATGGGAGTGAGTAGAGTAGGCATTGGAGTTGTATGAATTACTTTTATGATGAATGGATGCGTTTTTTAAAGCTTCAAAAACTCAGGCACTTGACAGGATATTTTTTAATATAACTCCAATTGTGTTTTTCTGAAAGAAGAAAGTCATATAAACCTAGGAAGGCTTGAGGTGAGTAAATTATGGGATAATGTTTTGGTGAACTATTCCTTAAAGATTTGATATTTAGTGCACTTAGGTTTCGACATTTTAATTATACAATTTAAAAATTTTAATCTGGAATTTCTCACAAAGGAAATAATCTACGTTCCAAGACGAGAGAATAATTTAGTCGGTAACACTTTACAATAAGGTTCACTAGTACGAATGAACAATACAGCATTTATTAATCTTAGTTCATAATTATTAAAATCAAAGGTTGTAATTATTAACATTAGTTAATGCACTGTGAACAAACTTGCACAAAGCTGTATTTTTATTGTCTAACCGACATTAATGACCAATTGAAATAAAAAGTAAATGAATTTGTTTTTGTTCAAATTACCAAATGCAGTCAATGAACAACATAAAGACAAACTGCATGGAAATATTTAGCACGTACCAAGTTTCTTTCAGTAAACGATTCAAATGAAAGTATCAAAATGACTGTTCATCTCTCACAGCACATTCCATCAGAAAACAAAGCAAGAGCGCCACCTGCAGTCGGTATAACAGCATGACACGCAGGATGGTGTGTGTGCGCTGCTTTCACCTGTGTGTGAGTGTGTATCTTCCACCACTGCTGAGAGTGCTCTGGTCAGGCCCTCTCCAGCAGACCGAGGCTTTGGGCTGCCCACAGATCTTACAGCGGAGAGTAACACTGTCACCCCTGTCACACACCACCTCACACAGGGGGACCATGAATTCTGGGGGAACTGCTGCCAGCATTCACAAACACACAGTCATATGGCTGTTTCAGTATGACACATGAACTGATTTAATATATTCAGAGAGATTTCCAAGAACGAAAGAGCTATATTCTTACTTACCATCATAAATGTAGTTGGGATTCAAAAGCTGAAAAAAAAAAAAAAAACAATGTGATGTTTCATTTGTAGAATTTGTCAAAACCATGAAAGGAATTACATAATGAATTATCAGATTGTTAAAGCAGTACCTTTACAGAAACCTTATTGGCGGGTCCATCTCTTGACTTGCGAAAGCCATTCTCTGGTTTGTTCTCTTTTCTGCCCTCTTTGTCTCTCTTTTCGGACTTTCGTCTGATGCGGAGAGCTGTGTGCCATGATGAAGACTTCCTGTATGACAGAAACAGCACTGTTCTTCAGACAACTAACTCACAGTTAGACTATACATATTAGACAACAAACAAGACGTCAATATCCTATTAAAAACTGGTCTAGTCATGAGCGGATGTTTTTGCACTTACAACATTTGTAGTAAATTAAAGGTCAACATGATCTCAAAATGAACCTGTTTACATAATACACATTCTTTGTTTTATTGTGGCAATTTATCAGTGCACATTACTCAAAACCATCATCATTGTAATCAAAATAACTTTGACTTTAATAACTTTTTTAATCCTCTTTTATTTCCATTTTGAAGTGGAACTGACAATGCAGTGTAGAGTTTCACTTCTGAGAGAAGCGTGGTTACATGGACGTTTTAAAAGTTTTTCAATCAATTCCTTATGAATAAAATCAAGTCCCATCCAACATTTATGTTGAGTATCCTGTTAAATTTTTAAATATATTACAGAAGGATGATGGGTTTCGAGGTTTTGTTGCAACAAGACCCATTATTTTAAAATGTAACTGCTATAATATAATATAATTAATATAATATAATTTAATACTTTATATTAAGGTGACATAGTTACACGTTACGTAGTTATAACAGTAAATTATGCAAAATTACAAGCAACTAATCCTAAATCAGACCCTAACATTAACCCTATAGTAAGTACATGTACTTAATAAATATGTTTTAATACATTTGTGTAATTAAACTGTAACAACTTCACCTTAAAATAACGTGTACTATAATATAATATAATATAATATAATATAATATAATATAATATAATATAATATAATATAATATAACCCCTAGATGGAGTCAAGATATGTTTTTGTTGTTGCTATGGACTATATTGACATGAATGATGTATTTTACACTGGCGACATACCTGAGAGAAAACGGATTTCACGGTAAGTGATCTAATTTTCAGCAGTAATAAAAATAAAGTGTTTTAAAGCTTGCTGTTTTGCAGCAACCCGTGCAGCAGGACTATCAATTTATTTATATAGCCTATTCAGTTTAATTTTCTATTTAGCCTATTATAGATAGGACTACATACTTTATTTATTAAAATTAAACTGTATGTGTCCATTGATTGTGAAGTTAGACATCGAAAACTGCAGAAGAAGCGCATGGGGCTGCATGTTTTTTCTTGTTATGAATTGTATCCTATTTTCCGTTATTACAGTTAACTACGCGCAGTGATCTGGAACTGTAATGCGGTCAAATCTGCCTGGAACTACTTTAGCCGTGCGTTTCCTGAAAATAATTGCACACCTTAGAACGTTCTCAACCAATCAGAATCAAGCATTCAACAGCCCTGTAGTACAAGAGAATAGTAAGGCCTGTAGTTAGGGAGTACATGTTATTTAAGAAAAATATTATTATATTTCAGAATGACATCATTTTTTTCCAAACCTAGTCTGTGGGGTAAAACGCCCCAGGGGGCATCGCTTCCCACTATTATAATTATTGTACCATGTTCTGAACATCCTTTGGTTTCCCATCAAATGTACTTGAACTTGTTTTTAAAAATTACCTCAAGTTAGCATTTTTGCAGCATGGTTCATTAATAAATATTAATATTTATCTACTGTTATTTTGGCTTGTCTTTTTAATTTTAAGCTACAACTGCTTGTACTCTGATTTAGCTGTAAATGTATAAAGCATATAATATAATATAATGTAATATAATAGTAGTAAGAAAGGTGAATTATTGGTGACCTCTAGGAGATGTATTAGTTCATATCGTTTATTTGTATGGGAGTAAATGACAAGACATTTCTGATGCATTTACTAACTTCTCAAAATAATATTTTTTTTTACACTTAATATAAAGCAAATATTTATAGAAGCTTGTTTCCGCCACAGAATAAAAAAAATAAAAAAGGTAATTGGGACTTATCTCACAAATCTGACTTTTTTTCTCACAATTGCGAGTTTACATCTCGCAAGTCACAATTCTGACGTTTTATCTCAGAATTGTTTGATATAAAGTTACATTTGCGAGTCATAAAGTCAGAATTGCATGAATTATCTTTTATAATTTTATTCTGTGGCTGAAACAAGCTTCCATAAATATCCATTAATGAATCCCTTAATCCCTGAATAGCCTTATACCTTATATTAATGGATGAATACCCCTTATGAATAAAAACTGTTATCATACAAATTGCACTACACACAAGTGCTTTAGTATTTCTAGAATAAACAAAATAATTATTGCACCCATTTATTGTATTTTTTGCTTTAATTGCTTACGTGCCAGTGATTACGCCTCCGTATCACACAAGGCTAAGGTTACCCCTGGTAAGCAAACATTACATTGCTGACATTGACATAAAAAAAAAAAGTCAAACCATATGGTGCTTCTTCATCCTAGATCTGACTACTTAGTCCATCTGTAATAAATAACAAATAATAACCAATCCTCACTTGAGGGTTCCGTCGGGGTAGTCGGGAATGATGGTGGAGGTGTGACCCAAAACGTAACCGGGGATCCAGCCCTCGGCTGCTGGGCCTTGTTCTGTCGAGGCACGGAAAACTAGAAACATGTTCTGCTGGTTAGAGGCCAATATCTGCACAACCTCTCCTTGATATACACTGATCTCATCCTCCTTTAGAGCCATATAGTCCTGGGTCACCAACATGGTCGACACACTGCTGCTGCTGCTGCTTTCACTCTGAGAGCAGAAACACAAGCAAAAACGTCAGCATGACGCCACACATTTTACATGAGCTACATTTTATTCACTATGTTTGTATGTGAAATGCGTTGAAACATTTAGTAAGCTGGACATTTAAGAGAGCATGAATGAAGCAAGTGAGAGCAGTTCAAGGAAAATATGATTTATAAAGCAAAATCATTTTAGTTACAAGAACCTCTTTCAAGATACATTAAAGAGTCGTTCACACTGACAGTTCACACTAACAATTGCTGCCCAGATTCTGTACTGTAGGTTACAATGTCTATGGCTCCTACTGATAGTCGTTGGAACATGTTGAACTTTGTTGTATCGCCAAGTATCTTTTTCCGCACATGTTGCTTCTAATCACCTACTCATTAAAAATGAATAATTTGTGGCCTCTTTGTTGCCGCAAATTACTGTCAGTGTGATTACCTTTAAAGTTCTGTTGGTTAGGAGGGGAAATCTAACCCTTCAAGACAACATGAAATCAATATTGGAGTTTTGTGGCTTTTAGTCCCTGTCTTTTAACTTCGTGCATATTTAAATATGCTAGTGGACTGCTAAAAGTTGACTAAATATATTCAAACAGATACACACGTTTAAAAAGTACAATCAGAAACAGACAAAATATATTAATGACTCATCCTGCACTTTGGGAGTACCCACATTTGTTTGTCAAATAAAATGCTTTGTAGAATGATACTGTTTCTGACTTAGTAGTAAATCACTGTTCATGGCTGTGATGTAACTAAAGCCTATTTGCTCTTTTAAAAAATAAACAAACCTTTTGATATGTTCTTGTTTCAGTAGTAAATAAGCCTGCAGGGGATTTTATGTGGATATTTTTCTTAATTGTCTCAAAAAGCATTTTTTTAAATCTGTTTAAAAAGCCGTAAGCAGGTTAAAAAGAAAACAAATGTGTTAGTGATTGTTAGTTGGCTGGTTTACGTGCTCCCAATGCTTGCATATTAGGCATTCTTCACGGGCAGTTGAGGAAAAAAAATCCTACCAGTTCAAAGCAGAGAGAATCAGCAGAGATAGTCAATGGATGCACAGAGTTTCAGAGAAACTCTAGAGAAGTTATCCCGCTTAACATTGTACATTGTTAGTTGCTCAGCACAGTCAAACCAGGCCAGTTAATATCCACAACAGCCTGTGAGAATCCTCTTTTAGTTCCAGGACAAGGCACAAATACACACCCCAGCAGGTTAGTATAAAGCTGGAGGTGGAGGTGAAGCAGGACTAGGCCTCACTGAAGCCAGGAGCTAGAGTTTGGCTCTTACCCCATTGCTGTGAGTGGAGTGCAGGGACTGCTCACTGGTGGAGGAGCAAGTACTGATGCGGTCCAACTCCTTACTGTGGGCTGAGTGCCTGCGAGTCTGACACTGGTTGCGACTTAACGTGTCACTCTGCTCTGTGTAAGAGCCAGGCCTGCCAGTGGGAGAAGCTGGCATCGAGACCCAAAAAGGGGAACCCTTCTGGGCTTGGATGCCTGGTGTGAAAGATGTAAAGTTCTGAGGGTTCAAGGGGGAGAGAATGGGTGACGGGACTCTTAGACGAGGCTTCGTTAGCGTGAGAGACTGGGATGCAACTGGAGTTCTTGGAATAGGCATCCCTGATTGGGCTTCCTTGCGTAGCTCCTTCATGGGGCTCTCCAGGACCCGCATCCTAGGGACCTCACCATTAAGGTCCTGGTCAGGAAGAGGGCACGTACCTGAAGTGCGGTCATCTGGGGTGGGGGCGTGGTGGTGCTGCACAGGCTGAGGGAGACGAGAGGAAGGTTGAGGGATTCGGGATGTTCGGGATCGGGAGCCACAGCCGGGACCCATGGAAGAGCTGCTGCTACCCCCTGGAAGTCCACTGCTGCTGGGTCCTCCAGGACCGCTTGCTCCAACATGGTTCCGTTGGTATTCAATGGGTGAAGTCAGTGCTGAGTGGACAGCAAGAGACAAGTTAGGCTAAATACTATAACTCAATCACCAAAGACATTTTCATATCTGAATGTTCTCAACAATGTTCTATCCTGTCCTATCCTGCTCCCAGAGATCCTCTATTCTACTGGGTTTAGCTCCAGTCCTATTAAAACACACCGGAAACAGCTAATCAATGTGTTTTTGGGGCAGCTTGGAGCTAAACTCTGCAGGACATTGGCACACCAGGAGCAGGATTGGATACCCCTGGTCTAAATAATCTATTACAGGAACAATCCTACAGGACCAACTTGAGGTTAAGAAAGTTTGTAGGGCTTAACACCAACAACCTTTTGGTTTACAGATATTTAACCAATAACCTCCTTTGTTGGAAACTCTAAAATTGCATTACCATTGAGAAAGTTTATCTGGTTTTCCAGGATGCTGCTGATCTGCTGGATCCAGGCCTGGGAAACCATCCGGTTGGAGGAATGGAGGACATAGTGTTCTGTACTGCCTGTCGATGACCTTGAGGTCAAAATAAACTTACAAGGGTCATTGTCAGGACTCTCCTCTAGACCCAACCAACTGACCTGCAGAGTAGAGAGAGAGATAGAGATAGATAACAGAAGAAGAAGGAGATGAATGATATGTCTTTAGATGCTATGCTGTGTCTTGAGCACAGTGTTTTCAACTGCAGTGGTTCTGTCTACACACCTTTATGCTGTTCTTAAACAGATAACCTGGCATAGAGAAGCCCTTCTTTTTATCCAGAGGTTCACTGAAGATAACTATTTGCTCAAAAAGGAAGACGCGCCTCTCCTTCATGCGAGAAAGGAGACCACCGTCCTGGTCTGAGACCATAAAGGTGTCCTGGAGAATCAGTCGGCCCTGGGCTACAATTTTACCCTGAGTACAAACAGAAAATAAACAATGTTCAGTCCACAGAAAAGTTAAAACTCCCTAGCATGTGCAAACATACTATTAAAGAGTACAAAACTGTAATAAAAAAAATATTAAATGAAAATGAGACTCTTAGTAATCCATCCCAGGGTAAATACATTCAAGGTGCGGTCACATTTACCATTGTTTTTTTGGGGGGCAATTTAAATAGGAATCAACATGATCTGTAATTTTGATTCCTATATTTTTTCCTTATATACAGATTTCACAACAGGTGCAAGTTAGCCATGCGGATTTGCCGCGTTAACAAACAGAAAGCTGCTTTGTTTGAAAATTACAATTGTGTGAGGTCTGCTTCATATATCCTAACAACAGTATAAAAACAATTTACACACAAAATTTCTATGAAATGTGACCGTGCCTTAGGTTAAAAAAAATTGTATAATAAACATTCACAACAAGACTCTCTATGCAGTCTATTTTAAAATATTGTGTGATGCTCCCATGTTTTTTATTTGGAGGCAAGGTCAGTGTTTTAGTTGCTTGGAATGTGAATTTTGCCAGGCATCTAAACTCTTTCCATGGAATGATGAAAATGTACTGCCATTCTTGGTTTGATTTGTTGCCTTTTAGCTGAATCAGAATTAAAGGAATTACTGCTAATGTGCGTACATACAACTGCTAATGGCTGTGCTTTTAACTTCCCACCTACACGCTCATAATTTTTTGTAAAAAATGAAATTCATCTTACATCAAATCCTTGGAGGCGTCCAACATTCATCATGTCATTGCAGCGTTTAGGAACAACACACATCACCTCTACCGCTTTCTGTGAGAGAACATACAGCAATGTTAACAACTACATTTTTTTATTTTTCTGAAGAAAACATGATTGTTTGTGTAAAATTTGCCAGTGTATTACTAAGGTGTAGTAGTGGGTCGTTGCTAGGGTGTTGCTAGGTGGTTTTTAAAAGTTAAATACTAACCCATGTCTTAACAAATCCACTTACCTCTATTTCTACAGTGTCCAAACCAGCCTTTTTGGAGAACTTAAGGAAATCCTAAAAAGTATGCAAACAGAACAAGGATGTCAGAATAAAAAAAGAAAAATATATTTTCTGAAAGATCATCCGTGCTTCACATAAGCATGATGAGACTGTATGGGTCAGTAATACTGGAAAGAATGGCTACATTGCTTCTGCAATTTCCCAGCCTGACCTTCAGCAGAAGCTGGTATTTCATGATCCGCTGCACTGGTTTAATCAGTAGATCTGTGATCTGTAGCCTGTGCCCTAACCTCTGCTTTAACTCCTGATGAAGATACAAAGAAAATATGGGTGTGGTTATGAGTCTTTCTCACTTTTCATGGCTCATGTTTAAAATGTCTGGCAGGATGCAGAAAATGACTTGGGTCTTACCTCAAAATATGTGTCGATGTACTCTGAAACAATGTGCTCTGATTTGGGCTTGTTTTGGCAGTACACAATGTACATGTGGAGTCTTCGTTCCTGTAGTCAAAACAACATTTCAGACACAGAAGTCAGAATCATTATAATTAATCATCATACTAAATAAACTATTAGTAACTATAGAAACAAACTAGCAATGGAAACTAAAGGAACAAAGAAAACAGGAACTTAACAGGAAATAAGAACATAGAAACTAAGAGTACAGGAAATAAAACTAACACAGAACATGACAATCAGATTAGTTTATTTTCAGAAAAAAAAAGTCGTATAAATCACGTATTTTCTGACACTTTAAAAAAAAAAGTCTTATTGATGTATATATGCACATATCAAAAACTGTGATTGTTGACAGTTAAAATATATGGATTGAAACATATATATATATATAATAGCTGTAGTTGGCGAAAGTTTGCGATGCTGTTTGCGAATGTTTATTTGAACTATAGTTTCATTAAAAACACAGAACCGTTAATCTATGTTGGTAACGATGGAAATTGCAACCATATATAGTTGGCTAACGGTGGTTTTGGGAAACCCATAAAAAATGACTCGGCAACATTGGCTCAACCAGTTATGTAAATTAGGGACAGGACTATCAGTTTAGCTGACCAATAGTAGATGAAGAAGTGTTTGAGAAAATCTTTTGTGTAGTGGAACAGAAAATACACACTTCACCATTGAATTTAACACAGATGCACCCTGCAATTGTAGTTGTCTTAAGCCCTATTCAGACAGGACTAGGTTTCCAGGGGGACGTAGAGAAATTTTGTTTTTCACAAAATTACAATAAATTTTTGTTGTAACAAAACCAAGCGTTTTAAAAAAAATTCTGACACGGCAACATGTGCAAACCAGACAGGCCACCATTTTTAAAAAGTTAACATGCAACAAAAATGCACACATTGTCACATAACTGAACCTGGGTGTTTCTTAAATGTCACTTAGGGACTTCCTGGGTTGAGAGTGAGGTTTAAATGATATGTTTATCTCTGTAAAGCTGCTTTGAAACAATCTACATGGTTAAAAGCGCTATATAAATGAGGATGAGGATGACTTGACTTTCACAGTACTTTGCGATTTTAATCCCCTCTGAAGTCTGTGTTTATCTCACACAATCTTTTTAAAAATTCCAGAGCAAATCAACTACTGTTTTCCGGTAAACTCAACGGTCTTCTGAGAAATCTAATCCCGTCCGAATGCGAATGTCTGTGATTGCTGATATTGCAAATATCCTAATGCTTCTAATGTTTCAATATGGATGGTCTCCAACGAAAAAAAATAACATTACAAAATTAATAAATAGAGCCAAATCGCAGAAACTGGCTAAGACTGCCAATTTTAATATCTGTGTCCAGTGTTGGGGGTAACTCATTACAAGTAACTTGAGTTACGTAATCAGATTACTTTTGCAAGTAACTAGTAAAGTAACGCATTACTTTTTCAATTTGCAACAAAATATCTGAGTTACTTTTTCAAATAAGTAACGCTAGTTACTTTTTCACATGTATGGACTGACAATTCTCCTGTCCTCATATTGATAGAAACAAAGTGAGGAGGTGTGTGTGTGTGTGTGTGTGTGTGTGTGTGTGTGTGTGTGTGTGTGTGTGTGTGCGCAGAGTAAACATGATGCTTATTGTAGTTCTAGACTAAATATGAACATGCATTTACTCATCTCACTTGCAGGAAAACATTCAGCATTCCTCAAAATGAATAAAAACAGTAAAATGCAATCTCAGAATTTTATGCAAAACTTTTATAATTAACTATAGTAAATTACACAAATATATTTTATGTATTTAATCTCAATTTATTAACCAATGCTGCTAACCTTCAATTATCTAATTCAACTATACTAATAGGCAAAAATTACTCAAGATTAGATGTAGAAATAAGCGTGTTGAACTTCCTTCTCCTGTATCCTATTGTTCTGTAATGAAGAATGGCTGAACAGTTTGTTTGAGCAGCGCCCTCTACTGTACAGGATTAAACATGCATTTCCTTGCATTTATCACTTTTGGTGTGAAAGGGCCTTAACATTTGCCAAAAATAGAACTTTTTTTGTTGTTATTAAAAAACAAACAAGCAAGCCCAGCCCAAATGAGAAAAAGTAATGCAAAAGTAATTTAACGCATTACTTTTCATAAAAAGTAACTAAGTAACGCAATTAGTTACTTTTTTTGGGAGTAACGCAATATTGTAATGCATTACTTTTAAAAGTAACTTTCCCCAACACTGTCTGTGTCAGGTAAGACTAAGATACTTATCAAGATTTCTCTCACTTTTGCATATTTATTATAAACAGCCACTGCTATAAACTTGTCCAGTTTACTTAAATAGAGTTTTTATAATAAATTCAAATTATATCAACAAATAATAAATTAAAAGACATACATGTCATAAGTGATGCACGCAAGCACAGCACATGATTTTTTTTTAACGCCCACATCTAGAATAAAACACCCCCACCTCTGTAATAAACATGGCGATATTAATCCTGACCGAATCGTACATGAAATCACAGATAGTGAGTGATAAGAATTGTAATTCAAACATTGTTTAGAAAACTAGTCCCGTCCGAATAGGGCTTAAGGAAGACGTGAAATCACATCATACCTGTCTGATAAACAGGGGTGCGAGCCTATCAGGGTCCTCCAAGCACTTCTCCAGTTCACTAAGAAATAAGCTACAAAGAGCAGAGGTTTACATTAACATTAATGCCAGAAAATGAAAGTAGGGTCTTAATATGGTATTTGAGAGTGCATCATTTTCACATACTCTTTATGCCAGTCATAAATCTGGTGAATGTTCCCAAAGACAATCTTATCTTTGCCCTTCATGTCGTCGGGTACGCCCTCCTCCTTCATCCTGCTTATGTAGCCCTGCAGGTGCCAGAACACACGAGTACCGTTACCATGTAGACAGTGACGGATAAAACATGTGATCACACTGAGCCATCATTCTGAGTTAGCAGCAAATCCAAACCAAACTCATTTCCTTTCAGAGAGACACTCCTAACAGTCAAACAGATCATGTGATCAATTCACAACAAGTTGTGTAAGCCCTAAATAGATATAGACTACTGAACAAACAGAACTTAACCCTGACGGCAGCTGCCGATTGTGTTTACTTGAATTAATGTGTTCGGTTACAAGTGGTCACCATAGTGATCTGCGGTGTTTGTTAAAAGAACTGAATATAATCCCACCTCCACGACTGCACCAAGGTCTCTCACGTAGTCCCTCTCTGTCTCGACCAGTTCCAGCAGAACATAACTGGGGGACAAAAAGACATTAGGACATTACATTTAAAAACAAAACAAGATGGCAGGTGATGTGAAAAGAAACATATTTAGTATCTGTAAAAATATTTCTAATTTAGAAATCAATATATGAGTCTGCTACGTATTTTTTGATGCTAATTATAGTATTCTACAGGAATCAATACCTATGCACCCTTTCACATGACATTTATAGCATTGACTATGTTCAGCAGAACAAGCTGTTCGCTGTCAGTCAGTGACTTGTGTGTGTGTAATGTGCAGTGGTTATGCTAATGGTTTGTCAGAACAGCGTACTTTTATTGACTTGCGCAGTTTAATTCTCACACTTTGAAAGTATGTATAACTCCTTAATATAACAAGCTGCGTTACTATGAGGAATGATTCCCTTAAATGTACTGTATGTACAGGTACGAGGTACTTTATCTGAATGAAATACATACATCTCTCTCACTTTTGCTCACGTGCCAGTGATTAACCCTCAGCGTGCCAGTGAGGTTGGCGACCCCTGCCTTAACCCATGTAGTTAGCTTACAGTATATTACTTATATTAAGGTAAGTACAGTTTAAGTACACGTAGTGCAACCACAATATTTAGTGCCAGTTTATCAGGAAGCGAAGATTTTGTTCTCTTCGACTCACTGTGCTTTATTCACAAATGTTTTATGCGATATTCCAATTTTGCGCATCAGTTAAATAGTTAAACTTTGGATGGAAACATACTGTAGCTGTTCCTCAATGCACTGAACTCTTTAGAATAAATCTTTAAGTTACAGCTAACTAAACCCAATGTAAAGCATTATAATGAGATGCTCAAAGTTCAGACTATAGCTTTGACCCAGTTTGCAACTGACCTTTTAAAGCAAACACAATATTGACGAGGCGATTTGCATGATATATTGCAATGTACAACCAATATTCTAAATGATCCTGTACCTATCTTATTGAATGAATTTAAATTCAACAAGAGCATACCAAGACAGTAAGGAGTCATAAAATGAGAGTTATTTTTACTTTCTATGATGTATCAAGTCGGTACGACTCTTTTCTGTCCTAAACTCGAAACCTCTTTCATCTTCTTTTTCTCTTTTTGCCATTTATTTATGTTCCATTCCTGCTTTATTAAAACTTCTATGCTACTATTTGCAGAACTTTTCGTGAAGAGATCAAAGTGTCAACACTTGTGTTGAGAGATGAAGCCTTGATGTGATTCATATTCAATCACTTACAAGGTTCCACACAAGAGATTCGATTTTGGTGCTGTCTTAAGGCCCGTTTACACAAAGAACAAAAACTATAAAGAGGAAATATCAAACAGGAAAATAAGAGAGGGACGCACTGTCGTCTCTTGAGGAAGCCAGTCTTGCGTTCGTCCATCTCATCGATGGGAGAGGAGGAAGACAGGAAGGAGTTATCCGATGGGATGCAGGAAGGACTACTGCTATCTCTTTTCTCAACAGGGAGAGAACTGGGCCTGTCCTCCAGACTCTGAGAGAGAAAAAAGAATTTAGTGGACAATACAAATATTCAATGTGAAAAGATTGACTGTGATCTCCTACCATTTTGCTCTTGACAAGTTCCTCAATGGCGCTGACCAGTTCAGCTGCACTCGGCGTCTCTGAACTGCTGGGACGTCCAGACAGACGAGAGGTAGCCTATGTAAAAAAGAAAACAAGTGACAATATTTAGAATCTCACAAAGGAAGGACTATTATAGTTATGAATTTCACACACAAAAAAGAAGAAATTATCAAACAAGTTTGGTCAGGTTGGGAAACAGCAAGACTACCACCTTGGGCTTGTTTCCACTTTTTTTTCTTGTTTTAAAAGGGATATACCGCTTACTCATCAATTTATTATTTATTGGTGGTTAACTAAGTGGTCTAATTTGCATGTTAAATGCCCTACCTGTCTTTTCCCCCATGAGGACTAGTTTAGTAAGTGGAGTGACTTCCCTTTTGGGTTATAGTTACATGACTAGACTTCAATATTCATTTATTATGTGAATCTGCAACGATGCTCACCATTGTAGTGTTCGGACACTGAAGGCGGAAACATTCCATTCCAAATATGGTAATGAGTGTGGTTTCTGGATTCGCCAGCCAATCGGGGCTGATTTCAGAGTGGTAGGGGCTAATATGGGGGGAACGGAAGTAGGAACTTTGGTTTGGAAGATTTGGGTTGTTTTGGGTAAAGAGTAAGTGCATACATGGCCCACCACATGTGATCGTACACACAAATACTCCATTAACCCCTTGCTCTGCATGGGATCACCGGTGATCCCAACTTTTATTGTTTACATTTATCTTGTGTTTACAATATCATTTTGGCAAGTAATAAGGTTAACCAATACATTGTTTGAAAGATACGACACTGTATATTCGTCTCGTTATAAGCATTATACAATCAAGATAACTTTGCAACCGTTTTTTGTAATTCTGTATCAACATAAACAATAAGATACAACTATGAAGAGAGGGGGGGTCTTTACCTTTTTTGTGTTGTGGAAATGTAATGCTTGGCAGAATAATGATGACATCGATCTTTTTACCTTGGGAAGAGTCCAGTATATGATCACCATGGTAAAAATGTGTCCAAAAATATGCAAACTGTTAAAAATGTCCATAGAATGTATATTGTTTACATCCTGAAATTTGCTAATCACGAGGGCGTTGTCCTGTTTATTCGACGAACTCTCCACATCTAGCGCATTATTCAATGAAACATAACATATCAGTGTATTTAGTGGAGTGTCTGGAAATGAATGAGGTCGGCCAGAAGATGTTCAATGAAAACTGGCCATGTAATTTTAGAAAGTATTGAAGGATGACAGGCGGTTTTGGTGACGTATGATCATGCATAATGATAATATATGTAGTAAAAAATAAACCAATAGCAATGGGAAACGTTTGTGTTGTCATCCAGTGTGAAGCCTATGCCATAACGAATACGCCAATGTGCAGATTTGCATAATCTCGCGTTTATAACAGTGTTCCTTTGTCTGCGCAACCATTTGCTTCCTGGAAATTTGCGCACACGTGATTGTCGTGACGCAGAGAGGTCACCTGCTCTCTCGCTCACTCTGATGCAGTCGCTCTGTTTGCATTCGCCGCTCTGTTTGCATTCGCCTGCTTCAATGCGTTCACGTCGGGGACGGAAGTTATTTTCTCCTGCTGCTGCATTGGAATAACTTCGCGAATCAGTTATGAAGAAACCGTGTAATATTCAGAAGAGAGGGCTGTATCCAGCGTCGACTCCGGAGAAGAGGATATGTGTTTGGAAGGTCGCGATCCAGTTTTAGATCGGTAAGTGTCTAAACATTTTAGTGAGTTTGTGTTACATTGCTTTCTGTTTTTGATTTTCTGCACTATTGCGGCTTATAAGTACATTGAATGCAGTGAAATTGTTATTCAAGCGCTGAATTAGAAGAATACCATGTACAACATTACTTTGTAACGTTAGCTATAGGCTATTATTTTGTATGTAGAACGCAAGACGAAGTTCAAACAAAAAAATTCATAGAAGAAAATGTAATTATATGTGTGTAAGGTAACTAGTTTGTGTTAGGCGTGTTTCTAATCACTTTTGTGTAATTCAACAGTGACGAAACATTCAGAGGATGATAGCTAGGGTACCAGAGGCCTCTGGACAACATGCGTCCGTGCAGCCTCCGTGTGTCTGCTACATCTCCAGCTGCCTCCAGAAGTTCAAGAGGAAAGAGGCAGCCCAGCACTGTGTGGTAAGCAAATAATGTGAAGCAAGTAAGTAATGTTTAGTGAGAGAGAAAAATAGCATTTTAGGGCATTATTATTGTCTGATCACAGTCTTCATTATTAGCTGGTAGTGTAAATATGCAGGGTATGGACTCAGATTGTTGTAGCCTATGTGAATGATCATTTGATATAAAATCTGTAAGCTGTTAGTGTAAATGTGCAATCAGGGCAACAAAGAGGGGCTATGAATGTAGATTGTTGTATGTGAATGATCGTTTGAATATAAAATCTGTAAACTGTTAGTGTAAATGTCCAATCAGGGCAACAATAGAGGGGCTATGGATGTAGATTGCTCTATGTGAATGATTCTTTGAATATAAAATCTTTAAGTGGTAGTGTTAATGGTCAACAATAGAGTGGCTATGGAGGTGAATTTTCTGTATGTGAATCATCCTTACAGATTTTATTTTTAAAGCTGGTAGTGCAAATTAGCAGTCATGGGCAACAATAGAGTGGGTGTAGAGGAAGATTGCTGTATGTGAATGATTGTTTGAATTTCTGATATGAAAGGCATTAATATGCATGTATTCATGTGTAAGTAATCAGTTATGTTAAGTGTATTTCTAATACTTTTTGTGTAATTTAACAGTGAGACAACTTCAGATGATGACTGGGAACCAGAGGGCTCTGGACAACATGCGTCCGTGCAGCCTCCGTGTGTCTGCTACATCTCCAGCTGCCTCCAGAAGTTCAAGATGAAAGAGGCAGCCCAGCACTGTGTGGTAAGCAAATAATGTGAAGCAAGTAAAGTAATGTTTAGTGAGAGAGAAAAAATAGCATTTTAGGGCATTATTATTGTCTGATCACAGTCTTCATTATTAGCTGGTAGTGTAAATATGCAGGGTATGGACTCAGATTGTTGTAGCCTATGTGAATGATCATTTGAATATAAAATCTGTAAGCTGTTAGTGTAAATGTGCAATCAGGGCAACAAAAGAGGGGCTATGAATGTAGATTGTTGTATGTGAATGATCGTTTGAATATAAAATCTGTAAACTGTTAGTGTAAATGTCCAATCAGGGCAACAATAGAGGGGCTATGGATGTAGATTGCTCTATGTGAATGATTCTTTGAATATAAAATCTTTAAGCTGGTAGTGTTAATGGGCAACAATAGAGTGGCTATGGAGGTGAATTTTCTGTATGTGAATCATCCTTACAGATTTTATTTTCAAAGCTGGTAGTGCAAATTAGCAGTCAGGGCAACAATAGAGTGGGTGTAGAGGAAGATTGCTGTATGTGAATGATTGTTTGAATTTCTGATATGAAAAGGCATTAATATGCATGTATTCATGTGTAAGATAATCAGTTATGTTAAGTGTATTTCTAATACTTTTTGTTTAATTTAACAGTGAGACAACTTCAGATGATGACTGGGAACCAGAGGGCTCTGGACAACATGTAAGCATCCATGTGTGGCTGCAACATCTTCAGCTGCCTCCAGAAGTTCAAGAGGAAAGAACGGAAGAAAGAGACGAGCTGGCAGGACATCCCACCAAAAGCAAGGTTTTTGACCCTCCTTCTCGTACTTTTTGTGGGTGTCACAGTCCTGTGCACATCACCAACGGCAGCAGGGCAGGTAGACGCATATGTAAGGTGTGCCACCGGAATTCTCCTGTGAAGTGTCACAACTGTGATGCAGCTTTCTGCTACCTCCCTAATTATCATGCACAAAAAACCTCCTAGTGTGACTTCATATTTAGTCCAAAGAATGATAGCAATTTCGCAATAGGGACTGTGAGAGTATATGTATCGGTGGACGAGTGGGCTTGACAAACCTGTGGTAAAACTCTCCTCTATGTGTGCTGGACACCGCGCGGTGAACTAACTACCGGCTAATTGACAAACCATCAACAGAACAGCACTGCCAAACTGTGCAATACTTTGTAAGTAGTACATTTGTTTATTTATGTATTCATTTTTTTTGAGAAATGTTATCACTGTGTTGATTGCTAATAACTAAGAAAACTATAGTTTGTAACTATATAGAGATGTATAAATTAATAAAACGTTTTTTTTTTGTGCTAAATAATCTGTCATTCTTTAAACAACCATTAAATTATTGGTAGTAAACAAAGACTTTGTTATATATACTTTTTATAAGCAAGTGCCAAGTGTCACTTTATGGTCCTTTTGGAGCCTTTCCAAAAATGCACATAAATGCATTTTTATAAACTATTAGGATGTAAACAATACACCAGAGACAGTATACAAGTTATGCTTTGTCATATTATAATAAGAAAATATATTGAAAGGATCAAAAAAACATGTTATAGATCATGGTAAAAGTTGGTTACCAAGTGGCCCTTTGGAGTCTCCAAGTGGCCTTTTTGGATAGGTGCCTAGACATGCGCTGAAATAAATGCTTGTAAAAAAATCATTTTTGCTTGTAAGAACTTCAAATTTGAAACCTACATTGTTAAGAACTATGGCTTTAGATTGCTTGTGTTTCCAGGCCCGTACATATTTGCCTTAAGCAATTTTCTTTTTCATAAAAATTTATTATACAAAAATATATTTTTTTCCATTGTTTTTGAGCTTCTTTATCTTTCTATTAGTAATTGCTAGAGCAATTCTTAGTATTTCATAGTAAACTGTCAAGTGTCAGCTTTTAAATGATACCTTGGTTTTGTGTGTAGCCAGAAGGACTCATTAGCAACAACCATTTTATTATGGGTATGTCATTTTGCACTCGATTGTCAAAAAGGGGGGCGACAGGTAAGGGGTTAAAAAGCACATAGAGGTCACCGACAGAAGGGCTTTCACAGGCTATATCAGTCAGAAGTCAGAATGCTACTGAAACTGTACCTCAAGTTCTGAGGACGTGTGGAGTATTCAGACAAATTAATGAACAAGAAGGAAAATATGCAAGGATGAGGTATAAAAGTAGAAAGAAGACTGAATAGAAGGAAAGAACAGGAGACGGCTGGAGGAGAGAAGACTACATAGAGAGATAAGGAAACTGAGACAAAACAGAGGCAGAACAGAAATCAACATAATGCTGGAGAACATTAAGAAACAAAGAGAAAACAGACAGCAGTTAGAGATGCCTGACAGAGACCTCACTGGTCTTTTTCTAAGCTATCATTACCATAGGTTAAAGTCAATATGAAATGGCATTTGCAACACATTCTACTTTCGTAATGTGAAAAATGTCTATATGAAATAGGAAATTAACCCTCAATCTCAAGTGCATCTCATTGTATCCCAATGGTAATATAGTTTTTAAACTCTATCGGTTACACTATTGTAAGGTGTCTGTGTTACAGTGTAGTTTTACATCTAAGTACTAAGCAATAATAATTATTAACTTACTATAGTGTTAGGATGTGGTTTAGGTAGTCTTCATGTAATTAAGCACAATTTATAGTAATTACTATAGTTACTACATGTAACGTGTAACAAAGACACTGTAAAATAAAGTGTTACCCTCTTTGTTTTGCTATTACATGAATCTACATTTCCTATTTGTAAGATGTACACCAGTAGCCTATTCGGCTGTTAGTTAATACTGACCTATAGCCTGTACAGCCTTGGTTAAGTCACCTTTATTAATATTGCACTTTATTCAATGCAAATTGTTTCAAAGAAGCTTTAAAGTGATAACAGGAAAAATGTTATTTCGGTTGTACGGCAAAACAAACAAACAGTCATTGTTCAGCTCAAGTCAGTTCAGTCAGATCATCAATTATTAAATTAAAGTTCATTTCATCTATAAAGCAGTTCTGCAGAAAAAGGGATGTCATCGTCCAGCTCAGTTCAGTTCTCAACCAATAGTGTCTTTGCAGGCAAATCAATAATACTGTGGATTTGACCGCACTGACACTAGATGACATCAGCCAAAAAGCAATGTCGTATTGAATCGGAGCGGTGGAGCAAGTTACATTTACATTTCATTTTGATGCAAGAACATTTTTTGGTTACACTTTATTTTAAGGTATCATTGTTACAGTTTAATTATATATTTAAATTAACTGAGTAATATTAAGCAACTACATGTACTTACTATAGGATTAGGATTTGGTTGAGGGTTAGTTGCATGTAATTATGCATAATTTGCTGTTACTACTATGGTAAGTACATGTAACATTATGTAACAAGGACACTGTAAAATAAATCTCTATATATTTTTACGTCCAAGGACGTATATTTTTGTGAAGTACATGGTACTGTGATCTGTGTGTGCTTTCTTTGTTGTTTTGGTGTCTCCTGCTCTCTTTTGGCTCCTCCCACTTTTTCACTCTGGCAGGTAGCTGATTACGTCTCCAGCTGAACCTGCTTATCAACCAGGACGGACACAGCATAAAAGCCAGCAGAACAATCATTCAGAGAGAACCTTTCTCCAGAGCATGGTCTGTGTCCTGCCCGGCCCTGTTGTTGAGATCTGTTGTGTTCCTTGTTGTGGACCCGTTCAACACTGTGCTAGTTTTCAGTTGTTTTGGCCTAGAGAACTGTTGCTTATTGTGTACTACTGGAGCCACACACAACGTTGCTTATTTGTGAGACGATAACTTTTTGCTTTATCATTTAAGCTGTTATTTATCTGATCATTTGCCTTGTTTACTGTCTGGGAACTGTAGGGAGGTGGGTGCCATTTTTATTTTGCTATCCCCTGTTTTCTCCTGGTTTGTGGTCAGAGAGGGAGAGAGTGTACATTTCTGTTATTTATTTGTATTTTCTTTGTGAGATTTAGTAAGAAATTGACTCCCCCAGGCAGATTAAACTTTTGTTTGTTATTTTGGCATTGCCCCCTCCTGAAGTCTTTGTTTCCTTCCCAATTTACTCTCGAAGTAAATTATTGTTAATTTTTTTTTGAATAAAATAGTTGAAAAGAACTCTGTTGTTGTGGTGCTGTGGCAGGGCCCTGACTATTGCTCTTTAAAAATCTTTACTATGTTACGTTCTGACCCCTAGACATACGTAGGACGTAACATATTTGGGGGCTCGTCCGGGATATTTGAATTCCATTATTTGTAGAGTTAAGAGTTGTTCTTTACAAAGCAAGCTATTTGTTGTTGAACTTACGCTTTGGGGTGAGGGCAGACTGCAGGCGTCAAAATGGAATTTGATCTATTGGCGTTTACACTTGCTCCAACGACGGAAGTCTTTAATCGGTGCAGGAAAAAAGATTTTTTGGTAATTGCGGATTTCTTTAATGTCACTGTGTCCAGAGATGCTGCCAAACAAGTGATTAAGGAGGAACTGTATAGTGAGTTGGTGAGTACAGGCATTTTACCTGCTGAATCACCACTAGATGTGTTAGAGGAGAAGGTGGTAGAGGGAGAAACTTTAGCTTCAGTTTTACCCCTTTCCGCTGAATCTCGAGTAGATCCAAGGACGGCAGTTAAGTTAAAAGAGCTTGACTTGGAGCTAAAAAGACAAGAGCATGATATTAAGGTAGTACAACTCCGTACTGTCGAGGTAGAGGCAGAGCGTGACATTAAGCTTAAAACTCTTGAATTAGAAGCTGAGGTTTTGCGCAGGAAGCCTGTTCCCCTTCCACGCCTGAGAGCTCCCTCCTCACCAACGTTTGAGAGTTCACCTTCACGATCCAACGTAGTCAGCGATGATGATCAAGGCAATACCCAGCCGAACTTTGATGTTGTGAGGTATGTAAAGCTGGTACCACCTTTTAGAGAAGCTGAGGTAGATTGTTACTTCACCACTTTTGAACGTATTGCTGCAAAGTTAGGATGGCCAAAAGACATGTGGGGGCTCCTTCTACAGTGCAATTTCGTAGGTAAGGCACAGGAAGTTTGTTCTTCACTTCCAATTGAGCAATCTCTCGATTACGATATTGTAAAAGCGGCAGTATTGAGAGCATATGAATTGGTTCCTGAAGCCTACCGTCAGCGCTTCCGACCCCTAGTGAGACAGGCAAACATACATATGTAGAGTTTGCAAGAGAGAAAAAAACATCTTTGAGAAGTGGTGTCTCTCTAATAAAGTCACCAGTTTTGAGCAGTTGCAGGAACTTATCTTGTTGGAAGAGTTTAAAAATTGTCTCCCTGAGCTGGTAGTAGTTCATCTGAATGAACAGAAGGTAAACACGCTCTCTGAAGCTGCTGTGGTAGCAGACGAGTTTGTGCTCACCATAAGACGGTATTTCCATCTTCACGTCAGCCCAAACGTCAGTTTTTTAATACTGAGCAGTTAGAGAAGGAAACTTCCCATACTGTGAGGGAGATGGCAGATAAGAGTCGTAAAGCTGATGTAAAACCTTCCGGTAACAAACGTTCTTGCTTCTACTGTTTGGATCCAGGCCACTTGATTAATGATTGTAAGGCATGGAAACAGAAAAATGCTGCTGGGAAATCCAAAAGTGTAGCTTTTGCTCAGGCTGTGGCAATCCCTAAAAATGTTTCGATGCCGGTTCAAGGTACTGGGTATGAACCCTTTCTCTTTAGTGGTTCCGTTTCTCTTTGTACTGAAACTCTGGGAAAATCTATCTCAATTCTGAGGGATACGGGTGCAACACAGTCATTTATTTTAGCAGATGTTTTACCATTTTCTGCTGAAACGTATTCTGGTACTGATGTGTTGGTGCGTGGAATTGAGTTGGGATGTGTGAGAGTGCCAGTGCATATGGCTTATCTTAAGTCTGCTCTAGTTACAGGTGTGGTTCCTCTTGGTGTGCGAACTGAGCTGCCTGTAGATGGTGTAAGCCTTATATTGGGGAATGACTTGGCAGGTGGTAAGGTTTTCCCCTCTCCAGTTGTTGTTGATACACCAGAGATATTGTCTGACTCTGATATTGCTGTTTGTTTCCCTTCTGTATTTCCTGCTTGTGCAGTAACTCGTGCTCAGGCACGGAAGTGGGAAGGAACAGTGAATCTTGCTGATTCATTTTTGAATCCAGTAAAAAGTCCTCTGGAGTGTACTCTATCTGTTAAACCACAGTTAGTTCCTAATGATTCTATGAACTCTGACTTAGAAGCATCAGCTCTGAAATTTGAAAGAGAACACTTAATTGCTGCTCAAAAGTCTGACCAATCTCTAACCCCCTGCATTGTTGCTGCTGGTCAGGTAGAGGACTCGCACGATGATAGAATAGCTTTTATTTGGGAAGATGGTGTCCTAATGCGTTGCTGGAAGCCACAGAAGGATGGGGATGCTTTAAATGTCTATCAAATTGTCTTGCCTTCTGATTATCGTTCTCAGGTATTGCAGCTTGCTCATGAGCATCCACTCTCTGGCCATCTGGGGGTTAATAAAACCTACAAGCGCATACTACGGTACTTCTTTTGGCCAGGATTGAAGTCTAGTGTTTCCAAATTTTGCAAGAGTTGCCACGTCTGCCAACTTGCGGGTAAACCGAACCAGATTTTACCTCCTGCTCCCCTCCATCCGATTCCAATAGTGGGTGAGCCGTTTGAACGGTTAATTTTGGATTGTGTTGGGCCGTTACCAAAATCAAAATCAGGGCACCAATATATTTTGACTTTGATGTGTGCTGCAACTCGGTTCCCAGAAGCTGTTCCGCTCCGTACTCTCAAAGCTAAGGCGGTGGTGAAGGAGATAGTTAAGTTCTGCTCAACGTTTGGATTGCCTAAAATTATCCAGACTGATCAAGGTACTAACTTCACTTCCAAAGTGTTTGCTCAAGTATTGAAGGAGTTAGGAGTTGATCATAAACTCTCCAGTGCATACCATCCAGAATCCCAGGGTGCGCTGGAACGCTTTCACCAAACCCTGAAATCAATGCTACGTGCATATTGTCTTAGTACTGGCAAAGACTGGGTTGAGGGTTTGCCGTTGTTAATGTTCGCAGCTAGAGAAACTGTGCAGGAGTCGTTGGGTTTCAGCCCTGCAGAACTTGTTTTTGGACACACTGTTCGTGGGCCCTTGAAACTGCTAAGTGAGCAGTTATTATCAAAGAACCCAGTGTCTAGTAATGTACTGGACTACGTGAGTGACTTTCGTGAACGCCTTCATAAGGTCTGTGATGTAGCCAAAGCCCATCTGGTATCTACACAATCCAAGATGAAATTGCGTTATGACAGGAAATGTGTAGAGCGCAATTTTCGACCCAACGATTTAGTTTTGGTTCTACTTCCGGTCCCAGGGACAGCATTACAGGCTAAATTCACAGGTCCTTATGCAGTTGAGAAAAGGCTTACTGACACTGATTATGTAATTTCCACCCCAGACCGTAGAAGAAAAAGTCGAGTATGTCATGTGAATATGTTGAAGGCTTATGTCACAAGCGAAGCCTCAAATGAAACCCCTGTCTCTGATGTTGTGTCTGCGGCTATTTCTACAGTGTTGTCTACTGCGTATTGTCCATCAGAGGATAATCTGATTGAAAAGGAAGACCGAATGTCTTGTACGCGTCTAAACAATTCTGCAGTACTGAGTAACTTGGACGCGTATCTTGCTCACTTACCTCGGAAACAACGCTCAGATATAGTGGAGTTAATAAATGGGTATCCCATCTTGTTTTCTGATGTTCCCAGTCAAACTACTGTTCTCTCACACGACATCGACATAGGTGACGCGGTGCCCATTAAGCAACACCCTTACCGTGTTAATCCACATAAACGGGAAGTAATGAAATCAGAGGTTGAATATTTGTTGCAACATGGTTTTGCTAGTCCCAGCCAAAGCCCCTGGAGTTCACCATGTTTGCTGGTTCCTAAATCTGACTCGTCCTTTCGCTTTTGCACTGACTACCGCAAGGTTAATAACGTTACCAAACCAGACTCTTTTCCTCTACCTCGAATAGAAGACTGTGTTGACAGAGTTGGTTCTGCACGTTATGTCACCAAGTTGGATCTTTTAAAAGGATACTGGCAAGTGCCACTCACGCCTCGAGCCTCAGAAATCTCTGCTTTTGTTACCCCTGACAACTTCCTACAATATTCTGTTATGGCATTCGGGATGCGAAATGCGCCTGCGACCTTCCAACGCCTAATGCAGCATGTGTTGTCAGGAGTGACCAACTGTGAGGCCTACTTGGATGATGTGGTGGTCTATTCAGATAGTTGGGAAAGCCATTTAAATAGTCTTAACCAAGTTTTTAGTAGGTTGTCCCAGGCGTCATTGACGTTAAACTTGATGAAATGTGAATTTGCGAAGGCTGTAGTTACCTATTTGGGTAAAAAGGTGGGCCAAGGACAAGTGAGGCCAGTTGAAGAAAAAGTTGCTGCCATACTGAATTTTCCCATTCCTAGTAACAAAAAAGAACTTAGACGATTTCTGGGTATGACTGGTTACTACAGGAGCTTCTGTAAGAACTTTGCTTCTGTGGTTTCCCCGTTGACAGATCTCCTGAGTACCTCCAGAAAATTTGTGTGGAGTCATGTTTGTAACAATGCCTTTAATGCTGCGAAAGACCTGTTATGCCATGCCCCCGTCCTTTCTGCTCCAAGTTTTACTCTGCCCTTCAAGTTGCAGGTGGATGCGAGTTCTGCAGGGGCAGGTGCTGTTCTGCTACAAGAAGATTCAGCCGGTATAGAGCATCCTGTGAGTTACTACTCCAAGAAGTTTACCAAATGTCAACAGAAGTACAGTACTATCGAGAAAGAGGCTTTAGCCTTACTCTTAGCATTGCAACACTTCGAAGTTTACTTGGGTGGTAATTGTAATCCGGTGGTGGTTTACACTGATCACAACCCCTTAGTATTCCTTGGGAGAATGTGTAACTCAAACCAACGTCTAATGCGCTGGTCTTTAATCATTCAAGAATACAACCTTGACATTCAACATCTAAAAGGTTCAGAAAATATTGTAGCCGACGCACTTTCCAGAGTATATAGTGTGGATAACTAGGATGATGTGAATAACAAGTATAAAACTGTTATTGGAAATGACTAATTCATGAGTTTACAAACATTTCTTTGAGGGTATTGTTTGTAACTTATGGGTGGGGGTGTTACGTCCAAGGACGTATATTTTTGTGAAGTACATGGTACTGTGATCTGTGTGTGCTTTCTTTGTTGTTTTGGTGTCTCCTGCTCTCTTTTGGCTCCTCCCACTTTTTCACTCTGGCAGGTAGCTGATTACGTCTCCAGCTGAACCTGCTTATCAACCAGGACGGACACAGCATAAAAGCCAGCAGAACAATCATTCAGAGAGAACCTTTCTCCAGAGCATGGTCTGTGTCCTGCCCGGCCCTGTTGTTGAGATCTGTTGTGTTCCTTGTTGTGGACCCGTTCAACACTGTGCTAGTTTTCAGTTGTTTTGGCCTAGAGAACTGTTGCTTATTGTGTACTACTGGAGCCACACACAACGTTGCTTATTTGTGAGACGATAACTTTTTGCTTTATCATTTAAGCTGTTATTTATCTGATCATTTGCCTTGTTTACTGTCTGGGAACTGTAGGGAGGTGGGTGCCATTTTTATTTTGCTATCCCCTGTTTTCTCCTGGTTTGTGGTCAGAGAGGGAGAGAGTGTACATTTCTGTTATTTATTTGTATTTTCTTTGTGAGATTTAGTAAGAAATTGACTCCCCAGGCAGATTAAACTTTTGTTTGTTATTTTGGCATTGCCCCCTCCTGAAGTCTTTGTTTCCTTCCCAATTTACTCTCGAAGTAAATTATTGTTAATTTTTTTTTGAATAAAATAGTTGAAAAGAACTCTGTTGTTGTGGTGCTGTGGCAGGGCCCTGACTATTGCTCTTTAAAAATCTTTACTATGTTACGTTCTGACCCCTAGACATACGTAGGACGTAACAATATCTGTAAAAGATTAATTTTTACATGCACTGAAGAATCTCGTGCATTATAAGACCAAGAACGTGTTTTAAGTATGTAACAGAGCCAAATAAGATTTCATGTTGACTTTATGAAAAACGATTTACTTCGTTTAGTCCAAAAGTTGCAGGTTTCAAAAAAGTGATGTAATCTCAAATCAAAATGGATATCAAACCCCATCCATGTTGATTTGGCGATGCTTCAGCAGTTACCTTGTCGTCCTGGGAGTCCTGGTGCAGGAGACTGTGCTGTTGGATGGCCATAGGGGGCGGCAGGGGAACCGAGTCTGGCCCTTCCTCTCCCTCCTCTTCACCACAGCTCTGCATCCCTGAGGAGGAAGACTTAGACAGAGTGCCACTGCTCAAGCCCTCATTTCTCATCCTCTGTGAGAAAGAAATAAAGAGAGATAAACATTGTTAAGCTATGAAACAGCTTGGCAGCTGTGGCACATTTTTATACCGAAATATCACTAGCGGAAGCGCTGCACTGTATTTATAACTGCTCTACACTGGAAACCACAAGACATAAATAACACTTAGACAGTTACAAATCATACAGCGCAACACTTAAAAACAGACAGTATGCTACATTTACAGTACTTCTGCCTTTCATTGACGTTTCAAATGCATTTACCAGGATAGGAGTGGCAACTGACAAACTACCATAGACATTTACTTGTCTGCAAACTGTTTTAACCCTTTTCACTGTTGCAAACTTTTTTTTTAAAGTAAACAATTGTATAGATAATTGAATATACCATTAAAAAGTGTGGAGTCTATAAGATTTTAATGTTTTTAAAAGTCTCTTATGCTTACCAAGCTGCATTTATTTTATCAAAAATACAGCGAAAACAGTGGAATTTCATAACAATGTTACTATTTTATTGTATTTTAAAATGTGATGGCAAAGCTATAGCAGCCATCACGCCAGTCTTCAGTCACATGACCCTTAAAAAATCATTTGAATATGCTGATTTAGTGCTTGATTAATATTTCTTATAATTATCACAATTGAAAACGATTGTGCTGCTTAATGTTTTTTGTGGAAATCCTAATACTTTTTCAAGAAAAAATTCAAAAATGTATTAGAAATATTTTTGCAACAATATCAAATGTACTGTAACTATTGATTTATCTGGCTGAATAAAAGTATAATGTCTTAAATAAAATATAAATATATATCTTACCGATCCCAAACTTTCGAATGATACACATGAACGCATACAAACAATTATGTAATACATTGATCACAATTCAATGCAGATTTTTTTTAACTGATTCGCTCATCAAGCTAACACACCTGACAAAAGTAATAGGTTTGTGTGCTATTCTATTGGTTTTCTGGTCACTAACCTCTTCTATGGTCTCATCTTGTGGTGTGGCGGCACTGTCATCTGAGTCTTTCTGTGAGCCGGGGTCTGCGTTCTTGCGGACATCTCGACTCTTCTTGTGCTTGTGTGCGAGTTTCTTTACGTGGCCGTCTGCTTTGCCACTGCTGAGTCGTCTGACGGGACTGGTCAGCCACTTGCGCAGAGTATTTCCGGGCCGTCTGGGTCCAGGAGAGCTCTGCAAATGACCTGGCTGGAGCGTGGCACTGCCCGAAAGTCCTCCTTCATTACTGGACACTGAGAGCGTGTCTTTAAAGAAAGAGAGAGAGAGAGAGAGAGATGGTGTTTACATGTCTTGCTGGGCCTAGTCAGTGTTTCTGTTTTACTAAACTGCTGAAAAAACTTTCATCACAACTAATATGAGTTTATAGCTGTGTAGTCATAAAAGAATTAACCTATAATGTCAATCAAAAAAAGAACTAAACAACAGTATACTATATTATTAAGTGTTATTAATAACACAAGTATGCTCTTAAATTGTTTACATGATTTACAAAATAATCGGCATGTAAATAAACATATGATACACACATGCAGCACACGTAATGGGCAAAAATATCTGGATACTTTTGGACACTTTTACATTTGAATTGTGACTTTGATCACAAATGAAATGTCTAAATGTCATAATTAAATCAAGTGTCCTTTTCGCTAAATTAATTACTTATTCTTGCATGGCAAGATATTTTTAATAGAATAAATAGTAATAGTAAAAAAAAAAAAAAAGTAAATCAAAACAAGAAAGTTATGTTTCCAAATTTTGTATTAATAGGCTACATCATAGATTATTTTATAATTTAAAACCTAACTTTCTTTTTGGGAAATTTAGCCAGATATTTAGCCAAGAAATTTAGAAAATGTCTGTATTTATTTATCTATTTTAAATAAATGCCATTTATTTTGTTGTATAACACAAAGACATTCAAATATTTGTATATGTGGTTTCAATTGTCTAAATATTTTTGGGGACACAGTACAATAGTAATTCCTCAAAACAGAATTACTGCAATGTCACCGCTTACTGTATCATAACAATAATAGCTACATATAACTAATAAACAAATGATATCAAGTATATTTAATCAGTTGTTAATTATTCTGGGGTTTATTGAGAGGTCTAGGAGTGTGAGTGTTTTATTTTTCACCACAAGGTAATGAAAATCATAGCTCTACTTTTCACGTTTCTGTTTCTGGGTTTCTGTTTTCAGCCCTCTTCAAAACTGAAACTGCAGAACCCTTTAAAGGACCTTGCTCTGCTCAGAGAGTATGTCCTTACATAACGCTTGCATAAGATATTCTTTTCAAGTCTATTGATGTGCAGAAGAAACACATTCAAGGCCTCTGATGAACGGTCTTCAGGGGAGGAGTGGAAAAATCAAGAGCTGATAAATAAATCTTTACTGACTGTCACTATAAAAACACATGTACAGTCTATAAAAATGCCACTATTTTCTTTGTAGAGCTGCTTTTTAGCACTTAGTCTTAAATTTGATGAAATTTGCATCATTGACTATGTTTATTGCTGTTAAGCTGCTTTGAAACAATCTGTATTGTATAGTGCTATATAAATAAAGATGACCTAAATTGAGACTGTCATATGTTGTGTATATGAAATCTCAGCTGTCAGTAGTGTGTGTCCTCATTGGGGACAGTATTATTATAGCATAAGCCGGAGTTGGACCTCTCTGTGGGGTGGTGTCCATAGACATAATATATACATAGACGCCCTATTGGCGCTTTGAAACGTTGCTGCGATACGTCAACGTGTCCGCCATTTTGCGGAGGGCAAGACTGCGCTGTAAACAAATGCAAGTAAACGGTTTTCCTGGATAAAAACAATAATAACGTTTACATTTATCAGCCGATTTCAGTGGTTTGTACGTGGTGTACGTTTCTATTACTAATTATATAATGACCAAATACAACCAAAAAAACTTTTCAGTCTTGTTTGTGAAAGGCAATTCCCCGAGACCTGTTTTCAATTGTGTGGCGACTTGTACAGCCCCACGAAACAGGCATTTTTCTCAATTCCCATAATGAGAGGTATGGGAAAGTTGCCCTCCTTGATATGGCGGCGCCACTGACGTACGCTCTAGCAGCCAATAGGGTGTCTATGTATTTATTATGTTATAAGGGTGTCAACCATCGCATGCACGCTCGCTCTGATAGGGAGATTTTTAACTATTTGCTCGCTCTAGATACGGAGTTTTAACTATTTGCGGTATACTAGTCGATCACGAGTGGCTACAAGTATGCTGTAGATAACTCATCTTCAGGCATTTGACCGACTGGGTTAAACTTCAGCGTGAGAAATCGGGGGTGTGGCGTGTGAGCGTGTGAAACCAATCAAAAGCGGTGTGTCTCACGGCCAATGGTGAGAGTTGGCAGCTCTGCGTCTCGGTAATCCTCGTGGAGGGAATGAGAGATGTAATGTCCCGTCGCCACGGTTGCAGACCATCGCTGTACGGCCGCACGATCTCGGCTCCTCAGCGAAAAACAATGAGTGCATGCGCCCGCTTTCTGTTTATACCCGCGATGCGGGGCGGGGCGCATGACGCGATTCACACACACCAACGTCCAATGGCTCGTTGTATAGACACTCGAAGAAGATAGGGCTCTCTGATTACGTCGTTACGTCAAACGTGAGCGACTGATAGGGAACCGACAAGAAACGAGAACCTTAAAGCTACACTATGTGATTTTTACCCCCATCTAGCGGTGACAAGGTATATGACCATCGAGTGAATATTAGTTTCTGTTCCTCTCAATTCCGATTTCGTTTTAACTCCTACGGTGGCCAATGTAGTCCAAGATTAACATGGCTTCCAGTTCGAGTGTTAGGCAGTTCGAGTGCTAACCCACGCGTGTTAAAACACGAATGGCGAGGCTTGAATTAATGGGATATGACCCTCTTTTGCTAATGTACTTTAAAGATGGAGGGGCAACATGGCGACCGACATTAGAACCCCTTACCCGTATGTATTTTCAATGGCATATTATACACTCACGAGAATACTTTATTACTTGAACGAAGTAAATAATGAGCACATATATTTTTGAAAGAACTAAGTGTTTTTAGCTAAGAATAAACTAAAAAAGTTACACAGTGTAGCTTTAAAAATGTACTGATAACCAACTAGACTAACAGTTGTGATGATCAGATGAATTCCAATACTACTGTAACTAACGATGGCGGGAAACAAAGACAACAGCATAATTGAATAACATTTTCCTGGATGATGTTCCTAGATAGATCAGTTGTGGATTGTGGTGTGTTTTTCCTGTTCTGTAATAAATTCCTTCCTCCTGAACTGTGTCGTTAAATTCACACCTGAACAATCCGAGCCTTCAGTGCCACAGAAATGAGCCCTGTGTCGCCTGTAGAAGACACAACCAGTCTCCTCATAGGAACCTTACAGTGATTTGTACATTATTCAAATATATAAATAATATATAAACATTGAACGATGAATCTTAAAGAAAACTTGTTGGAAAAAATATTTTAAAAGAAACATTCCGCCCCAACTGAGGTAATGTTCATTAATAGGAATGCTTGAGGTGTGACAGATTAATGCCATCTCACACTTTGAGCCTCTCACTTAATATTTAAGTGATTAAATATTTAGATAATATTTAGAAAGATCTAGTTTGTTTCTCTGAGAGCCTCTTATGTCCGAATTAATAATAAAGACTCGCTCAAAAACACACGAGTACAGGTTCCACAAAGTTTTGCTGCATATGCCTGAGAATCTTTATTAAAGGGATAGATCAAAATTGTGTAATCATTTACTCACCCTCAAGTTGTTCCAAACCTTTATGAATGTATTTCTTCTGCTAAACGCACGCGCACGCACACACACAGTGGAAATATGGAATACCAAACAGTTGATGACACCCCATTGACACCCCATATTTTTTTCATACTATCGGTTGCATCAACTGTTTGGTAACCCATTTTCTTTTTTTTTGTTTAGTAGAAGAAATAAATTCATAAAGGTTTGGAACAACTTTATGGTGTGTAAATGATGATGAAATTTTCATTTTTCTGTGAACTGCTCAAGCAGAGCCCTGACCTAGACGTAAACACCAACATAACATCTAAATCAAACAGCCTATAGACAAAATCCAAATATAAGCACCATCATGAATTTATATTCCTATGATATTCAGGCCAATGACAAATGACAGTGTCCAAGATAAAAACACAGTCTATACTTTGAATGCAACCATTAAATAAAAAGTAATAACCCATTGAATTCATTTGAGCATATACATCGTGGCAATTATCCCGAAAAAGACCTGAGGTATGCATTTAAGGGTTCATTTAATTTAACAAAAATAATGAATTATTCAGTCATAAAAATGATTAATCATCAGCCTTGTCATAAAAAGGTCAAATAAAAAGTCTTATTGTTGTTGACACCAAGTTCTTTTACCTGCATAGTCAAACCATAACTTTTATGATTTTGATTTTTCAAATAATAATAATTTTGTAAAAATAAAATGTTATGATAAAGTACTCAATCATTTTTCTTTTTCAGAATGTCATTCTTTTAATAATTTAATAATAACTTTCCTCATTATGAAAACAGGACAGTTTGATCACTTCATCATGTCTCCAAAAATGTCAAAATTAATTTCAAGTCAAAAAATAAAAACATCATAGACGTTTTCTACTTCATTTCACTGTATTGCATTTTAATGCAAAAAAAAGTACTACCATGTCATTGACCTATTTACTTCGGATCGGCAAATATAAAAGCAGACAGTCAGAGACAACTTTTAAAAGCTCAAAATCAACTGTGTAAACGGTGTAAAATTTCCACTGAAGTGACATTGTAACCAAACTAATATGAAGAAAATGTGAATGAATTAACTAATGTGAATTAATATGAAGAACATTCTATAGACAGGGACATCTATAGAAGACTTCTATAACAGAGAAAGACCAGCTAAACAAATCAACAACCAATCTTTGTCCTTATCAGATACAGAGTAATACATTATTGACCAATAAATTCACTTTAAATCACATCTACTTTGAAATGAATAAAAACAGACAAAAATAAAAATGACTATTTCTTCATGTAGTTTCTGTACCACTCCCCTATTGTGATCCTTAAAATAAACCTGCATATCAACATACCCTACGCTTAATTTATTAAATAATAACTTCTTGAATAAACAAGCTACATTATATAAAGCTGTGTTACGATGACTGCATTCAGTTCTGACAGTGTTGATGTCCTGTGAGGAACGTACCCAAATCCAGCAGCCAATACTTGCAGTTCTCTGAGCGTCCTGAAGCTGAACCCATGTGACAGAGTGACCGGACTGATAAAAATGAGTGTATTCCATGTGCCATACCCAAGAGGTGATCTGAACAGAGGAGGACACCTACACTAACTCCTCTAAACTGAAAGGACTTTACCACATAATGCTGAGAAGAGAGTGATGGACTGAAAGGGAGGGAGAGAGGAAGGGGGACGGAGAAAGAGGGAGGTTTGGTGTTCCATGCACAGCTGTGACTGAGTAATGCTCAGAATGAGAGAGAGGGAGGAAGGGAAAACCGGATGAGAAGACTCAAAGAGAGGAAAGAGGTGTAATCTGCAATCCTTTAATATGAAAGACGTGATCCCAAAAGAGTCAAGCTTACAAGCCTTCTCAAAATGAGACTCTTTCAGCTTTTTTTAATACTCATTTTCTCAAATAGGTTATGGTCCGTTATGGTCATAATGTAGTTACAAAAATATAGAAACAAAGTTTCATATACGTATATGACTTTTGATATATGACTCTTAAAAGGTTTCATGAGATTCACTCAATTAGATTACTACAATCTCAACAAAAAAACCTTTTGATGATGATAACAGTTACAGCTAGTTTAGAGTCTTATGTGGGGATTCCTGAAATGTCAAGTGGATGATGGCATTCTGCAAAACAACAGTCAAGTGTTGACCTGTTCGAAAATGTTAAGCACTTTTTATTGGGAGCACAGTAATAATACATCCCAGAAGTAAATGACAGTTTGAAAGCAACAGTATGGCTGACAATATCAGGTCACAGCATGAAAATGAAGTAAACTATACAAAAAACTGCCTCTACATCACCTACACAAATGTCTGCCTCTCTTACAGGCTCACCGGAGCGGGCGGCTACAAAGATCTCCCTGTTTAAGCGTCTTTGGCTGCTTAACAGTAGCTGGTCTGTGGCCAGTCAAACTGCTTCCTTTGCCACACAACACACACACACACATTAGTTCTGTTTATGCCAGAACTAATCAAAATTCTGCTGAGGATTCTGCTCTGGTCTCATATTATAAAAGTTGGATTTTGTAAGCTCCTCTGGACATGTTGTATCACATCGGTGCCTTAAAATATACCTTGAACATTTCAGCTAACGAAATAGTCAGGGCAGCAATTTGAAGAGGTAGAATACACTGGTCATCATGAGTTATGACGGTTCCTATTTCGCATTCTATAAATACTAATTGTCCTTGCTGTAAGAGAACCGGCTGTTTGACGTTTACCATGACCTCTTCAAAAGGAAAGGTGCTTGCCTACTTGTAATGATGACATAAAATGGACTTAAAAGATGACACAGGTATGAGACTTATAATGTAGTTACAAAGATAGAAAGTGCATATAACTTATTATTTCCAATATGACTGTTATAATACGTTAAAGATTTTCTTTCTCCTTGACATTCATTGTTGGTTGGTAGGTAAGGTAGGATAGAAAGATAGAAAGTATAGGGATGTTAACCGATGACCGTTTGACCGATGGTTGACCGTATCAACGTTAACCGATCAAAGTTGTCGGTAGTCGGTAAAAAAAAAAAAAAGTGATCTCTAAATTAGGCTATTATAGACAGTGGACTAAACGCTACTACAGTTATCATTGGTTTTATCGTGTTGCAGTCTATTAGGCAACATTCCACATAAGATGGGCTTAGATTTGGGAATACATTACATCTACATTTCAGTGGTAACAGATAAGGTGATGATGACCATCATCTTTCTTTATTATTGTTAGCACTACCTCAAACTAAAGCGCCGTCTCTTCGGAGCTATCATTTTCTTAAATGAGCCGCGGCATTGTTTCAAATGATCTTCTAACGCTAGACGAACGCCTTTATTTTCAAAGCGATCACCTTGTACCCAAACCATTTCGAAACTAAGGAGTCATTTGTCCTCCAATTACATACAAGCTCCTCGGGGCCGTGTTTGCGGGACTCATGTTTCGCTCTGTAGGGGGATTTTAAAAAAGTGATGTGAGTGGAAGGGCGGTGCAGGGGCAGTGTGTGTGAGCCATAGACAGTAAAAGAAATGGACACAGCGACCCCATAGACTTCAACGGAGAAAAGTGAAGTCAATTAGAAGCACTCACTTCCTGATTGCCAAGCGTACTGCGCAGGCTCAAACTGAGCTTGATGACGTAGATGTGACGTGAGCAACCTGTCTGACAGTTGTACGTCTTCTAGTAGCTGTGCCAAGAGGAATCTGAATCATTCCCTTCCGAATCTTGCAGAGCCGGAGATCGAGTGTATTAGCTGTCCATGAGCTCAAGCAGGAGCAACTTTACAACTCTCTATGGGCCTCCCCTTGACTTTATGCCTCCATGTCCCCCCGATTGGGCACGAGATTGTACTTCTGTCTATACGGTAATTACTCTACTGTGCGACAGAGATTCGCGTGTTATGACGCAATCGTTAGCCTATTTTTACAAAAACTGCTTCTACGGGGCCACAACGTAAGATACAAGGTAATGGAGCCTTTTATACATTGTCGTGTTTGTTTAGAAATAAACAATGGACAGATAGAGTCTTTAAACGCCTCAGATGTAATTTATTCGCTGTCAAAGTGACGCCAAAATGAATGGGAGTAAATGGAATGCTAACAGCAGGAGAAGGCTTGTTAGCAAATGGCGGCCCCTGGGGAGACTTCAGTTTCCGGCTGGTGGATTACCCACTTGGTGTGAGCGGGAGGCAGAGCGGCAGAGAGATGCGACAGAGTTGCGAAATTGCAGGCATGGCTCGAAATGGCTGTCATTTCAAATAGCGTAGCATATTTTAAACTAATCGGTTAACCGGTTTCAACCAGCTAATGAGGCTCGGTGGTCGGTCAAGAAAATGTTTCGTTTTCGCCATCCCTAATAGAAAGGTAGGATAGATAGATAGAAAGGTAGGATGATAGATATATAGATAGATAGATAGATAGATAGAAAGGTGGATAGATAGATAGATAGATAGATAGATAGATAGATAGATAGATAGATAGATAGATAGATAGATAGATATGAGCAGCATTTTCTAACTACATCAAGAGTTAAAATAAGTCAGTTTCAGTAACTTCCAGAATTCTCCAAACTGAACGCCACACCTGCACACACACTAATGATCTTCTCTCAGACGCTGCCCAGTCATCTTGTGTGGGTGACCTCAAAAATCTGTGCTGGTGACCCTCTTAGTTTTACTACATGCTCTTCCTTTGTACTCATTTTCTTGTCACAAATCATAGTCCATTCAGAGTTCTCAAAAGCAGTGACTAACCACCATGGATTTCATCTTCATCTTTGATCATGAGGAACTGACGAACTGCAGCGGATGTACTTACTAAAGTTAAATCCTTAAATACCTATTAACAATAAGATAGCTCCAAAATTAATTTATGCTGACTCATCATAAATGTTTTCATATGCAAAACTTTATTTCACCACAAAGCTCGAAGAACCATCTTTTTTTAAATCAATAAATAATTCCTGCCAAATATCTTTTCTTTCTGAAATAGGTCACACTGCAACTGTTACATACGTTGAATACGCATGAAGATTACGATAATGACATACAATATAACATTCAAAAGTTATTTTTTTTTACTGTTTTTGAAATAAGTCTCTTCTCCTCAAAAACACAGTAAAAACTGTAATGTGAAATATTAAAATTTTAAATAATTGTTTTCTATTTTGATATATTTCATGTTTAAAGCAGTTGTGCCTCTAATCTTTTTGTGGAATCTATGATACATCAGGATTTTTTGATGAAAATAATGATTTATTTAGAAACAGATACAGCATTTATTTGAAATAAAACATTTTTGTAATATTATAAATGCCCTTATGATCAAATTAATGTGTCCTTGCTGAATAATAGTATTAGTTTCTTTAAAAAGTCCATGTATTATTGTTTACGAAATGGCTGATTTTAAACGCATGATCAAAACCAAAAGATCACATGAACTGTCCTGTGTACATGGATACAGTAGCAAGGAAATCCCCTACAGCCTGGCAACCCTGTTTATCACCTGACACAACCCATCACCATGGTTACTGCGTGCACAACACTTCAGCCCTAATAAGAAAGAGCAAAGCTGGACTGCAATTAAAATTGTATTTGGGTTCGGGGTCGAGAGCAAACACTCACACCTGTACAGCTTTGATGATCCACACAATATCTAGCACCTACATTAGGATAATTAGATGTAATTGTGGTTCGTTATATATAAATGTTAATCTTGCACACAGATGGAAATCTGTAAGCATTATAATTTAAAATACAATTTTGTATAAATCACAGATATACAATTAATCCATAAGGTAAATATATACTTTCATTCTACCAAACATATTGTTAAAACAAAACTGAGATTCCTATCGAGTCAAAGGTGATTACCTAACAACTCTTACACAAAAGACCAGCTGGATGTGTGTGTGTTGATGTGTCTTCAAGTAATCCCTCAAGCATTTACACAGAAGAGGAACACCAAACACTATCCCAGAGTTGCCACAAATTCAAAAACACAAGTAGTGCAGCCTCTGTGAAGTGTAAACCCGAATAAACCCCATTATAAATCCCGATGCCATCCTGATCTGACCACATAGAAGCAGATTTGTGTTTCCCAAAAGCAAGTCCCAAAAGCAAGTTAGTCAACTACAGTATGAAAGCAAGTTCCAGTGTTACCAACATAGTTCAAAGTTTCAGTTTTCCCGAAACCATAGTTCCAACGAACATTCGCAAACCTACGAGATTAGAACTACAGCTCTCGACTTAGTTAGTTTCTTAGATAGTTTCTTGGTATTATGACATGTGTACTGAAATAGATCATGCTATTGTACACAAGTATATAGTACATAAAGTATATACTGTAGATTGAAACGTTATACATATATATATATATATATACACTTTAGCCTGTCAACAATTAGTACCATTTTTGAAGAATGTGCATGTGCGTAAGGGAACCTGTGCGTATGATGTAAGAGGGAACTCACAATAAATCAAACATCAAATAAAGCCAAATGACAAAACAAAAATAGTGCAGTAGTCCTCAAACGACAGATGTGCGACAGGATACAGTTGTAACTAGTTAAATTCTTTGACGATGCATCATACTATGATAGAGGGATAGTTTAGGGATAGTTTACCCAAAAATGTGTCATTACTTACTTACCCTCATGTTATTCCAAACCTGTATGAGTTTCTTTTTTCTGCTGAACACAAAAGAAGATTTTGAAGAACGTTGGTAACTAGACAATTGACGGTAGCCTACAGTCAAGATTCATTAAAATATATTCTTTTCTGATCAACAGAAGAAAGAAACTCATACAGGTTTGAAATAAGGTTACAGGTTGAGTAAATGATACTATCCCTTTAGGCGACAAGCTTTGGTCAGCATGAACATCCAAAAAACCCAAACACATTTACAGTCCAATCAAATCTAACGCAACCCAATCTGCAGAAAACAGGAAAGCCATCTTACCTTTATGATTGAAAATTCCCTCCATCTCCATACTGCTGCGGGAATGTGCGATGCAAAGCATGGAACTGGGAACCAGGCCCTCCTGGGCAGGTGAGCGGTCAGTGGTGCGAACCAGACACCAGTCGGGCTTGTCCTGGGGCCGTTCTAACAGCTCCACCGTCTGACCTCTACGCACGGTCAACTCCGATCCATTACTTGCCATGAAATCGTGGATGACCACCGTCAACTCTGAGCCACCGGACAACTGTGGAGGAAAGAATAAGCGTCACAATAAACAAAAAATCTGTGATAAAGAAAACAAAAGTGACCTAACTAAGAAAAATGTCTAAAGTCAGAACGAACGTACCCACTGGTAATGTGGCATCGCCAAAGAGCTCAAAAGATGAGCCACTGATCCTGAACCTTTACACGCCATGCTTCTACCAAAACAACACCTCCTAGTAAGTCCTTATGCCTCAAACATCACACAGGATGACGTTTTGAGTCGAAAACCCCGAACTCCGACAATGCCATATCCTTCAATCTGGAAGACGGAATGACTTTGCCTTCCTTTTTGTCTGATCAAAATGAACCTGGTCTACAGTTCATCTACAGCTCAAGCTTTCAGGACTCCAGTGAGATAAAGTGGCAGGCGTTTGAAGGCTGCTGACACATCCTCGCATTGCCACGGAGATGGAATCAGTCTGAAGGAGTGACGTCTGGCAGGAGGAAGGAAGAGGAGGCAGAGACGGACACAATGTGCCAAGATTTAAAGGAGCAGGAGGCAAATTAATGCTTATTAGAAGTGACGTGCAGGAACTCGTACGCTTCTGGGAGCCTCACCTTTTCACCTCACCACGAACTGAGAGGGCTCTGTGTGCGTTAAGACGGTTAAAACAGTGAGCCTTTGTGAGGGGTCGTCAGGGTACAAGAGTCAATTTGGTGACAGCGAGACTCTTTACGCGTCAAAGAGTGGGGATAAGACCGACATGGAAATGGAGATAAAGATGGTGCATCCAAGTGTGTTTTGATTCAAGACAGTATCAGCATGTAACGTGAGCTGTTGTAGGAGGCTCGCAATTAGGCCTGTCACGATAACAAATTTTGCTGGACGATAAATTGTCCAAGAAATTATCGCGATAAACGATAATATTGTCGATCTGAGACCATTTTCATCTAGAATAATGATAATGGCATAATAATGCACATACACCTTTCAAAATTCAATAAACGTTTATTTCCAAAGACTACTTAACACTGAAAATGGCAGTGCATTAAAAAACATTTTAAATATCCACAATAACAATGAACAAAACAACCAAAAACAATAAAAGCAATGGACTCTGTCAACAAAAAATGCACTTGAATAAATACCAAAAACAATAAATAAAATGGATGTAAACAAAATTGCACTTCAAAAAATAATAAACAATAGGCTCAACATGCATTTCATAACAGGCAAAAAAGACGGCCCGTCTGTTGTAGCTTCTTTTTTTTCCCAACTGGGAAAACTGCAACGGATGATTGTGTTTTAGGTGCATGTGCATGTTTGATATGAATAAAAATGATGTTTATTCAGCCAGCTCACATACCCGTATTTTCTTCCTGTTTTCGGTCTAAGTCCACAGTAGGCGATTGTCGAGTGCGCGCGCGTGATCATTGGTAACTAAACAACAGTGGAGAGAGACTTAGACTGTCAGCTGTCTGTCGATGACGGTGCTGTTCGGTGTTCTGAGAATATCAGCTCAAATGGATAGTTCATCCGAATCAGATGTTGAACACGCGGAGGAGGTTTGATCGCACGCGCGCGAGCTCAACAATCGACTACTGTGGACTTCGACCGAAAACAGGAAGTAAATACGGGTATGTGAGCTGGCTGAATAAAGAGATTATTCCTGCCTTCGTGAAAGCGGATCACAGTTGAGACTGATATATCAGCCCAGCCATCCACGATCCATTGGCAGAAAATTAAAGGCTTTTAAGTGCGCCTTATAGTGCGGAAAATACGGTATGCAAATGAAATTATCGCGGCCGGAAAAATTATCGAGGTCATTTTTTGTTATCGTGAGATTAATCGATTTATCGACTATCGCGACAGGCCTACTCGCAATACATATCAGTGACAAAAACATGCACATGTGTGAGGGCGAGTGAGAGGAGAGCTCTGACTGTGAGTGGGAAGATGAGCGTCTGTGCTGATAAATCCAAAGCAAACCAAAGCAACGTTCCCCATTGAGGAACCTTCATTACGTCTGTTGATAATCAGGTTAAAGGAATGTTGGAACTGGAAGCCACTGTGTCCGAACTTCTTCTATGGTTGATTCTTCAATTAGGTTTTTATATAAAAAGTGCTTTTACTTAAATGTTTTACACTTAAGAAGTTGAAAAATTATGTTCCCAGTTAAAGGATAAATCTGGTATTTAGCACTTTGAGTCTATTTTCTAGTTTGTTTTGGATGAACTAGAGTGGTGGACACAGACATTTTGATGATGGGTCCTGTCTCGACTTTTTGACTCTTTTAAAATCAGCCTCTGACTGCTTCAGAGTGGCTGTCTATGGGCATGCACAAACTTGTCCTTAAAACAACCCTTAACGTTCGTTTTCAAGACTGTGCAACTCACTGAGTGGTTAGTGGTGTTCATTGATGATTAAAATCAAATATATTGGTGCAATGTATGCTTTCAATCCGTGTTATTTGCTATCGTGGAACCATTTTTTCAGATACCTCACAACCGCATATAAACTTCCGCTCGATATTTGAGCCTCCGGGAGCAGCTCTGCTCACGCTAGCTTCTGAGAGACGGAGAACTGAGTGAAAAGACTACAACCAAATGAAAACAGACCCCTTTTCCATTTCCGATAGCGCAGTAATATCAAGAGCAGTGAGTCCTCCAACAGAAATCAATGCGATTTCACAAAATGCCAAATAAAACACGACAGAAACTGTATTTCGCTACACTACTTGTTTTGGAACATCAACGAACACCACTAACCACTCGGTGAGTGTCACAGTTTTGAAAACGAACATTAAGGCTTGTTTTAAGAACATGTTTGTGCATGCCCATAGACAGCCACTCTGAAGCGGTCAGAGACGATTCTAAAAGAGTCAAAAAGTCGAGACAGGACCCATCGTCAAAATTTCTGTGTCCACCACTCTAGTTCATCCAAAACAAACTAGAAAATAGACTCAAAGTGCTAAATACCGGAATTATCCTTTAATTTAGTATTCATGCAACACTATTTATGTACTATTGCCTTCTGTAGAGCTGCTTATACAGAAGCTGAATTGACAATTTATAAACTTTGCAACAATAGCACAGCTATTGAACGAATAATGTCACTATAGCTGATTAGAAGTCATGTCATTATTGATCATTTTTTTAACATTAACACTTATTTTCCTGTTTAATAATGTAAAGCTGCTTTGAAACAATATGTATTGTATAAAGCTCTATAGAAATAAATGACTTGACAAACAAACACATTCCCCAATAATGCTGTCATTACCACCATGCCACACATTTAACATTTCAAAATACCACCACAGATTATAATTTTAGAATCTATATAACAATCCAACATTTAAATCACCTTTTTAAAAATCCACATCATCATTTTAACATAAGAAACATAGTTTTCAGGATTTTTCAAGATTTCAAGTATGAAAGTGACCCTTTTTGAAGAATCACCCAATATGTGGCCATTGCCACTAAAATCTAATTACTGGAATAAACTATTCTTTGCAATGTTTAACTATTTTATTGTACACAAGCCAGCCTGTTGTCTAAGATAACCTTGCCAGTCAGAGATGAATGAAGCATTTTTTTTTTTTTTTTTTTTTTGCTAAGATACATTTCACAGAATTTCCAGCAGCTCAGTATTATCTCTGAAGAAGAGCATACATTCAGGAGAACAAAAACAAGATTATGTTCTTTAAATCTTTGGATCAGATCAAGATGTAGCAATAAAAAACCTTAAACGGAAAATTCATCCAGCAAAAGATGAAGCTTAAAAATGGTCATAGTGTTCCACAAGCACTCAGAAATGAATGAACTCACCCTCATGCTGTTTCAAACTCAAGAACTCTTCATTCATCTTCAGAACACAGTTGAAGACAATTTTAATATTCTCTTATTATTTTTGTCCATCTATTCTAAGTCCAATGCAACCAAAAATTCCCCACTACTTCAACACCATATGATTCGAGCGGTTTAATCCAAGTCTTCTGAAGAGACATGATCACTTTATAATCAACTATTTTATTTAATGTATTACTAACATAAACATTGATAGAGCATACATAGAGCTCATCAAATATAGTAAACCCACTTTTACAATGTGTACAACTCTCTTTCGTGAAAATTTGGGTTGCATAGACTTTCAATTTATGGACAAAAATTATCTTTATTTGTGTTCCGACGGTGAACGGAAGTCTCATTAGTTTAGACCGACATGAGGGTGATTCAATTTTATCTTTTGGGTGAACTACCCCTTTAAGAACTAGATTTCAGACTTGATTTAAAAACCTTCATTACCATGGTCTTTGAATGTGATGCGACAAAACAGGTCTTTGAACCACATCAGCAAGTTTAAATTGGTAAAACCCATCAAATCAGTTTTTTAGGGTGAGGCTAAAACATTCAGTACAGACATTAAACCATTTTCTTGGCCTGAAAACTCTACAGGTCTAAACATGCCACCAAAACACCAGAGCTGAACAGCAGGTGTAGCATGGCACTTTTAGACTGAGGTCAACAGATTTTCACACTCACCTTGTCGCTATCCAGTGTGTTCTGGGAGGTGCGGGAGGCGATGGAGATGGTGTCTGGTTGACTGCTTGCATCACCCTGACTGTCTAGGTCCTCTACATCCCTGCTATTCAATGCAATACACACCAGTTAAATAGACATCGGTTAAAAGTGCCAATTTACCAAAGAAAAGCTTTTTCACCACAGCCACAAGACAAAATACTGATATGCATAAAATGAGTTTCTTCAGCTGGAGCTTATTCTAAGTTCCAGAGATCCAAACTCTTATCATCAGGCTGTGGACTGATGCGATTGGTTGACATACCGTTTGCCCTTGTGTTTGGTTGCAGTGGCTTTGGGAATGTGAATTGGCTCCTTGAGTGCCCCCCGTAAATGGATGGTACGCTCCTGGATAACTTCACGTACATGTTTGATCCAATCCTGTTTGTTTTCAATACAGGAAGCCTGGGGGGTGCATTGAATACAACCAACCATTAACAAACCTCTCTTTACACAACAGACATACATAGCTATTATAATTGTCAAAGCAGGCAATCAGAGTTGAAGTGACGTCAAACCCTGTTTAATTCGTTCTAATCTTTTATTAAAATATAATAACTTGCTCTGCTTCTAAATGTTCTTTTCCTTTTAGATTACAAATCGCTCGCCTTCAACCACCTGTCAATAAAACTCAATCACGATTCAATTCGTTCTCAAAGGATAAAATCAATTCCCATCCATCCTACATTTCACTTGGGAATACATCAGATTACGCAAGTCAAATAAGATGGGAGCAATGTTTAGTGATTTCAATTATAAGCCAGGCTAAAATTGTGAACATGTGTGTATCTACATGTGAGAACACATGGAGTGACACATGATTCATCCCATGATTCAATGATGTCTGCAGAGATGAAGGGCAACCATTCAGAGACACAATTACATAAGGGATTACTTAAAGTACTTAAAAGTCTAACAAAATGATTTTATACAATGGTATGACTCAAGCCAGAGCTACAGCACATGAACATTCAAAACTTGAAAACATATCCACTTATCCAATCTATTTCAAGGACCCTAGGATGAGTGATACTCTTTATTTTATAACAAAGACTATTGGAAAGTTCCATTTGATTTGAGATAAGGGAGAACTTTTTCAATAATGAAGCATGCTTATATGCTGAGCAAGTTAGCAATGTTTGGATGTAAAAAAACTTGATAAGCAAAGAAAACATTTATTAGAAGCCAAAAAATAGTGATAGTTCTACTGAAACAACTGAAAACATCATAGATGAAGTTCAATTTGGAATGAAAATCATACCTTTAGGACAATTTTGTTGTCTGAGGTAGGTGTCCGTCCAACCCAGAGTGCAAATTTACATGGATCTCCTTCCACATGTTCAGTAACTCCTAGTTCTGAGGTCTAGGCAAAGCAAAAAATCAACACATAATTAAGTATGGCCATCCTTACTGTAATCAGACAAGCATTTTTTTGTTAAAGTCCCCCTGTGGTGAAAATCCAGCTTATAATGTTGTTTATATGTCTATGTGGTGCTTTTAAATGCTTTAAGACAAACATCAACGACTGGATCTCTGAGCTGGTGTGAGTGAGTGGAGGCGGGGCTCATTTAAATATTCATAGAACGGCGTATACTAAATGAGGCAAGGGTGTAGAGTTACATTCAAGCTATTATAAGACATGAAGAATTATTGACTACAGGGGGACTTTAAGTAATTGATAACTAAATTAAAAGAAAACCCATACCATAAGCTTGCTCTTGTAGAGGTACTTGCTTCTGCCGTTTGAGTCTTTGACATCCTTGCTGAAGATGAGTGACATCTCAAAGAGGAAGAGGTGCCGCTCTCTGCCCTTACGGATCAGTGTCTTTGGATCCCAAACCTGGAATGATTCTTGCAGAATCAACTCACCCTGAGACTCAATGTTCTCATCAAAACCTGAGAGGACAGGAGGGAGAGTAAGAGAAAGTGATGAGAGAGAGTGGTTGAACAATGATACACGGTTAAAAAGATGGTTTGGTTTAACAAGCTGTGTGTGTATGTGTGTGTTCCTCACCATCCAGCATGCTGAGGTGCATGGCATCATTCGCTCTCTTGGGCACACTGAGCATGACCTCCAGACCATCTTTAATTTCTCCTTTACCTTCCTCACAGCATGTCAATAGTTCCTATGTACAAACATAACAATAGTACTTGTACATTTGAAGATAAACATTGAAGAGTTTGTGCTTTAAAGCGGATTTTGTAATAAGACATTGTTAACATGCGGTGGAGCATCCCTTTCTTTTCTTTTTTAAATATATTTACTGAAAAAGTAAACCCTGTTGAGAGACCATGTTGAATTCCCTGCTGGCCCAGGCTGGTTAGTGCTGGTATACTGCTGGTCTAGCATAGTCATGCTGTTCTAAAGCCAAACTGAGCTGGTGATGCTGGTTCACTTGCATGGTCTTGTGCGGTTGAGTGTGTGTAAACCAGATGTCTGTCTGCAAGCAGTGTTTTGGGACAAGCATTGTTTTTGCTTGTATACTTCTATATCTAACACATTAATGAAGTACAGGAAAAACAATATAAGATTAAAACATGATTAATTGTAATATATGATTATAACTTTGTAATTTATTTTGTTCCATCTGTTAAAAGTATGGCTGAAAATTTTGTTTTGCTTTATTTTGATTGTCCCTTTAACACATTATATTGACTATAAGTAACATTGCACCTACATGTCTACTAACTCTCATTAGAGTTCTAGTAGAGTATTAGTAGACTGGTAGGGTTATGCTACGTTCACACCGGACGCGAATAGCGCGTCAAATTCGCGCCTGTCGCGTCTAGTTATACGCTTGACCACTTTGAATCCATTCGCGCGTCAAGAGCGAAATTGACGCGCGTAAAAAACAAAAGTTAAAGCGAAATTTACGCACGTCACGATTCGAACCCTTTGGCGGCCATCTTTATTATGTTGATCGAGCATTCATCGAGAGTCACCGCTCTGTATTTGCTCTAAATACAGCATACATTCTGAATAGTATACGAGAGCAGAACGGCGGTGTAGGGGTAATCGTCGCCATATTTGTGTCCACCAGACCCTTCAAAGGCGAACCCAGTGTGGCGAGTTTCACCATTTGCTCGCTCCAGGAGCTGCGCCTGGATGTCGGCCGCTGTCAGCGGTACTTCCGCCTGTCCCGCGCCCAGCTTGATGACCTGTTGTCCCGCATCGGAGCGAGGATCACCCTCGCATTATCCACCTAATCTGTCATTTATATTTGTTTTGATGATAAATGGAGCCAGCATGCAAAAGTGATTAATCTGTCCTGTGATTTTTTCTCTCGCTCACACACATCATTGTCCAGACCCTATGGTCCAGGACTCCAGACACGAACTTATATGTTGGTAGTCTTTACATTATAATAATATTTCATATAATCTAGATATGGAATAAATAGCATTCAATATAAAATGAATATGTCTAATAGGCCTATATTGAAATCAAGTTTTATGTGATAAAATATTTGCTTTGTTGTGCATTAGAACTACATTAGAACCACTGTCATATTACAAAATAATTTTTGCGTCAAACGCGTGAATGCACAAAATGCACCATACGCGCGTAACGCGCCAGACGCTCAATTCGCGCCATTCGCGCGAACTTGACACGCGAATGATGCGTATTCGCGTCTACCGCGCCGCGCTCTACGCCTCATTCGCGCCGCAGGAATTTTTTACGCGCGTAACGCGTCTTTGCATTGACTTAACATTGAAATCATTCGCGCCTGACGCGCTATTCGCGTCCGGTGTGAACGTAGCATTACAATAAGTTGACAAGTCAGGTCCGTAGCCAGCCTATGGAAAGGGGGGGTTCTTTTTTTTTCAAAAAGTGGACCTTTTTGCAGTTTTTTCCCCCTCCTTTTGTATTTAATTATGAGGTTCAAATACTTCATTTTGGTGAACTTTTATGTACCAATTTGTGCTGGATTAGTTTATCTGCTGGTTAACGAGCACGCTTTTTGATGCACCTAAAATATTTTATTATTGTAATTACGCTACGTTTATATGGCTATTATATTGTAGACTATTGTATAACTCCTCCCCCAATTGAGAAGGATATTACCCCTCTAGGGGGGTCCGGGGGCATGCTCCCCCGTGAGAAAATTTTAAATATTCCATATTTTAAAGCATCAATCTGATGCATTTTGATATGCATTTTTTGCCATCTATCTATGCAATAGTTTATTGAGCCTTTTCTTTTAACAGTTTTAAATTTCAGTTACTGTGCGCGTGAAGAATGATAGTGCTCTCCTGTGTTGTGATCTAACAGACACACGGTAGAAAGGAACATGGTAGAACATGGCAATATAGTAATTTTATGCGAAACCATAGACCTTTATCTACAGATCAAGTATAATAATATTAACATTGAATCATTTTGGAGAGAGTTTAATTATTGTTAACTGTCGTACCCCAACGCGACGCGCTGTTTGATGCTGAATGGAGAATGACTGACAGCCGCAGCTGAGGGAAAAGTTTACGTGAACTTGAATTTAATGACTTAAAAATTAATTTGATTGTTTTTGTCGATTGATATCATAAATCAGATTTATTACTTGTCCTAACCTACAACGAGTAAGATCATTCCCCTTAATGGAATCGATTCCAACCTTTGCATTTTGAACCTTTGGAATCTACTCTCAGATTCTTTTTGGAATGGATCCCCAGCCCTATCATTCAGAGGCGATGCTTCTTCACCGTTGCTTTGAAAAGTGTATTGCGAACTCTCTCTGAACTGCACGTGCGGCACACACACACTTCCAGCTACAATAATCATATTAATTTGAAACAGCAACCCAGAATATTTGTCACAAGCATTGATTAAAACAATGATGACAATAATCACATGAAAAAAAACAACAAAAAACGACTTAAATTCTGGACCTTTGGCAGTGAGGAGGGGGGGTTCGTTCGAACTACCCGAACCCCCCCTGCCTACGGGCTTGCAAGTACTTGCAAAGTTACATATAGTCAGTAGAATATCTGTTGGGGAGCATCACAACAAAGAGTTTGGTTTAAGTCTGAGCTCAACTTCTTTTCTTTATATGTGTAGAATCTGTCTTTCATCTTTGCTGAGATTGTTTCAATGGTAGTAGAAACACACCTTTAGCAGCAGCTGATACTTGGTGATCCTCTGAACCGGTTTAATAAGGTATGATGAGATGGAATTGGCCAGTCTGTGCCTTTGTTGGATTTCCTGCACACATACAAAGACAAAAATACTTTTAATTAAAACGACAAACATCTTTTACATACACATCCTAAAAGCTTGCTGGAAAACAATCATGATGAAACCATTTATCTTTAGCCTTTTTATTGTTATATAGATTTTTGATAGCAATTTTGTAAAAGCAGAGCTCAAGGGTAAAACCATTCATCAGAATGAAAGAAGAGTCCGTCTGTTCTGATCGCCTGGCAACAGTTTAACAGTGAGGCATCACTGGTCCACACACACACACACACACACACACACACACACACACACACACACACACACACACACACACACACACACACACACACACACACACACACACACACACACACACACACACACACACACACACACACACACACACACACACACACACACACACACACACACACACACACACACACACACACACACACACACACACACACACACCACCCCCGATCACACAGGACACACACCCTCTCTCTAAGACCTCCACCTACCAGCTCAAGAACAGAACTGCTCAACAGACCACATAAACCTTACACACACACACATTAATGGAGACACATGATAATACTACTGCAAAAACACAATGTCACATACATATTCATATAAACACCCACATTCTTCTGTGAAAATACACACAAAAAGTGTTGTATAATCTGAATAAATAAACTGAAATTCCTTGATTCAAGTGTATAAAAGGGATACTTACACAGAATCATATGCCCTTTAATGATGTTTATGTAAAGAACTGTATGATTAGTTTTGCTAAGTACTCACATCAAAATAAGGCCCTGCGTGTTCCAGAATCAGCTGAGTGGAGTCAGGCTTGTTCTTACAGTAATTCACGTACATCTGAAACTTATCCGCCTGAAAAACAACAAAAAACAACCAGAAATCATTTAATCATATAAAACATAATTCTTTAAAAAAATTTGAATACAAATATGTTCTATTTTTTCCCATTTATAATAACTGGAGTCTCTTTTAAAAATGATAACTATTATCAGAACGTTTTAAATAAATGCTGATTCAAGATACACTTCAAGTGAAAGTATTCATTTCTTTGAAAGCAATCTACTGACCCTAATCTTTTGAAAGGTAGTGTATGTAGTATGTACTTAGTATAACAATTAGGTACTAGCCCTTAACACTAAACCAAAACTAAACCAATTTTAAGTCCAAAACGTTACCTTACTGTAAAATGTAAGTGTATGTGCTGTAAAATACAGTGCAACCCAGATATGTGTTCTAATAATCTGATTTAATGTTAACATAATGTTACACTAGTCTAGTGCACTTCTTGATCAGTTTATCTCTAGCACACTGACAAACTCACCCATGTGACGAAACAGTGACCCACATCCTCTGGAAGCTGCTCATATTTTTCCAATTCTTTAAGGAAAATGCTGAGGAAAGGACAAAGAAGGGCATAAGGAAGTGGTAAGTAAAGAACGATACAATTCAATAATTCTGAGAGCTGCAGTTCATTAGGTTCACTGACTTGTGATGGAACTCTAATAGGTCTTGCATGTTGCCGAAGATGATGTGCTCTTTGTTGACAATCCCTGGGGGAATCTCTTCCACACCACTGCTCATCTCCCACAGATACGTCTGAAAACACACACAACACACACACACTTAGAATTCTTTCCAACAATGTGATAAAATAATGCTAATAAACAACGAAAGACACCTTCCATAATTCAGTTTACATAGTTCTGAAATGGGAAATATGGACTTATGCCCAAAACCAAAATAAAGCAGGCAATTTATTAAGAAATTAAAAAGTGTCAATTTTGAGCATGTTTTTACGGTTTTAGTTTTTGCAGTTTTACGATTTATTTTAAAGGGTTAGTTCACCCAAATATATTGTCATTAATAACTCACTCTCATGTCTTCTAAACCATTGTAACACAAATGAATCTTTTTAATGAAATCTGAGAGCTTCATCGACAGCCTAAGCAACTGCCACTTTTAAGCACCAGAAAGGTAGTAAAGACATCATTAAAGTAATCCATGTGACCCAAGTGGTTTAACCTCAGTTTTATGAAGCGACACGAGTGCTGTGTTCACGCAAAAAACAACACGCATGCGTCGTGAGGCTTTAATGAAAGCGCTCTCGTGAACACACTCATGTTGCTCTCAGTAATTTTCTTTTTTCGGGTGAACTAAAATGATTTTGTCAAGTCTTGTGACATATACCTGTATTAACCAGAATTCTGGGTCATAAACACAATATTATCCCAAACATACACCAATATTAACATGATAAAAGTAACTCTGGGTGCTACAATAGAACAAGAAGAAATTAAAGGAACATACAATATACATAAATCAATATACAGATGGAGATTAACAGTTTTTGCTTTTGCATATTTCTGTCCTGGACGTGAATGAGAATAAATGAGCTGATTAAATTATTGTGCAGAATTACTAAAATGCATCATAACAAATGAATCACTGACAGTCTTTCCCAGATAATAATAGAGGAAAAACAATGCACATGTATTATTTTCAGGAATATGATTACATGTCTATTTCAAAGCGCATGAATATTCCCGTTTGGATTCAAAATGATGCATATAAACATGGTCAGTGTTTTAATGACACTCGATCTTTTGATGAGATCAAACAGTGGCTATTCTTGGAGAAACTGGATTGTTTTTGGGCTGAACTGCAGTGAATACATTTATAGCACAGGGCTTTTGTGATCTGTCCAAAGTGGACATTGGTGTACCACACCCTCGAAATGTCGGTCCGTAAGGAGCAGATCGTGACAAAAAACTTACATCCATACACTCCCGCAGGTCTCTCACATATGTCTTCTCGGTCTGAATGAGCTCCGCCATTATAAACCTGAAAGAGGGCAATGCAACAGAGACCTATTGTCAACATTTATATGAAAGCACAATGCATCTGGGAGGGGTTTCAATCTGGTATAAAATCATTTAGTTTTTTATCAAAAAACAAAAAAACTAAAGTTGGAATTTCTTCAAATGAATCGTTCTCTTTTAGCACTTCCTTGTGTTTTTTTATGATATAATCAGGTTTAAAAGACGTACTCTTTTCTCCGGGCTGATTTGCGCTTCTCTTCATTGAGTTCATGGTTGACGTCTCTGAGTTTGACCTCTGCACCAGGAGCGCTGGCTGGGATGATGTCCAACTGCAGATCTTTACTCTGAAACCCCCGAAAGAGATGTTTTAATGGTCAGAAATCACCGTTCTTTCATAGATTAACATGGTTAATGACTCTTACAGCGAAGATATTGTTCATCCACACTCCAGCCACATCAACACACTCACTCTCACCGCTTTGTTGGAGTCAGTGGACAGGCCGAGAGCTTTCTCCAGACAGGAACGGTACTTGTCCATGCGAAGGGAAAAGTCACGGTAGCGTTTGTCCACCGAGGCGACCCATTTCTGGATCTCGCTCGCATGGGCGTGGCCTTTCTCACAAAAACCATCAGCCAGCTGGATCAACAACTTTACCCGCTCTTTGGTTTGCTGGAGAGAGAGAGAGAGAGAGAGAGAGAGAGAGAGGAGAGAGAGAGAGAGAGAGAGAGAGAGAGAGAGGAGAGAGAGAGAGAGAGAGAGAGAGAGAGGAGAGAGAGAGAGAGAGAGGAGAGAGAGAGAGAGAGGAGAGAGAGAGAGAGAGAGAGAGAGGAGAGAGAGAGAGAGAGAGAGAGAGAGAGAGAGAGAGAGAGAGAGAGGAGTGAGAGAGAGTGAGAGAGAGAGAGAGAGAGAGAGAGAGAGAGAGAGAGAGAGAGAGGAGAGAGAGAGAGAGAGAGAGAGGAGAGAGAGAGAGAGAGGTTGAACAATGATACACGGAGAGTGAGTTCAAAGCAGCTTTACAGAGATAACTGGAAAATAATGCAACAAAGTTTGTTTCCAGAAGAAAATAGCGTCACAGTCCAGTAAGTTCAGTGATGTTTAATTTTTGTTGTAAAAAGTTATTAATTTTGTTCAGTTATATATATTTATATATATAGCTGCTCTGGAGGAAACCGTGATGTCATTGTTCAGGTCAGTTCAGTTCTCATATAATGGTGTCAATGCAGGCAGATCAATAATATTGTTGAATATTGAATTAAATGTCCCTAATCAGAGTGTAAACATCATCTGGGAGGTGTATTGTGAGTTGATAAACCTCTAACATGCTACGAAATCACAGTTGTAGGATGAACTTTGGATGAAGTTGTAGGAATAGTTCACCCAAAATGAAAATGTTGTCATCTTTTACTCACCTGTATTATTTTAGTTTGATTTTAAAGCCACCATGAAATAAAACAGTTTTTTAATTTTTTTTTTATTTTATTTATATAATATTGCAATATTTATGACAATTATTTATCCATTACCCTCTTAATCTTTAATCAAAATAGCTTCCCCTTCCCTCTGTCAGCGACATCTCTTCTCTTCTCTGATGACAAGTTTACTTGCACGACCTGTCACCCATGAGATCGACCAATAGCAAACCACAACGATGTCACGATTCAATCAAGTCCTGATGGACAAAATCGTAGTCCCGCCCAAAATATTTTTTTCTTGTTTGAGAAGCCATTTCACTTGCATGTCAAAACAGGGAAGAAAAATACTATCGCAACTTCCTTTTCATGGAAGTTCCGACTTAAAATTCGGTTTGATGTAAATAAAAAGACATGTGAAAATGTTTGCATGTCATGGCCACGAGATCTATAGAGTCATAGAGTAAAGCTTTATTGCCATGATTGTTGGGCATTTTCAGTATTTACAAAACAGCTTTGCTCCCTATTACGTAAAAGAGCAGTCTCGACATTGAAGGAATAGTTCACTTAAAAATGAAAACCCTGTCATAATTTACTCACCCTCAAGTTGTTTCAGACCTGTATGAATTTCTTTCTTCTGCTGAACACAAAAGAAGATATTCTGAAGAATGTCGGTAGCATACAGTTGATGTACCTCATTGACTTCCATAGTATTTTTTTTTCTACTATGGAAGTCAATGGGGTCCATCAACTGTTTGGTTACAGACATTCTTCAAAATCTTCTTTTGTGTTCAGCAGAAGAAAGTAATTCATACAGGTTTGAAACAACTTGAAGGTGAGTAAATGATGACAGGATTTTCATTTTTAAGTGAACTATTCCTTTAAGGAATGATGACACTGTAAGGACAACAGAATATAGTCTGAATGTTGATGTACACGCTTTCTGATTAAGTTTCTAGGTATCTAGCAAAATAGGAAAGCAAACTGCCCTTATACACCATCTTGTCTTATATATTTGAGACATACCTTGGCTGTAATCTGGAATTCCTCATGTTCCTTCAGCAGTTCCTGTGTGTGGTGTATAGTGGAGCCTGTAGAGGTGTGTGTGGATAGGTAAAACTCTCCTGTATCATGGATCCACTCCAAAGCCTACAGAAAAGAGTCAAAATGACAAGTCAAACAATCTGTGAATATGTGCATGTGTGTTTATGCAACAGTGTTTTTCTAACCTTGTCGGAGCAGTTTTTGAAATGGCTTTAAAAGAATACCAGTAAAGGGACAAAACAAGTTGTCTTCAAGTTGTAGTTCAGGGTTAGGTTTAGTTCATAGAACTTATAATTAGCTTTTATTAACAATAGATGTCAAAGGGAAGTCCGGGCGGACACAGTATGCATATGTATATGTTTTACTCTCTTTTGTCCACAAGAGGGAGTGAGATCTTTAAAAGTGCTCTTGCTCATTTTTTTTTTTTTAAGTAACCAATTTCAGAATAGGTTTGATTGTTTGGGTTGCATTGTGTGCAACCTCAAAGTAATACTAATATTAATAGAAAAAAAAAGACTACTAAAGCAGAAAACTGTGTGATCAAACTAAAGTCCTTCCTAAACGAAGAGAGAAACTGCATCCAGTACCACAGACGTCCAGAATTCCTACACTGTAATTATGCAACGTGATACCATTTTAGTTATTTTCTAGACAGAATGTTTTTGAAGGTTGTGATACATGACAGTTGACTACACTGTAGCAGTCACGCAAACCACTGAACACTTGACCTGACGTGCTTCTGTTATTTGAGACTCCAGAAATACTTGTTGTGGTCTGCGGCAGGTTCTAGTCGATTCTGTATGGCATCAAATTATTTGGTCTCGAACAGACGGTATGGTTGAACTGATTTTCTTGAGAATTAATTTATGTCTGTGGAACTGATGTTTGAAGAAAGACAAGAGTTTCTTAAACTATTCAAATTCTAAATATATCAAATGTTCATAATGCTAGTGCCAGCCTCAGATTACGTTTATGATGCATACAAGCTTTTCAAAATGACAATTTGTTTGGCTGAATTTGTAAAACGGGTTTCAGACGTTTAATTGAAAAATTACATTTAAGCATGTTGCAGACACTAACACGACGTATGGTGCATTAAAAATAAACATCATAATGTCTGGTTCCTGGGAATTGAACCCATGACCTTGGTGTCTAGCACAATTGCTTTCCCAGTATGTCAGACCTTTTACTTTCAGAAGAACTTAAATGCAACACTATCATTAATGATATGTGGGTGGATTACATCTGCCTATGTATTTATGTACGAGTTTATATATTTTTTCTTGTAGAAATCTGTGTTTAAGTACCTGCCAAGCAGAGGTTATGCTACACATGATCATTGTCTGTCACTTTTATGGACTAGGATTGTCAAATGTATATTGTAAAATGTAAAATATTGAAATTGTAATTTAGCTTTTGAAAAGGGAACACTAATAACTACTACTAAAAATGATAACAACAATATATATAAAAATTAGATAAAAAGTCAAAATGGACACATAAGTCGATGTTACGACATAAAAAGTCATGAGATAAATTCGAAATAATGAGATACTAAGTCATAATTATGATAAAACAGTAAATATTTTATAATAATAAATAGCAATATCCTGTAAACTACTCCTTTTTCCTTTTCCCTTGTTTTTGGGATGGCATGACAACAGTGCCTTACTATTAATAGATTTTAATTTTGATTAGTTGCCCAAATTAATGGTTAGCATAAGCCTTTGTAAGGAAATCTATCTTTTTTTCCTGTTCATTTGTTATTCTTCATTTTCTGTAAAGCAATACTTATACAGAAATTCAGAAATTGCATTTTTCACTTTATTTTTCGTTATATCTGTACAAGCAAGAGTGTTGACATGCAGGAACACTGTCAATATGGTAGCTTCAAACTCATGCCGGGTTTACTACACGATATCAGCGATTTCGGCACAATCCGTTTGACGTAGAGTTGTGGACATCAGGACGCAACAATCCATCGTTTTATCTCGTATAGTGTGTGAGATAGTGGATGACAACTGACACCGACATTTCAGGACATAACAACAGACATAGTATCTTACTATGGGACAAAACATAACAACAGAAAAGCTAGTAAGTGTTTTTTCTTTTCTTTCGGTCCTCCACGACGAGTTCCATCACATTTGTGACATTGACCAATAGGAGCACAGAAGCTCTTCCATACACAGCTTCAAACATGACGAAAACAAAAGAGAGAAACAATGGTATTGGTGCTATTATGCAATGGAAGCAAGATTCATGGATGTTTTACTTAAAGTTCTCCATGGAAGGATTATACAGTCCTCTCCATGCAATCCAGGAACGTGTCCACTGTCAGGTTTTCTTTCTATTTTTGGGCTTTACTGGTGACAAGAAAACACGCCGCATCGGTAGCCATTGTTTGTTTACGCTCTTATTTCTGAAATCAGTCACTAGTTCTACTTCTCAAAGACATCAGGCACGTTGTTAAAGACAGCACGCGATGATTGGTTGAAAGCAACGTGTAGTCTTGACACAAGAATTGTCAAAATCACATAATGTGAAATGTCGTTTGGTCTGAGCCCGCCATTAGATGTCTAAGCTGGTGGGTGTTGTAGTATTGACCACAGTTTGGACCAGACTATATGCGCAGCTAAAAGGCAGATTCTTCTGGATCAGACTGGTGCTGACCTGTTTGGTGCTGCGTTCAAACACCACATACTGCTGACACTGGTCAAGCTCCTCTTCCTCATGGTCCAGAAGTGCAGAACCCGGTTCTCCCGCTGCAGCAACTCATTTAGGATGTCTGTAGGACACAAGGACAGAATCAGAAACACAGAACATACCTGAACCCTGGATTCAAGACAATAAATCACACTAATCAAAAAGCAAATAATGGTTCACTTCAGTCCTAATTGTGGCCCTTTAAACCAATCACAAAATGAGGATGTAGACTTACTCTTGACTTGTTGTTCAGGGGCTTTGACATGTGCGAGCATTCCCGGCATATTCACGCTGTTTCTGTGCAAGTACTTGAGGAAGACATCAGCGTTGCGTCTGGCTAGTGTGCATGCCTTCAGAGAGAGCGAAAAAAAGAGTCAGTTATGAGTAAATTTGCACAAAAAGTTTGATCAGAACGCGTCTTGGTGAGTGCATGTGTGTATGCGCTCGGTACCTTGAGAAAGGCCTCTTTCTGCTCCAGGTGTTTACTGATCATGGGAGTCACGTGATCAGACTCCGAGTTTGGTCCCAGTTTATCAGTCCCTCCACACCAGTCTTCCTCTCGTTTGTATTCTTGCTCCAAACTTTCCAGCACACTACAACCTGCAGAACACACACATGTAGGTCAAAATAGACAGTATTATTCAGATATTTAAATGAAAAATCACATTTCCGCCACATAAGAACAGATATTAGATTTGGCAAATCATGATTATGACATAAGCAAACATTATGAGATAAAAAGTGGAAATTATACATTACTAAATCATAATCATGAGATACAAAAACAAACTTTGTCATAATTTTGACTTTATCATAATTATAACATCATTTTCATGTATATTATGAATTTTAAATGTATACATTCAAATTAAACATGTCATAATTATAACAGTAGAACTTTTTGTCATAATTTTGACTTTTTTATCTCATAATTATAACATAAATTTTGATTTATATCATAATTATGAATTTTAAATTTATAAATTCAAATTAAACGTCATAATTATGACAGTAGAACTTTTTGTCATAATTTTGACTTTTTTATCTCATAATTATAACATCATTTTGATTTATATCATAATTATGAATTTTAAATGTATAAATTAAAATCAAACATGCCATAATTATAACACAGAATGTCTTAATATTAGATTTTTACTGCATAATTATGATAGTATTTCACAATTTAACATTTTTATGTAATTTACATGATTTACTGTACCTTTACATTACTTCACTATAAGTAGGATTTAGCTCAATTTTGTGAATATGTTTTTTGTTTGTTTTAAATGTCCACAATGTTGAGTTAACTTAAAGGGGGGGTGAAATGCTGTTTAATGCATAGTGAGTTTTTTACACTGTTAAAGAGTTGGATTACCATGGTAAACATGGACAAAGTTTCAAAAATGAAGTTGTAAGTTTGATGGAGTATTTCTGTTCCAAAAATACTCCTTCCGGTTTGTCACAAGTTTCGGAAAGTTTTTTTCGAATACGTAACTACGTGACGTCAGAGTGGGCGGAATGTCCTTATACGGGTCTTATGGGCACTTCTCCCGGAAGTGCGCGCGCGCAGCTGTAGCCTAGAGCGTGCGAGAGTGTCCATCAGACCACTGTGCTCTGCTGCGTTGCAATCAAAACAATGGCACCAAAAAGTGTGTTTTTGGTTGCCAGGGCAAGACAACACTGCACAAATGTCCAAAGAACCCAGAGTTAAGGGACCTGTGGATGGATTTTGTTTTTCCAGAGCAGCAACGGAGTTGCGCAATTGTGTTCTTGTTTGTTCCCTTCATTTCGGCGGTAGCTGCTAATAGTATTATAAACAAGGCACAGTTCGACGATTTGCAGATCGCCTAATACTTAAAGATGGAGCAGTCCCAACGATAAAGGTTCACGGAACCGCAGGCGGTGAGTAAAACTGCTTCAAATGTAGTGTGTTGTTAACTATCGGCGTGTAAGCTAAGCACAGCAAGTAAACAACATGATCACGTACAGTTAATGTATCGATGGAGCATGCGGTGTATGGTGTGTGTTTGTGTGTTTAAATACAGTTGTTTAGCTGGCCACTGTAGGTGTCAGTTTGTTTATTGTAAAACTAAATCATGTCCTCATAAACCACGAGTCTGTCTGACTCTGTTTACAACACACGCAAAAGCTTTGCGCGCTCCCGCCCACACGGCACGCCTCCACCCGCTCGGGTTTTTCCGGAAAGACTCGGGACAGCCTATTTTTCTTTTATAAATATAATAAAACTAAAGACTTTTTGGAGATATGAAGGATGCAATACTACTCTATAGGTACTCAAGATTAACATGAGATTGAGTGAAACTGAGTATTTCACCCCCCCCTTTAAGAGACTGAGGTCAAACCATCCCAGGATCATCATCACTGACCTGCTCTGATGTCTTGTAGAAAGCCACCGAGGCGTTGACCAGTTTGAGGCGGTCTTCCATCTTCAGCATGAGCTGCTGCCAGTGAGACGCCACCTTCTCTGCGCAGTCACGGATCATGTCCATGTCGTAGTGATTGGCCTGTAGAAGAGCCTCTGCCTTCTGCTGCACCTGCAGTGCACTCTGATGGGTTTTCTGCGGAGACGGAACATGAAAGAGAAAGTGAAAACAAGAAGAGAAAGCAAAACTGACCCAAATTGATAGAAAATAACAATTATTTTTAGTGCTAGACACCCTGACTAGCATAAGCAAAACAAAACAAGACAAAATACAAAAAACGAAACAAAAGAAAACATTAAAATGAAAAAAAAAGAAAAAAAAAACGTGTCATATCATAACATAACATAAAACACAACAAAGCAAAGCAAAGCAAAAACAGTGTGTCTATGTGTACGTGCTGTTTTTCGGTACCTCAATAGCATGTTGAAACTGCTCATGTTCCCGCTGTAACTGTTCTGCCTCCTGCAGGGAACTGGCTGTGATGAGACCAGCATTGAGCATCGACTCCCCATTACGGATCCAGCCCAGTACCTGAAACACACATAACCAAAGGATTTAAAGGGCGCATGCCATGTACTATAAGTTTAGTCGGCCAATCAGAGCATTCTTCACTTTGCGGAAGGAGGGTCTTCATAGAGACAGGAACGTTATGAGCGTTACTGAAAGACTGGGAAGAGAGGTGCTGCAATAAAGTAAAATATATATATAAAATAATGTTTTTTTAACATTCAAGCATGAAAACCTATTCTTGTAGACCCCAAAAATAAAATCAAGATTTTAAAAAAGGACATAATACGACCCCTTTAACACTTAACAACACCAGGCCCAGAATGGATTTGTAACGTGATAAAGTATGTTAAAGGCCCACTCTGAAGAGCTTTGTATGATGCCTTGATGTCATTTCCACTGAAACAGGAAGCTAAGGCGGGACAAATTTAATTTCTCCTCCCCCTTGTCAAATAGCCAATAGCGTTTAGTTTACCTCACAGACTGCAAGTTGTACTTGACAGGACCATGGAAGAAAATCCAAACGCTGAAGATACGTTGGATCCAATAGTAGAGGTGTGAATAAATTCTAGCCATTTCATTCTTAACCAACGTACAGTTGGAAAACGGAATACAACTTGAGTGTTAGGGGGGGGAGCTTTAGATTCTAGAGAGCATTTGATTGGATCTGTCCAGATGTGATGAGAAGCTGACGTCTCCGGTGGTAAAAATCCGTGATCAATTTTAGCGGAAGTGAGAAACTCTAAGTTTTGAATGCTTATATCTCCTAAATGTGAATTTTGTCATCTTCTTTGGAACACACCAGGTTATTCATAACCTTAAGGATAACATATTTATACTAAAAGCTAAAAAACTTCAATTTTGATTTTAGGGGGCCTTTAGATAGAGTTAAGTAATGAAGTCTACACATAATCAATGCCTATTCAGAATGAAGTGACAGTATTCAGAAGTTAAGGTCACTGGTACTCATTGCAGTTGTAAAAGGTTCGCCAAATAAAATAGAGGTCAATTACATATTGAAATCTTAAGGGCACTATAAAAAAAACACAGCTTGTTTAATTTTAAAGGTCAGATAGAGGTAGAACTACATTCTTGGTTTTGTGCGAGAAATAGTGACTAAAATGGGCAGAAGATGGAAAATGGTATAAAGTGTACAATACTGCCTTTTACAGTAAATCAAAAGTGTATTTTCTGAAATGATTTGAGGCAACTTCTAGTGTGCTGTAAATAGGGAGATTGCATCAGTGAGGAAAGTGAGAAATATTTCGTGCTGACAGATGTGTTCTCCGACTCCACCTTTAGGTTTACATTCCAAGCTGTCTCCTGACACACTGACTCACACTTTACACACCTGCTTTAGTGCTGAAACACCGACAGTGACAGATAGTGCAACTATGTTTCTTGCACAAACGTAAATAAACACACTGAAAACTGCCACACAGGCGCAAATTTTCCCTGTAAAGTCAAAAAACATGATTACATGTCTACCACCACACACACCCACTCAAATACTCCTTAAACCACACGGGCGTCCCAGCTCCGCCACATCTCTAATCACTCCTTTCCTCTAGAGCAGTCCAGACAAAAATAAATATAAAATAATAAAATAAATAAATTAAAGGATGAAATGAGATTACCAGCTGCTCCTCCTGGCCTAGTTTTTCCTTCTCATTTGAAGTGTTCCCATCAGCTCCTGTATGTAGTCAGATCCGCCACTCAAAACTGACCAACTATTAAAGGATTTGAACACTTTAAAAAAAAAAATTGCTGATAATTTACTCACCCCCATGTCATCCAAGATGTCCATGTCTTTCTTTCTTCAGTCGAAAAGAAATTAAGAAATTAAAACATTCCAGGATTTTTCTCCATATAATGGACGTCAATGGGATCCAAGCGGTTCAAGGTCCAAATGACAGTTTCAGTGCAGCTTCAAAGGGCTTTAATAAAAAGAATAAGGGTCTTATCTAGCGAAAAGATCGGTTATTTCAAAAAGAAATAAAAAAGTTTACGTTTTTTAAGCACAAATGCTCGCCTTGCTCTTTTCTGTGATGCGCGTTCATGTGACGTCACGTAATACGCAATTACGTTGAAAAGGTCACGAACGAATGTCACGAACGTGTTTGTGCTTATAAAACTTAAACTTTTTTATTTATTTTTTAAATGACTGATCGTTTCGCTAGATAAGACCCTTATTCATCGTCTGGTATCGTTGAAAGCCCTTTGAAGCTGCACTGAAACTGTCATTTGGACCTTGAACCGTTTGGGTCCCATTGAAGTCCATTATATGGAGAAAAATCCTGGAATGTTTTCATCAAAAACCTTAATTTCTTTTCGACTGAAGAAATAAAGACATGGACATCTTAGATGACATGGGGGTGAGTAAATTTACGTCATTTATGAGACAGCGAAAAAAAACCCCGGAACGCTGTTGATAGACTCGATCTACTGTACTTCATCTATGTTTTGATCATGGTTCTGAAACCGATCCAGACGTAATCTTTGACAAAAACATTTTTGGTACTAAAGGCACAATAATTGACAAGATGATAATAAACTGACATCTTCATTTCTTGACGTGACATGGTTAGATTCAAATGGTCAATATAATTCATTAGGTAATAGGTTATTATGTTTATAACAAAGTCATCATATTTAAAAAAAAAAAAATGACATTAATCATTTAAAATACAATTTATTGTTAATGTGAAGCCATTTTGAAATATTATCAAATGTCTTTTAAGCAGCCTGAGAATCTTTCAGAATATTGAAATTAAATATGTAGTTTTAAAAACGAACATTTAAAAAAAACAGAATATGGTTCGATATTTGTTTGAGTGGTTGCTTTGAACAACTATTAGCTGTGTTATTTATATTCCCACAAAATATGTTGCTCCATCAATGTTCAATAAAAAAAAAACTGCAATAATACACTATGCGAATAGTGAAAAGCACCTTTTCCTTTAACCCTTGTTGAATCCTACATGTATATTTGTTAGTGAAAGAAAAGACACTACCTAAAATATTATGAGCTTAATTATCACTGTTTACTGGAAGGAGACAACGCCTATCAGTTACATCACAAAAAAAAAAAAAATGTAAATTGTGAGACAATGTAACAAAAGATATGTAACAAGGAGTCGGAGATATTAGTGTACAAGGCAATGTCTGATTTTCAGCCTCAGTTTAGCCTACATTCATTACCCATGAGTCACTGCTCAGGTACAGACAGAGGAACTTCCCACCTCTAAAATAAAACCTCTATTGGATAATTATCCATGACACATTAAAAGGAACAAATCATACAGTGGTTGTTTTGTTCTTAGCTGAGAAAGCTGTATGATGATCTGTGTGTGTGTGAGTGGACAGTGAGATGTTACCTGTTTGACCTCGGCCTGTAAGTGTCGGAGCTGCACACACTGCTCCAGGTGTCTTCTGTGCTGTTCTGCGGCTGCGTCCAGCTCCTGCTGTTTCTCATGCAGGAAATCCAACAGATCCTGAACCCGCGTCGCCATGTCAACGTCACGGTCGCACAACAACTCCACACCTGAGAGAGAGAGAGAAGAGGAGAGAGAGAGAGAGAGAGAGAGAGAGAGAGAGAGAGAGGAGAGAGAGAGAGAGAGAGAGAGAGAGAGAGAGAGAGAGAGAGAGAGAGAGAGAGAGAGAGAGAGAGAGAGAGAGAGAGAGAGAGAGAGAGAGAGAGAGAGAACAGACAACAAGGGCGTTAATAATCTTCTATGACACAAATAAATTGAGCTTTTGTCAAAATGGATTTAGTTTCCTTTATGTGACGCCTTCAAAAACCTGACAAAAACATATTTAGGTCATATTTCATACAGTAAAAAAAAGTCTGTCCGTCCATCCATCCATCCATCCATCCATCCATCCATCATCCATCCATCCATCCATCCATCCATCCATCCATCCATCCATCCATCCATCCATCCATCCATCATCCATCATCCATCCATCCATCCATCCATCCATCCATCATCCATCCATCATCCATCCATTAAATTCAAACTATGATCAAAAACTATAATAGCATAACATGACACTTAACATTTTCATAATATAAAAATGTATATATTTTCTTCTCTTCTTTTTATTTTTATTTTTTTTTATTTAATGACATGGGCATGTTTTAAACAGGTTTTCCGAATTTCACCCTAAAAGTTTGACTTTTAAATTCTGGGATCTTTCACAGATTAAGGAAAGGAAATATCAACTGGATAAATAAGAAATAGCGCCACATGCAAAGGCAGGATATGTTGGTAATCCGTATGAAGACTTTAGTATGAGGACTCTATCAAGCCTGTGAGTGCCGGTCATTTTTGGCCAAGACATCAATTGGACAAGACAAAGACCCGATTAAAGAACACAGGCATTAGAGAGGCCACAATAAACAGGTGGAGGATCACACATATTTGATTTATTTTAACTTAACCCTAATTCAGTTATGGGAATTTCACAAGGAATCAGGCGAATTATTACCCTAAATGTTCTTTCTCCAATAACCTTCTCGCATAATTTACTCACCATCATGTCATTTCAAACCTGTATGAATTTCTTCAGCAGAACACAAAAGAAAATATTTTAAAGAATGTTGATAAACCGAACAGTTCTGGTTGACGACTTCCATTGTAACACTGATACATTTCTACAAAAATCTCACTTATTTTTGTTGCAATCCAAGGTTGATATGACATGAGGGTGGGTAGATGACAAAATTTAAATCTTTTGGTGAACTAAAATAGGCAAGGACATCTTCACAATTAAATAGCACTTTAGCTCTTTGCTGCCATCAAATTTGCTTAGTTTGTTTTAGGATCCCGACAAGCCAGGCACAGGAGGCGGATGCAGAAATGACACACTTCAGCTTCAAGGGCATCAATATGACATTTGCCTTCTGTAATGGGACATCATGTGAATATTGGGGGATTTGGGGCTTGGGAAACATGGGATTTGATTGGGTTGCAGATAGACAGCTAAGATATTATCAGTTTCATTTGACACAATTACAAAGTTATTACTTCTTTAGAAGAATGTGCACTGAAAATTCGCACACAATACAACCTGGAACATTTATGCAGGAAGTAAATGGGGTCAATGTTGATTTCATGCTGTCTTTAAAGTCCAATTTGCCTGTGGAATACCATGAGAAGCTAAATCAACATTGACAATGATAACTGACCTATAAAACATTCAGCATACAGAAGTGCAGATACCGGGGTCTTTATCACACACACATTATCACACACACAGACATACTCACATTTTACACCCGTAGCCCAGACCTGCAATGGGCTAAAACACTGAGAGTGCTCCAGCTTTGCGTTTTTATATGTGCCTCCGCAAAAGGATGCTTGTGAATAGAGGATTCGCTTTGCTCTCTGCTATCTGTGCGTTCTGTCAGATGTCAAATCTTGTGAGTGTGTGTGACCAGTGATTTTGCTAGGCAGTGTGAGTCTATAGGATTACAGGGCCGGGTGGGAGGAAGGGAGGGAGGGTTGCTGGGTGTCTGGTTGGACCTGCTGTGTTTGGCTTTAGAGTTTAGCGTTTAGCTGCGTCCTCTCCTCCCCCTTAAGCCTGCTCTGGACTGACATACTAACACACACACACACACACACATCTCTGATGCCTCACGTGATCCTGTGACCGCAAAGGTCACACAAAGACATCATACAAAGATGGCTGCACAGATATCAAATGCATACAGCTCAAAAGATTGGAATAATTCACTTTTTGAAATAAATATCTTATGCTCACCAATGTTGCATTTATTTGATCAAACAATACAGAAAAACAGTTATATTGTGAAATATTACAACAATTTAAAAGAATTTTTTTTTTTTTTAATATAATTATAATGTAATTTATTCCTGTGATGGCAAAGCTTTTCAAAAAAAAAAGGTAACACTTTATAATAACTGCACGCTATTAATCATTAGTTAAGCATGAGTAAACAGTTAATTCATCATTTATAAAGCATTAATAGACATTAATAAGCAGTTTATAAATACAGCTATAAATGCTATAAACGCATTATAGATTCGCTTATAAATCAAGAAAAAAGCATTTATAGCTGTATATATAAACTGCTTATTAATGTCTATTAATGCTTTAAAAAAATGATGAATTAACTCTTTACTCATGCTTAACTAATGATTAATAGCGTGAAGTTATTATAAAGTGTTACCAAAAAAAATAATAATCAAATTTTCCACAAAAATATCAAACAGATTTTTTTTCTTTTTTTTTCACAATTTAAAATAATAAGAACCATTATTAATAACTGAGCACCAAATCAATATCAATAGAATAAAATCTGAATACTGGAGTAATGATGCTGAAAATGCCATCACAGGGACAAATTACATTTTAAAATATATTCAAATACTGTTATTTCAAACTCTAACAATATTTGACAATATAAACGTTTTACTTAATTTTGGATTAAATACATTATTTTAGTGTTATTTAGATACGACTATAGTTTTATGTGAGTGCTTATGTGTGCTCACCTGAGGCCTGGACCTCTGTGACGTACTGCAGGAGTTCCTGGCCCTGGTGTATGACATGGAATGTGAGGTTGTTCATGGTGAGAGCTTTATCAGCGTGATGTTGCAGTCTCTGCTCAGCTAGCGTTAGATCCTCAGTGTCAAACTCGTTCATCTGCTGAGACAGCTCCTCATTCCACGACTCCAGGTCTGAGATGACCTACACAACAACACCATAATGAAGCGTTAATAATGTATCAGTAATCATATCCCTGAGCGAACACAGTTCGTTCATGCAATGTATTCGTCTGGAAATGCAGTATTTGGAATACTGGAAGCAGTGTTTAATTTAATATTTAAAATATATAAAATAAAGTATTCAAAAAATGTATTATTCATGTACTGTAAATGGACCATGCAAATACCAAATTATAATTAATTGATATTAAGATAAAACTAAGAATGTAAGGCTGAGGTATACATGTATAGTTTGTTCGATGGGTTGTACGTTTATGTAATCTGCTGTGAAGGCATTTTGGCTATTAAAAATAAAACATTCCCTGAAATGATGTTGAACATGCAAGAGAAAATGAACAACTTAATAGGCTATAAAGAGTTTCCCTGACAACAGGTGAGTAAAAACAGGAGCAACATGAATCAGAGAACAAGCACTTGGCAAACAGTTCACTTAAGCCAACTCACTAAATGATTCCTCAATAACAACACAGAAGTCAAAACACAGTGCTTAAGTTCCTAAAAACACAACATTTGTGATTGATACAGCGATTTGGTAAAGTTTAAAGACATGATTTAAACAACTTATTCTCCCACATTCCTCTTGTCAAAACTCACTCTGTCTGCACTGTTGTGTGAATGAGAATTCCTCCTCCTCTAATTAAAATGAGCATTTTCCCCAGCTGTTCTGAGTGAAGCGTTGATGATGATTAGAGCAGGAACACAACCATTTTCTTTAAGGACTAAATGTGTTCTTCAACGTGTGGGAGCAGCGTTTGGGAAATCACACACCCACATTATGTACCTTCTGGCACCCTGCCGCCCTGACTGACATTGCCAACCCGCCCTGCTCTGAGTAACAACATTAAGTGTAACAAGGAGGAGTTCATCTACAATCGTAAACTACCATCCCATATATACTGTAAGTTATACTTGACATCCAACTATGCTGTCTTTGTACAGATCCCAGGCTGTGAAGACATCAATATTTACATGCTCTTTGTTTTGGTTTTACCTAATCTGTCAGCAAAGTATCAGTGGCACGTGAGCAGCTTCAAAAGTGGAATGTGATACTCCTTGATCTGTTTTGGATTATGTTACAGTTAGCGATATCACTTTTACTACAAAAGCCAACTCGTGGACTCTGATTACATCATATAGGGTTTCCTATGAACAAAACATTCAAAACACAGCCACCAAAGGTCAATCGTAAAGAATGATGGGCTTACTGTGTCTTGCTGTGGTAGCAATACAACACGCACCACTCAGATAATCAATGGAAATATAAACTAAGACGATAACCGGTAGGGAATAGAACAAAACAGGGAGAATAAATGCATGGTGAACAACGAGACACAGATGGGACTATACATACAGTAACTTTAGAAACAAACGAGGACATAACCAAGGAAACCAAAATTAAACAGAGCAGAAAAACAGGAACTAAATAAAAAAGAACAGAATGTCAAAATAAATGTCATGACAGAATAGAAATGTGACATCACTCCCCCCTCCCAGAAGGTGTGTCCTTGACTTAACAGTGAAGGACAAGAGGGGGTTTAGAAAGTGAGCGAGGAGCTGCTGACAAACAGGGACCTGGAGGAGCCGGTAGAGGGAGACACCACAGTGGAGCAGACGGAGGGAGGAGCCGGTAGAGGGAGACACCACAGCGGAGCCGACGGAGGGAGGAGCCGGTAGAGGGAGACACCACAGTGGAGCAGACGGAGGGAGGAGCCGGTAGAGGGAGACACCACAGCGGAGCCAACGGAGGGAGGAGCCGGTAGAGGGAGACAGCACAGTGGAGCCGACGGAGGGAGGAGCCTGTAGAGGGAGACACCACAGCGGAGCCAACGGAGGGAGGAGCCGGTAGAGGGAGACACCACAGCGGAGCCGACGGAGGGAGGAGCCGGTAGAGGGAGACACCACAGCGGAGCCAACGGAGGGAGGAGCCGGTAGAGGGAGACACCACAGCGGAGCCGACGGAGGAGGGAGCCGGTAGAGGGAGACAGCACAGTGGAGCAGACGGAGGGAGGAGCCGGTAGAGGGAGACACCACAGCGGAGCAGACGGAGGGTGGAGCCGGTAGAGGGAGACAGCACAGTGGAGCAGACGGAGGGTGGAGCCGGAAGAGGGAGACAGCACAGCGGAACAGACGAAGGGAGGAGCCGGTAGAGGGAGACAGCACAGTGGAGCAGACGGAGGGTGGAGCCGGTAGAGGGAGACAGCACAGTGGAGCAGACGGAGGGTGGAGCCGGTAGAGGGAGACAGCACAGCGGAACAGACGAAGGGAGGAGCCGGTAGAGGGAGACAGCACAGTGGAGCAGACGGAGGGAGGAGCTGGTAGAGGGAGACAGCACAGTGGAGCAGACGGAGGGAGGAGCCGGTAGAGGGAGACAGCACAGTGGAGCAGACGGAGGGAGGAGCTGGCAGAGGGAGACAGCACAGCGGAGAAGACGGAGAGAGGAGCCGGTAGAGGGAGACAGCACAGTGGAGCAGACGGAGGGAGGAGCCGGAAGAGGGAGACAGCACAGCGGAGCAGACGGAGAGAGAAGCCGGTAGAGGGAGACACCACAGTGGAGCAGACAGAGGGTGGAGCCGGTAGAGGGAGACAGCACAGCGGAGCAGACGGAGGGAGGAGCCGGTAGAGGGAGACACCACAGTGGAGCAGACAGAGGGAGGAGCCGGGGTGGAGCCTTGTTTAACAGTCGCAGCAGAACCTGGGTACCGACCGACGGAGGCAGATTCGGGAGATGTGGAGACCCAGGTGGAGCAGAGAGGACTACGGACCAGAGCAACATTGATGGCTTGGAAGCTCAAGGTGGAGCAGCTGATTCTCGGAACCGAGGTATCGGTCGACGGGTGCTCAGCAGATCAGAGCAACGCCGGAGGGAGTGAGGACCAAGGTGGAGCCGCTGGCTCGCGGGACCGAGGAATCAGTGGACAGGGGCTCAGCAGACCAGAGCAATGCCGGAGGGAGTGAGGACCAAGGTGGAGCCCGAGGGAAGGAGGAGCCTGGTGAAGCCGGAGAGTTGGATGGAGCTGAGGAGCTGAATGACAACAGCGGAAATAGTGGACTGGGCAGAGCCAGCGAAGTGTACAACACCAGGGAATCGTGCAGGACCAAGTGGGATGCAGGAGCTTGAAGACTTGGCGGGAACATCGGAGGACGAAGGAATCCAGACAGAACTGGATCATCTAAACAGCTGGACATGACTGTCAGAGGAGTGAGTTCAAGGATGGGGACAAGGGTATGATCTGGATCTTTGGACCATAAATCTATTAGCCAATGGTCTGCTCATGGCTCTAGGATGGACAGGACAGGATACACACACTCTGGTGACAAGCTCTGGCCTCGGAGCGTAGCCGAGGGGACATAGTAGCCTACTTTGTCTTTGTCTGGCTCCATAGCGGGAGTAGGCTCAGAGAATGAGTATCGCTCATTGAGGCTTCTGCCACAAAACACGCAGATAGAGGAGTCCAGGTAGTGAGTTGTGAGCCAACAACTGCCACCTACTGCCACTACTGTTGCAAGCACCAACGCTCTACTGTTTGTGCTACAGGAAGGCCATGACATCTAATCATACCTTAAGCACTTGGTCATATTACAACAATGGTCCAGCTTTATATTAGGTGCCTTTAACTACTATGTACTTTCATCAGAAAAAAAAAAAGCTAAATACATAAATAATTGTTATAATGTACTTATTGTGTTCATGTTTTATTGCAAAACACTTGCTGCTAGTCCCAGTCCACCCGTCAATTACTTCCATATATTTCGGGAGAAGTGGGTGAATTTACGCGATGTAAATCTAACGGATCCGATTTTCTAAATTGCGGTGCAAACCTACATTGCGGCGGCCATCGCGCGTTATAGATCAACTAACATGATCATTATAAAGCCCAAACAAATCTGGATATAGGCTTCATTAGTTTATTTTTATTTAATTTTCCTCTTTGAAATTTCTCTCTGATCTGTTTTGCCTCCATTGCTACTCAAACCAGTGGAGCCCGCAACTGTATAGCTTAATGAGATTCTGCGAATTAGTGCCTGATGAAAAAGTAAGATTTTAACACGTTCATATTTCCATCATTAATGATTTATATCATCAATTGCAATCCCCCTCCCCCTGCAATTAATAAGAATGTTTTTTTTATTACTTGGCCTGCCCGCCCCGCGGATTATCCACAGTGTCCACAGATATATCCGCGAGCTGCACATAAGTCATAAGTGTAATTATAGATGTAATTACAGATATTAATTACAGATGCAATTGAATGCCATTACTTACATGTAAGTAGAGTAAAAGGATGCACACAAGTGCATTGTATTAAATTATTAATTTAAATGTTAGTACATAGTTGCCAAAATCATTTAATAGGCTAATATAAAGTCCACAATTATTAAATAGGTTGTTTCATGTTGACTCTAAGAGATTTGATATAGAGCTACTGTGAAAGTGATATTGATTAGATAAAGCTGTCAGTTTCTTAAACACCCTTTTGACAAAAGTGTGACTCATTTTCACACATCCAGAGACACAAACCTCCATGACTCACGGTGCAGGCTGTGAGAAGAGCAGACATGATGGCTTTATCTTTGCTCAAGGCTTCTACTCAGATTCTCTGAAAATCACTGGATTTTGTCTTTTAGCACTTCATCAAATCAAACCGGAATAGAAAGCACGTGGTACAGTATATAGCCTTCTACCTCACAATTGACGCAGTATTGAACATTCAAACTTATGTAATCATGGAAAGATCACTGTTGGATATGAGGGAAAAGAAATTCTGAGAGCAATACTCTAAAAAAAACCACACAAAAAACTAATAGGTTCACAAAAAATACTTTAATTTGTTAATATAATTATAAACTGCAATGCCCCTGTCAGTTTGTCACTGTCATGAATCAGACCTCTGTGGCTCTCTCTAATGGCCACCGGAGGGCACCTTCACCTGAATATTGACTTTCCCGGACTCCATTTCCCATGCACCCCTTTCAGAGACTAATCACCTGAACAGGTGTTTTCCATTATCCACTCTACTTAAGCAGCACTCACACTCATACTCATTGCGAAGTCTTGTTTTGCCCTGGCTGACATTTCTAAGCGTTTACCCTGGTATTCTGTGACCCTTCTGTGTATGATCTTGGATTGTTTTACCACTGTTGATTCTCTGCCGCCTGCCCTTGTGATCTTGCTCTCTGGAACTTCGACTGCTTGCCGCCTGCCCTGACCCTTGCCTGGTATTGTTTCTGTTTCTGCTCAGCCTCTGATATTTCTACCACTGTTGTTTGACTTTGCCTGTACGACCCTGATCTTTATTATTAAAGATATCTGCTAATGGATCCACATGCTTCTGACCCCTCATTACAGAAGACTTCGCCAACTATGGATCCAGCAGCCGTGTATCATCTCACCTCTGAGGTTTCAGCTCAGGCAACTGTGTTAGCATCACACCAACAACAACTCCAACGCCTTACATCTGTCACAGAGGAGCTGGTTAAGACTTTGCAAGCACTTCAGCTAAACATACCGCCAGCAACCACACCACCACAAAACCTATCTGTACCTGAGTCTCAGCCCATCAGTCCTAATATGAACCCACGCCTGTCTTTACCAGATAAATTTGATGGCTCACCGGACAAATGTAAGGGATTTATGCTACAATTTTCTCTGTTTATGGACCAACAACCACTGTTATACACTAATGACAATAGCCGTGTATCATTTATCTGCTCCCTGTTAACTGGCCGAGCTCTAGACTGGGCTACTGCAGTATGGGAAGGAGGAAGCTTGACATTCCCCTCCTACGCCAACTTCCTTAAACAATTTCGAGAAGTATTCGAACACACTGCTGGTGGCAAGGAGGCAGGTGAACAACTGCTCGCTCTCCGTCAAGGGAAAGAAACCGCAGCTGACTACTCTCTCACTTTCCGCACACTCGCAGCCCAGACCGGTTGGGGAAACGGTCCATTGAATCTGCTATATCGTAAGGGCTTATCGAGTGAGCTCCAAACTGAACTGGCTTGTCGCGATGAAAGAAGAACGCTGGAACAGTTTATCGACCTAGCCATCCGTCTCGATAACCTACTGCGCTCACGACGTCCTTCACGACACTCCTCCATTCAAACGCCAGCCTTCGCTTTCGCCCCAGAATCTGAACCGATGCAAGTAGGAGTCACTCATTTATCTACGGAGGAGAAGGAACGCAGAATGCGAAACCACCTCTGCCTATACTGCGGGCTATCTGGTCACCTGAGAGCCAACTGTCCCACTCGACCACCCACCAAAGATACCAAAGTGGTGAGTTCTTCTACTAGCTTAAATGTACCCATCTCTCTGACTAATATGAATGTCACAGTGGAGACAATTGCTTTAATTGACTCTGGGGCCGCGGGAAACTTCATTGATATCAACTTTGCTAATTTTCACCAACTTCTTCTCCTTCCATGTGGATCTCGGTTGGCAGTGGCGGCGTTAGACGGGCGTCCTTTGGGCACAGGACTGGTAAAATGCACTACCCAAGACCTCATTCTGAAGGTCGGATCCTTCCACACCGAACACATTCGTCTCTTCGCCATTGATTCACCACAAAACCCGGTAATTCTCGGCTTACCCTGGCTGGAGAGACACAACCCTCACATTTCTTGGACCACCAAACAGATTCAACAATGGTCAGAACCCTGTCAAAAGGAGTGCCTGCAGTTCCAACTTCATGTTACAACCCCTGAATCTCCTTGCTCATCAGAGACCCCGGTCATATCAGACCTTCCGGCAGAGTATCAAGCTCTCTCTGAGGCATTCAGCAAATCAAGAGCCTCTTAACTGCCACCACATCGATCCAGTGATTGCGCCATTGATTTGCTTCCTGGAGCCATTCCGACGAAAGGCAGAGTATTTCCCCTATCACAACCTGAGTCTGAAGCTATGAAAGCATACATAGAGGAGGAGCTGGCCAAGGGCTTCATTAGACCCTCCACCTCTCCTGCATCAGCGGGGTTCTTTTTTGTCAAGAAGAAGGACGGGGGTCTACGACCATGCATTGATTACCGAAGTCTCAACGATATCACAGTTAAATTCCGTTACCCACTGCCTCTGGTTCCAGCTGCACTGGAACAACTTCGTACTGCTAAGTACTTTACCAAACTCGACCTCCGCAGCTCCTATAATCTAATTCGCATCCGGGACGGAGACGAGTGGAAAACGGCTTTCTCAACGACCACAGGGCACTATGAATATCTTGTTATGCCGTTCGGGCTCTCCAATAGTCCATCCGTCTTCCAGGCCTACATCAATGATGTGTTCAGGGACATGCTCAATCGCTGGGTTATAGTCTACATCGATGACATACTAATTTACTCAGACTCTCTGGAGACACACATTCAACACGTCCGGACAGTTCTAAATCGTCTAATTGAACATCAACTGTACGCCAAGAAAGAGAAGTGTGAGTTCCATCAAACTAAAGTGTCTTTTTTGGGTTACATCATCAGCCCGAAGGGGTCGCTATGGACAATAACAAGGTCCAATCAGTGTTGAACTGGCCTCAACCCACGACCGTGAAGGAGCTGCAACGATTCTTGGGTTTTGCCAATTTCTACAGGCGGTTCATACGTAACTTCAGCACCATAGCGGCTCCGCTCACTTCGTTGCTCAGGGGAGGGAGACAGCGCTTAAACTGGTCGCCGTCAGCTCAGAACGCCTTTCAACAACTCAAAGATCGCTTCACCACTGCTCCTATACTTCATCACCCAGACCCAGATCAAGAATTCATAGTCGAAGTTGACGCTTCCAATACCGGCATTGGAGCCATCTTATCTCAGCGTCAGGGCAGTCCTCCCAAGCTATTCCCATGTGCTTATTATTCACGCAAATTGAATTCCGCCGAGAGCAACTATGACGTTGGAGACCGGGAGTTGCTGGCTATGAAGGCAGCCTTTGAGGAATGGCGACATTGGCTAGAGGGTGCCAAAGTTCCCTTCACTGTTCTCACAGATCACCGTAATCTGGAATATATCCGCTCAGCCAGAAGACTCAATCCCCGGCAGGCAAGATGGTCATTATTCTTCTCACGCTTCGATTTTAAAGTCACCTATAGACCTGGGTCCAAGAACTGCAAAGCCGATGCTCTGTCAAGACTACACGACTCTTCATCATCTCAGAGAAACTTCAACGAGACTGTCATTCCTTCTACACTAATCGTAGCTCCAGTCCAATGGGACATCTTCACTGAGATCACTGAGGCTCAATCTATTGATCCCACGCCACCGAATTGCCCCAATAATCGAACTTATGTTCTTCATGACTTTCGTCAACGGGTCTTACATCTGGTACACGACTCCCCCAGCTCTGGTCACCCTGGGATTACGGCATCGCTTCAGCTGGTGTCTGAACGCTTCTGGTGGCCATCCCTTCAGGCTGACACCATCGCATTCGTTCAACGATGTCCAACCTGCAATATGTCCAAATCATCTCACCAACGTCCCGCTGGCTTGTTACAACCTTTGCCCATTCCTCAGCGCCCATGGTCTCATATTGCTGTGGACTTTGTTACTGACCTCCCCAACTCCAGGAACTACACGACCATTCTGACCGCAATCGACCGGTTCTCCAAGGCTTGCCGACTCATACCCTTACCCAAACTACCCACAGCCTTTGAGACCGCAGAGGTGCTCTTAGAACAGGTCTTTCGGTTCTACGGACTCCCCGAAAACATTATTTCAGACAGGGGTCCGCAATTCACGTCACGAGTCTGGAAATCCTTCTGTCAACAACTTAACATCAACGTCAGCCTCACCTCCGGTTACCATCCACAATCCAACGGCCAGGTAGAGAGACTCAATCAAGAGATAACCTGTTTTCTAAGATCTTACTGCCATCAGAACCAGAACGATTGGAGTCGGTTCCTGATATGGGCAGAGTATGCCCAGAACTCACTCCGCAAACCCTCAACCGGTCTCACCCCATTCCAGTGTGTTCTCGGGTTCCAACCGCCCCTGTTTCCCTGGTCAGGAGAACCCTCTGAACTCCCTGCTGTGAACGATTGGCTAAGCAGGAGTGAGAACACTTGGAATACTGCTCATGTTCATCTACAACGAGCTGTACGACGAACTAGGGAACAAGCCGACCGCCGAAGAAGGGAGGGACCTGAATATGCACCTGGACAATGGATCTGGCTCTCCACTAGAGACTTACGACTCCGACTGCCAAGCAAGAAATTAAGTCCCAGGTACGTGGGTCCATTCAAAATACTCAGACAAATCACTCCAGTTTCATATCGTTTAGCTTTACCTGCCAATTATCGTTTCTCACCCACCTTTCATGCCTCCCTGCTTAAGCCCGCCGGTGGTCCCAGAGGAGAGAGGGATCAGGATGAGGTCGCTGACAAGAGAGAACCCCTCCCATCATTGTGGACGGCGAGGAGGCTTACCAGGTCAAAGAAATTCTGGATTCTCGACGCCGTGGACGAGTGTTGCAGTCTCTAATCGATTGGGAAGGATATGGCCCAGAGGAAAGATCCTGGGTCAACGCCCATGACATCCTGGATCCTACACTTGCAACTGAATTTCACGGAACTCATCCAGACAGACCTGCACCACGTGCTCGTGGACGACCTCCGCGTCGAAAAGCCCCTCGCGTCCGGAGCCGCTCGCAGGGGAGGGGCTCTGTCATGAATCAGACCTCTGTGGCTCTCTCTAATGGCCACCGGAGGGCACCTTCACCTGAATATTGACTTTCCCGGACTCCATTTCCCATGCACCCCTTTCAGAGACTAATCACCTGAACAGGTGTTTTCCATTATCCACTCTACTTAAGCAGCACTCACACTCATACTCATTGCAAAGTCTTGTTTTGCCCTTGCTGACATTTCTAAGCGTTTACCCTGGTATTCTGTGACACTTCTGTGTATGATCTTGGATTGTTTTACCACTGTTGATTCTCTGCCGCCTGCCCTTGTGATCTTGCTCTCTGGAACTTCGACTGCTTGCCGCCTGCCCTGACCCTTGCCTGGTATTGTTTCTGTTTCTGCTCAGCCTCTGATATTTCTACCACTGTTGTTTGACTCTTGCCTGTACGACCCTGATCTTTATTATTAAAGATATCTGCAAATGGATCCACATTCTTCTGACCCCTCATTACGGTCACCATGGTTACATTTTGATTTCAGTATTCAGTTCAGGTGTGTTAATTATCTTGTTAGCTCCCTTGTTTGCAAGGTGTATTTAAGCCATGTGTTTAGTCCTGTTCAGTTGTCTGTCATTAGCCCTTCACACAGGATTAGTATTACCTGGTGACCACTAGTCATTTGTAAAAACTGCAGAGGTTATCTGTGATCTTAAGCCCGTGCAAATCGGCCATGTCTGTAATTTGTAAAGTAAAAATTCTCCCGCAAATGACCTAGCATATTTAGCCAAACACAGAGATCCTGTGATAATATTAGTCCCGTGTGAACCGGCATCTCTGTGATTTGGCCAGGATTTGGTTGTTTATCATTTTTTATCAAGGTTTGTTTCCCGTGTGCCTTTTTAGCTGTCTTTCACGGAGAATAGAGTTGGAGTGTTTTGATAGTATTTTGGGTGCTGGGTCATATCTCTATACAGTGTATAGGGGGAGGGGGGGTCCCCAGATAATACTAATCTTGTGCGTATAGGTCTATTTTTGCTATTTACAGTTTTATCTGTTCTTGTTTTTGAATTCCTAAGAAACCTCAGTATTTCTGTTAGTTTGAGTTTGTTATCAGTAAAGATTGCTGCACTTACATCCAGTTTCATCTTTGCTGCAACCAGCCTGTGACAGAAAGTAATGGTTGTGCAATGTTGACTTTCGTGAATGCTGCCAGAATACTGTCCTCGCAGCCAATGGGAATCCATTTCTATTTGTGTGCGTTCTCAGGGCAACAAAGTCTAGTGATGATTTAATCAACCAATCAACTTAAAGGTGGGGTATGTGATTTGGAAAACGACCGGCAGATTTTGAAAATACGCAACTCAAATGGTCCTACCTTCTTTCCTCCAACGCTGTCTCTGATTCGCGTGAGGGGGATGGGGGGAGGGGGTATGGTACGGCTGTTTGATTGAGGAACTTACTGTCCAATGATTCTAGGTGGTCTTGGAAATGATTGGCTGGAGTTTTTCGAGTCCTGCCCCTTCCACAGATGATTAAATTGTTTAATTTTCATTTCAGTGCTAACTCAGTGGCTGTAAGTGGGTTAGGAATACGATTTCAAGTGATTTTGAAAAAATGGACAAAAAAGAGAATCACATACCCCACCTTTAACTGAAACTATTTGGAAACCCCCTGCACAGTGCACACATTTATTATTTTTCGCTATTTTAGCTAAGTATTATAATCCATGTTTATTTTAGCCATAAACACGTTTGACATGCACAACAGCCCTAAATTTCAGCAAAGACCATGACAACTATACATGCCCTTAGAGACAGATCTCCTGTGAAGACATCGTCGACACTACAGCCTGATCAGCACAGATCCTCAGCAAAGACCACCAGAACCACGCAAGTCCTCTGCACAGACCACTATGGCCAGTTTGGACTCCTCCCCAACATATGCTGGCGTGATGTATCCTAATCTTTAAGCAGAAGGAGTCGAATTAAATATTCTGAATGATACCAATCCATAATGACTTGTGATGCAATCATAACCACACCATGTTGCATTGTTTGACCAGATGAGAACTGGTTTGTCCCAAGGTGTATTTTCTCCATTCTGTTACAGGTGGAGTTCGAGTTCCTTGACACTGTCGCCTCTGGCTTGCTTAGTTGGGGTCTGTACTGATACTATTGGATGAGAACTGAACTGAGCTGAATGATGATGTCACCATTTTCTAGCTGCTTTATAGTTTAATACAATTTGTTTTATATTTTATTATCTTTGTTCTGAATCAACACTGAACTGACCCCAGCTGAACACCACAATTTTCTTTTTAGAACTGCTTTACAGCTGAATTGAACTCTGTTTGCATCATTATTTTCCTGTTTATCTCTGTAAAGCTGCTTTGAAACAATGTGTATTGTATAAAGTGCTATATACATAAAGGTCACTTTACTTCTGCAGTGCTTGAGCATTGATCAGCTTATCACGATAATTGTTTCGATGTGGTCAATTATTTAGCAATGTGTAACTGAGCGTCTGCTATTCATTCAGATTCTCAAGACATCTGAAATTGTGAAGAAAAAATGAACTTCCCCACCAATTTCCCTCAGTGAATCTTGCCAAATTCACCATTGCCTGCAACGCATCAATTGAGAACCACTTGTCTTAACTGTTAAGATCCATTCTTTAAAACAAAATCAGCGGGTTGTCGAACTGTCACATATGTTGTAAAGTGTGGACTCACGTCAATGGCATCTCGTTCAAAGATCCTGAGCTGGAGGAAAAGCTCTAGTTTGATCTTCCGTTCCTGAAACAGCTCCTCCATCTGAGCCTGGGCCTCGTCCAGCTGCTGCAGGACACTCTCAATGTGAGCCATCGAGCTGTTGTGAGGAGTCTTATTGCTGGAGATCGCAGAGTCTCTGCAGTCAGAAAGAAGAACATGGACGAGTATGAGACAAGATCTGCGGTTATAAGTATACCATAAAACTTCAATGAAGCATCTTCTTACTACAGTTTAATTAGGCTTAATTAGCAAGTTAATTGAGACCCCTAAGGGTTAAGTGTGTGAGTGTGTTACTGTGTTTTACAGTAGTTGTTGCAGCTCTATGTTCACATATTAATTAAAATATATATTTAAAGACAAGTCTAATTTAGTGCTATTTAACAGTGTTTGTGCCCTTGTGTCAATTTGGAATTGTAAATTGTTATATTTAATAGCCTATACTATAATATATAGAAAATATAAATTATATTATGCACAGCTCTCTTATAAAGTTGGATATGTAGGTATATCCAACTTTACCCGCATACATGCAGTACACTATGCAAAGAGATACTGTAATATTATTGTACTGTACATAGTAAATGTGCTATGTGCAAACTGCATGTTTATAATGTCACAAAATGTAACTATTATCGCCCTGCACTAATCTACTAAATACGACTATAAGGCATGAATGTAAAGCAATTATAAACATTAACATCATGATTTTCTGTAAAGCTGCTTCGAATCAATGTGTATTATGAAAAAGCACTATACAAATTGACTACTATTGACTGAAATGGATAAACTGTAAATGTGTGTGTAATTTTGTGTGTACACCACAGAGTAGGTCAGATGGTTTACTATTCCAGCTGGCATGTGACCAACCTTCAGCATTGAAATGTGGTTGAAATAATGTAAGGTGGTTCATTTTGAAAAATTAATAATAATATAATAATAATAAGCTAAAAAATAAGCTTTTTTAATTAAAAAGATTAACAAAACACTTAAATAATTATACATTACATTTTATAAAGATTTGTGAGAAGAGTATGATGTTGAAACAACATTGCAACATCAACATTGATTCGTTTTTGCCAAATTCAACAGTGAATCTCTGTAGATATAGAACTAAATATTGGATGTTTTAGAGTAACATATTTTCTGGTATTTAACCACAGTTTCTTCAAATAAGGTAAGTTGTAAGTACAGATTTGTAAATTGTTAGTGTTTGTGATGTACATGGTTTTGTAGCCTGTTAAATTTGCTCTATTAATAAAACCTGCATTGCTTTTCAACTAGTTTCATAAAGTGACCAAATAATACTTTTTTTTCTTTTCTTTTTTTTCGAAAAAGCATCTTTGGGGTTAGAGTTTACTTATTATAATTGATACAACAGACGTCAATGGGATGCCGTGGCCATTACATAATGTACATGTGTTTGTGTTTGTCAGAATTCTCATGACAACAAGTGAACGTCACTTTTTTCCCCTTAACTAATGTTTTCTCATTGACCCGTACCTGAGCTGCTGGATGAGATCCTCTCCTTCTTTAATAACATTGACAGTGACCTGCAGGGTGGTTTGCTGTTGCTGACCGAAACGTTTGATCAGCTCCTGCACCGCCTCGACTGACTCAGCATAAACATCATCCAGCAGCTCCTTCTGAAGTTCCTCCAACCATGTCCACAGCTGCAGAAGAATGACATCATCGCCAGCCAATCAGATTAGCAACTTCACAATGTTATGATCTTTCCATGGGTCTCTTCTCAAATAACAACTGTTCTAAAATGAAATATCCAAATGCACAAACATGACGAGACACACAGCCAGTCGCACTTGGGCTGCCACCGAACGGCTGGTGTTGTTATTTCCTGTGAAAGGCCTTCGTCGTGTGTGAGCTCACAGGATTAGCCATCTGCCTGTGTTGGCATGTCAAAGAGTGTGTCTCTTGCCACAGCAGGCCGTGCTCAGTCCTTCCACACCTCCCCATTGTCTTTTTCCATCTCCACCTTTCTCTTTTACCAAGACTCCAGCCTTCAACCCTTTATCATTACTCACCCCGTTATGAAACACACTCTCAGAAACAAAGATGTCTGCATAAACCAGCCTGATACAGATAGCAGATGGCTAACATTATGCCATATGGAGGCATTAAAGAGAGCATTGTTTGTTCGTATTAGTTATGTCATGAATCATGTACACACTGTCTACTCATTATCATTCACATTTTGTGGAATATAGATAGACCGGGAGAAAAGTGATCTGAATTTATAAATAGATCAATATTTGAGATCCAAAAAAAAACAAAAAACCACTAACCGTAACAAAGCTCATGTTTAATATTTGCAAGTGGAATACTACATATATTGCATATAAATTATTATAATAAATGACATTCTGGGTCAGGTTCAAACCCATATTATTCACACGTGACAACCACTATGCCATCGACTTTTCATAATTTATTAAAATCTGTCCTGTATTTTTCAAGTATTTTTTCTAAGATTGTGTACATACCTGTTTACAGGAGATTACAGGATACAATATTCAGGAATATTCAAACCTACATTACTCACATGAGCTCTGTGACTCAATGTCTCTGGAGCATGTAGGATTACCAGTGCTTCACATTTTGGATGTCTCCCTCATTGGTCATGCCAAATTAAAAGATTAGTTTACTTCAGAATTAAAATGTCCTGATAATTTACTACACCCCCCCACGTCACCCAAGATGTTCATGTCCTTTCTTTCTTCAGTCAGAAAGAAACTTAAGTTTTTTGAGGAAACATTCCAGGATTTTTCTCCATATAGTGGACTTCAACATGGACCAATGGTTTAAAGGTCCAAATGGCAGTTTAAATACAGCTTCAAAGAGCTCTATACGATCCCAGCCGAGGAATAAGGGTATTATATAGCCAAACTATACATTTTAAAAAAATTTATTTATTAAAAAATAATAAAAAATTTAAAATTTAAAAAAGTAATATATATATATATATATATATATATTTATACTTTTTAATCACAAATGCTCATCTTGCACGTCCACGACTTCACGCATTACGTAATAACGTTGTAAAGGTCAAGCTTGATGTAGGTGGGGAATGTAGGGTATGGAGAAAAACTCCATCTCATTGTCTCCTTTAACTTTAAAATCGTCTAACATCATTGTTTTACCCTTTATTTATTTATTTTTTTGTAAAGGGATTTGACTTAGTCTTTACACGTTCGCTTTGAAAACACTAGGTCTGTACTTCCGCCTACCGTGACCTTTCAGCGCACCATCATCGCAGCTAGTGCAAGATGAGCATTTGTGGTTAAAAAGTATATAAATGTTTATTTATTTTAGAAAATGACCGATCATTTCGCTAGATAAGACTCTTATTCTAGGCTGGGATCATGTAGAGCCCTTTCAAGCTGCATTGAAACTGCTATTTGGACCTTCAACACGTTGATAACCGTTGAAGACCACTGTATGGAGAGTACATTATCAGGAAATTTGAATTCTGAAGTGAACTAATCCTTTAAATGATTAATTAATAAAAAAATATTGTGGGTCAAGTTCAAACACATGAGTACTGTGGCTCAATGTGTCCAGAGCACGTGTGATAACAACTATACCATGGCTCCAAATTATTAAAACTTTCTAAAAAGTCCAAGACACTGTTCAAGACTGCGAATGTTACATCATATTCTGGAACATATTTCTGTCTAGTAGAATACAGGCACAACCCACACATATGAAAACCAACCCTTTCTCAGTCTCTTCCAAGACTTACCTCTTTGCTGTGAGTGTGGAAGGCCACAGACATGTCGAGCAGGACTTTCCGCTGTTCAACGCGTCTTACGAAGTCCTGGATCCGGTCCTCCAGCTGGTGTGCGGCCTGGTAGATCTCCTCAGGGTCACACTCGCCTGTCTGAGCAAGCTGCTCTGCCGCCTCCAGGAGTTTGTCTGCATTTGTGTAGGTGTTCTGAGAAACACACAGCGGTTTGGAAGTTAATATGCATTTGACTAATTTCCGAGGAGGCCTAAATACTTTGGAATCTGGGAGGAGAACAGTAGATATCCAGATGGACAGCAGCCAAAGCGATGCTCTTACATCTGTTCCTCCTTACCTGAGCCACTTCTTCAAAGTCCTCGTGACGTTTCTGTAACGCTCGAGCCCTGTGCAGAGACTTCCCCACTCCTGTGTGCTTACTCAAGAAAGCCTCTCCATGGTTTTCAATCCAATCTAGAACCTGCAAGAAGAAGAACAACATAACAAACATATGTTGCTGAGAGGGTCAGAAGAACCACCACCTGCCTCATAAAAAGTCATCCGAAATGAGTCATAATATTATAGATATATTTCAGCTGAGGATTTTGTCAAAGTAAATGTGAAAATACACAAAACAACATTTATTTGTTACTACAGTCAAATGTAATTAAAGTGTAGTGTATACATTTAGGACCTAATATTTTTTAAATAAATTAAAGGTACACTATGTAACTCTTGTGGTTAAAAAACAAAACTGCATGCATTTTGTAGAAGAACATTGTTTTGGTTGTGCTTTGGCTCTGGGTGACTGTGCTGATTAATATGACCCTTCACAACAGATAATACTTTACAATGAACTCTGTTAAAGAGTTACATATGGCATTTTATCTGTTCAATAAAATACCTTACTCACCTGTTGAGCAATAAAAACTCCATATCTGTGTCGCCATTACAACATTTCAAATGCTTCAGTTCTCAACATCTCCAAAAAGTCAAGCCAATGTTGATTCTCATTTTATTACAAAAGCTCTGTCATGTTCTCTTTTTGGTAGCAGATTCTCCCCTGTTTAGCTTTTTTTTTAAAATAGGTTATTCACCGGTGTTTTAATATTTAGCTGCTTCATGTCAACATTTATCGCTAGTAGTGACATCTAACCTATGACAATCCCACACCATACATATGTCAAAGTTTACGTATATGACAAGACACATAGGGGAGAGTGACGCATGAATGCATTTTCCTATTAAAACCATCCTGTAAGGTCAGCTTACCATAGTGCATCAGGATAAGACAAAAAAAATGTTTTGAAAGAAGGTTTGATGATGTATTGAAAAAAAAAAAAAACTTTTGAGGTCATTCATGATTATAGGATCAGGATTTTTAAAAGTCATTGCATAAAGATCACACAAAAGAGCAATTTCTGTATGATGAAAATAATCTCCACAGAAATGTCCATGACTTTTTAAGGTTTTATACAACTGTTAAAGGCCTTTTAAAATTCCCTATATTTCCAGGTTTCATGTAAATGTTGAAACAAAACAAAATAAAACCATTGCAGTTTTAGCATTCCCTGAACTTTTCCAGGTTTTCCGTGACTGTGGGAACCCTGCAAATGAATTTCCAATTCCATTTTCAGCCATTCATGATTACAGGATATGTTTAAATGCCATTGCAAAATATATGTCACGTTCTAGCAATTTCTAGCAGAATAAAACATTTAGAGGAGAGTGAAACATTTCTCAGAAATCGGTCATTTTGTTTTATTTCTTTTATAATGACAGTGGATGCTAAGACTAATTTGCCACTGTTTTACTGTAGGGGTTTTGTAAGGGTTCCTATGACTTGTATAGCATGATGCTAGTAGTACCAACATCATGGGTTTGACTCCCTTCATGGGAATACACAATATGATAAAACATTAAAACATAAATTATATTTAAAAATACAATGTTTGTTGCTTTGGCTAAACGCGTCTATCAAATTCATAAAATTGTAAAAGAGTTGAAGTGCATTTGTAGTGTATAAGCAGCAGGGGGCAGCAGGAGTCACTGCGACAGCTCAACGCCTCTATAAACATCAGCACTACACACGCAGTGAGGTCATCCTGCAGATTAGGCAAGCAAGACTCTCATGTTGTTGTCCGAGTTCAATAACGGTGTCTTTTAAAGAAATCTGTCTAATTGGGTATTGGGTATTTTCTGTTGTTTATCACAGATTTGCGTGAGCATCTGAATGCATATGCAATAGGCTATTTTACTAATAAAACATATTACAAATGCATTTAGGTTAGAATTAAATGTTTTATTAAACATTTGAAATCTGCAAGATGGAGCAGTCTGAGTATGAAAGCTTTCTACCTGTCTCAAAAGACGCCACAGCACACTGCGAAACACAGTCCTCTGCTCATGCATATTTCATTATGCCACCTTTGATCTGGCTCAATGTGCCACATTCAGAGATGTGTGTGTGTGTGTGTGTGTGTGTTGTGTGTTGTGTGTGTGTGTGTGTGTGTGTGTGTGTGTGTGTGTGTGTGTGTGTTGTGTGTGTGTGTGGTGTGTGTGTGTGTGTGTGTGTGTGGTGGCATCTGTCAGCACATGTGTGCGCGCGTGTGATTAGAGGAAATCATTTGTCGTGCAGATGTTGAGTCTCCTGCTCACGTGGCTTTTTTCTTCTTTTTTTCAGATGTCTGGAAGGTTGAGAGGTCCCTATGCCTGCATCATTTTATGGGGCAAACCCTCAACATAATGTGCCTGCTGAACACGGTTACCATGACAACTCATACTGAATGCGTCTGAGAGGAAAAAAAAAACAAAGGCTACGTTCAGACTGTCAGTCCAAATCCGATTTTTGTGCATATCCGATTGAAATCAGATCAGATTTAGCAAGTGTGAACGGCAAAAATCCGTTTCAAACTACATTCGCATTTTTCATGCCACGTAAAATGTAAACATCAGACGTTGTTATAGGAAATCTCTGCCGAAACAAGGGAGGCTGTGTTGTTGTTGCAAAGTATAAGCGATGGAGAGAGACAATTGAATGTTGTTGTAAAAGATATGACAGAATTTTTCAGAATTATCTATCCATTTAAAATGCCTTACTTGAAAAAGAAAAATGGAAAAATTTCATCCAAAAAATAATAATACTTACAAAACCTCATGATGTTCCAAACCCATATGCTGTTATTTTTCTCTGAAACCTAAAAAAAAAACAATCTTTGTATAGATCCTTACCGTAAAACCCCAGTTCACAGTAACCAGAGGCTGTGTCGGGCACCAAAAATGACAAAAAGCACAATAAAAGAACCATAAAAGTATTCTATACAATTGGAATATTGCACATGCTATATGGACTACCTTTATGGTGCTTTTTGTATGAGGAGATTCTAAAAAAAAAAAAATCTAGTTTTTTATTTCACAGTAAAAACAACAGCATAGAGGTTCACAACGACATGAAGGTGAATACGTAATGGCCGTTTTCATTTCTGTTGAACTATCCCTTTAACAATTTTAAGCAGTGGTGCCGAAAATCTCCCTTTTAAATTTATATTCTATTCTCAACTGAGCTGTGAAATCCTATTTCAAACAGACAAGAACTCACTTTATATTCAACATAACGATGCCTCACAGGCATTCAGATGCTGACATTTTTCAATAAAGATAATCAGAAAAAGAGAAGAAGAGATTCAACCATATGCACCTCGTGAGCAGGATTCATTTTCATGCCAGATTGTCATATATATATATATATATATATTATATTCATACACAAACTTAATCAGTTTGTGTTTTATGAAATGATATTATATTAAGGATGTTTTTGTTGTTGTTTTACAATTGCTCACACTGTGACATTTCATTCATTTGGTAACACTTTACAAAAAGTTTTCATTAGTTAACATTAGTCAACTACTTTAGTTAACATGAATTAACAATGAACAATACTTCTACAGCATTTATTAATCTTAGTTCATGTTAATTTCAACATTTACTAATACATTATTAAAAATCAAAAGCTGTATTTGTTCATATTAGTTCATGCACTGTGAATTAACATGAAAAAACAATGTATTCATTTTTTTATTAACTAACATTTAATAAATACTGTATATTGTTCATTGTTAGTTCGTGGTAGTTAATACATTAACTAATGTTAACAAATGAGACCTTATTGTTAAGGGTTACCATTAATTTATATGAATAAGCATAAATTAAATGTTGAATTGGCTCATCATTAACTTTTGCATAAAAAAATGTTTAAGGAATATTACATGATACATATACCGTTCAATAGTTCGGGGTCTGTAAGATTATTTTTTATTTTTTTTTTAAATCTCCCATGCTCCTAAAAGCTGCATTTGTTTGATTAAAAATATAGTAAATATAGTAAATTATATAAATATAGTAATATTGTACAATTTAATAATAATAATAATAACTTTTCTACTTTAATATATTTTAAAATATCTTTTTTCCTGTGATGGCAAAGCTGAATTTTCAGCAGCCATTAGTCTTCAGCATCCTTCAGACATTATTCTAATATGCTAATATGGTGCTCAAGAAATATTTAGATACATTTAGATAAAAATATTTTGTTACATTATAAATGTAAATAAATAAATAAATAAATAAATAATATATATATATATATATATATATATATATATATATATATATATATATATATATAGGGTGAACACAGGTTGATTGGGACACTTTTTGCCATTGAGATGACTGGGGAAAAGTGTCCCAATCAATCTGAATTCACCCCTATTAGTCTTTTTTGTTTCAATGTGGGACTGTGGGAATCTGACCTAAATTGAGCAAGATAAGGCAGAACAAAATCCCTGCAAGTAAGAAGTAAAATTCAGTGGGAACAGGCATGTGGGGGATGAAACTTGTGGGTGAGAGTGAAAAAAAAATCCACACAGATGTCTAGTGAAACGCTCTGACACCTCATGCGACCTGCACATTATCTCTCACTTCCCAAATAAGACTGATTAAATAAATCCAACTGAATCCCTACCAACAGTATTTGCAGTGGTATGTGCATAAAGTATAGTTAGTTATGAATAAGTGTCTGACCTGCTGGACATCCTGTTGGAAGACGCAGAGCTGAAGCCGTTGGTGAAGACGGAGTTTGCGGTGTTGCCAGATGTTCTCCAACTGCCTCTGGTGGTGCAGAACCTCATGAATGATATCCAGGACGTGGTGCACCGCCTTAGAGTAGTTAGCCGAGGACGTCAGCGAATCTGCACTGCCTGGGGTCAAAGGGCGCTGGAGCTTATCTAGTAGAGCTTTGCCATCCTGACTTACCTGAGGATGTACAGGTAATACACATCAACACCTAAACATCTTACAGACGGAAGAAAAACCTACTTTCAATTGAATATCTAGTCATTAAAGGGATAGTTCACCCAAAAATGAAAATTCTGTCAGTAATTACTCACCCTCATGTCGTTCCAACCCCATAAGACCTCCGTTCATCTTCAGAACACAAATTAAGATATTTGTGATTAAATCTGAGAGCTGGATCACTCCTCCATAGGCTTCTTAAGGATTGAAACTTGACATCCCCGAAAAGTTATTAAAGAAATCGTTAGAAGAGTCCAAGTGACTACAGTGGCTCAATCTTAAGTTTATAAAACGACGAGAATACTTTTTGCGTGCAAAAAAACACAAAAATAACGACTTTATTGAACCATCTCTTCTCTTACATGTTTTTCTCCTAAGCTGTTGACGTAGTGTAACAGCGCAGCGCTTCTGTGTTATACGTCACACGTAGGCTCACTATTGGCCGACGCTGGTCATGTGTGTGATGCGTGTGACGTTCAACCAGAAGCGTTGCGCAATAACACTACGTGAAATCTCCAGGCCCAAAGAGAATACTTGAATAGAGTCGCTATTTTTGTTTGTTTTTTTGCGCTCAAAAAGTATTCTCATAGCTCGATAAACTTAAGATCTAGCCACTGTAGTCAGTTGGACTCTTTTAACGATTTCTTTTAAATTTTAACTTCTTCTTCGAACTTCTTCGATTTCTTCTTCAATCCTTTAGAAGCCTATGGAGGAGTGATCCAGCTCTCAGATTTAATCACAAATATCTTAATTTGTGTTCCGAAGATGAACGAAGGTCTTACGGGGTTGGAACGACATGAGGGTGAGTAATTACTGACCGAATTTTTTATTTTTGGGTGAACTATCCCTTTAAACAATACACGGCACAGGCTGATCAGTCCTTCTCATGCTATCTGTTAGCAATCACGTAATCACGGAAAGATTCTGCAGCCAATGAGATTGCTTGCTCAACATTTCAACAGTCTGGTTCAGTGTTCACGGTAAGCTGTTTCTGCAGCACACTATAAGAGTTCATCTTAGACCCTCCACCTCCCCCAGCTCCACCTGCATAGATCTGCAACGGAATGTATTTATTACGATTCAGTACAATTCATACCTCAGAATAGGCAGTGGTGATGTGTTCATAGAGACCCTGGTGGTGGTGGATGGTGTCTTCCAGGTCCTGTAGCTCAGAAGGAAGATCTCCTTCTCCACAGGCTTTACACCATGAGTCCATGTTGCTCATATACTAGAAAATAGATTATTGAGTTATTGGTTATATGAAAATGGCCAAATATACAGTACATCTGTGATCTGTTACCACAGACAGGAATGATTACTATACTGATAGTCCTAATTAGGTAAAACAAAAAAAAATCATTACAATTTGTCTATACACACATCCAGTCTATTTTTGTCATGTCTCATTGGGAGCACATTTATAGCTGAATGAATGGCATGTCAGTCTAAAATTGATGCTGACAGCCAGATAATAAACGCTCAAAGAGAAGATAAAGGACAGAGAGATGAAAGGAATGGATTTCATGTATCCTTTATATAGCACAAAGACATATATGTGGTATTCAAGTGACAATTCTCTGAACAATAACCAATGATTCAATCATAAAACACGAGATGAACATCCAAGTTTTAAATACACCAATACAGATTTAATACTTGAGAAAAAAACAAAACATAAAACAAAGTTTTGTTGTGTATATATAGGCAGACTTTCTGAAAAGAGCAATTGTTGTGCTTTCTAAACATTTGTCAACACACATCTCCTCCAACTTGTTTGTCTGAATAAAAGGAGAGGGATGAAAAGGGTGGTATGAGGTTTTGTAAAAACGTGTTCGGAATCATTATTTTTGCAGTTTCATTGTCTTCCATTTTAAAAGTGAAGTATTACCAACACATCATTCTCTAAAACCTGCAAGCCCTTTCTAGCATACAAAAATACTCCAGTTAACCCTTTCCACTCTATAACAATATTATATATATAACACTATCTGTGTGCAATGGTGATCATTATGCATTAGTTTGTTTGTATGCTCTATGTATCTGTAGGAGTGAGTGAGTGAGTGAGTGAGTGAGTAGGAAGGAAGGAAGGAAGGAAGGAAGGAAGGAAGGAAGGAAGGAAGGAAGGAAGGAAGGAAGGAAGGAAGGAAGGAAGGAAGGAAGGAAGGAAGGAAGGAAGGAAGGAAGGAAGGAAGGAAGGAAGGAAGGAAGGAAGGAAGGAAGGAAGGAATTTATATATATATATATATATATATATATATATATATATATATATATATATATATATATTTATATAGTGCATTTTCTATGTACTGCTTTAAACCCAAAGTGCTTTACAATCAAATCAGGCGAATCTCTCCTCAACCACCACCGATGTGCTGCATCCACCTGGATGATGTGACGGCAGCCACAGTACGTGTGCGCCCACCACACACCAGCTAAAGGTATGTGTCGGCATGTTTAGGCCTCACCTGGTCAGTTTTCTGGTGGAAGTTAGCGGACATCTCCAGCAGTGCGCTCCTTTCGTCCAGCGCGGCGGCGAACGCTTTCCATTCCTGCTCCAGCTGACCTGAGATCTGCTGAATCTGCTGGGTCGCATAGTGACCCGACTCCAGCAGCCGGTTCCCCACGGACATGATCCGACTGATGTTCACATACACATTCTGCAAGAGACCACAAGAATCACTGAGTGCTGTCTACCTTGCAACACTTCCTGAATGGGTTGTTTTTTAACATGACACATTATGCTAATCACACATGGGGTATGTTGCATTGGCACAGATAAAACAAATCGAAACATAGTGCATTTTGTCTTTGAAGGCTGAAATGGGGGGGGGGGGGGGAGTGCTACAAATAATAAAATGTTACTTTTCTTTTAATATTGTCATTCAAAACAAATGATGAATGGTTGTGACCGATGTGTACGGACTATAAACAGCAGTCCACTCAAAGCTGCTTCTGCAGGGAGGAGTAGCTCTCGTCTGGCCACACACACACGTGTCTACAGCTTCAGCCACAGCTCTGGAATGTGTGTGGATGACAATTTAAGCCGAGAGGAAGAATCATGGTCAGAATTTAGGACTACCCATTTCAGACTAAATGTTTAGCTATATTCTCTACCAACTGAAAATACAATATACAAACATAAATTGCAAACAAAAGTATAGTATGCGAAACTGACATAAAATATCTTAAAGGAACCGTATGTAAGATTGTGGCCAAAACTGGTACTGCAATCACTTTCAAATTACTGTAGAGCGGTGAACAGACGAGGATGATGGTGAAGAGAACCCAAGTGCAGATTATTTACAGAAGTGATGATCCAAAACGTGAAACATAAACCTTGAATGAAATCCACAACATGAAACCAAACAAACGTGAGTGAGTGAGTGAATGAGTGAGTGAGTGAACTACAAACCGACTTGAAACAATGACCTTGACCACGGAACCATCGAACATGGAACACATTACATTACAGCATTACATACTTTGACCTCAAGTACTCAACTACAAGGAATACATGAGGCTTAAACACATGATTCAGGGGAACACATAATTATGACAACCAATGGGAACATGACACATGAAATAAAGGAACCAACAAAAATAAGACAGAAAAAGAGAACCAATCAGAAGATGACACATGAGATTAGGAAAGCACATGACAGGATCAGACAAGGGGAACAGGGAATCACATGGCATACATGAAACATGACTATGAGAACTAAAAAATAAAAGACATGAAAACATAAACTTGAAACAAAATAGAGCTTAATTATTAAAAAAAACGTATTCAAAAATCAGTAGTGTATTTCCAATAATAAAAAAATATAATTCAATAATAATAAAGGATTTGGTCAATCAAAGTATTCCTCTGTTTGCATTCTTTAAAGCGCCATTGTAACTGATGCTCTTGGCATTGGATATAAAACTATTTATTGCTTTGTAGTTTTTCACATTCTTACTGATGCTTCCAAGATTCAGTGGTTTCTGTAACACTTCATTGTTGCTAGATAGCATAATCTTTTTGACAAATCAGTCCAATTTGCAGTAAAAACACATCACTGAAAACCAAATGTTTAACTCTGTAATGCATGTACAAGATCAATAAATGTAATATGTTCAGTGGCCGGGGAAAAACATAGCCTTAACTTAAAATAAAACATAACTATTAACCAAAAAATCATTGCCTATACTTGTTCACTATCCAATCAAATGCCTATCAAGCTCCACCAAACATTATTTCCAACTAAATGTTCTGTTTCACCTGGAAATACGTCACATAATCAGAGAAAGCGCTATGATCAGTGCTGTATGGGTCAGAATCTGATTCTAGATTAGCGCTTTCATACTAATATGCTTTACGAGTGTGTGCTCTCTGGTGTAATGGGAGTGTCTGAATTATGTACGTTCTTTAGGGAGAACTAAAGTCTAGTGCATGAGAGTGCTGGTGGAACGCAGCGCTCTGGTTACCAGGCTGTTTCCTCACATGGGACTAATTACACAGCCCAGGGGCATTCAAAAGGGTACAGGATCAATACACAGAGAGCTGTCAGATGAAAACCGTATGGGGGTTTGGTATCGGCCTGCGTGCAACAATAAACTGCAACAGTCATGTCTGTGCACGTGAAAACCTGGAGCAATAATACAGTCACATGCACATGCGAAAACACACACACACACACAAACTTTTCAACCCTTAGCTTTAAATCAAGTCCTTATAAAATATGACATGCAATGGATGCACAATACAATGGTGACTATAACAGTAATTTTCGAATTTGTTGTTGTTGGTCTCGATGTGAATTAGCTATTATTAGAAGCATATGTAGAGCTTTTGGGAGCAGACACATAAGCAACTGCAGTTGCGAGCACATTGTGGTGGCAGAAAAAACGTACTCGGTTACTAACGTAACCTCGGTTCTCTCTAGAGAGGGAACGAGTACTGCGTAATATCTTACGCTATGGGGAAACACTCTTTCCTCGAGATATTGAAGCCAAAAATTATCCTTAATTTTTAATCATGCAAAACGCTTTTGCAGCAGCAAGCAGACAAGGGCGAGACAGCTCGCGCGCCCATTGGCTGCCTTGCTGGAAAAGCTGCAGCCTATCGAGTGAGGCACTGCGTGACGTAATGACGAATGGGGGCGCTTCGCGCCCATTTCGTCATGTCCCGCCAGTAAAGGCGTGGTCTCGCCCTATAATACCCTCGATAGCTGTATTTCCTCTGATTTTTCAACGCCGAAGCGAACCAGAGCGTATTCCAAGCACGGCAAGATACGCAGTACTCGTTCCCTCTCTAGAGAGAACCGAGGTTACGTTAGTAACCGAGTACGTTCTCTTACGAGAGTATCTCTCGTACTGCGTAATATCTTACGCTATGGGGAACACCATGCAACACGCCGTGCTGGTAGGGATCCAACACCAAAGTCCCAGGGGCCGAAGCCCGGGGCGCATATAGTGCATAATCACCATAAACTCACAGAGAGTGAGGGAAGAGAGGCTAGAAGCATCATTCCCTGTAAATAGCATCCGAAGGAGCTGATCATGTGACAAATAGACCATACCGTCAGGGTGAACATTCAGCCTGAACTGGGTGGCCACAAGTGTGTCGACAATTTAATGAGCTGCTGTACCGGTCAGTGAGCAATACGCAGGTCAAACTCAGTATCTGAGCCGCACAGCGGGCAGATAGCACTGAACTTTATACCGCCAAAAGCTTAGCTTGCAAGGCGGGAACCTCCAGGTTATAGTATTTTATAAATGTAGACGGCGAGGCCCAGCCCGCGGCCATACAAATATCTTGCAGGGTAACCCGCTAGACCATGCCCACGAGGAGGCCATGCCTCTTGTGGAGTGCGCTCTAACACCCAAAGGGCACTGTAGGCCCTTAGCAGTGTAAGCCAGCGCTATGGCACCGACTATCCATCTGGATAGGCTCTGTTTCGAAGTGGCAAGTCCCTTAGCACGGCCGCCAAACGAAACGAAAAGCTGCTCAGTCTGTCTGAAACCAGATGAGCGGGACACATAAGCCCTTAGTGCCCTGACAGGGCAAAGGGGACTCGCGTCCTTCTCCTCATTGAGAACCGGAAGGGCAGACAGGGAAATCACCTGTGCCCTGAACGGTGTGTTGAGGGATTTTGGCACGTAGCCGTGCTTCGGTTTGAGTATGACCTTTGAGTCATTAGGTCCAAACTCCATGCATGACGCGCTCACTGAGAGCGCTTGCAAGTCCCCTACGCGCTTCACTGAAGCGAGAGCCATAAGAAACGCTGTCTTGAAAGACAAGTGTTTGATGTCTGACGACTGGATTGGCTCGAATGGGGCACCTTTCATGGCCTCCAAGACCGTGGAAAGGTCCCATGTCGGAACTGAAGGGGCCTGGGAGGGTTTAGCCTCCGAGCTCCTCTAAGGAAACGCACGACTAAGTCGTTCTTTCCTAGTAACTGGCCAGACACCGGTTTTACAAACGTTGCTATGGCCGCCACGTATACTTTGAGCGTGGAAGGGGTCCTGCCCTTATCCAGTAGCTCCTGAAGGAAGGAAAGCACTTCCGTAACCCCGCAGTCTACAGGTGAAAAGCTCTACGCTTGACACCAAGCAGAGAACACAGACCACTTCGAGGTGTAGAGCCGTCTGGTAGACGGGGCTCTAGCCTACGCGATCGTGTTTAACACTCCCTCTGGGAGGTCAGCGGGTACCCGTTGATGGCCCATGCGTGCCGGGACCACAAATCCGGGCGAGGATGCCAAATCGAGCCTCCCGCCTGAGAGAGGAGGTCTCTCCTCAACGGTAAAGGCCATGGGGCAGCGCTGGTCAGCTGCATCAGGACAGGGAACCACGACTGGTTTGTCCAGAGCGGAGCTATGAGTAGCACTGGGCATCCCTCCCTCCTGATTCGCTCCAACACCTGAGGCAGGAGTGAGACAGGGGGAAAAGCATATAGGGGGGGCGGCGGGGCCAACATGGGCCAGCGCGTCCCGGCTTTTCGAGAAGAATCTCGGGCAGTGAGCGTTTTCTTGGGACGCGAACAGGTCCACCTGCGCTTTGCCAAACGTTTCCCACAGCAGCTGGATCGTCTGCGGGTGCAGAGACCATTCTCCTGCTGGGACGTTGTTTCTGGACAGCTTGTCTGGCCCCACATTTAGGTGACGAGGCACATGCGCCGCTCTCAGCGAGAGCAGGTTGTGCTGAGCCCAGACCAGGAGGCGTTCCGTCAGCCTGTAAGGTTTCGGGACCTGACGCCGCCCTGGCGATTTATGTACGCCACCACTGACATGTTGTCCGACCGGACCAATACGTGGTGGCCTATTATCTGGGGACAGAAGCGCCTTAGCGCTTTGTCGACTGCTATTAATTCCAAGCAGTTTATGTGAAGGAGCTTCTCCCGTACTGACCATAGGCCAGCTATCGGTCTGCCCTCGAGCAGCGCTCCCCGCCCCGATGTGGAGGCGTCCGTAGACACCACCTTCACACCCGAGGCGATCCCCAGACTCACACCTGACTGATACCAGTCGGTCACTTTCCACGGTTTCAGAGCTGAAACGCACTGAAGGTCGACCCTGAGGCGAAATAGACCCGCGGTCCACGCCCTGGGGGAACTCGTGCTTTTAGCCATAGCTGCAGTGGGCGCATGCGGAGCAGGCCCAACTGGAGTACGGAGGCTGCTGAGGCCATCAGACCCAGCATTTTCTGAAACCTTCTGAGCGGGACTATAGAGCCGTGGCGGAAGGATCTCGCGACGTGCTGAATATTCAATCCGCGCTCCGGTGACAGGCGTGCTGTCATGGATAGCGAGTCTAACACTGTTCCCAGAAAGGAAATTCTCCGACTGGGGAGCAGTGAGCTTTTCGCCCAATTGACTGTAAGGCCCAGCTCCTCGAGGTGCTCGAGTAATGCGGCCCTGTGTTCTATGAGCTCCGTTCGTGAACGAGATAGAATCAGCCAATCGTCCAAGTAGTTCAAAACTCGCATGCCCCGAAGTCTCAGGGGGGCGAGGGCCGCGTCCATGCACTACGTGAACGTACGGGGTGCTATGGACAGGCCGAACGGCAGGACTGTGTATTGATATGCCTGGCCCTCGAAGGCGAATCTCAAGAATCGCCTGTGATGGGACGCTATTTGTATTTGAAAATAGGCGTCTTTCAGATCTATTGACATGAACCAGTCTCCTTGGCGCACTTGCGCGAGGATTTTCCTGGTCGTAAGCATTCTGAACTGGCGCTTCCCGAGCGTTCTGTTCAGCAGTCGCAGATCTAGAATGGGTCTGAGCCCACCATCTTTTTTCGGTACCAGAAAATATCTGCTGTATAAGCCCCCTTCGCCCTGAGATAGAGGTTCTATAGCCCCTTTTCTCAGTAGTTTCGCTATCTCGGCTCGAAGTAGATGAAACACTTCGCTATACACCGTAGTTTCGACTCGCGCCGTATAACGGCGGGGGCGTCGAGCGAACTGTAGCGAACAGCCTCTCGTTATAGTGTTCAACACCCATTCTGATACCCCGGGAAGCCTTGACCACGCATCTGCGTGAATAGCTAGGGGTAGAATGAAATCTGGGCTCTGGCCGCGGCAGGACGGCGGCTCGAGAGCCCCTGTGTACTGGGAACACAGCACCGTGTTTACAGCGTTCGAGGCGGGGGGCGCGCTGATCACAGCGGGCAGCCTGGCCGCGCTCAGCTTCTCTATGGCGGGACGCGCAGAGAAAGCGAGCGGGGCGAATCCTGTGGGATTCGGCGCGTGTGAGGGAATGTGGGCACATTTACTAAATGCGGCACATTTACTACACTGAGAATACTGTCAGCTCGCGCGACTAAATCACTGCTGTGTTTACAGCGTGCGAGGCGCGCGCTGATCACAGCCGGCAGCCTGGCCGCGCTCAGCCTCTCTGTGACGGGTTGTGCAGAGAAGACGAGCGGGGGCGAATCCCGTGAGATTCGGAGTGTCTGTGAGAAACGCGGGCGCGAGACAGCGGGCACATTTTCTGCACGGAGAACACTCGGCTCGCGCCGACTGAATCAACGCTGTGTTCACAGCGTGCGAGGTGCGCGCTAATCACAGCGGGCAGCCTGGCCGCGCTCAGCTTCTCTGTGACGGGTTGTGCATAGAAAGCGAGCGGGGGTGAATCCCGTGGGATTCGGCGTGCCAGTGAGGAAATGCGAAAACAGCGGGCACATTTACTGCACTGAGAACACTGTCGGCTCGCGCCGACTAAATGTGTGTTAGTTTCGTTTTTACAGAAACCAAGGGACACGCATCGTGTAGTGTAAGCGGGCATTGTATGGGCGCGTTCACTACATTTTCTGCACAACCAACATGAGTTGGTTTTATTTGTGCTAGCCCTGCACCGTGGCGGGCTGTGTCTGGGTGTGGGAATGGGCACTGGGACGTGGGCATTCTTACAACACTCGTAACACCATCGGCCGTGGCCGGAACACCAGAAAATGCACTCTTTATTGGATTTATCTGGGTAGCCATAGAAACGGCTTTTGTGCGCAGGCAAGCGGGCTGAGACACCGGCTGCTTCACTGCGAAATACACTGGGACAGTCACAACGCATGGAACTGAACGAGCGAGAAGTTTTGGTGGAAATCCGGCCGCAGCGGGATCTGAACACCGTCACTTTCCTAGAGAGACTAGGAAGGCCTTGAGACCTCGGGCTTTACCTCAATCCTCGGCCGGGGCCCGCGCTGAGGGGGGCGGCGTCCAGCAGAGCGAGAGCGCGGTGTTTGATCTCGGGCCTGGCGGCGCTGCTAGTTAGCCGAAACGACGCCCTTTGTGCGCAGGCAAGCGGGCTGTGGAACCAGCTTGCTCACTGCGAAATACACTGGAACAGTCACATTGCTTGGAACTGAACGAGCGAGAAGTTTTGGTGAAAATCCGGCCGCAGCGGGAACTGAACACCGTCGCTTTCCTAGAGAGACTAGGAAGGCCTTGAGACCTCGGGCTTTATCTCAATCCTCGGCCGGGGCCCGCGCTGAGGGGGGCGGCGTCCAGCAGAGCGAGAACGTCGAGGAACACGGAGCGCTCAGCTTCCGTCATCTCGGATAGCGTTAGCCACAAATGTATCTCACCATTCAGACCGATGTAATCCACGGCTTGAGAGAGCGGACGCATCGGCTCAGTTTCAATGCCGTCTCCGGTAAGTTTGTCGAGCTCAAGTGCGGACGCGGCGGCAGACGGCGGCCGCTGTCCGTCTGGGAGCGACTCGAGCGAAGCCGGCGAAGCTGGCGGGCGAACCGGCGAGCTTTGGCGGGCTGGAAATAGCTTCTTGCGGCGCGGCATCACGGCGGGCTGGGATGCGGGCTCGGAGAACGAAGCTAGGCGAGTCCGCAGAGTCACCATAGGCAAGCGTTCACAATGATGGCATCCGCCGTCAGCGAGCGCGGTGGCCGCGTGATCCTCACCCAGGCAGGACACGCAGATGACGTGGCGGTCCTCGTCGCTGAGTGGGGCTCGGCAAGAACCACAGGAAGGCATCTTTAAAAAGACGCAGCTCTTTTAGAACAGTAGAAATGGGTGTTGCGTCACGTAAGCAAACACACACACACTTAGCAGAGTAAAAGGATATAGTACGCCGGAAAGCGCAGCAGGTACGGCAGTTGAAGGCGGCTGGGCCAGCGACTTCAGAAGATGGCACGTCCCGCTGAGAAGGCTACAAGTCAACGGCGCGGCTTCTCACTCTGGATCCCGCGATGCGTGAGCTTCGCGTGAAGAATGAAAAAATCAGAGGAAATACAGCTATCGAGGGTATTATAGGGCGAGACCACGCCTTTACTGGCGGGACATGACGAAATGGGCGCGAAGCGCCCCATTCGTCATTACGTCACGCAGTGCCTCACTCGATAGGCTGCAGCTTTTCCAGCAAGGCAGCCAATGGGCGCGCGAGCTGTCTCGCCCTTGTCTGCTTGCTGCTGCAAAAGCGTTTTGCATGATTAAAAATTAAGGATAATTTTTGGCTTCAATATCTCGAGGAAAGAGTGTTTCCCCATAGCGTAAGATATTACGCAGTACGAGAGATACTCTCGTAAGAGAACAACGGTTACAGTCGTAAGAGACGTTTATATCTCCCAATTCAGACTTTAGAACTCACAATGAGTTTATATCACAATTCTGAAGGGAAAAATACAGAATAACGAGTTTATATCTCGTTTATATAAACTCAGAATTATGAGAAAATAAGTCAGAATTGTGAGATATAATCTCGCAGTTACCTTTTTAATTCTTTTTAGTGCAGGGCAACGATTAATTATGTCCAAAATAAAAGTCTGTGTGTACTTGTGTATAGTTAATTTGTATATATAAATACACACACATGCATTTATATATTTAAGAAAAGGTGTTTATTTATATATAAAATATGTATATTTATATATAATAAATTATGTATAATATTTCTTAAATTCATACATGCATATGTGTGTATTTATATATACAAAATAATTAGGGATGTCCCGATACCACTTTTTCACTTCCGATACCGATACCGATGCCGCAGCTTTGGCTTTTGCCGATACCGATATTAATCCGATATTTTTATTTTATTCTTAAACTAATAAAAAATATAGCAATTTTCTCAATTAGCCACCTAAAATATACCTCCTATATAGTCCACAACAACAGTTGATTATGAAAGATTGCCACCCTTTATTCAAACACTACAAAATATATATATATATATATTATATATATATATATATATATATATATATATATAATATATATATATATATATATATATATATATTTATTTATTATATATATATATATATATATATATATATATAATATATATATATATATATATATATATATATATATATATATATATATATATATATATAAATGAAAGAAAATACAGGTACTTCAGTACTTAAAGCTAGCTAGCTACCAACAGGTTTAAAGTTAAAACAATTTAAACAGCAGCATTCTACATTGTAAATACCAGTACAGTTTTTGTTTTTTAAATCAAGTAGAATTTCTAGAACTGTGTGTTAAACTGATTATCACTCGTGTGTGTGTTAAACACAATCTACCTAATAGAGACAGCTTCATTATAAAGATAAACAACAAATCCCCAAAATATATGATCATAATCTATGACAAAAATGCTATTATAAACTAGATTAGTGGATAATACACTTGCTTTTCATGTGTAAAATATGTCGAAAAACACAGATACAAAAATGAAAGCATAAATTTTAAGGTCTAGGCTTAATCTGCTTAAATTGAGATGGTTTAAGTGTATGCACAGTATTTAATGAATGACAACATTAATAATTAATAATTTAAATAGCTTTATATTGGCGACAGACCCGGTATTCGGTACACGAAAATCGGCGGTAATGCACTCATACGATCATTTATCGCGGGCACTTCAAAATACCGTGAAAAATAATAGATCGAATTTGATTTTAGAATGCGCATTAGCTTATTTCATCAACCGTTAATAAAACCCAACGCGTATATGTGCGCAAAAGCTGTCTGCCTTGCGCCTCTGATGTAAAACATTCCCCACATAAATTGGCATAGCGCGCAGGCGCGCTTATCTAATGTAAACAATCTCGCATTGAAAGAAGCATGGCGGAAAGAGGAACGTTCCCCATTTATCTCCGTTTAAAGCAGAATGCCTACTCTAAGGTAAAAGGTTAGCTAAACGAGAACGTTAGTATTGAAATTCGAACTTATAACTCACAATGAGTTATACGACAATTCGAAGAAACATTTTCAATCAGCTTATACGCCAAAAAACTCAAATTATAGAAATCATCAGCATGGAAAAATCGCGAGCAAAGAGGCACTGAATCTACTGAGTGAGAGCAGATAGTTATTTTTAATAAAAAATCTGATTCTAGTTCTAGTTATTGTATTATAATTACGAAATACATAATAAATAACTGTTTTGGCGCTTGTAAATGTAAAGATACATATAGCACTTATGTTCAGTGAAATCATACATGATACTTTGTTATTTAATATACAAATATATAGAATTCCCGAAAGTGTTATATCAAGCCTATAGCCCATACATAGATCCTCTGTTTTTCCAATCACGAAAATGTCAATTTAAATTGATGAGAACAATCGTAAGAACTTCAATTTTTCACTTAGCCACCTAAATTATATCCCCTTGTTGCCAAAAAAATTAAAAAGGATATTCTTCGCTAATAACTCAAATATATATTAATATTTAATTATTATATTTTTATATTATATAGCTAATAATTTTATTTAATGAATAACCATCATTATTTTAAATTTTTAATTTTAACCTTTAAAAATATCAGTTGATATGCTATTTTATTTATAAGAATTATTGAAGAATAAATTTTCTTGAGAAATGTACTTAAGTAGGCTATGCTACTACAGTACACTTAAATATATTCAAAGTAAGATTGAATCAAATAAGAATTTGAATTGTTAAATCAGTGAATGTTAAGCAATTAATAAACGTACTACCTACGTCACTGGTAACCAATTAACATTTAAACAGTTATTCATAAATATAAAAAATCTCTGTTTATTATCAATGTTTTGACAAAAACTAATTAACACTATTGGGGATATAATATGTTTTTTTAGAAATAATCTAAAACATACAAGAATATTTTCCAATGCCATCGCCAAATGACATTGTTTTTTATGTAATAAAATATTGATAGAACCTATACGTGATAAAAGCTCAATCAATTAATCAGCATGAAATTTGATAACGCTACATGCCTAATTGCGACACGCATTATGATATGAAAGGCTCCAATACAGTGCACAAAGCGCTTATGCGCATCCCGAGGGAGATGATGCTGCTTGCAGCAGTGAGTTACAGCACGCAGCGCGTCGAGTCCGCTTTGAAAAGTTCTAAAGCACAACGGAAGTACATATTGATGGACAGTGTATTATACAGTATCTATCTATGCAATCGTTTATTGAGCCTTTTCTTTTAACAGTTTTAAATTTCAGTTACTGTGCGCGTGAAGAACAATTATAGTGCTCTCTGACTCTAGTGTTGTGATCAAACCGACAGCGTCCGACACCCGGTAGAGAGTAACACGATTGAGTTACAGGCAGCAATACGTCCAGCAAGATAAAGTTGTTCTATGCAAAAACATAGACCTTTATCTTACAAATCAAGTATAATAGTATTAACATTGAATCATCTTGAAGATAGTTTCATCATTGACTGTAACCGAACGCGACGCGTTGTTTGAATGCTGAATGGAGAATGACTGACAGCCGCGAGAGGGAAAAGTTTACGTGATCTTGAATTTAATGACTTAAATATTAATTTCTCTCTCACATAATGGCTTCAGAACACTTATAATAGAGTGCACGAAAACGTTATGGTGCTTTAGAATGTTTTTGTGCCTTTTGTGGGGCTTAACAATAACACATAATAGTATACCCACAAAATCGGATTTGGATCGGCCTCGTCTGATCGATACCCGATCCCGCAAAAATAGCAGTATCGGAGCCGATACCGATCCTGAGTATCGGATCGGGACATCCCTAAAAATAATTATACACAGTACATTCACATATATATTATGTAAACACAAACTTTTATTTTGGATGGAATTAATCGCGATTAATCGTTGCCCAGCACTAATTATTTTATTACGTGGCTTCCATACAATGCTGTCACTAGAACTGTCATTATCTGCCACCAGGTATATTGTTTTTGTACATAACCAGCTAAATTTGTTGTCAATTTTATCAAAATTTTAATTTAAAGATGACCATGTAATGCAGTCTGCATGTGTAGATAAGACAATCCAAAGTCACTGGTGCCCACATGCACAAATTAAACGTATTTCTACAAGATGAAGTCAGGGTGTAAAATAGTTATTAACTTTGTATAGCCTCACTCCAAGCCTGGTTTCAGAGCTGCTCAGAGAAGATAGACATGCACCAGTAAACACAAATTCATCAAATCCCTCTGTAGTGTATCACAGACCTTGTGGATTGCATCATGAAAACAATTAAGAGCTTCTGGTATCTCATTTTCATGTAAATCTAAAGCAGCTTAAAGTAACTTCTGGCTTAACATATGCTAAATATAATGTGTGCTATTCTCATGTTAATGACCAGCGTGTGGTTTATTAGCAAAATTGACTTTCATATGGAGGGTACATCAAAGAAATCAGTTTGTACGATTTACATAAATTTACAGACCTCAAGGATAAAAAGCTACGCAATCACATTAGAGGCAGAAATTACACTAAACAAAGTGTATAAAGTGTTGGGTTTTCATGCTTTTGTACAGCAGTGTCTGTCTACGTAGTTTAAAAAAAACTATATTTTTGTTTCATAAATCTTACACCCATTCCATTTTAAAATTGTATTGTTTATTTTCTTCACCTTTTCTGTTTTGTTGTTATACCTACCATATAATAACGCACGCACGCACGCACGCACGCACACACACACACACACACCTGCTCCCAGTCCAATGAGAATTCAGCTCAAAAAGAAACCTTTTAGTGTTTTTTTTTTTTTTCATTAGTATTCTTGTAAAGTCCTGCATTGACTATACTTGGATAGAAATAAGTTAATTATCTGACCCCTAAAACATAAAATAAATCAAAAAGACACATAAAATCAAGTGTCATGTCACTTGAGCACAAAATTAGAGTGCAGACCGAGGAAGCGCTCTACCAACATTTACTAAGATCACATTTCAGGACCTGAGCACAGCCAAGACACACATACCGTAGAACAAAAGCCTTCCTCACATGAAAAGAAGAAAAAAAATTCACTTTATAACAGTACTGGACCCTGAAGTCTACTTAAACAGAAAGAGTCACACAAGGACAGTTTATACCCTTTACTCTTACAGGGAGACATAAAACCCAGGTTTAATATTATTATGCAAAACCTTTTCTCTTACAATGTCTGGGTGAATAGAGGAGGAGTGCCTGGAACATTATATCTCCCTCTGGATGTCTCCGGGACTGATCAATACACCAGCATGATGGGAGATTACCCAGCCATGAGTAAAATGCCTTTAGCTGGAGGAGTGTTATCTACATGTTGTCCTCCAGATTGTCTTTCATAAGAGAGTGGGGGTGAGTTAATTTACAACTTGACAAGCATAACGTTCCGCTCAGGTGACATTACCCCCGGAACTCAATGACATAGCTGCTTAAGCATGTCTATTACCAAAGCTTACAACCAGGCCCCCAGCGTGCCATGCGATGGACATTAACGTCTCCATAAATCACCTACTGAATTACTGTCAATACATGTTGCAAATGCCACAGTACGTGCAGGTTATTAAACTGTAGTGACCCTTGAGTCCTCTAGGGGGCAAGCTATCAGCATAGTGTTATTGATTATTAAAGGTACAATATGCAGGATTTTTACAGTAAATTATCAAAAAACCACTAGGCCAATGTTAAATATTTTGTTTAGTTGATTACTTACAATATCCCAAATGTTTCCAACTATTTGTAAATCATGAGAAAATTGCGATTTTAACCATGGAAACGGGGCGTGTGAAGAGGGGTGAGGAGTCGCCAGTCAATGGCGTCATATCCGCGTTAGCCTCGGTTTCAGCCAGGTTTGACCTCATACTGCAATAGTAACCATGGTGACAGACGTTGACAACTTGGTTATGCTCGTTATGCCTAGCAGGACGGTCACGCTGTTGTTGTTTTGTTCAAACATTATCGACCATGGCAAGCAGACTTTGAGACAAAAAGAGGACTAAAACAAAGATCAACATCTTTTGAGTACTCCACGTCCGCGACTAACTTCGACTTGACAGAGACGCGAGTGTTGCATGTTCTTTATTAGACAGGTGAGCAAATGTACATAAAACTAATCAATGTTATTTAGTTCAATATGAAAAAAATTTAGAATATGATCTGTATGTTATTCTAATGTTGATCTAGCTTACTTAGTCTCATATAGCCAACAAACAACCTAACTAACAACATTCAACACACTCAAATGGCGTTTAGTGTGATAGTTAGAGCAAGTGAAACAGCGCTGCGTTACCTCAAGTTTAATTAGTCTAATAAACTGACCTGTGTGAGTATTAATTCAGCACTTGCATGTAGTTCGGTAGAATGAAATGTCCTTATTCCTTTATATCCTGAGCACTCGCGTTGCGTGTGGCGCTGGTATACGTCTAGCTATTGCGCCCTGCTTCATCCCACAGTCATGTTAAAAACATCAATGTATTCACTCATCCATAAAAGAACCATCATCTTGACGACAAGATCCACAATTCAGCTTAATGTGGAATATACGTCATCAATATACGCCTTTGCCCTTTGTCATTGTAAGAGGTTAGTGACACCTGGTGGCAAAAAATCCTGCATATTGTACCTTTTGAGTCAACATTAAATCAAAAATAGATATATTTTTTCAGAATATTTTGAATATTTGATCAAAAACATTAAAAATGGCAAATGGGGAACTTCCTATGATCCAATCAAATCCCAAGGACGAAATCAAGTCCCGTCCTACTTTTTTTTCTTCACATACCAGATTTCACATCCGATTTCCACTCGGATATACGTCGCAAAAGGAAAGATTATCACAACGACTCCAGTGTCGGTTTCAAGTGATCATAATAACACCAGAGTTCAGTCATTAGTATTCCATTTGTGTGAAATAAGAAAGAATGTGATAAACAAAAAAACGTGCATTAATCAAGTAACTATCAAATACATGCCGAATAACCACCTGACACTAAAGTGTTTTCGTCCGTTCATGCTTCATATCAGGGAAGTAAGGCTCCGGGGACTTCCTGAGGAGGTGCCCGACAGTCAGGCTAACCCAAAGCAAACAGTTGACAAAGCAGTTCATCCGTTAACTTCTGCACAGTTGTAGCAACGTGAGAGGGGGTAGACAGTTCTCACAGCTGAGGCAGGGCATGCGATTTAGCACACTCAGCCAAACCTAACACACTAACAAAGGAGCAACAAAGAGCCCGATAACAACCTTAAAAATGTAAAAGTTATGTAATTAAAGATGGAGAACACAAATGCATAATAATATATAGCTGTATTTAACTCTGAATTGATTTATTTTCCATCATATAAAAATACACAAATCAATAGCACACTGTTGTAGCCTTTAAAAAAGGGGCTTCGTTCATGAAACTTCCAAAAATATATGTGTAAAGTCGTATTAATTTGTGTGTAAAATGAGTGCAGAATCTCCTCCAGATTCGTAAACACTTCAAAAATTCAGATAGTTGATAGATAACGTTTAATAGTTAAACATGTTAATGAATTCCAATCATTTGTAAATAGGGTGCACGTACAAGATCACTAAAACCGCTCATGAATTATGCCCAGGCTTTCCTCCATTGCCCGCTGGTCATATTCACCAGGTTTGTAAAGGACTAATGTAGTAGGACAGTGATATTAAAAGCATAAATTCAAATCTTTGTCCAGGAAAGCAGATGAACTCAGAATATAAAGACAATTGTTAGGCATTTGCATAAAAAAAAATGAAAAAATAAAGAAAATGCTATAGATAGTGTGCATCATTAATACAGTGTATGAATTTGATCTTTTAATATCACTGTTGTACTTTAAAGCACTTGAGTGCTTATATGAGGCCCAATGTGTGCTATAAGTTTTGCATTTTTATTTTCTGCTAAAAATGTAAAAATCTAGTTAGGAACCATTAAACTTAATGACTTAAAAGATGAATCTCTTTTATATATCAATATATTAAATGTATATCAACTACTGGTCTATTAAGCATTATTACTGTTTAATGACTTATTAATATAAGATATGTGTTTCCACATTTATATCTTACAAATTTGAGAAAAAAAACATGTGAAAACATTTAAAACTACACTGATCATTTGTACGAGTCCACACTGCATGCAGACACATGCTGTAGACTTTTCCTATTAATTGGCTGAACAGCAGTAACATTTAGATATGGATGGACAAATGGCAGATGAGACCATAGAGATGGAAAACCAGTGATTGATGCCATGGCGTTTTCTTGTGAAACTCTCTCCCTTTAAAATCTACTGGGGGTAACTAACGAATATGCCCAGGGTCACACACACACACGCACATGCACACACACACAGATGATGTATCAACGTGTGACTGTTCTCCTGTGGCATTACATACCCTTCAAGCATATATTGACATGACTATTATATGACAACAGAAAATTCATTCTTGCATGACCAAGTGAGTCAGGGCACGTGTACAAGCGCACATTATTTTCCTGATGTAACACTCATCAAGCTGCACTGTTATAATGCCTCAGGTGGTGACAGATATTATTGCTGATCCACTGGACACAGTCTTACCATGCAGTTCATTGCAAAGTGGTTGTGTTGGGTCTGCAGCTCCAGCACGTGCTGATGTTTGGCTCCTATCTCTGTGTAGGTTGTCAGGAACAGGCCTTTATTATGGACAATCCAATCAAACATCTGTTGAAAGGAAAAAATGGAAAGCCTCGACTGTGAAATATACTGGAATATTGTTTTTATGTTATACTTCAATACACTCTCATTAAGAAACACTATATCAATGTATCACACTTATCTGTGCATCCTCAAAACATGTCTTTGGTGAAATTCTGAAGGATTTTCTCCTTCAGAATCTATAAAATCTAGCTTGTCTTTGGATTTATTTTTCAACAACCATATCAAATGATTTTTTTTCTGAGAGAAAATTCTGACTATTAAATTGTCATTGTTATTTTTGCTCGTAACGCTATTATTTTTCTGTATATAGACTGGTATAACATACATTAGTCAACATTTGAAGTGGATCAAAACCTTTTATCAATGTTATACATAGGTTTTGGACAATACCTGTTCTTGTCTTAGGACTTTGATTAACTTTTTTGATCCACTTCAAATGTTAACTACTGTATTTAACTATGCATACTTCTCATATATTACCAATAAATTGTTTTTCTTAAAGAAATGAATACTTCTAAATTGATTAAAAGTCATGTAAATTAATTGCTCTACTTTTGACCTTTCTATTCATTTAATATTCTTCCTTTTTTTCAGGATTCTTTGAATGATTTCTGAAGGATCATGTGACACTGGCGACTGGAATACAATATTTTGCTGTATTTTTTATCAAATGAATGCAGCCTTGGTGAACATAAGATACTTTTTTTGAAAACACTAAAAACTCTTCAAAAAGTTCCTTAATAACTTGGTATTATGCAGTTACAATGCATGAACACTGGTTCCATTACTTACCTTTACTGTACCATTGTACTGTAGAAGTGATTTTTTATTAAATTGCCCCTATTATGCTTTTATATTCCCTTTCATGGGAATATTTCATGGGATTTTAAATATGCTGAAATTTATACGGGGGAAAAAAAACCCAGCATCATCGTTACTGTTCATATCACTGTGTATACAAGCACTGAGGAAGCCTCCGGAGCTGAAATTCAGATATGGTAATGGTCTTTTTGTTTTCAAAATGCGCTGTAAGTGGTAGACTAATCACAACAGACTGGGCCATCTGAGCAGTCAGAGCAGAGTAGGCAGAAACGAGGGGATTAGAGAGGGCACTTAGAGAGACTGAATCTACGAACACACCATTTTCAGAAATTAGGTGATGTGCAATGTATATTATGAGAAATTAAGGTTTTTTTTTACTTTTGATGCATAATTTGCTATTGTCGGAGACCTCCAAAACGAAATTAGGAACCTATAAAATAGCATAATAGAGGCACTTAAAGAATATAAAATATAGACCTCTTGAAATATCACATGAAATTATATAAAGTACATATTCTGTATAAAACGCTCTTTGTATGTTGTATCGTTACTTATGTTATTATTCTAACCTTATATTATATGTAAACCTGGCAAGTTCTGTCCGTATTAAACCTCACTTATATTGTAGTATGTTCATTCATACCTTCTCTGCATCTTGCTGAAAGAGTCTTAGCTGGAAGCATTGATCCAGTTTGACTTTGCGCATGTGCCAGGCTTGGTGGAGAAGTTGGCGCGTGCCGTGGAGTTTATCCAGAAGTGCCTGGACTTTTGGAGCTAATCCCTGGATATCTCCTCTGCCTTTCTCCCCACACTGGATTAGTTGAAGCAGGCGTTGACCATCAGTATCTAGCTCCTCCACAGGAGCTTTAGTGACCTTTTTCTTCAGAGACGCGTGTTCCTCCATAGCACGCCGAGACCCGTCTAGGTCTGATGGCAGGTCCCGCTGGGACACCATGTCCTGGAGCTCGTCCAAACGGGCTAAGATGCGAGCAGCATTGCTAGTGAAGTCTTCAAAGGCCACTCGAACTTCGATCCACTCCTCGTGGTCGTAATCCAGACTGCCCTCGAAGTCTGGAGTCAGCTGGGAAGGATCAACTACTTTGGTCAAACCCTCGAGGGACACCATAATGGTCTGAAAGGATGAAAGTAGGACACTTGGGTTCATATTTTCAATGCATCAGATTTTGAATACAACAAATTTTTTTCATCAAAATTTAACATGATGTACTAAAAAAACAAACTAAAATAAAATATAAATTATAAAATCATTTACTAGGTTTTGAAATGATTTTTAATATCTGTTGAATTCTGATTGGTATCTTCTTGATATTGTAATATTATGTCACGGTGTGGTGCAGGCAGAAGAAGATGTAGAGGCGAAAAAGTTCCAATACAAACTTTTACTGATAATATATTCCAACGGGTACAGAATGAACACACACACTACATAAGACTGAGAATGGACAAAGACTGGCTGAACTAAAAGAAAATAAATACAAACATTGATGAACACAGATTAACAGAAACCAGGTGACGCGTCCTCGCACCGTACATGGTGAAACCGGGGGGGCAGTTCAGGAGACCATGGCGGGGGAGGCTGAGCAGATGGCCATGGTGGATACGAACCATCGGGCGGCCACGGCGGATCGGTCTTTGTGGCCACGGCGGATCGGTCTAAGGCCGAGGACGTATAGCCCCCCCTCAAAAAGCCTTCTTGGGCGGAGCTATGGGCACATGCTCAGGGACAGGCTTTGAGGGTTCAGGCACCCATCTTGGCCGGAGGTGAGGGTTCAGTGGAGGCTGACCAGACGTCAATGTCAATGTCAATTTTATTTCTATAGCACTATTAATCACAACCTTGGTTGTCCAATGGGCTGCACAATGGTAACAGAACAAGGCAAGAACAATATAGTTAAAAACAATAAAAACACAACACAATACAATACAACTTCCTCATTGATTATATGCCAAATTAAACAAATGAGTTTTTAGCATAGATTTAAAAACAGACAGTGAAGATGCAGAGCGAATACAGAGAGGCAGAGCATTCCACAGCCTGGGGGCAGCTACTGAAAAAGTAGACGTGAACAGTCTCTGGCTCGGCGGGACTGACGTGAAGCGTAGGCTTGGCAGGACTGACGTGAAGGGTAGGCTCGGCAGGACTGACATTAAGCGTAGGCTCGGCAGGACTGACATTAAGCGTAGGCTCGGCGGACTGACGTGAAGCGTAGGCTTGGCAGGACTGACGTGAAGGGTAGGCTCGGCAGGACTGACGTGCAGGGTAGGCTCGGCAGGACTGACATTAAGCGTAGGCTCGGCGGGACTGATGTGAAGCGTAGGCTCGGCAGGACTGACGTTAAGCGTAGGCTCGGCGGGACTGACGTGAAGCGTAGGCTCGGCAGGGCTGACGTGGAGCTCAGGCTCGGCAGGACTGACGTGAAGATCAGGTTCGGCAGGGCTGACGTGGAGCTCAGGCTCGGCAGGGCTGACGTGGAGCTCAGGCTCGGCAGGACTGACGTGTAGATCAGGCTGGTCAGGCATGACGTGAAGTTCTGGCTGGTCAGGCGTGAAGTGATGATCTGGCTGGTCAGGCGTGACGTGAAGATCAGGCAGGTCAGGCATGACGTGTAGATCAGGCTGGTCAGGCATGACGTGAAGTTCTGGCTGGTCAGGCGTGAAGTGATGATCAGGCTGGTCAGGCGTGGCGTGAAGATCAGGCTGGTCAGGCGTGGCGTGAAGATCAGGCTGGTCAGGCGTGGCGTGAAGATCAGGGTGGTCAGGCATGACGTTAAGTTCTGGCTGGTCAGGCGTGACGTGATGATCAGGCTGGTCAGGCGTGGTGTGAAGAACAGGCTGGTCAGGCGAGGCGTGAAGAACAGGCTGGTCAGGCGTGGCGTGAAGATCAGGCATGGCGTGAAGAACCTCAGGTTCGGTAGACATGACATGAAGAGGCTTGGGCTAGGCGGGACGAGAATCTGGACGGGCGGTCTCGGTGGGACTCTGGAGTTGAAGAGGGTGACTGTGGTTGAGTGGGGGTGGTGTCTTCACCAACCTCTCAGACAGTGGGAGAAGAACCACTCAACCATAGCACATATTCTATGTAATGAGCCAGGGAACATGTGGTAGCTGCCGCAGGAACTTGTTGAGGAACTCGTTCAACCCACACCAAAAGACGGTCTTTAAGGTGTCCTCGTTCCATGGTACGTTATTGATAAACTCCTCTACGTAGTCCTCGATCGGCTGACCATCTTGGAAGCGGGTGAGGAGAGATTGAGCTGGGTTCACCGGGGTGAGAAGGATACCCATCCTATGTTCTTTTTTTTGCTGGTCCGTTCTTCTGTAACAGTGTGGTGCAGGCAGAAGAAGACGAAGAGGCGAAAAAGCTCCAATACAAACTTTTACTGATAATATACTTCCAACGGGTACAGACAGGCAGGATGAACACACACACTACATAAGACTGAGAACGGGCAAAGACTGGCTGAACTGAAAGGAACTAAATACAAACACTGATGAACACAGATTAACAGAAACCAGGTGACACCGATGATAATTAACTAGACACAGGTGGAACAGATGATGACCTAAATGACAGTAACCATAGAAACAGATGAGCGGCAGCAGGAAAACAGAACAAAGGAAGACACGTGACTAGGGGTGACTGAATTAAATATTAAAATGTATTAAATTACATGTGGGTCTGCTTTTTGGTGTGACATCTTAACAACAACCAAAACCGATCGCCGCAACCTATGATCATAATTTGGCAGCTCTGGGCCCAGAATGGATCACTTTTGTCAGTGGGAGGTTTCCAAGAAGCTGTAATTGTTATTTAAAACAACAGTGCAATTAAACACTGATTGGATGATGAATGCAAATCCTATTGGATCAGTTACATTCAACACTTTACTTAAAGGAGCCAGGAAAACATTCCAGACATTGCAGCTCAGGTCATGTTATTAGAGACAACATCAGAGACATCTTGATCGTGAACACTTGAGACTTGCTGATGGATAGAGAGCAGAACTTCAAGACAGTCTGCTCTGCATTATACTGATGCAATTATATGTATTTTCCAGTGTTTGGGTGTACACAGCTTTAAATCATATTTGTGATGCAGTTATAAACACCTAATATGTATCAATTACATATATATTACTATGTAAGAACACTTTTATAAGCTTGTGCTGCATTAGATGTGTTAATTTAAGAAACCTCCATTGGGAGATTAAGCCTTCAGATTAAATATATCACTACTGCATGTGTCTTCCTCTCAGCTGTTTGATGAAATAGGTCAGAAGTAATTTCAAAAGCTCTACTTTCACACCAGCAAGATGGAACGTTCTAGTAAAATATACTATAAGCAGATTGTGTTATCGCTTTCTTTTTATTCATTTACTTTTCCGCTGAAAAAGGCTGTACTCTCAGCATAACAGATTTTAGAAACATTGAAAACAATATTATTGAATATTACAGAACTCCTAATTTGCTGTCACTTTCTTTAACGTACATTCACAGGTTTAAAGTGCTTACCTCAAATTCAAACTTGGAACTGCCAAAATTCGTCCTCTGCTTCTGCCAGAAGTTGTCAGGTTTGATGATGAGAGCGACGTGGATGCAGGAAGGAAACGATTCCTGTAGGATCTTCAGCAGAGGTTTGATAGAGTCCCATTTAGATCCACGCATATCCACGATGACCGTGAAGCCATGTCTGCTCACCTCCTCACTACACAAACAAATAAAAACACAGCATCAGCTCTTCTGCAAACCGCTGACACTCACATCATTAGGGAGAGGTAAATGAGAGCCAATGCTTTCAGAGATATCGCCAAATCCCTCTCGATTTAAATCAAATTTAGTGCATCAGATATAATGTATGACCCTGCATGAAAAATAACACTTACCCAAATATAATAGGTAAAAGGTAAATAAACCCTTCTTGCTAAATTGAAAGAAAACTGCTATAGGAAAAAAACAAGCAAATAAAGTGCTAACTAAACAGCTTTCTAGCTTGAAAAACAGCCTGTTAACTCAAGAGTGTTTTCATATCCACAGCTGCACTTCTCTGGTCTGACTCTTAAACAGGAATGAGCACTGAACAACTCTAAATCATTCTGACCTCCCTCTCTGTGAGAGAGTGAGAGAGGGAGAAAGAGATAAGGGGGAGGAAGAGTGAAATAACACAGAATGAAGAGAGGGATGAGAGTGAGACAGAGAAAACAAGAAAAAAGGATAGCATGATGTGGGGTGATGTATCATTTTTATTTGATACTTTTATTCAGCAGGGGTGTATTAAATAAATCAAAAGTGGCAGTAAAGAAATTCACAATGTTACAAACGATTTCTATTTCAATCAAATGCTGTTCTTCAAACTTTCTGTTAATCAAAGAATCCTGAAAAATCATTGTTTTCACAAAAAATATTAAAGGTGCTAAATGTAACTTTTCTACTAAAATGAATCCTTTTTTTATTGCCTGTGTGTGAAGGGGTTGTAATCACACATTACAATGATCCACTTGTCGAGTTTTGCTATTACCTCTAAAGGCCAATACTCATATTTATATGTGAAGTCTCCGAAAACACTTATTTGGTTCTTTTCAGCTCGACTAGATGGTCCCAACGAGCTCGGTGCTCGCCGAATCCGTCTAGTATTCACCGAGATATTTGCGTAATAGACGGTATTGTCTATGAGTTCGAGCACGAGCGCTCTTGTAAAAATTGGTTGCAATCTGAAACATTACCGCTAGAGGCCGCTAAATGTTACATAGAGCACCTTTAAAGGGTACCTATTATGGCATTTAAAATGTTCCTAATATTGTTCTGGGAGTCCCCAACAACAGTTTTACAAGCATGCAATGACAAAAAACACTTTTGTTGTCTTATAATATGCATTTATTTTTACCTGATTTGCTCACCGACTCCCATATGAATCGTTTAGCGAGTCATTTTTCCAAACCCCGCCTTTGCGTGACGCTAATCTGTGGTGATATGTTAGACACCCAGCCGACGGGGTGTCATTGGTTGTTGCGCTAGATCTTACCCAGATACAACATTGCTATTTTCTGATTGGCTAACAACACCAGACGAACAACACCAGAGGAGACCAGGGTTGCCAGGTCTGCACAACAAAACCAGCCCAATTGCTCATCAAACTAACCCAATCACGGCCAAAAATATTCAAATAGCGTTCCCGGGTGTTTCCTCAATAACAATCATGTTCCAGTGGATAAAACAATCGCGTCAACCAGCGTGCACTACACAAACAACCCGCGGAAACAGTGCAGGCATACGGACCTGGCAACACTGGAGGAGACGCGCTTGAATCCTGCCGGTTCCACAGTGAGTGAGTTTTGGCACTGCGGCATATTAAATATATTACAAATAGTTTTTCAGCGTGAGAAATACAATGTGTGGCCAGAGAGCGTGACAAAAGACCGAAATGAGTGACTGTCACGCTCAATGCGTGATGCGTGACACTCGAGAGCCCTGTGACAACTCCATTAACAACGACAAACACTTCACATATTTCAATACAATTGACATTGAAGACCTAAGTTAGCTGCTAGAAGCTGCGCTGTGCCTGTGCGTACACAACACACAAAATAATTATAGAACATGATACAAACATAAAAGCAACAGCCTACTTACAGGTTGTGATTCGGAGAAGGAAGCTGATCCAAATAAACTCGGTACTGAACCTCCCTCCTTCAGTATCAGCTGGCTCGCAAATTCATACTTTATAGCATTTAGGTTTGTGAAGCAATCATCTTCAAAATGACGCGAACACAGAACAAGTTCGGGCTACAATACTTCTGTGGTATAGTTATGAACTGTAGCCACTGTCTTCAAATGCTCCTCACTGGGCAGATGAAAAAAGTTTGCTTTTGCGTCGCACTTCAAAACATAGCAGCGTCTCGTCGACATGATGTTTTGTTTCCCTGGTGTCTCCTAATGCAATGAGTGGGCGTATCTTATTCAAATAACTTGTACAAGTGACGTACGAAAGTTAGAGAAAATGCATCGTTCGTGTATCGATTCATATCAGCGACTCAGAGTCGACTCTTACTTTTGAGAGATAATAACTTTGTATACGGTGAACTTTCATATTTAAAACTTTGCAGGATGTTTTCGTTCACTTAGATCTATGTTACACACTACATGAAAGGTAATTTTCAAAATTCCATGATAGGTACCCTTTAAGTAGCACAACTGGAGTAATGGATGCTGAAAATTCAATAAGAGACTTACAAATCTTACACACATAAATAAATAATTAGCAAGAAAGTATGCCTGCAATTTTAAGTGCTTATATGAATTGTTTATATTAATTGATGTAATGTTCTTTAAATCATCATCTTAGTGCTGGTAACTACTTTTCTAGGCGGATTAATGTTATGTGTTACCAACGTGATTCTCGTGGATGAATGTCTGGTATCATTGCATGTTTCATATGAAAATGACTGGTTTTATCTGCTTTATATGGTAATAAGAGTTAAAAAGTGATTTTATTATACTAGTCTATATCAACACATAAAATGTAAAAGTCCTGTGGGTGTACATTCAAAAACAGTGAGTATTTAGACGTTTATCCTGCACAATTCCTTGCCCCTATAGACTTCCATTGTAAGTGCATTACCACACACACATTTTGGGTTTGATCTCACTAATTGATGGGCAAGTTATAATTATTTTGTGTTGTAATTGATGGCATGAAGCTTAACTTGTATCAAGTCACAGTGTGAAAGAATGAGAATGCAAGAGTAAGGAAGAGAGAACGTTCTTATGAGTGAAAAAATGGATGGAGGAAAGAAATGGAAGAGGGATGGAGGACAACCAGTGCGGCCTAAAATCTTCAGTTTCAGGCCAAACAACATATCTACACCCCTGGCTATCCGATACACACACCAGACACCAAAACCAACAACCGTAAGCGTCTATACACTCCCTCACTAAAGAGTTGTTTTCCTAACCAGGGGCCACATCTGGGTCTCCAATATAATACTGAATATCTGCACTTCCAAGCAAAAGGTTAGAAGTAAGTATGCCAACTAAATTATATGTCCTTTGAAGTATGTTATTTATTTATAACTGTCATACAGTGCAAAAGTGGAGAATGTGTTTACAGCCGTCGAGAAGTTGAGGTTTAATTTCTGTGGCTCAAACAGAGTGATTATGGACAACAGAACAGTAAAGTTTGGGAGAACCCTGAGGCAGATGATAACCTACATAAAGTTTTGAACTGTGCAGAGCTGAAACCCTCTGGCTGAAAGCAGAGATTCACGTGGAGCTGGTTGAGTTTCACTGAGTCGAATCAATGCTAACTACAGAAGGACACAGCAGGGAAAAGACAAATTGGCCATGTGATGTCTAAACAAACCAGAGAACAGGGAGCTTCAAAACCAAAAAATAAAACCAAAATTAGGATTTCACAAAAAAATACACTAACTAGACTTGAACATCTTCTCAAGAAAATGCAAAGATACTTACCTCACCACAGAAGTGCTAAAGTGTCCTGGGTGGTTGCCAGATAACTGCTATGCAGTGTTAGAGTGTGTGTAATAAGGCTGTGAAAAGCTTAGCCATGGGCACGACATGTGTATATGAATATAGATATGAAAAGAAATTAAATTAAACAAAATGAAAATGTCAGTTTAAGAAGTAAAGGTGCTTCCTTGAGCTGTAGTTTTCATTTAATAAGAAAAACACTAGTAACCCTCCAGAGCAGACTGACAACTGCTTCAATGCCAAATCAACCACCCAGAACACCCTAGCAAATACAGAGAACACCATAGCAACCACTTATCAATGCCATAGCAACCACCTAGTGACACATTAGCAAGCCTCTAAAACAAAAACCCTAGAGACAACCTAGCAACGCTCTAGCAATCCTCTAAAGACACCCTTGCAGCAACACCCCTCCGAACACATCGATGCCATAGCAGCCACTCAGAACACCCTAGGAGCCACCTAGCAACAGCGCATCAAGCCACCCAGAGCCATATAAAGATAGAGTTGCGACAACTCCATTGATTCACTCCAATGGAAAGTTTTTTTTACAGCAATGGCGGCTCGCGGAGCCTCTCAATAGTTCCCGGAAGTAGCAGCAGCGCCGTAGAGTTACAGCAGAACAGTCCGATTGTGATGCACTTTTAAAAGGTAAGACGTTTAAAGAATAAGAAAGTATATTATCAGTACATCTGAATCAAATTAACTTGTGTATTAAAGCATGCTAGTTGATTAATGCTCTTTAATTTAGTAGTTTTAGGGGGAGGTTATCAGATAAGAACCCCGAGGACAAAAGTGCAAGCACTCTGTAGATTCACACGTGGAACGGAACGATACCCAATCAGAAAGCGAGCTGACAGAAGACGGAATCATGACCTGACTTCATCCAAAACATTTTCTTCTTTCCCCCTGTGAATTTTCTGTAAAAAGAAGTCCAAACACTATTATCACAATTTCTTCTTGCCCGTTGTCCGCCATGTTTTGATTACTCTGAAGTTGCGTTTGACCCAGAGAAATTTTGTGAGATTTTCCGTGTTCACAGTCGGGACTCTGGTTGTTTGTGAATGGAATCTGTTTGTTTGTGGTGTGTCGTCTTGGTCACATCGTGGCACTCCACATACTATAGGGACAAAACTGTTCAATTTATGATTTTCTATTGTCATGCTTTGAACACATTTATGTTTTTATTGTTATGGTCATGAAATCTTACATTTTGAAAATCTGATAAGATTTTAAAATCTTTTAGTGTGGGCCAGTCTTAAGATGAACCCAATGGTGACTCAACTGAAACTTTGCAATACAGCTGCTGGCTGGCTTCCATGCCTGTGCTGCCTTGGAATTAATTCCTCAACGTTTCGACCGGCTGCCCCTGATCTATTATGACTTTGAATTTTGTTGCATAATAAAGTTCACACTGACACAAAGACAAAGATGCACACACACACAAGTAGTACCTGGGGATGCCTGCAAGGTACGCAATAAGTCGTCTAAGGTCCTCCTGTCGTATTCTGTCATGGTTACTCCTGGCTGGAAATGTAAGGACTGGCCCTCCTCGACGATCTCTTCCACCTGCGAGTCAAAAAAACAGTTTAGCTGGAACAACAACATTTCTGTCACTCAAGCATTAGTAAAAAAGTGCAACGTCTAATCTCAAAAAGCGAGTCCAACTAGCATACCTACTGTATATAGTGATGCTTTGGAACACCATGGCCTACTTATCATAGTTGACCACACCAATACATTTCTGAGTACAACTCTTTGGCTATCTGCAGTTTTTGTCTAATACAGAATATGATGCCTCATTTCATTGCTAGAGTAATACCATTGGTGAATATCATTATTGCATATCAACTTCCATTAAACTCTCTTTTAAGTGCAGAGGTGGAAGAAGGGCAAAATCGGAAATGAGTTTTATCTCTACTTAGGCAAGCTGAGCTGACGATAAGCAAGTGGGCCTGCCAAAGATTAAGATGTTCGTAAGCTATCTGGGTCAGCAGCCAGCTAAACACTCACTGCATTCCCTAGTGATGCCGCTCTGCCTTTGAGCTCACATATCTGAGAGTGTTAATGACTGTCACTGCAAATAAGTTTCCTCTTGTTAATATTCATAGGAATCCAGGCCTTTGGATAAGAAGCAAACACTTCTACATAAGTGGTTTGGAATGTAGTTGTAATGGTCTTGTTCTGTTTTCATTTTTGCCATGTTTCTGTTAGGTTTCTGGATGCGGCAATGAGGAAACAGGATTTCTGTGCAGCAGCCTTTATTAACAATAAACTTAAACTCGGTAAAGAAACGCTCGGGAGACTAAGAAATAGGACAGAACAACCAGCTTAACATCAACATCGACAGACACTGAACAGGACAAAACACAGGGCTTAAATACACAGAGCAGATGAGGGAAATGAGACACAGCTGGGACAAATGAACTCAATGACAGAAACCATGGTAACAAACAGGCTTGGGATGAACTAATGAAGGAGGAGTGGCTAGAAACTGAACACAAAGAACATAGAGGAAGTCCAAACAGAAACGTGCAATTCTCTGTGATTGTTAGTTTCCATGAGTATTCATTAGTTCCTCACCTGTTCGTAATTCCTTTGATTTCACTGTTTGTGTATATACACCCTTTTTATTTTAAATGTAAATTATACTAATGTCTAATTAAAACGTCTACAAATGTATAAAACTGATCAGATATCAGGTAAACCCACAGACACTTGTTCATTGTTGCTCATGAATCATGATTGCTGCTCATTGCAGTGGTGAACCATTGACATTTCAAAGTGTTTCGAACAGTTATGACGTGAAGCCTCGTTCACTAAAATCACGTGACTCTGGCAGTTCGATACGCGCTCCAAACCATTGATTCGGAAAAAAAAGATTAGTAAAGGCTTCGAAGCTTCATGAAGCAGAGTTTTGAAATTGCCATCACTACCGAACCGTCACAGTACGGAAGTAACGGTTTGGTTCATACAGTCAGACGATGAATATAGTCAGTCACAGGCATTCCTCACTCCAATCCAGAAGGGGTGGCGTGCATGATGCAACAGTGTTTACTAACCGCCACAACAGGAAAAGGAGCAGATGAAGAGACGACCTATGCACCAACCCAAAACAATGCAGCGACACAATTCAACTACTTATACTGTGGCCTAAAAGTATGCACTTTTCCTCAGTTTATACACTGATAATTAATCACTTAAACCCCTTTATCTAAACCTCTCTCCTCAACCGTCGGACTCGCATGCCATGTTTGTAGTTTTTTAACACTTTTATTCGTGTTTGTAGTTCTAATCGAATCCTCGTCCAACGTGCAATGGGTTGTGCACTTTGGATTTTAATCGGAAAAAGTAGACCATCCAGGTATCTTTGGAATACTCATTTCAACATACAACAATTTGGGACACACTAATTTTAATTTCAAATACCATTTGGGATGGAGAGTAAGCAAATTGGGATGCCGTTCCTGTAACTGTACCAAATTCGTACTGTAGGACATGTAAATGTACCGAATTCGTATCAAATCATAACCCCAAAACCACGGTACATACCAAACCGTGACTTCAGTGTACCGTTACACCCCTAGTTTTTAGCATCAAATGCTTAACATTTTAGTGTAAACCGTACATGTTTTTAACAAATATAAAATTCAGAACAACAGCATCTATTATAAACATTTGTAACATTAATTTCGGTCATGAATTATGAATCACAGAATATTGTAGATCTATACAGGTGGAGCTGGGGAAGATGGAGGGTTTCTGAAAGCACGCTGCAAACTGCAACAGCAAACGATAGGCATAAATGTGATTGTTGAGCAACGATCTCACTGGCTACTGATAAAATGGGAACCAATCAGCTCTGCCCTATAGAGAATGATGTGACTGCAAGCAGATTTTGTTAAGGACTTATCAGCCCGCAACATCTAGGGTTTTATGCCAGAACTGTATATAAATGTTTTACTGTTATTGTTTATATATACATACACTGGATCCTGCATCCTTTTCTAAATTCTCAACTGGCTCACCTGATAGGAATGCCACCTTTTCTTTAAGGATGGGAAGAACTTCAATGGCCTTCATGTCTTCATTTCTATGGAACCCTGGAAGGAATCAAAAGCAGGTCAGTCTCCAAAAGACATGATGACAAACACATTCATTCACACAACTTGTAAACAGGAAAAGCAACACATGATTTAATTTGTTCATAGTTTGATGAGACTACATTTATGAATCAGCAATCTGACTGGGTATGAATGACAGAGTAATAGCTGAAACATGCCCAGTAATATTCCGGTCAGATTTGTATTTACTTCAATGTTTAAATGTATTTAATAATATGGTGTGCCATCAATAACATATCTAGTGCTCTATGTCATGGCCTCCCCAGTCAGAGATAAATGCCCTCTCCTCCCCAAAACTGATCTTCATTCTCTCTCTCTCCCCCGCCTACTCACCAGATGGCAAGATCTTAATTCACCCACGGCTTTGCCAATGCATGTGCAAATATAACATGCTAATGTGCTCTCGTTGACACCAATCTCTCTCAATATAAAGTGTCAAAGTCTTGCATTAAAAAACTAAAGAAAACGGCAAACACATCGGTCTAAACTAAAGAATGACTGGGACTAATCATCTGGAAAGCACTGTGTTTTTCTGCTTTAAGCATATTTTACATCCGACTAATCAGACGAACTTCTGAGTAATATATATACAAACATTATGTGTAGTGTGTGATGGAACAGAGACTCAAGACAGGGATAAAATCAGTAGCTTCTTTATTTAACACAGATGAGCAATAAGCAATACAGGTGAATATGATAGATATGGCAGTTTGCAGAATGCAGATGAATAATGGAATGATACTGACAGTCTCTTTATTGCAGGTGGAGTGGAGATCGTGGATGGATGAACGGATGACTGAGCACACACCTCGAGGAGGAACAGGTAAGTATCCAATTTGACACAACACTGAACAGGAGATGCTGGAGACAACAAGGAACAGGAAGACGATGGAGAGAGGTAACATATACTTGGGGAACTTGGAGTCAATAGGAAAGTGAGTCCTTCGCTCAAACGAGACCAGTCGAACTGACTGTGTGCTTATATGCAGAGGGAGATGATGAAATGTGAAGTAGGTGTGGGTGATCAGTCCTCAGGTAATTTTAGCCGCTGTAATTGGTTGATTGTTGAGCCTGGCTAATCTGTGACTATATATATATATATATATGGAATTTTACACAACTATTTTACACAATATTTATTCAAACTTAATTAAAAAATAATTTTTACTAAGAACGGTAGATTTTTGAAACTGACATAGAATAACTCCCACTTAAGGCCAATCTGGTATTTTTATATATTTACCAATGTCAATGCTCAATATTGACTGGGTAATTGGCCTGGTCAATCTAAATCTGATAGATCTAAAAGTTTTTTATATATATTTTTTTTATTAGGCAGTAAAAACACCACTGCATAAATAAATAGGCTATGTACAACTCAATTATGTGTTATCCACTGTAAAAATAGCTATTTTTTGTAATAGAGAGTTGGGTTTCAAAATGGCAGGGCTGGATGGGCGAATATGTGCATGTTAATTGGAGGTTAATATCCACAGAAAGCAGCAACTGCCTTTTTTTCACAATTTTTTTCTTTAAAGCCACAGGGAAATAAAATTACCATATCAATCCCAGCACAGTCCAAATCCACACAATGGTACAGTTCACAATAGGACGACAGTCTGTAAACCACACCGTAACATATGATCTTATCTGAGATAAAAAAAAAAAAAAATTAAAAAAAAAAAAAAATTATAAATATATATATATATAATATATATATATATATATATATATATATATATATATATATATATATATATATATATATATATATATATATATATATATATATATATATCCTGATAACATATGATTAAGATCACTATACTGCACAATTCAGAGGCAGCTAACAAGACCTGTATAATGACTGTGCTCTTCTTGAACCAAAAAGAAGTAAACAAGACTAAAGCATGGTAAATATACTCATGGTATCTGGGTCAACATATTGCTATGCAGCTATAAAGGCCAAGCGTATGCAGTGTTTGTCTGAATATATTTATTTATATGAAGTCGACTATCACATCCAAATATAGAAAGTCATCATTATAAATCTAGTTCAGTTATCCAAGTTACTCTTTTTGAATTGCTAGTTGTTTATATTTAGACATACATAAACTGCGTACAAATATTATTCAGTATCAGCGATCCAACTGAAAGGCATAAGGGTGCAGTGCACATTTCCACACTGCTATTGATTTCATTAGCTTTATGAGGGAGTCAGCAGAAGTCAGGCTTGATTGCCCATCATAACGCATTATGTCACTAGGCTAGATTGGCCACTGCTTCCTGGTGTAAGGTTAAGGTTGTCTGCAGGGAGAAATAATGGCTGGGGCATGTAGTATCCGTGGACTTGTGGTTTGTATGTGTGTGTGTGTGTGTGTGTGTGTGTGTGTGTGTGTGTGTGTGTGTGTGTGTGTGTGTGTGTGTGTGTGTGTGTGTGTGTGTGTGTGTGTGTGTGTGTGTGTGTTTTTATTCCCCCACGTCAATGACCTCATCACAATATTCGCATAACACTTACACTGTTTGCATGTGGGCTTGCACCCCCCCAACCCCCCAACCCAACCACCTTCTTCAATGACCTCATCTCAATACAACATAACACTGATATATATATATATATATATATATATATATATATATATATATATATATATATATATATATATAAATGTGTGTGTGTGTGTGTGTGTGTGTGAGTTTTAAGTATGCATTCTAATTTTGCAACTAATTTACATTCAGCTTACATGGGTCTTCTGCTGGCACTCCAGTGGCCCTAATACAAGGAACATCATTCGGGTACTAGTGAGTTAAAATGTTTTGAACAGAGACCTACTACCTAACTGATCATTACTTAGGCACACAAAACACTTCCACATGTATCCGTATATCTTTTAAAACATATTTTTCTTTAAGTTTTGACCTTCCGTCCACACCGAGACAGCATTTTTGTTAAGTAAAAACATTCTCCAAAGTAGAAACATTTGTTTAAAAAAAATGCTGCTTGTTCAATTTACCTAATAAAAATGAGCTAAAACAACACAATTGCTAAACATTTGATCACAACCTTATTTCATTGTTTAGCCCACTTAGATATGTAAAACGGATGATAAATTCATTAATTTGTGTTGGGTCTACATCAATCTTTTTTTTTTTTTTTTTTTTTTTTTGCATAATTGAAACGGCATGGGGATTTTAATTTCCAGCATGCTTTTTGCATTGGACTGAACTGGGAAAGTAACTGTTGAAATTTAGTGTTATTTTAAGTAAATTAAAAAAAAATGTCTAGTGACAGTCATTTGATCCATTCAAAACAACCAAGAAGGGTTGTACTGCCATTATTGTGCATGCTATCTACTTTGCAGTCTCTTCAGAATTCAATCAATTGTGGCAATATTTGCGGCAGCTCGTATTTTCCTTATTTCCCAAAAAATGTTTGCAAAAACATTTGAGCTGAGGGAGAGAAAGCAGCTAACAAAATTATTTTAGAAAACACTATGGACAGAGAAAACTTCAACAATAACACCAACAACAACACCAACACCACCACCAACAACAACAACAACAACAACACGAAAAACACAATTTTTCAATTGATCAGAATTAGTGTGTACACAGGCTTGTTCCTCACAAACAAATCACCTTTTAAAGACACCTTCACCATAACCAGCTTAAAGGGGGGGTGAAATGCTGTTTCATGCATAGTGAGTTTTTTACACTGTTAAAGAGTTGGATTCCCATGCTAAACATGGACAAAGTTTAAAAAATGAAGTTGTAAGTTTGATGGAGTATTTCTGTTCCAAAAATACTCCTTCCGGTTTGTCACAAGTTTCGGAAAGTTTTTTTCGAATACGGCCCATTGTGTCGTCAGAGTGGGCGGAATTTCCTTATACGGGTCTTAAGGGCAATTCTCCCGGAAGGGCGCGCGCGCAGCTGTAGCCAGTGCGTGCGAGAGTACGCCTATGCCCGTCAGAACGCGGCTGGGCTCGGCTGCGCTGCAATCAAAAAAATGGCACCAAAAAAGTGTGTTTTTGGTTGCCAGGGCAAGACAACACTGCACAAATTTCCAAAGAACCCAGCGTTAAGGGACCTGTGGATGGATTTTGTTTTTCCAGAGCAGCAACGGAGTTGTGCAAGTGTGCTTGTTTGTTCCCTTCATTTCGACGGTTATAGTTATAGGCCCAGTTCGACGCCGGATTTGCAGATCGCCTAATACTTAAAGATGGAGCAGTCCCAACGATAAAGGTTCACGGTCGTGCGTTGGAACCGCATGCGGTGAGTAAAACTGCTTCAAATGTCTGTGTGTTGTTAACTATCGGCGTGTAAGCACAGCAAGTAAACAACATGATCACGTAAGGATGGAGCATGCGATGTATGGTGTGTGTATGTGTGTGTTTGTGTGTTTAAATACAGTTGTTTAGCTGGCCACTGTAGGAGTCCGTTTGTTTATTGTAAAAATATATCATGTCCTCATAAACCACGAGTCTGTCTGTTTACAACACACGCAAAAGCTTTGCGCGCTCCCGCCCACACGGCACGCCTCCACCCGCTCGGCTTTTTCCGGAAAGACTCGGTACAGCCTATATTTCTTTTATAAATATAATACAACTAAAGACTTTTTGGAGATATGAAGGATGCAATACTACTCTATAGGTACTCAAGATTAACATGAGATTGAGTGAAACTGAGTGTTTCACCCCCCTTTAACAAGCTGCAACATAATAAATCAACAAAAGATAAAGCTACCTCTTCCTTTTAAAGGTGTAATAGGTGATTCTATACAGATTTTTTTTTTGTTATGCTAGTTGAAAGTCTACTCATATCCTGATAGGAATCACCATGTTAAGCGGTCTAAATGTATTTTTCAAATATATATCGTCTGAGGAAGACGTAGAACCATAAAATATGTGTTCAATCATCGCATTCGCTCTGCCCACGCAAGATCTCTCACTCGCTCTACGCGGTTTGGAGCACAATCTCTGTCTCGCATGCATGCTCGCTCTAGATTACGGGAGATTTTTAACTAATTTGCGGTATAACTAGTCGATCACGAGTGGCTCAACAGGTAGATCTATAGATAAACTCTTGAAACTTGACACTTCAGCGTGAGAAATCGGGGGTGTGGCGTGTGAGCGTGTGAAACCAATCAAATGCGGGTGTCTCATGGCCAATGCGTGAGAGTTGGCAGCTATGCCTATTGCACTTTTAAGTTTTTGTACAAACAAGCAATACAATTTCACAGGACACTTTGTTGATTGCTATTTTTGTCAGTTTCTTCGAAGCTTGGTAGTTTCTTGGCTGCTCAACGTGAAATCTCATAGGCCCGAAATCCTGCTACAGAAATGTATATAAATCATCAAATATGTTCTGACCAGATGTGATGTGTCATGTCACGATTACAAACTGCTCTCGGCCCAGAATTCTCAGCACTGTTGACACATTTCTATAATATTCCAAAGAGCTCTGTTATCAGTCCCACAGTGAAAAATTAAGCCATATCTGTCCAGATCGGCCAGAACATGACGGTTAAGCAATGAGAATGGTTTGACCCAATGGTGGAAAAGCAGCTTTAGATGGTTAGATTTACAACAGCCAAAATGTAGAGCACCAAAAACCTCCTCCACTCAAACAACATTGGTCTGGAAGAATTACCCTACCAAACAAAAAACACTTCCTCTTGCTCTTGCTCTTCCAGTGTCAGCTTTCATTATTTACACTATTCACAGGGACGTTGCAAAAAGTGCTGATCAGTAATAGGAGACACCAAAAGCGGAGCGCAATCATAATATTTAGTTGTGGCCATGTTGATAGCTAAAAGAGCACAATCTAAAAGAAATTTCTAATTCTGCGGAAAGCTGTGCCAAATCCAGTGACGCTTGTGTGGCTCAAGGAAACTTAAGCAATCCCCGCTGTTGTAATATCCTACAACAACAGGACCATGGGATTAACATCATATCACTCAGCAGGCAAGCTGATTTAATGACACTTAGTGTCTGATGTTTCCAAAAACACCTAACTCTCCTTTGACAGTCTGGGACAGAGTAAAAATAATAATCAGCTTTGCTAATGCTTCCTAAATTAACTGCTCTGCCAAGCGTGAAATGCAAGTTGTCAATCAACTCTGGGGTCCTGTAATCCATATTAATGACAAAACTGAATTTGAACACTATGGCTGTGTCCGAAATCGCATACTTTTTTGAGTATACTTATTTTAAATAAGTAATTATTTCACGATCGCTAAAAGAGTGTGTTCTATACTGTAGTATGAATGTGTGCAGTAAGAATGTAATCTGGACGTACTACATTCGCCATGTTGTCATTATCATGTGAGCTTTTAGCATCAGTTGTGTCGCTTTCACCACCTTTCATCCCGTGGCCTCATGGTATAGTAAAATGTTCATCGTATGCACACTTCAGACTCTCGACGGAAAAAGTAGGTCATCCGGGGACTTTTTGCCAACACTTTAACTGAGTACTGTGAATTCGGACTTACTTATTTTGTCACATAATGTTTTTCACCTACTATATAGTACAGAAGTATGTGATTCGGATGCAGTCTATCACTGTATTGCTCAACAAAGGAAGTAATACTGGAGCTACATGCAGGGAAGTGTCACGCCGTTCTCCTGAGTAAAACAAAAGGTGTTTTATGATGCCCAGAGCTAGTCATTCAGCTAGTCAATAGTCATTGAAAATAGCCATGCATTTTGACGGGTTCGATCACTCAGACAGCCGTGCCCAGAGTAAATGAGGCTGTTAATATTCAGTTCACTGGCAAAATTCCCAATTGTGAACAGATGATGCCCTGGTGCTGGACAAGTGTGTGAACTTGACAAGCATTTAATGACATGATGACTACACAGAGTGCATGCAATGAATAGAATTGTGGTGCAGCCTAGCGGTTAACTATCTAGATTGGTAACCAAAAGGTTGCAGGTTTGAATCCCACAAAGGGATTCTAGTGGCTGTCAAAGGGTATCAAACTAACTTCAATTTACAGCCAATGATTTGCATGGTGTATCATTACATGGGTGGTACTGAAAATAAAATAAAAACTCATCTTGTCCATTCCAAGATACAATAAGGTGCATGTCTCTTCGAAGACATCACATTCAGAGAAAAAATATTACATAGACAAATATACAGTATGATGTTCTATTCACTATGCACTTAAGCCCAAAGTATATATAGGTTTTGACGTGACGCTAGGGAATGCATAAAGAGCGTAAAGGGGTCAAGAGATAATCACAAAGTTTAAATGAGGAAAAAAAAACATTTATCGGCCATAACATCTGTAGATAAATAGCGCAGACAGTGAAAAAAGATGAAACTTTCGAGTGTGCATGTGTTCCCGCACGCTATCAGATGGAGTATACTTTAAACAAGGATATGTGATCATCTAAGTTTCCTTTATATTTTTTGTAAGGCCTGAAAAAGTTACTTAGTCATTCTGTTCATTTTAGGCAACTTTTAAAATAGATTGAAGGACACAATCCACTGTAGATTTATATAATGTAGCCAAATAAACACACTAGCCGTTACAGCTCAATTTACAAAACCGTGGGACTGATTCAAATGATTCAGCCAATTTAAGCCACAATGAAAACAAAGCGATTGAACAGTGTATATTGACTGAAACTGGCATGCGCGGTCGGAGGGCTTCGATGTGAAACTTCTCATGCTCTGTGAGGTTCTGGCAAAACAAGGTAGGCAATATGGGCCTCCACCCTAATCATGTATGGATGGAAACTTCTGGCTGTGTGTATGTCTGTGTGTATGTTGGCTGGTGCTAGGCTACATTTCCTTTTTTTGGCTCCTGTCTAAATATAGGCCAGCCTCAGAGGTAAGGATGTGCCACTTTCTCAGCTTTGGGGATTGTGATTAAGCAGGCCAGTCCTCGGCCATGCCTCTGCGCACCAAGCCCAGTTCACATCTCATTCTGTCAGTCCACATCAATCATGTCAAGTCAGAGACATAGACCTAATGGAATAAGGTGAGAGGTATTAGCAGGTAGTTGGTCTATATGAGCAAAAGCGAGTGGGAGGTGAAGATTCAATACCCAGATTAGTAGTTCTAGAAACACCTACTTCTAGAAAATAGGGCTCAACTGATTCCAATGTATCTAATGTGCAGTCTATCAACCAGCTGTTTATTTACCAAACAATTTATCAGCCTGTTAGATATAGACCACCCATTTACAATTAATTTCTACTACTAGACATACTAGGGGTGCAACGGTACAGATAGCCCACGGTACGGTCCGTACCTCGGTTTTTGGGCCACGGTCTCGGTTCGGTTTCGGTACATGTTTTGTGCAGAAAGAGACTGCTATTTCATCCCAAAAATATGTTTTATTTTTCTTATGAGCATAAACAGAATGTCACAGTAGGAAGAACATCAATGTGTATGGAATAAATTAACACTCTAGTCTGTACTGAACAACACTAAGTAATACAACCTCTTCAACTACCACTTATGAAATACAAAATGTAAACAAACACACTTTAGAATATTTAAGTGGATCCCAATTCCAAACCTTGATATATGAAGTGATCAATGTGAAAGAAAAAGTGCACTTTTACCTTTAAACAAACATAAATTAGCTTGTGGTTTGAATTTAAAAAAAGCAGAGCAAAATAATATAAAAAATATATATATTATCGGGGTGTCATTGGTTAAATCTTACCCAGATACAATAGTGCTATTTTTTGATTGGCTAACAACACCAGACGAATCAGACGCGCTTGATTCCTGCCGGTTCCACAGTGAGAGCGGCACGGCCAGTGTTTTGGGCGCTGTGGCATATTAAATATATTACAAATAGTTTTTCAGCGTGAGAAATACAATGTGTGGCGGGAGAGCGTGACAAAAGACCGAAATGAGTGACTGTCACGATCAATGCGTAACACTTGAGAGAGCCCTGCTAGTAATACGAGCCAGTGAGTGACAGAAGTTAGCGTGTGGGTGCACAACAGTGATTGATTGGACACGTTAACTTGCGGGAGCGGGCTTTCGTCTGCCTGGACAGGCAAACGCACCTGAAGGCGTGTAAAGCAAAAACTAAAAGGATCAGTGCGAACTCAATGGCGAAACCGAAGTCCCGCGGGACACGAGGGTAGATTGTCCCGTGCAGGGCTGACCGAACGGTCCGGGATTTTACCGTGTACCGTTGCATCCCTAAGACATACAGTATGTAGCCCTATATAAACCCATAAGAACATTTCTCTTCATGGAACTTCTCAAGCTTCACCCACTGTTTACTTAAGCAAACCCGGCCGCTACGTTCCAAACCTGTTGTTTTGTGGGTAATTTGTCATTTGGATGATCTTCCAAGACCATCACATGTTGATCCTGGATTTTGGTTACCAGCATTGGACGTCCTCACTAAAGGTCAACCGATATTAGGTCTTTACCAATTAAAGGTGCAGTCTATAAGAATTACTAGTTTTCTAGTGGTCAAAATGGGTACTGCAGTCCAATTCAAAATATTGGAGATCGTCGTTTCTCCCGCCACCTGCTCCTCAGACTGGACGGCACTCACACGGGTTGCCAGTTTGAACACACGCAACAGGAACGGGTGCAATGGACAATGAAAATTGGCAAATTGGCAACGTGCAGTATCAGAGACCAAAATAATAACAAACATTCCAGCTTTGAAATGCACATTTCAAAGTAAAATAACTGGCTGTAAGAGTTTTTCCAGAGAAACAAGTATGTGAATTTAGAATGCTTTCTCAATGTATGCAAACATATTATGGATTTTTTATGCTTTAGTAAAGTGAAAAAGTTACATACAGCACCTTTAAACATCTGATCGCTTGATTATATCATTATTGTTAATTTTCTAATAAAGTTCACTACTATGATAAATCAAGTGAAAACATACATTAAACGTACAGTATGTAACTTTTGGCCACCAGGGGTCACTCAATCAAAATAATAGCAAAAGACGTATTCTGATGACGTCGTGAAAGAGCGTGTGCTCAAGGGAGTTGTTGTCGTTGTCGAGAGAGAGAGAGGGAGTGCGCGTGCGAACCAGCAATACGATGTTCATTGGGACACGCGCGATCTGTCATTCCCCAGCCATCTAGCATCTCCAGCAGATAACATGTTCACTGACGAGGTAATGTGTTGTTATTTATATTATATCTCTATTCTTGTTACGTTTAGTTACGGCTATTAACTTTATGTAATGCCATTGTAATGAACACGCGCGCTCTGTCGCTCCCCACATTCCTCACTCATTCTAACTTAGCTGCTAGTGTTTTTAAAATCACGTCTCTTCGAACGGAGAGATATATGAATTATCAGGGCTATTGAATCAATATTCCATCTAGCTAGTATTAATAGATGTTAAAAAACACGGTCACCTTTCGTTAATAATTATAATTACGTTTATACTATGATATTGAAAAAGATGGTGAACTGCATATGAAGCTACTTTCTGCAGCTATATCTACAACAAATGAGAATTTACATTATACTGTACATGAGAGCTAGTCCGTCTGCGTTTTACACATGCCATCATCGTTTCACAACATATAAGTTACGGATAGATATAGTTAGCTGAATGGGTGCTTACTTGTTTATTAGAATGCAAGCGAGATCGGCATCTCTCTGTAGTTCCAGTCACGAAGCTCGTGGAAATGCAACTCCAATGTTAACGCGAGTCATGTCTCTTCTCCTGTCCCAAACCCTTCTCAGGTCATTTCTGTCACCCGTGCGTTTCCGCTTCACGGATCTGCCTCCAGCAGCAGAACGTGCAGGCAAAGCATAATCATGGTCCATTATTGATATCCAACTATTGATTCTCTATCGTCTTCTTTTATTTGTGCAGGCAAAGCATAATCATGGTCCATTATTGATATCCAACTATTGATTCTCTATCGTCTTCTTTTATTTTAGTGACGTGCGTCCGGTGTTTACATTTGCGTTTGGCGGTTTTTCGCCGGGATCCGCACGAATTTAGAGAAACTAGAGTCAAAGGTTATATGACGTCATAGACGGGCGACGAAACGGAAATAAAGACACGGCCCGTGTCTTCAAATTAAAATATAAATTTCTCCGGATTTGAAAGTTGGTGGGAACTTTTGGGATAATGTTAGTACACAACTTAAAGAAATATATAACATAGATACAGTTATTTTTGCTATTCTGAAAGCCGAAAAGTTCCATATTGTGCCTTTAAAGTTTTGGTTCATATTATTGATTTGAAAAATATTTTATTATTCAGTTATATCGGACATATTTTCAAATTTTAGTAATCAGTATCGTTTGGTCGACCTCTAATTCCCAACACGGTTTTGTAAAAAGTAAGGGTACAAATAAGGCCAGCTAGACCATCACCAAACCAGCACAGTCCTACCTAGTTCAGAATAGATTTTTTTCTAGCGATAGAATACGCATAATTATTTTACAACTAAAATTGACCTCTTTTTGACAGTAAAACTGCCAGTTGTACTTAATCAGAATGATTTGAGCTGTTGCACAGCAACTATTTCCGACGTACTGTTCAGGCGTATTTGTACGACATTAAAAATACTGTTTCAAAACATTGTGCAACTTTCTCTTGATTCGCTTAAATCTTGATTTACTGGCATTAATATTTCCAGTGGGCTAACCACACCTTCAGAAATGCGGTATTAACTGACATCCGAGGAAAGAGAAACCAAGTCATTTTTCATTCTAGATGCAACCACGATGTTCTAGTCACACTATAAAGATTTCCCAGACTACATCAGCAATTCAGCGTAGAGTTCAAGCTGCCATAATGCAAGCCAACGGAGTTGTCTGCCCACAATTAATTATACTTAGCATTTATGTTTTGGATTTTTCTGTGGTTGTGAGAGATGGCTAAGAAGATATATCTGAGCTAACGCCAGCTCATTTTTCACACATCAGCACCTCCCAACACAGTCCCCACCTCACATGACTTATGGACCCCTTGCCCAATTCTCCCGTTTATGGGCTGCATTTCTCCTCCTCTCTTCTGCTTCTCCATTGGCAACCTTTACCGACCCATTCCCATCCTCACTTGTATGGTCCTTGTTCACAAGTCTTGATTGCTTGTTTGTTTACAACCAGTGAGACTCTGCAATGGCTCACAGTCTCAACAGGGGAGCACCAGGCATGTTGAGACAGGGTTGCACAATCACATATCCCTTAGATATGACAGAAGCATTGAGGAAAAATTTCCCAGACATGAATTAATTTCACACTGCCATCCTTATGACAAATGGACTTCATTTCCCAGAGCTAGGCAGTCATTGAGAAACTGGTATAATATAAAACTGATATCTGATTAGCATGGAAAGCCAGACTTGCTGCAGAAACAAGTCACAAAAATCGTATAGAGTATTTTGATTTGCATTCGCTGATTGAAAATAAATCAATTGAAGTGGTGGGAAGTAATGTTAATGTGTCAAAGTCAGTCTGAGTCAAACCAAACATATTGGAAAAACTACAAGAACTCCACATGGGTTTGCAAATAAATTAGTCACCTTTTAGTCGTGCAACAAACAGGTCTAGCTGCTCTTCTACAATAATGCCTGCTTAGACTGTTGAATGATTTTACAATAAACAATTGCAATATTCAGTCTCTACACAAATCACATTTCCTAAAGCCCTTAAATCTGATGACTGGTAAACAGCAAGGAGTCAGAATTCCGATCCTGTCCCATTATACAGTACATTGGCAGAATATTTCATTTACAGTCATCAATTGCATTTGCTCGCTGAGATTTAGGGAGACAACAGGAAATGAGATGAAATAAATATCTATACTTTTATGTATTTAAAGTAATTAACCAGATTGGTCTCATTGAGATTTCAATCTCTTTTACTAGAGAAAACTGTCCAAGAAAGGCAGCAACCAAATTCAGACAACGAAAATACTACATAAGACTACATATACATAGGTAAAGAAAACAGGTCAAGAAAAAAAATCATTTACATTAATTACAATTCAAAAATTCACATTCTTTAGATTTAACAAGGACAGAAATTGTTCCAAGAAAATGGTGCATTAAACTTAAATGCCTTTTTTCCCATTTAGGACAAAACTAGGAACAGTATCTTGAGACATTAGTAAACAATATTTGTGCATCATAAAAACAGATACAAAACTGTTTACCATCCTAAAATAGTGTTACAAATTGTTACTAGAATTTGCAACAATTGTTACATATAAATGCAATACAAATGATTGTGAATTAGTAATGAACCTAAATGCCCCATAGAGAGCGTATGGAAACGATGATATAATGCATCATTATACAACAAATCACTATAGTAAAGAAATAAGTTCAAGGAATAAACAAAACAAGTGTGTTGACCTACTTCATCAATAAGTCATTTAAGAAAAATAAAATAATGAAGTGCTACTCTACCACAACCGTAGTGTATGATTTAGGGAAGCAACTGACATACTTCAATCTCTACTCTACCGAATCATACTTACCGAAGCCTCTAAAATCAGACAATTTTTTAAGAAGAAGAATACCTGAGAGTGGGATGAGTCTCAATCCCGTTTGAGCATATTGCCAAGAGTGGCTATTCACAAACGTTCCCATTTTACAGGTAAAATAATAGCCATCCAACTACAGATATTGCATCTATTCCCTGAGTTTCTGGGAAAGAGGAGTCGACTTTAGGAAAGTAAGCTTTTAAACTAATGGCCAAAACAACACAAGAGGGCGTTGCCAGTCTTATTCACTGCAACCATTCACTCTGTGTCCCCTACAGCAGGCAAGATTTACTGGTGTTCCTGTGTGTGTTCTAAAGCTCTGGGGCTCTGAAGCCTGGCAAGCACTCAGAGTGTGCAGATTTATGATGGAATAGGTTTTGCTGATGGCTTCTAATCCACCTGTTAACTCCCAAACCCCCTGTGCACACACGTACCAAACATCTTGCAGCAGTGCTGCTTATGTAAAAGATTTATGCACACATATGTATTTGCCTTGAACTTTGATTAGCTAAATAAAATCTTAAAAATAACTTAAACTCCTTATTATTAGAGTACATTTTATCATCCACAGGGGCCTGCAGGTGTTATACATCGTGGAGATTTTAGGTTACCCAATTAAAAGTTTTGCAAAAGGGATTCTGGTGAGGAAATCCAGCAATATTTCCCATTACTAGGAGAGAAAGAACATTAAGGTTTAGTGTTTATTGTTAACTTATGATACGTTAAGATAAGAAGTTATTTTTATTGACTACTGATGGTCTAAATCTCAAAACCGCATTTATTGAATGATTATGCTCTTTTTATTATTGACATTATCAACATTTATAGATTTCACTTAAAGGTGCCCTAGAATGTGAAATTGAATTTACCTTGGCATAGTTAAATAACAAGAGTTCAGTACATGGACATGACATACAGTCTCAAACACAATTGTTTTCTCCTTCTTATTTAAATCTCGTTTTTGAAAAACACCCCTGAAAAATAGGCGAATCTCCACATAACACCGACTGTGACGCAACAGTCGGGATCATTAATATGTATGCCTCCAAAAATTTGCAAATGCCAGCCCTCAATGCCAGGCTGAACTGCGCATCCGAGTCATCGAAACAAGCGAGGATCATAGGGAAAATGGCAGATCATGGAAATAAATGTTTTGTTCCAGGCTGTGCTGGGGATGTGAGGACTTTTCATACCCTTCCCACAGAAAATAAATGTCAACAGGCGTGGTTGATGTTTATCTATAATCGGATACCGCTACAGTTTAATTCGAAGTTGTTAGTTTGCTCTGCCCATTTCACCACGGACTTATTTTCTAACCTGGGACAATATCAAGCAGGCTTCTCTCAGCGTCTCATACTGAAGAAGGAGGCAATTTCAACTATATTCCCGCAACCGGTAAGTAACGTTAGTGATTTTATTAACGATAATCTGTGTTAGATCCAGCGCAAGATAGTACAGTAAATAGCAAACTCCAAGTAACGAGCATAACTAAATAGTATGACAAAGTATTTACGCTGAGGTTAATATTTCTTGCCTGTGTTGTCATATAAATCTACAAAATAATACTGTAAATTCCCTTTTGTCAAATAAGTTTAATTTCGTCTATCAACAACACGTCAGGGGCTAACTACGTTAATTTAGTTGCTCACAGATAATGTTAGCTCACTCGATCCTTCTAGCTAAGGTCACATTCTCCAACAGATAAGATGAAGCTATATTTATTTGACAAGGCATCTAACTTTAGTCCATTTGTTAAAATGTTTTAATTTTTGAAAACTGATGTATGATTATTTTGCACGCTTGTATTTCACATAGACAGTAAGACAGTAAGACCTATTTCAGAGTGAAACGCAGTGAAAAGGCCAATCAGAGCAGAACTCCTCATTAGTATTCATGATGATCCTTCCAAATAAGGTAAAAAACAGAGCATTTCATTCTAGGGCCAATTTCTAGAGTTGAAAACGGGCCTGTAAAAACATATCTGGACATTTTAAATGCCCTTAAATAAGACAATACCAGATATCAGAGACAAAATTAAAATATTATTTCAACACATTCTAGGGCACCTTTAACAACAATTTTTAGGTTAAATTCTCACTATTTGATTGGATAATAGGTATCAGTGGATTTTTTACTACTTGCTAATCAGGTATTTGTGGAACCAGTAATCTGCAGGGTAAAGATGTTGTTTTAATTTGAAGTTAAAGGTATAAACTAAATCCTGCTTTAGCAGAATCCTTCAATGTGAAGTATGACATCTCTTCCATAAAACAAACTACATTAATAGAATTGCATAGTGTAATTCAGCTATATCCAAATTTATCTTTTTGACTAGGATTCAATTATTTGACTTGTCTGACATTGTTTTATCGTGTACATAGAATAATTCATTTAGTGACATCACATTTTTTTAATGTACATGTTCTACAGATTTTACTTATCTGTACTAATCAAATGATAGCAGGTGCAAATAAACTTGATAGGGTGCCTCGGGTAGGGAGTTGTCCTACCCCGTTTTTATCTTTTTTTATTTTGAGCTATAACAACTAAATTAACAAATTCCATTAATTTCTCTTAATAATATATTGAACGCTCACTGCTAGTAATCCAATACTGCTATAATTAGGGTGCTTTCACACTTCACAATTCCCTGGTCCGATCCCAAGTTTGATTGCTTCCCCCTTCCCCGCTGGATTGTGTTCACATTATATAATTTGGGTCCGAACTGTGGTGCGTTTGCATCATGAAAATCAGCAGCTGTTTACCCTGTTGCTTGGTAACAATGACGCAGGAGAAGGTGGCAAAATGCATATTGTTGCTCACCTCGATATTATATTTTGGTTTTTGAACCTTTGGTTTTGTTTTCAAAGCGTCAGTATAAAACTTTCGTCTATCTGCTGTGAATGTACTGCAAATTTTCTAAAACGTGGAGAATCTGGTATGGTTCACGAGTTCAGAAAACCGTGTTCACACCATCAAAAAAAAAAAAAAAACATAACTCTGACATCAATGGAACCTGGGTGTGTACCAAAAGTGCTATTGTGAAGGGAACCTTAGAGATCAGGGGGGTTGATGGCCAACATAATGTAATGTAGATGTGCATGCACATTTACAATGTGTTCTGCATGTTGTTAATTAGCCAAGTGAGCACAGTGTTATCTGATACAGTAATTTCAAAATGCTAATTTTGAATTAATAAGGCAGATTAATTAGCCAGGCAAATATTTTGATCTACCAATGCTCAAATCATCTGCATTCTTACAATCATCATCTCCCTAAAAACTTTCTTAACTATTATCAGCAGCTTATAGTAGTTTGCATGTTCAAAACTTGTTGCACTAGCATGCACAAGACTCCCATACTGTAGCTTGTTGTAACAAAGCTCTGACCTACCTTTATCAAATGCTGGAGACCACTCAGTGAGACGTCCTTGCCTGTTTCTCACAAAGCCCACATAGAGAAAGCGAAACAACACTGTGAGGCTCGCCATGACTCAAGTCACCCTATAAATCATATATTTTGTCTCAAGGTAAAAGTAGTGAAGTTTGGCACACGGATATGTGGGTGTCTTCATAACAGTCCAGTGCAGCCTGAGATCACAAGTGCTGTGTCTAAAATAACCAGAGAATGTTGCCAGTCACAGGCTGAATCAGCTGCCCATCAAAGAAAGAGGGAGGGAAAGGACGACTGTTGAGCTGAGAAGGGTTACAATGTAGTTACAGCAGAATGGGCATAAGAACACAGCTGCACTATACTCAGAGGTGTTACTCATCTGGCCTTTGGTTCTAATCCCCAAAATGCCCCTGGTCCACTTTAGTACCACTTTAAACATAACCCCCCTCCCCCATTGAGCAGGTGACCAAGTGTTAAACCCACTGTTGTTTAATTATAACCACCATGATGCCACAATGGGATTAGTTTGTCCTTTTGCACCCATGCACCCCATCATATGATGATACAGTTACAGACTTTCTAATACGAGTTCAATGAGTTGCCAGTGACGAGAGGCTCACTATCAGAAAGCATTGACCCAAGTCTTCCCAGCAAAAGACATCTGACATCTGTGTGTATCAGTACAGCAGATTTTTCAAACAACAGCAAAATCACAATATTGACTTCCCACAAGGGGGGTTCCACAAGGCTCTATGTTAGGAACCTTTGTGAAATCTCTAATTGTCAAACAACAACAGTATCAAGACTCTAAAATGTCTTGGATAAACTGCTTAAGCACTGATAAAAAAAAGAAGCTCATTCTGAGAGAAAGAACAAAAGCACAGCATCAATTTTGCAGTAGAATACCAGGCCGCTGACATTACAAAATTACTTCTATTTACACAAACTGCCAGCTGCGCGCAAAGGAATACATTTACACAACAAGCTCTTGTGGCATACACTTATTTCTCACAGTTCTTCTCAAAGATGGGCAAAGTACACAAGTCAAAAGTAATGTATTTTTCTTGCCTTGGCTACTGCATTTATTGATGGATTTGTGTTGCTTCTGCAGTGTAAACTGGCCTCATTTGCTGCTTTGATGAAACAAGCTGTATATTAGGGCTGCGCAAATAATTGTATTTTAACCATGATAACGATTTAATCTTCTCTCGATTAATTAAAAATAATCGTCACAATATTTGCCCCACTGATCATTTGTCCTGAAAATGATTATTATTATTTTTTTTACATTTATGTTATCTTGCATTGGTAACAATCCTCCACTCTCTTTCCCACTTGGGATTGCCAAAGGCCAATAGAACAAGCCTGATAAGCTGACCGCCCCGGCGGGCAGCAGCAGATGTGGCGACTGGACGTACGTCTCCATTCTCTCCTTCAGGGAACGAGGGTTACTATATGTAACCGAGACATTCCCTATCAGTTGGTCACTCTCTTCGTACGTTGTGACCAATGAATAGAAATCCCTACCAAGCGCCACAGCTGCTGCACACCATCCAGCGCCCTGTGCAAGCCTCTACCCCTTCTTGTCTGTAAGGAGGATAGGAGAGGGCTTACACAGAGTGTATCTGTTACTGTTGTTCCATGATAACCCATACAGTGAGATTTTTGGATAATACTGGGAACGCGTGCCCTTTCTATGGGGAAAGGGGGACGCTTTGGAAGCCACATTCTTCCCCGAAGGAGTTATGTGGGGAATAAAATATGGACTAGACCGAAATTTTGCACTGCATATGAATTACTGGGTGGCTTAGCCCAAGGGAAAGACACGGGCTTCCATTTAGGAGCAGCCATGGAACAAATACAAATATAGGATCCCCGTAGGGTCACACATATGGGACCCAGCCTAGACCCGGTTCTCAAGGATTCAATGGAAAAAGGCCTGGCACTGAACGCTCCGCCATGTCCGGGCCAAGGGTGTTGGAGATCTCAACAGGTTTTTCACTCTGGAGCAATAAGGGTGCACAGTAGGGTGCAGCAAGCCGACAGAGAGTGCTTCTCTCAGTGCTTCTACCTCTCAGTGCTTCTACCCGTTTAGGGTGAGAACACGGAAGGAGACCGGCCTCTACACATAGACTATAATATCTAGCGAATGTTTTAGGTGTTGGCCAGCCCGCAGTTCTACAGATATCTGTTAGCGAGGAGCCATGTGCCAGCGCCCTGGAGGATGCAGCGCCTCTCGTGGAGTGAGCATGCAACCTGAGCGGGCAGGACATGCCTTGTGCTTAGTAAGCCAAGGCGGTGGCATACACTATCCAGTGGGCCATCCTCTGCTTGGAGACAGCCTTTCCCTTCTGCTGGCCTCCGTTACAGACAAAGAGCTGGTCTGAGCACAGCTCAGGACAGTTTGTCGGCCACACGGTTGAGCACACCGGGGACATACATGGCGCGAAGCGACCTCAGATGCTTCTGACTCCAGAGGAGGAGATGGCAGGTGAGTTGCGACATGCGAAGGGAGAGTATGATGTACACAACGGTAGCAGTGTTGTCCGTACGGACCAGCACGTCTCTCCCCTGTAGCGGCTTTTTTAAGCGGCTCAGAGCAAGATGTACTGCTAGCAACTCGAGGCAGTTGAAGAAGAAAGTTTGTGATTTCACAATATCTTGTAGAGTTTGTAGAGAGCATCGAAGTGCTTGGCTCTGAAGCAAAAGACTGAACTGCAATCGCACATGATGCACATTATATACCTTATCATAAGATAGACATCTTGCTCACTTTAATGTCACCTTCTCTCCAAACTCATTCTGTGATTTGTATTTGTCCATCCCATTTCAAATAACATGGCATCACCCTTCATTACAGTATGACAGGATCTGCTTATATTCTTTCAGGACATACAAAACAATACCACAGCGCAGAACTCCATTACAACATATAGCAGCATATTTCGGTTTACATCTCTCACATGACAGGCATGTATGTAACATTACCCTGGGGTCATGTCAGCCAGTAAGAGTAGTGATGGTGTTAAGCATGCTGATGCCCTGGGACAAGGAACACATTACACTGGCCTGACTGAGCTGCATACCATTTGTTGAGCTGTCCTGTCATTGCAGTCCAGCCAAAGAGGGCAAAGAATATATTGCTATACAGTCAACAGAGAATCAAAGGACTGGCAAAAATGGCATTTTTGGTTTTTGACCAAAAGAGAAAAACAATTTACCAACCACTACTGTCAATGAATTCACTTTAATCAGAAATGTCAGTCTTTGCATTTCAGGTCCACATCTCGGTCTACATGTGGGTGCAAACACTGCACAAGTGCAATTCTCTCAATCTCAGCACATACACCTCATAAATAACGAGGAGACTTTTCATAGTCCTGAAGGAGCCTTGAGGCTCAGTTCAGTTCAAATCAATGACCAAGCATCTCAATTAAGTATGGGCTGACTTAAGGGGGCTCTGTAAACTCACAACCATAAAGATCATGAAGACCCGTACAGTGGTTTCGGCTATGATGCCAGCCTAGGGGCAGGGTGTGTTCCAGGGTGCTGCTATGCAGTTGTTCCAAATAAGTCTTAATATGTTTCTGTGCAGTTAAGTTGTTCTACATGATTGAGTCAAAAGTCAAAAGAGTGCAAGACCATGTATTTATGATATTCTGGCTACTAGATATGGTCCAGGTCCCTACTTCAATATGCTAGCATTCAAACAATTTGCGGTACTTTTTTATACATAGAAATGAATACTTATACTTACAATAAAGACATTTATAATGTTACAAAAATATGTATTTTAAATGTCTTCAACTGATAATAATAAGAAATGTTTCTCGAGCACCAAATGACTTCTGAAGGGTCATGTGACACTGAAGTAATTATGCTGAAAATTTGCCATCAAATACATTTCATTTCTCTGTACCAATTTCAGAAATGTGATTGTAACAATGATTGTAACAATTTTATTTGACTAGTTTTTCATTTAACTATTTAAAAAAGTAATAATGAAATTAGTTAATTATTAATGCTATTAGTAATTATAAGTAAATAATAAATTAAAACATTAGCATGCAGTTTAAATATTGTCCAATGAAGCAAATATTTCATTAAATGATCAAACGAAAAGTAAAAAACAAAGAAATGAAAAACACAGGACAAGTGTGTCACGCTTTGATGTGTTTGAGTTCTGTTTTGTATCTTGGTTTCCCCTGTCTTTGTGGTTTTTGGTTTAGTCCTGTTAAGTTTTCCCGCTCCTCGTTTGTGTTCAGTTTCATCACCTGTGTTCTGTTAATTATCCAATCATTTCATGTGTATTTTAGCCCTGTGTTTTCTCCCAGTGTTTGTCGATCGTCGTCCATGTGTGGTTGTGTTTCTGATTTCCTGGAGTTTTTGTTCCTGTTTAAGTTTGGAAAGTTTTCAGTTTGTTATTAAAACATTTATATTGAAGCTTTCGTGTCCTCGTCTTCAGCACCTGCACAAACCCTGACAGAACGATCGACCTTTAAAAAAAAAAACGAAAATGGGCCGAAGGAGGAAAAGCATGGTGGTGAGCCCCTTTGAAATTCCAATCCTCTTTCAAGAGGAGCTCTCTCTTGAGGAGTATGCGGGGCGTTACCTAACCCTCTACAATGATGGGTCGATGGAGGAAGAGGAGTTAATAAAGAGTTTCTGGGGTGGTCTGAAGGACCCCTTGGCCCAGATAATTCTAGTCAAGGATCTCCATCTATCCTTCCTGGAGTTCGTGGATCACACGTTGTGGGCGTGTGGATCCAGCTACCTGGTGGAGGATCTCCCACTCCAGCCAGAGACCATCCAACCAGAGCCCGTCGCCAGCCCGCCAACGCCTGAGCCCATCACCTGCACGCCAACGCCTGAGCCCATCACCTGCACGCTCCCACCAGAGCCCATCGTCTGCCCACCAGAGCCTGCACACCGCATCAGCCCTGCCGCCAGATCGGTCCCTGGACTTCCCCGGCTGATATCCGGTATGACTGATCCCCCACTGATATCGGTGCGACTGGCCAAAAAGAAGGCTGCCGAGGCTGGGGTTCAAATCAGCCACATCCAGCCAGAGCCTGAGCCCGTCGCCTGCCCGCCAGAGCCTGAGCCCGTCGCCTGCCCGCCAGAGCCTGAGCCCGTCGCCTGCCCGCCAGAGCCTGAGCCCGTCGCCTGCCCGCCAGAGCCTGAGCCCGTCGCCTGCCCGCCAGAGCCTGAGCCCAGCCCCGAGTTTCCTGATATGCTGGTCCCGTCCAGCCCCGAGTTTCCTGATATGCTGGTCCCGTCCAGCCCCGAGTTTCCTGATATGCTGGTCCCGTCCAGCCCAGAGTTTCCTGATATGCTGGTCCCATCCAGCACGGAGCCCGTTGACCCAGAGCCAGAGCCAGAGCCCGTTGACCCAGAGCCAGAGCCAGAGCCCGTTGACCCAGAGCCAGAGCCCGTTGACCCAGAGCCAGAGCCAGAGCCCATTGACCCAGAGCCAGAGCCAGAGCCCATTGACCCAGCGCCAGAGCCAGAGCCCGTTGACCCAGCGCCAGACCCAGAGCCCGTTGACCCAGACCCAGAGCCCGTTGACCCAGACCCAGAGCCCGTTGACCCAGAACCCGTTGACCCAGCGCCCGTTGATGTCAAGTCAGTTCCCGATCATGAGCCTGTCCTCCCCAAGAAAATTTTGGGGGGGCGCCATACGCCTTCGCCGTGGCCGGCCAAAGATCCACGGAGGCCGGCCAAAGATCCACGGAGGCCCGAAAAGATAACACCGCCATGGCCGCCCGAAGGGTCCTCACCGCCATGGCCACCTGAAGGGTCTGCACCGCCGTGGCCACCTGAAGGGTCTGCACCGCCATGGCCACCTGAAGGGTCTGCACCGCCATGGCCACCTGAAGGGTCTGCACCGCCATGGCCACCTGAAGGGTCTGCACCGCCATGGCCACCTGAAGGGTCTGCACCGCCATGGCCACTGAAGGGTCTGCACGCCCTGGACGCCCGAGGGTCCCACTGCCCGCCCTGGACGCCCGAGGGTCCCACAGCACCGCCCTGGACGCCCGAGGGTCCCACAGCTCCGCCCTGGACGCCCGAGGGTCCCACAGCTCCGCCCTGGACGCCCGAGGGTCCCACAGCTCCACCCTGGACGCCCGAGGGTCCCACAGCTCCGCCCTGGACGCCCAGAGGAGTCCCACAGCTCCGTCTGGCCACGCCCAAGCCTGCACCGTCGTGGCCCGCCCACAGCTGCACGTCGTGCCAGCCCCAGCCTGCACGTCGTGGCCACGCCCACAGCCTGCACCGCCGTGGCCACGCCCACAGCCTACTCCGCCCTGGAGGCTTCCTGGACCTGCACCATGCCCTCGTCAGCCTCCAGGGCGCCCACCCTCCCACCCCTTTGGATGTTATACGGCGCGAGGACGCGCCTTCGGGGAGGGGGGAGGTACTGTCACGCTTTGATGTGTTTGAGTTCTGTTTTGTATCTTGGTTTCCCCTGTCTTTGTGGTTTTTGGTTTAGTCCTGTTAAGTTTTCCCGCTCCTCGTTTGTGTTCAGTTTCATCACCTGTGTTCTGTTAATTATCCAATCATTTCATGTGTATTTTAGCCCTGTGTTTTCTCCCAGTGTTTGTCGATCGTCGTCCATGTGTGGTTGTGTTTCTGATTTCCTGGAGTTTTTGTTCCTGTTTAAGTTTGGAAAGTTTTCAGTTTGTTATTAAAACATTTATATTGAAGCTTTCGTGTCCTCGTCTTCAGCACCTGCACAAACCCTGACAAAGTGGCATTGTTACACTGCAAGACTTAATGCACAGACCTATTTTGACATCAGATTTTATTTGTCCTGTCCATGGCTATGGCTATTAAAATACCAAACATTGCAATTTCAGATTCAGTTCCACGGATTCTGATTAATTAAATGCCTCTGAATGGCAATTGTGTGTGAAAGCAGCCGCCTATCAGCAGGTACTGTATTGACACCGGTACAGATTAAGATGTCACTCAGGGGTCGTTTACATGACACCGTTTCAACTAAAAAATGGAAAACGTTTGGCTGTTCATTTACATGACAACAGTGTTTTGGGGGCCTGAAAACACTAACTTTTAAAAACGTGTTTAAAAAGTGGACTTTTTTGAAAACGATACCGATATCATCTCTGTGTAATCTACAATTTTTTTTTTTTTAAACGGTGGCATCATGCGCATGCGTATTAAGTCTATTGCTGTGTTTCTTTATAAAGTGACATTGCCAACTACTGGCCTGGCAGCATAATACAGCGTTTTTAGTTGTTTTCGCAGATCTGTGTGAACGGAGATCTTTTTGACAAAGTTGCCTTCTGTACGGGAAAAACACAAAGGAAAACATTTCCATTTTTAGTACATCGTTGTCGTGTAAACGCACCCTCAGTTGCCAATCAAGTAATTTCACTCAATCTCTATGCAGCTGGTGATATTGTTAAACTCTATTCTCAATGGACTTGAGGTAGTCAACAAATCTATCCAAAGCCTTCAGGAGCATCATCTCATTTTCACCAAGTAGGGGGTCCACGGTGTTCTATTTCCCTTTAGTCTGTGTCTTCTCTGTGTGTAAATAGATTCACATGCATGGAGAGCATGATGAGAGAATTGGTAGCAGTAATTATATTCATAAATCCATTAGTCCTTAGGCTGTGCATGAGATGTTCTCTCAAGTGACACTGGGAACAGACTGTCGACATGTGTGTCTCTCACACTCTGGTCTGTAGTCCCATTGTGCACATTAATTCACACTGACCCATAATGTTTTTACAACTTTATATAGTAGTTATTGGATAGACACCTTGTATGTACAAATACTCTACTTTTCTGGAAATTAAATAAATAAATAAATAAGTAAGGGTTAATGCCCTCCGAGGTGTCCATTGTCAGGTTTTAATGGACGACGGCGAGGTGTGAACTGGCCGACGCGCAGCGGAGGACGGTTGCCTCCGCCGAAGTCCATTAAAACCTAGTCTCGCGTAGCCAGACCTTCAGACTGACGGCTGAAGGTCTGGAATTCATAGCAGCTTTCTTTGGCCAAGGCCCGCCCATAAGGCCGTTTGACCGACATGTCAAACAACCAATTACAGTTCGTTTCGTTCAGCGTCACGTTTCGGATGTGGAAATGTCCCCACAACAACAGACCAGCGTGCAACAAGTCAGTCAGCATAGACAATCAAAGAAGGAGAAGAAAACAAGCAGTAAGTCATTGCTGATTACGTTTACTGATTACTACGTTTACTACGTTTAACTGAACTTGATAAATACTCATTGTCACTCATGTAAACACAACCGTTTTTCTTCCGCAATCACACGTCTGCGCTTTGTTTCCCGGCGGACCGAAAATAAACGCGACACTCGCGCCCCCCGGAAATCCGATAAAATTCATCCAATCAGATGACGACTTCGACATTGCTGAAGTGTTTCCAGTTAAGTGTACCATATGCATCAGACGTTTAGCCAACGTTCCGTGGGCGTGACGTCTGAGGCTGAGACTAATTAAAACCTGACAATGGACACCTCGGAGGGCATTAACCAGCTTATACCATGGTCACTTGCCAAATAAAACATTTTTAAAACATTAGTTTATATTTTAATTCGGCTAAATCTAGTTTTTTTCAAATAATAACTTGCCTGACGATTTATTTAGCAACTTGAGATATTTATAGTCCGCTCAGCTTGTAGAACCCTTCAGGTTCAAAAATGCATTTTTTTTTCATGAAACACAAAGGTAGGCATAGTTATTTTTTTATTACACATAAAACACTATGTGTTACACTAGTCTACACTAACCACAGCCTCCGAAGCACCGCTGTAGGTCGACTCTCCGACTCCGATGCTGGACTGGAGAGCCGTCAAATAATGTCAGTGACAGGCCATCGATGCGAGAGCAGTCTGCGGGCTTACTGGGCTCCGTCAGTCCGTGAGAGACTGAAGATGAAATAACGAAGTCGCTCATTGTTGTATTAGTAGGCTATGTAATATCTAACTAACGTTAGATGTTTGTTGATAGAGCAAATTGTTAACGGATACTTTGACTGCCTGTTGCTATGGTTACTCACAGCTCTTGTAGGCAGCGCATTTATTTATTAATTTCGAATGGTAAACAGGCATTTTCACCAGAACTACTTTACTAGGTGTCCTCTATCACTTTTTAACGGACACCCTGCAGCCAATCAGAATCGAGTATTCACCCAGACCATGGTATAATAATAATTGAACAGCTTCTCAAAGTTGGTACTGTGGCTTGTTCATACACTTGTGTTATTATTAAAATATGGAGATAATGTCTAGACAACAATTGACAACAAAAACTGCATTGTGTGCATTTCTATATGAATTCTCTGAAAGGCCTCTTCAAAATGCCCATTCAATATTGTGATGTTGATTCATTATTATCTAGCTATGCTAAATTGAGCTGAAGTGTTGGCTAAACAAGTGTTCCCTTTATCGAAAAAGGGAACTTCGAGATGCGTCGAATGACACGGTGGGAACGCCCCTTGCGTGATTGCGTCTGAAGCATCTATGCCAACTAGTCCAGTGGAAATGAGAGAATGAGCGTCACGGGCGGGTGACGTCATGAACCAGGAAAGGATAAGAGCACTTCCGCTGCTCGCGGGCATTTAGCTTCTGTTGCCTCAGCAAGCGATCTGTGTCAAACTGTCTCTGTCTATTTATTGTTGTCTGTTGCAATATTGTCGGAAACGTTATGGCGAAACAAGTTTACAAGCAGTGTGTTCCTCCTTGCCCGCGTTATTTAACGGGTGGTGATACACACAAGCTTTGTGTGATTTGTTTGGGTGCGGAGCATGCGGCCTCAGCCTTGGAGGGGGCTGAGTGCCAACACTGTGATAAGCTACAGTACCGCTTCGCATGGTTCGCTCCCGCCTGTCACTCTTTGATAGTGTGAGTGGACAGGCTCGCGATCCACAAGGATCAGGACCCGCGTCTGCCGAGGCAACGCGGAGAATGCATTCTTGGGGATCGCAATTAGATCTCTCGGAGGGGTTGGAGACGGGTCTTCGGACCTTTTCTCCTTCCTTACCCGGGAGATCTAGCTCTCCTCTCCCGGTGTCGGAAGCACGCGTTTGCGGTTTCTCCCGCCCGGGAAGAGAGCTCTCCCTTTCTGCATTGTTCTTCTTCCGAGGAAGTTGATGTTATGAGTGTCGAAAGTGAGAATGCACACACGGGGGAAAGGGATACACAGTTTATTTCCCGGCGTATGATGAGCTGGTGGATGTCATGTCACGGGCTGTAGAGAAGTTAAATATTGTATGGCCATCTGAGAATAAAAACACTCGCCCTAAAAGCAAGTTAGATGAGCGATTTCTCTCTTAAGCCACATTATGTCCACCACGAGGGCTTCCTTTTTTCCCTGATTTACATAGTGAAATATCTATATCTTGGAATAAAACCTTATTCTTCTCGTGTTTTTAGCCCTCAAACCACTACGTATTCAAGAATTAGAGGGCTAAAAGAATATGGTTATGAGTCGATGCCCCAGGCTGAGCAAAATTTAGCGAGTTATCTCGCGCCTGGTCCAGCATCTGTTAGGAAAGCCCCAGTTTTGCCCACTAGACCGCTCAAAACTACATCTGCTTTAGTGGGCAAAGCTTATGCGGCAGCAGGTCAAGCTGGAGCGTGCTTACACACCATGGCACTGCTTCAGGCTTATCAGGCTGACCTGCTGGGGGATTTGGATGATAGTGAGGGTGTTAGCCATGACGATGTTCGAGAACTTCGTAGGGCGACCGATCTTTCTCTCAGGGCTACTAAAGAGACCGCTGGAGCAATTGGGCGGTCTATGGCAGCTTTGGTAGCCACTGAGAGGCACTTATGGTTGAATCTTTCTGAGATTAAAGATAAAGATCGAACTTTTTTATTAGACACTCCTCTTGAACCCTCTGGTCTCTTCGGTGACGCAGTCCACGCTGCAGTGGAAAGGTTCCAGGAGACTAAAAAACAGTCTGATGCGTTTAAAAAGTTTATCCCTCGCCGTGTCCAGCCCCCTGGGGCTGCTGGGCGTGAGCAGCCCCAGCCGTCTAGCTCATCATATCGTGTGCAACAAAAAGAGAGTGTTGCGTCTCGTGCACCTCCACGTAGATACTGGAGACAGACGCAACCCTCTCAACCGAAGTCGCCTAAGCCTAAGCCGGATCTGAGGACCGTTCTTCAGGCGAAGAAGGCTTCGGCTCAAAAAAAAAAAAAGGTCCTGATGCTTAGGCGTCAGGCCTGTGAGGACAGCCCCGACCGAAGTGGAGTGGTGTTCACCTCATCACACGGTGCCCGTTCCATTTCGGGGTCCTCACGAGACCCTCCTGCCAACCCTGCCACCTCCGGTGCTTCAGGGCGCAGTGGTCTCCAGCGAGTCGCTGATGCTATGTTAAGGCACAGCATCGGTTTCGCGCCCTCTGAGGGGGGCTTTAGAGCAGTCAGGTCAGGTAGTTCCTGCCATTATGTTTCAGGCTCCAGATTTGGCTCTCTCAGTAACACCAGAGACCAGCCTCGAGAGGCTGGTTCCCTTAGTTAATTTTCTGGCAGCGTGGAAGCTTCTGCCAAATATTTCTCATTGGGTCCTGCAGATTGTAGAGAAAGGATACAGAATCCAGTTCGGCTCTCGTCCTCCTCGTTACAGCGGGGTGCTACCCACAGTGGTGCGTCCCGAGCAGGCTCTGGTAATGGAGCAAGAAGTAAAGGCCCTGTTAGCAAAAGAAGCTATAGAACAGGTGTACTCACCCGACAGAGAATCGGGTTTTTACAGCCGTTATTTCATTGTTCCAAAAAAGGATGTAGGGTTGCGTCCCATTTTAGATCTTCGCCTGTTGAATCGGTCAGTTCAGAAACTTAAGTTCAAGATGTTGACCATCAAACAGATCGTGACCCAAATCAGATCCGAGGACTGGTTCGTCACGATAGATCTAAAGGATGCATACTTCCATATCTCCATCCTCCCTCAGCACAGGAAGTTCCTAGGGTTTTCTTTCAGGGGCAAAGAATACCAATATCGGGTTCTTCCTTTCGGCCTAGCTTTGTCACCCCGCACATTCACGAAATGCATGGATGCAGCTTTAGCCCCTCTCAGGCTTCAGGGCATACGCATTTTAAATTATATCGACGACTGGCTGATTCTAGCGGAATCAGAGCAGTTGGCGGTTCGGCACCGAGGTGTCGTTCTCGCTCATATACAGATGTTGGGGTTGAGGCTCAATGCCAAGAAGAGTGTACTTTCTCCAGTACAGAGAACCACTTTCCTTGGTGTGGTATGGGATTCAGTGACGATGAGGGCCAACCTATCGCCCGTTCATGTAGCTGCTATCCTGTCAGCCATCAAAGAGCTAAAGCTAGGTCAGTCACGCACTGTAAAACAGTTGGGTCTACTGGCAGCAGCGTGGGGAAACCCGTTTCGTATGATCAAGGTTACGCGGCGATGCCTTCGTGCCTTAGAGGTATGGAAAAAACACTGGTTCTTAACCCAGGGTCCGGTGTTGGGAGCTCTTTGCCATCGAGTTGTGATCTCGACAGATGCTTCCTTCACCGGCTGGGGAGCGGTAATGGAAGGCCGCTCGGTTCAGGGTCTGTGGAAAAGCCATCATCTTTCGTGGCACATAAATTGCCTGGAGATGATGGCCGTCTTCAATGCGTTGAGACATTTCCTTCCGGACCTAAGAGGCCATCATGTGCTCGTTCGAACAGACAACACATCAGTGGTCTCTTATCTGAACCGCCAGGGGGGTCTGCGCTCGCGTCCGCTTTGCAAACTGGCGCACCAGATCCTCCTGTGGTCTCTGGGGAAGGTACTCTCTCTGAGGGCAGTGTATATTCCTGGGGACCAGAATATAGGAGCAGACATCCTGTCGAGGCAGGAGCTGAGGCCAGGGGATTGGAGACTCCACCCCGAGGCGGTGGAGAAAATCTGGGAGGCATATGGTCAGGCAGAGGTGGATCTGTTCGCGTCTCAGAACACAACGCACTGTCCTCTCTGGTATTCTCTGACGCACCCAGCCCCCCTGGGGCTGGACGCCATGGTGCAGACGTGGCCGAGGCTACGTCTGTACGCCTTTCCCCCTGTTGCTCTGCTCCCAGGAGTTCTGGAGAGGGTCCGTCGGTATGGAATAAGCCTACTGCTAGTAGCACCACGCTGGCCAAGTCGGATCTGGTTTTCGGACCTGATCCATCTTCTAGAAGGGCCTCCATTGGAGATCCCGATCAGGAGGGACCTTCTGTCTCAGGCCGGGGGCACAATATTTCACCCTCGACCAGAGATTTGGAATCTTTGGGTGTGGCCTCTGAGGGGGCCCAACTTATAGATAGTGGTCTTTCAGCTGAGGCTGCTGAGACTATCCTAAGCTCCAGAGCTCCGGCTACGAGGAAACTTTATGCGCTTAAATGGAGAGTTTTCTCCTTATGGTGTCACCGACATCATCGGGATCCAGTTAACTGTTCTGTCAACACAGTACTCGAGTTCCTGCAGGAGCGCTTTGTGTCAGGTCTATGCCCTTCCACGCTAAAAGTTTACGTGGCAGCCATTGCGGCTTACCACACTATGGTAGGAGGTATATCTTTGGGTCGAGACCCCCTGATTACACGTTTCCTTCGTGGCACTTTGAGGCTGAGGCTTGCAACTCGCACTAAGGTGCCAGCTTGGGGATTTGACTGTAGTTCTAGAAGGCCTGTCTAGGGCCCCATTCGAGCCCTTAGATTCGGTCTCAGAAAAGTTCCTTACTTTCAAGACAATCTTTCTGCTAGCTATTTCGTCCCTCAAGAGAGTTGGTGACCTTCAGGCTCTTTCGGTCTCCCCCACCTGCCTTGAATTTGCACCGGGGATGGTCAAGGCGTTCCTATATCCAAAACAGGGGTACGTCCCTAAGGTGCCGACCTTGACTCCGAGGCCTATTGTGCTGCAGGCTTTCTGTCCTCCTCCTTTTGCAAATGCGGACCAGGAAAGACTGCACCTTTTGTGTCCAGTGCGAGCACTGGACACTTATGTACGTCGGACTTCCTCAATCAGAAAGTCCGACCAATTACTGATTTGCTTTGGATCACCTAAGAAAGGTCTTCCTGCTTCAAAACAGACAGTCAGTAAGTGGATAGTCGAGGCTATCTCACTGGCATACGAGTACTCGGGCCAGCCTTGCCCTTTGGTGGTCCGAGCTCACTCGACCAGGAGTATGGCGGCTTCTAAAGCATTACTGCAGGGGGTGCCTCTTCAAGATGTTTGTGATGCGGCAGGCTGGTCCTCTCCGCTCACATTCGTCAGATTTTACAGCTTGGACCTGGATGCTGCCCCAGGTTCTCTGGTGCTGAGTGCTTAGTTCAACAGACTGACACTCAGGTACTTGTAATTATGGCGCTTTGGGTATTCTCGTTCCCACCGTGTCATTCGACGCATCTCGAAGTTCCCTTTTTCGATAAAGGGAACGTCTCAGGTTACTATTGTAACCATAGTTCCCTGAGAAACAGGGAACGAGACGATGCGTCCCCCTGCCATACTTCCTGCGTCCCTGCTATCGGCTTGCTTCGGCAACTGTCGAAGCTAAATGCCCGCGAGCAGCGGAAGTGCTCTTATCCTTTCCTGGTTCATGACGTCACCCGCCCGTGACGCTCATTCTCTCATTTCCATTGGACTAGTTGGCATAGATGCTTCAGACGCAATCACGCAAGAGGCGTTCCCACAGTGTCATTCGACGCATCGTCTCGTTCCCTGTTTCTCAGGGAACTATGGTTACAATAGTAACCTGAGACGTTTTCCTCTCGACACTACATCAAAATTCTCTGTTTTTTTAAAAGCTCTAAATCATTAATGAGCTCAGCAATCCTTTAATCTTCAGCGATCTCAATCAGCATCAGGAATTGAGCAAAAGTTTCTTTATTTCACTTAAATTTCTTGAAAGTCTCTGAAAAAAATAGGACAAGAGAGTGAGGAGTGTGGCTACTCCTAATTTTGGACGCTGCTCTTATTTTTTTGCTAATTGCAGGTCTTCTAAACTGGATTTCCATGCAGGCATACAGCACACAACCACAACTGCACAAACCCCACCTAAAAAAAACCTCCAAAATATAGACTTCAGGCAGAAGAAACTCCTTTAAAACCTACTCTAATGCAAACACCACAGTATATTTGAACATTGCTCATATTCCAGATTTATATTTAAATATCAGATGATATCATTTAGCCAACTATGATATCATTGTGCACAGAAATATTGCAACATTCTTTCTTATATATGACATTTAAAAATCTCATGTTGAGAAAGATACTCTAGTTTTAAACAATTGTAGACAGAGTCCAGTAGGTGTCAGCATGTACTTTGCTCCATATTTTGAACTACGCTACCCACAAGCCTCTTCTGTTGCATGCCGGGCCATAATAAAAACATGGATCCAATAAGCAAAGGCTCTTGGTGGTAAGTTGCAAAACACTACATTCCAAGAGTAAAAATCATTATTTCAAATTAAACAACGGTGTAATTGAAGTGGTAACTCACATCGAAAGCTTTATGGAGACTTGTAAGATATTGCGGAGAGCTCATGAATAATCAAAACCAGTTGTTGTAAAAACCTTTAGGAGGGTAGAGGGCAATGTGAGGGGTTAGGTGTCCATATTTTCAAAATAAAACGAAACGAAATAAAATAAAATAAAATAAAACGAAATGAATTGAATTAAAAATAAATAATGAAATGAAATAATGAAATGAAATGAAATGAATTGAAATTAAATAAAATAATTTTATTATTTCATTTTGGTAGTCAACAAAATCACATCAAATCCAGTTTTTCCGAATACACTTATAATATGGATTCAGTTTAGAAAGTCTTTTGGACTACAAAGCTTTAATACATATGCCTATTTTAAGTAACCAGGCTTTTTCACCATCTAGTTCGGACCCTAAATACCGGGCATGGGCATTTAATGGTTTACTGTCATTTAAGGACCTGTATGAAGAGGGCGTGTTTTCATCTTTCTTATCTCTGCCTATCGAAAGCCACCTATTTCGATTTTTTCAGATCAGACATTTTGTGCAGAAATTGCCCAAATCGTCCCTCAGAATACGCATTGGACAACATTTTCAATCTTAACCCCAGTGATAAACATCTTATCTCAGTCATTTATAACCTAATTAATACTTTGATTCCTGATTCGTCAAAGCGATTGAAGGAGACTTTGGAACAAGACATTTCTATTCTCATTTCGGATGAAAAATCCACGGTTCTCGGTACCAATTTCGGTACCAAAGCTTAATTTAGATTAAATTTACATATATTAAAGTGTATATCATGGTTACAAAGATGGAAACTGTATTAAAAACACTTTACAATAAGATTCTATTTGTTAAATAACATTAGATAAAATGACCTAACAATAAACCATAGTTATATACTGTAGCAATTATTCTCATTGGGGTTAATTTAAAAATGTACTAATACATTTTTAAAATCAAAAGTTTTATCTGTTAGCATGATTTAATGCACAATGAATGAAGTGAACAAACATGAACAATCAAGTGTTTGTATTAAATAACATCCACAAACATGAATTAATGTTGTAAAAAATATATTGTTCACTCAGTGTTGATGTTAGACAACGCATTAAGTAATGTTAATGAATTGTATATTTTTGTAGTGTTACTAAACTATACAGGAGATAAAACATGTTTTATTTGACTTAACTGTACTTTTATTTAATCCAAAACTGCCAAAAATGTCACTCTGCCTGATGTCTTCAAAACTTGAGAACCCTGTAGCTGATTTCTAATGCAAGGGTTAGAAATCAATTAATTCTTTGCTGATACTTCCTCGTCATCATGGAGAGCGCAGTTTGCACCGCTTTCTCCTTCTTTCCACAAGCGCTTGTTCTCCCGTGTCTCCGCTATGCAACCATGAACAGCGGCGCGTCTGGAAAAACAAGCTCGCACGTCGCTTCTATTATAATCGCGCTTCCCGCGCGCCTACATTTGAAATTTGCACGCGCAAAATACGTGCTATGTGAACGGCCCTTTAAGGCAACGTGACATTAGCCTAATTCAAAATATTTCCATATGTGGCTCTTCTTTCCTCCTTTCTTGTCAACAAGTGGATTCAGAGCCACCGCACGCAGCGCCGGTCGCCATGTCTCAGTGTTTTTATGAAGAGGACGCAGTCACGCAACTGTGCACCTTTCAGACAGCGCGTCAAGGACCGGACGCACCTGGTATTCGGTACCTAGAAAAGCTATAACCGTTAATTTTTTTTAGTACCGACTTGGTACCGAAGTACCGAGTTTTTTGACAACACTAGATGCTTGTATTGTGTGTAGACAAGCTCTGGCAGATCACGTATACGTGTTCTGGTCATGTCCTCGATCGTTAACCTTTTAGTCCGATGTATTTGATATACTGGGAAAAGCACTTAATGTTAAACTCAGCCCCAATCTATTGCCGGCTCTTTTTCATTGATGGTCACTTTTACCACTCTATTAGCCAGAAGGAAGGAAGATTCTCCTTAAAGGGTTAGCTCACCCAAAAATTAAAATTATGTCATGAATGACTCACCCTCATGTCGTTTCAAGCCCGTAAGACCTCTGTTCATCTTCGGAACACAGTTTAAGATATTTTAGATTTAGTCAGAGAATTTTCTGTCCCTCTATTGAAAATATACGGTTTACTGTCCTTGCCCAGACAGGTAATAAAGACATCATAGTTAGTTAGAATTTTTTGAAGCATCGAAAATACATTTTGGTCCAAAAATAAGAGAAACTACGACTTTATTCAGCATTGTATTGTCTTCCGGTTCTGTTGTCAATCCTCGTTCGGATTTGCCCGGATGTCTTTATTGCCTTTCTGGACAAGGACAGTATACCGTACATACGTTTTCAATGGAGGGACAGAAAGCTCTCGGACTAAATCTAAAATATTTTAAACTGTGTTCCGAAGATGAACGGAGGTCTTACGGGTTTGGAACAAAACGAGGGTGAGTCATTCATGACATAATTTTCATTTTTGGGTGAACTAACCCAACGTAAAACGATGACACGCATTATCAGGGCTGTGAAGGCCCATGGACACCTCACCACTCATCTCCTCACCGGCCGGATGACCCTACCCAACCAGATGAACTGGATAATATCGTGAAAGTTCTGATCCCATCTGACTCCTGACATTATGCTGCCTAACTCATAATCATACTCTGTTCATTCGTTAGCCAAAGAAGGACTGGCCCCCCGACTGAGCCTGGGTTCTCCCAAGGTTTTTTTCTCCATTCTGTCACCTGATGGAGTTTTGGTTCCTTGCCACTGTTGCCTTCGCCTTTTGGCTTGCTTAGTTGGGGACATTTAATTTTCAATTGAACAATACTATTACAACATTGTTTTCCTGTTATCTCTGTAAAGCTGCTTTGAAACAATTTGTATTGTAAAAAGCGCTATATAAATAAAGGTGACTTGACTTGACTTGACTTGTGCTGTGCTACTTCCCCTACTCACAACAGATGGATACAAGAAAAAAAAATTCTAGTGATAATTTATGTTGTCCTGAAAAAAAAAACACCAATAAAAAAACTACCATTAAAAAAAAACTTTATTTGATTAAAAAAAATTATAATACAATGCTTTGTTTTTGTATGGTAATATTAACTGTTTATACTTGATTTATGATGGTTACAAATGTAATAATTAAAAATAAAATGACATTTTATGAATATATTTGAATATAGCAGCAATGTATTTTAGATGACAAAATTGGATTAAACCATAAAACAGAATTTTGCAAGGGGGAGGAAAAAAAGTATTTCTGAAAAAAAAATAGTAAAAAGTCAAAACAAATGTATTTGTATAGCACTTTTCACAATATTGTTTCAAATAAGTCTTACAGAAAACCAAGATGCTAATGTTTATATCTTAATATCTATGCATTTAGCACATTAGAGCTGGGTGATGATATTCTATAAAGTTTGTGACGATTCAAGCAATCAAGGTTATTGCAATACTACCGCAATCAAAAGAGAGCATCTTAGAAACATCCAACCCTATGCATATTGGCCTCCAGAAACCCTAAGCTCCATCGTCTCCTAAGTGATATTGTCAAACAGTAATTACACCATTGAGACACAAGCACCTATGGGTTTTCTTTGTTTGTTAAGAGAAAGAAGATGGAGGATGTACAATAATCTTACAGAATGAGTTTCCAAAAGTGTTACCCGAGAAGGGATGGTTTGGCATTTAGTCTCAGGGATTTGTACCATTTTCTTTAAAAGATAGATTAATATTGACAACGTCATAAAATATTTAGAGCGTGTGGGGTTGTGGGATTTCCTGAGATGAGAATTCAAAATTGACCAACAGTTTTCTGAATCATTCATTCCTTTTTCACTCATGAAAAGCACAAGACAATGGATTCATCATCAAGGAATAGTTCTCACAGATAACTAGCACAATTGAAGGATTAAAAAAAAATGTATGCTCATGATGGGGTGAATATTTGACTGCATTAAAGGGTTAGTTCACGCAAAAACGAAAATTCGGAACACAAATGAAGATATTTTTGATGAAATTAGAAAGCTTTCTGACCCCTCCATAGACAGCAACAAAAAAGTATTCTCGTCGCTTCAATACATTAAGGTTGAAGTTGAACCACTGTAGTCACATGGACTATTTTAACAATGTCTTTAGTACCTTTTTCTGGCCTTGAAGGTGGTAGCTGTCTATGGAGGGGTCAGAAAGCTCTCTGATTTCATCAAAAATATCTTCATTTGTGTTCCGAAGATGAACAAAGGTCTTATGGGTTTGGAACGACTTGTAGTACGAGGGTGAGTAATTGATGACTGAAATTTCATTTTGGGGTGAACCAACCCTTTAACTGTATACAAAATCTGAAATATAATTGTATATCAACCTAATTTCTGTATTCCAGGCTTTTAATAAGATGCACCATTGCATTTTCACACATATAACACGCGACAGTATGTGCAGATGGATGTGCTGTTGTGAACCGATTTGCACTCTAGGGTATCTCAAGATTTGCCAAGACTTCACTGCTGTTGAAAGGGAGTTGGAGTGTCTCCAAAGAAGCACCTTGACGAACAGGTGCAAAGATAAGGTTTTATTTATAAAATTATTACAAATAAAAAAAGCATTATGTCTAAACTACAAGGGGAAAGATTTTTTAGGCTCTGTTACTGTTTTTTAAAGAAGTTGCAGAGTTTATAACATTCATCCATCCATCCATCTGATTTGTCTGTCTGTCTATCTGTCTGTAAGTTGCTACATAAGACATCACACGTCATCAGCGTGTTCCGTAAGGCTTTGCAGAGTTGTAGACAGACAGTCACCGAGCGCCAAAATCAAACAACAGCCACCTTTTACAGTTCCTCCTGAACCAAACCAACAGGCTTATGCTGCGTTCACGCCATTCCGTAACCATAATTGCCTTATGGCAACCACTGAAGTTCTACAAGAGCTGTTTACGTCCTCAGACTGTGATTTATGCGTTTCAACACTATCAACGCCAAAATGAATCTGCAGCAGTCAGGTGGTACAAGTCAGCGCTCTGTAAATGTTCTACATTCATTATTATTATAAAGTTATGTGCTTTTTTTTAGACATGAGGTAATTTAATGCTGTCTCTCATCCCGTGCTGCTGTGTGCATTCATGTGTTTTGAAGGAGGCATGGCTTTGGAGACGCTCTGAAGGGAGGGTGGGATCTCATGGTTTCAAAGCTAGCTTGATATTGCTTGCATTCGAAATTGCCTACCTTTAATTGATAAGTTTATGTTATTGGAGAATCAAACAACCAGTGAATACATTCCTTATGAAGCAACATCTTAACATCTTGCATTACAAAAATCAGCATTACATTCCAGAGGTTAAGATGACATAGCCTGACTGGTTGGCCCTTTATTTTGACGTAAATCATTATATACGAGTAGTACAGCCTCCTAATTTGATTATCAGTGAGTATCTTAACACAGAGGAGAAAACCGAACTTGTCAAACCTTTAAGAACCTACAATCAACCTATGTTTCATTCTGTAAAGAAACAATAGCTTGACATTTTATTGCTTAACTGAAAACACATGGCATAGAGAAGAGGAAATCATATAGGCAAATTACTCTTAACGGTCTCTTAACCACACCGCTGCATACCGTACAGGCATCTGAGGCCTGAGCCAATGAAAACATAGAACCCAGCAAGGACACTTATAGCTCAGGGAACCGAAGACCAGCCCATGCTTACTAGTTACTCACAGCAGACTGAGCATATAGAAAAATCTGGCCGATGTAAGAACTGCTAGTGTGAGATGAAGAAACTATGTATTTCCATAAAGGTGATTACATAGGCTACATAAAGAACATGAACAAAAAACATTATTTTAAAGCACAACAAAACCAGTATTTTACACAAAAGAAATGCCAAATCCAATCCCATCATTGACACTGAAATAGACTGTGAGCATGCATTCTATTTAGAGACATCATCATGGGTAATCAACAGTGAACTGTATTTGTTAATCTATAGCATATGAGTGGCACAAATCCAAATACAATCCCCTAGGTATGACGCTGTATTATGCAGTAACACAACAAACTGCACAGTCACAGCAGGTATCACAGAAACATCACTTACAAATCCCTGCAGAGAGGATCTGCAAGGCCATTATTCCTTATCCGAAGCATCCAGCTAAAATCTTCAGCCATAAACACACTCAGCTGTAGTAAGGCCAGGCTTGATGAAAGAAACCAGGGCTATCATTTCTCTGCTCCTTCCCTTTCACTGCCATCTTCCCTCCTCATCTTCAGCAGTCAATACAAGAGGCCCTGCACGCAGCTCTGTGACTGAACCCATTATGACCTCATGGTTTACCATTGGGCGAGAGCTATTCTCAGTGGGATCTGATTGGTTAGTGAGGTGGTTGGGGGCAGGGCTGATCAGATGGTGGTGATCTGAGCACCAGAGACATGGACCCAACTGACTTGCATGGATGCTTTCGAGGAAAAGACAGTAGTGTCATGTGCTTTTAGGTCTTGTGTGAATGCTTCATTTGAAGATGAATGAATGATGAATGAATGAATGAATGAATGAATGAATGAATGAATGAATGAATGAATGAATGAATGAATGAATGAATGAATGAATGAATGATTCCTTCATTCATTCATTCCATTCATTCTGGGAAGAAAACAGAAAAAAAAACTGAAATATTTAAAGGACTCTCATATATTCATGCTCAAATTTATAATTTATATATAATTTATCATTACGTTTGGTATTTAACATTGTTCCAGATGCTGGACAAATTGTTGTTCTGCAATTATATCACATTAAATGATATCATATAGTGCTAAACACTATATCATATACTGCTAAACAGCTAATAAACTGACACATACCTAAATAATGATATTACTGATTTAATTGATAGTTATTACACTGAGACGGATATGTTTATAATTTGGCCCCACCACTTTAGAATGTAATCTATCACCATTTTGCATAAATTAACTGAAAATGTATCTATGTCACATTACCAATGCCATACAGAAGGAAATTCTCACCACAAAACTAGAATACACTGCAAAAATGCCAATAAAACATCTCAATTCACTGAACTTATTCAGGGAATAAGATAAGCATATTCCATTCTAAGCACAATTCCAAGAAAACTCCTTGGAGGACAATTATATTGCCTGTTTACATTGAGTAAACAAGCTAGAATTAGCCCACACTGAGCTAACTGCAGGGTACTATGTAAACAGCAGGCAGGGTCATTTACATAATGCAATTTCATGCATAAACTGTCCAGTAACCCTTTCAGTAAATATCTCAGCATTTTCTATCTGCCTTAAGGAATATTCTGGAAAACAGGAGATAGAGAGTATGCAGGTATATGATTGAAATCTTTAATGGTGTAATGCATGATGAAGTCAGCATGGGGTTATTCCTGGCAATCTAACACATGTTGATAAAAGTGGGGTACTAAGCATCAGACAATGATATTTTGATTGAATTAGACACGGGAAAGGAACAGTTATGACCATGGCTGAAGTAGTGTTACATATGAAATGCTATTGGCTCTTGTGTGATTTTGCAATAAATTACTGCGACTACTACACTTTTATATGACTGATATGTGTTTTATAATTTTGAGAAGTGTTTAAATTTAGGATAGGAGGAGGGTTAAGTGTGCAAGCATATCTATGCAAAATATAAATATATATACAAATAATTTATACATTTACAAATGCAATCAATTGAACAAATTTGTTTAATATTGAACAAAATAATAAATATATTGTAATATTTTGTTGTACTATAAAATAAGAAATTCTAAAATAGGGAAATAATGTTATTTAATATTAAAACACTAAAGCTTTAAAAATTACTAATATTTACTTCTTAATATCTATTTATTTTCAACCATTAAACAATTGAGCTTTTATTTTGACGGGTTACTGGCAAATGCTGCTCATTTCAGAGTGAAACTTGGCACTTTGCATGCAGACAGCTTGCGGTTTGGTGATGCACTGGATTATGGGCTGCACACTTGTAGAATGGATGAGCAGTACCACTCTGGAGCCGGAAGCACATATATTTATTTGATTAAATTGCAATTCTACAGCTGTGAATATTTTACCATTAGGCTTATGAATCATTATTAATTTGCACCCTTACCTAGCCTGACTTCGTCATACTCATATTCTAGTCAGAATGTGAGTCTGATACTGCTCCATAGGGCTTTGATTATGAGGCGTGTCTTAACTGAACCAGGAAAAAAAAAAAAAACTCTGCACTCAATTGGATACTTACAACCAATCAGAGCAATGCAGTAAGTTACATAGGCTATGTTGAGGGGCATAGTTGTCAACAGAACGCAAATGCACACACTCTGGAAAAAGTTGTAAAAAAAATAATGTGTTATAATGTTATAATGTGTTAGAGTGTTAACGATCTTTGCCGGTGTTGTAAAAATAATTTAAGGATTCGCGGAGTACTTGCAAAAACGAAAAGCATTTTTGAAAGAAATACGTTTGATGACGTGATGATTACGTAACTGCAGATCATCTGTCCATCATCGTATAAAGCCCGCCCTGGCAATTGGATTGGCCCGACGATTTCTGAACCGAGCATAATTACTCCTCAATGGATCGAATCCGGACCGAACTTCCCAACCAAAAAATGTTGTGGGCGGGGTTCGGGCTGGCATCCAGGCTAACCCTTACCCACAGTAAAACCAATGTAATGCAAAGCATCATCACAGCTTTTTATTGAATCTTGAGTTTTAATCTGTTTTTTCCCTTTCAGTCATTCACGTTCGACGTAGTCGAAGTGTCGACTGATTGGGATCACACTTAGGGAGTCTGTCATCTTCGAGTACTGTTAAAAGGAGCCAATGCGAGATCTACATCTCATACTCCGCCCCGCGGCGTGGGTATAAATACAGAAGTGGATGCACACACCACTTGTCTTTCGCTTTGGAGCCGATCGGTCTTCATGTCGATTTCTCTGAAGAGTCTGTTGTTTACAACGAGTGAGTGTGTCGCCGCTTCTTCAGGAAGTCTCTCCCGGTTCTGGTGGTTCTACAGCGCGAAAGCAGCGGTGGTCGCGAGCTTCTGAGCTCGTGTATTTGTTTGTTTGTCTGACGGCCGGCTGAGGGCGAAGAAATTGAGTGCTTCACTGGGACAGGCTGCACATCCCTGTCAGTGTTGCCGCGATCATTCCCCTGTGTGCTTCGGCACTGGTTAGAGTTTTTCATTTCCTGAAAGAGCAACACGGGTGTGTTTTTTTTTCAAGATGTCATTGAGTTTTCTCTCTGTGAGGAGATCCCAAAGGTGTTCGATCAATCCAGTGCTTTTTGCCTGCTAATGGTTTGGAGTGAGGGCTGTCTCCTCCACCTCAAAATGCTGTTGCCTCTGTATGATGCATATCATGATGCAGTGGATACAAATTCGTGGGAAGCATGACATGATCATCAGGTTCCTGAGGGAGGCAAGGAGACTGAATCCCTCTCGGGGATACTCTTTACCCTCTTTACCTTCTTGGGACTTATCTCTGGTGCTACAGCACTGCAGAGACCGCCCTTGAGCCCTGCAGGCAGTGAGTTAAAAATCCTGTTTTTAGAGAAACAGTTCTCCTGCTTGCTTGGTCTCTATCTGGTAGGCTTGATAGGGACTCGCGCGCATTTTCGGTCAACGAATCGTGCCTGGAATTCGGGCAGTCTAACTCTCATGAAATCTGAGACACCGGCCTGGATATGTGCCCATGGTTCCTACCTCTCCTACGGGACCAGGTGGTAAGCCTGCAAGCACTGCCGTGAAGGAAGCAGACCCAGCCCTGGTTTTTCTCTGTCCGTCCGCTCCATTGCAGTTATACGTGCTCAGAATGCAAAGCCTGGACCTCAGACCAGCTCTTGTCTGTTACAGAGAGCAGCAGAAGGGAAGGCTGTTTCCAAGCAGAGGTTGGCCCACTACATGTGGTTCCCTTCATCTTGGTGAGAAAGTTTTCCCAAGATGCATCTGGCCACCTGGGTGGTGAGCTCCCTAAGTGAGAGTATTGCTCTCTCCTAGACGTTGACACAGAGTGCCTCGCTGAACAGATGTTAAATAGAGTTGGGGGCTGGGCGACATCTATAACGTTCCCTAGAGAACTAGCCTATTTTTTTATAACCGCTGCTTCCCGTCGGCTCCCTTCACATGAAGCCAGTTTCACTGTAAGTCCGGTTCGAAGTGTTGACTTGCTGCGCCATTCCCCTCCTATGGACTGGATACGTGCACAATTTTTGCTCCAGTAGATTTCCCTTATTAGCCGAACCCTGTCGAGTTCCACCATAGCCTTCGTGCGAACGTCCGAAGCCAGGCCTATCACTCATATGCACTGGTGGAACCTGTGTTAGGCTGGGTCCATATGTTGTAATCCCTACGGCAATCCCATATGTGTATTATTGCACAGTATGGCTCCCTGCGGCGAGCCCGTGTCTTCCCTCGGCAGAGCCTGCTCTGCCGTCACTGTCTGGTTGAGTCTCCCGACTCTCATTGGCTGGAGCCACCCTAGTGACATTCTCCACATGTTACCTCCCTTCTGGCAGGATGTGGCTTCCGCAGCGTCCCTTCCTTCCATTGATAGGGCAAGCTTCTCAGTGGTCCTGTGAACAGCAGTGACTTCCCTGGCCTAAGCCATGTCCCGTCTCCGCCTCAAAAGAATGCGGGGGGATCAGGAGGCTTCTGTCTAGGCACTGGAAGGTGGTAGCACTAGTGGCGTTTTAATTGGCATCCCAATCAGTCGACACGTTCGACATACTGAAAGGGAAGATCTCAGTTACGTATGTAACCCTTGTTCCCTGAAGGAGGGAACGGAGACGTAGACCCGTTGCGACTATTGCTGGACCACCGCTGACTCCGGGCTCCGCTCGGCTCCTCAGCGAAAAACAACTGGTGCGTGCATCAACTTCCATATTTGTACCCGCGCTGCGGGGCGGAGTATGAGAAGCAGATCTCGCACACCAATGTGCATTGGCTCTTTTTAACAGTACTCGAAGATGACAGGCTCCCTAAGCGTGATCCTAATCAGTCGACACGTCGACTACGTCTCCGTTCCCTCCGTCAGGGAACGAGGGTTACATACGTAACCGAGACGTTTTGTTTTGTCACCTATATTGATAATTGCCAAGAACGGCCAAAAAAAACATAAATGTGAAATTTTATGCATATATTGACACTGTGAACCCTCTCATTTTGACAAGAAAGTTGAAATCTATTTATGGAAAAATAGTCAATAATAATTTTTATGATGGAAAAATATATCACACACCTCATCTATTTCCCTTTCTCTAAATACTCTACAATAGAGTTGAGTACTGATTAAAGTTGTTTTCATACTTCTCTGTAAAATACCCAAACTAAGTGGCACAAGAAGTGAATCAAGTGAAAAAGTACCCAGTCTCTTTATGTTCACACTGTCCCTGTCCCTTAAAGAGGGTCCACTTAAGTAGGAATGTGGTCTCATACCTATTTGTGTTCATACTGTTGATGCTTGTATCTAGACTAGTTCAGTGTTTGATGGCTGACCCTATAGCCTTCAAAATTCGACCCATTCACTGATTAAATGTGAAAGTATAATGGACTCTCCTCAACTGAACCATAAAGGAAAAAAGCATGAACTGAAGGAACTATTGTTATTTTCTGCTTCAGACTGGTAATTCCCATGATCTTATCGGTTTCATACACTGTTAATTCATTCCCTTCTGACTCTTTCCAAATCTGACAGATCATAATTTTTAATTAGTCATGGTTGGAAAAGAGTTTGGCTTTAAAAAATAAAAATAAACTGAAAGCTTTGTGGTCCAACAATTGTTATATTATTTATTTTATTTAAGATTTATTTGACAGGGACAAATGCATAAAACATTGCTTCGTAATAAATACAAAGTAGATGCCATGCATACAGGTTTCTAGCCATGACTAATTTGCAACCCCTTTCCCTGGTTAGGCTTATGAAATAAAACAGAAATTACAGAGTATTGAATGTAAGATATATAACTATTAAAAGACATACAAAAATCCCATACTTGAAAAAAGATATGGCTTAAGTAGATATAAAACTATAAAACAATCTAGCAAATTTAACAATACAAAAACACAAAAGACTGCATATGTCTATGCGTGCTAACATATGCTACATTATGTTTGTATGCATTGTGTTGTATCCTGTACAGTCAGTGTTCACACAGTTGTTTCTGTTTGAGCCATTGCTTTAAATGTGTATTAAAAACATTGAGTTCTGTCAATGTTTTGATTTCAGATGGTAAAGCGTTCCACAAATGTATGCCTCTTACTGAAAATGATGTCTGACCAAATGTTGTTCTACGTTTTGCAGCTATACAGTTTCCACTTATTGTGCCTCTAGTTCTTATTCCGCTTTTTTGTTTCTCTCTAATATTAAACAGCATCTGAAAAATATGCTACCTATATGTTATACCCCAAGACCTATTTCAGAGGCAACCTGAAAAATAGTCCACTTGGACTGGGTCAGCTATTTATAAATGCTGTTGAGAAGAAGATCTTGCCAGTGTGGCCAAGTGTGCTGGTCAGTTCTTGTTCTTTACACTTTACTGCTCTTCACTGCTCATCTAGCAAACGGTTAACAACAAAACCTGCACATTTTACCTTTAACTGAACAGTTGCCCTCACATAAACAGCAAGTACCTTGCTTTTGGCACATTCAACCATTCAAAAATGTTCTAACCTCAGAAAACCACAAAAGTATTTTGTGCTAACTTCCTTTCCCTTCAAAGTGCTTTATATCTAAAATGAAGTGAACTTCAAAGTTCTTTTAAAACATCAACACATCATTGTATAAGACTTAAACCTGCTTGAAAGCTGGTTTGGACAGAAGCTTGCCAGAATGTTTGGATGTGTATTTGTGTGTCCATCTATCTGAAAGAGGTGTTTTAAGGTTTTGGGAACTAAAAGAATCATTGGAGCCTTCAAGTTTACTCTACTGGCCAGCAGCTATGGTGGGACTGATTGGTGGTGATGAGCATGTCGAGGACTTTGGCAGACAGCATAAAGACATCCCCTGGAGATGGCCATTGTGCGAGTGACTCCCTCCGGATCTGAGAACATACCAGATTCCGGCACATCTCGGCATGGGTCTAATACACTTCAATCTCCAATTAGAGAAAGAGCAATCTACTGCTGGGAACAGGGCAGAACTCCCTTTCCTACAATCAGCAAACCTAAAAGTTTATATACATTTAAAATGTTACCTCATGTGTTGGTATGAGTTTATGTTATTAGTTAATGTTTTTTTAGCAGAAACATTCAAAATACTACATTGAATTGGATTTGTTCTATGGTTATTCCTGTAGTTTTGAGGTTCAGTTGATTATGAAAGACACCGCTTGAAATGAATAACAAGCTTGGGTCCCACATGAAAGGTGCAGTAGGGGATGAATGTAAGAAACAAAGAAATGTCCTACACCCTCAGTTATTTTTAGACACGCTTGAACTGATTTAGATCATTGCCACTCACAAAAATGTGCATGCACCTTGAGTGTCAATGAAATAAACCGCATCACTCGTATAACCAGCATGGCGAATTCTACACAAACCTCAGCAATTTATTCTTGTAATATTAGAAGTTTTGTATTTTGTTTTGTGTTACATTCAGACAGAATGACCCACAACATGGCAAGAAAATAATGTCGTGCAAGAAAAACTAAAATTATTTAATAAGGCACCAGTGCACAATAAAGGCAGATAACCAGATATTAACTGTGTCGACTGGCTGAGGAAGATATTATCTAGGGACGAGCAAATGTTCAACTAATATTAGACATAACTGGGTCAAGTATAGTTACTTCCCAAATCTGTCATAGAACCTCCTGACTGCCTGATTTTAAATATATAAATATATATTTCCTAATATAAAGATTTGATCTATGCAGAAGTAATACATAAACGTGATTTTCAGTATGGTAAAATAATCTAATTCAATGATATCATCTTCAGCCTCAATTTAGTTATAAATGAATAGATTAAACCAAAGAAAAATGTGGAATCAGCTCAGTAGTGTTGAAAACGTTAGAACAGTTCTCTTAACCAAAATCAACCTCACAGATAAAAGATATTTCGTATTCTTGCAGCCAGGTGAACATTGATTTCAAGACTTAATACAAACCAAACCAAAATTGAAACCAAACATAATGTGCAACAACCTCAAAAAAATTGCACATTAATTACATTCAAAATCATCAAAAACTTAACCAATGCTAATAGCTAAAAGGAGACTTGTGATTTGAGGAAATCAAAAACATTATAGGCCAAACTTAACAAAATAAAACAGCTCGGACACAACAGACCCAGTATAAGCATCCATAAACCTTATGGCACAATAACAGAAAAAAAAATACTTTTAACGGTTAATATCAAACTTTTAACCCATATATACCCATATTTCACAGACAAGGCTTAAGGTTGTCCCAGACTAAAGTACATGTTTGAGCTGTTTTAAATGAAAGCAACTTTTTTTCTAGGGCACGTTTATAAAAGCTTCTTAAATGTCCTAATTGAACTAAGGTCTAGTCCTGGCTTAATAAAAGCCCTGTCTGTGAAACCAGGCCTTAGTAATAAAGCTCTCAACCAAATAAATTCCAGCAATAACATTGTTTTACCTGTGTGACTGGGTAACTCAAGCTTGGGTTCACATTTTGGAAGAGAGCATTCTGAAAATACAGAGACAAAGAGTAAGAGAAAGAGGTTAGATAAAGTACAATCTCAATCTTTTGACACTTTGAAGTTTCAGACTTTTTTGAAGACTTTTTACATCATGAAACATACAGTACTGTCTAGCACAGAATTAAAGAACAATTCACATTGCATACGTGTGACAGAAGAAGAGGAATGATCAGAAGTTAGAAAACTATAAAGCATAGCTAAATTTAATATTCAAAGTTTGCTTTAAATCTTAAAAATGTCTTTATATTGTTTAATATTATATATTATTTAATATTAATATTACAATTTTGATTTGAATAATCTGACTGAAACTATCTTAAGTATGAAGTCATTTCTGTAATGTAGAATGTCAGGGTTGAAGTAAGGGGTTGAGGGATTCGGCAAGGACTCAAGGAACTGTCACCCCCCCCCCCCCCCCCCCCCCCTTTTCGAGAATGGACTTGGAAATGCACTATCCAAACCTAAATGGTTGTAATTCAAGAATGCTTTGGACCTAAGACCTAAGTTTGGTCTTGTTTTAAAGAAGACATTTAGCAGATTATTTCTGAAGTGAAAGCACATTTAAATTTACTGTAAATCAAATGTAGTGTACTAAATATTTTTTTCTTTTATATAAAATATATATTTTATAAAATATTTTTTACCCTAAAATTACTCTAAAATTAAAGCCATATGTTTAACCAAGTTGTGTTCCAAATTTGTTTGTTCCTATGAGTTCCTATGAGATTTTGTTTAGGTGTAATACCGAAAACAGGGTATATGCAGGAATCTTGAAGTTAATTTTAATACTTTTTCAAGACTTTTTCAAGACCGTCTCAATATTTTTTAATACCTCACCGCCACTTCAAGCTGTAACCATTTACATCAGTGATACTTTTAACATAACAGTTTTAGTTCGTTGTAATACGCGTGATTTTTTTTTCCCGCCCTGCAACCGATTTCATTGGTTTAGGTTACAGTGACGGGTAGGTTTAGGGATCAGTGTTTGGTGTAGGCAATCTGTACAGTGATTGACATGACAGAGAGGCAATTTACGAACGCAACCAAAATAGCCTAGTTTTTTATGTACCTGTTTGTTTTTTTAATAAAAATGACTAAATTCACACACTTTTACGATGTTTTTGGGACTCAAACTGTTGGACAGCTAATTCAGAAAAAATACTTTCAAAATTTAAGACTTTACAAACCCGTGATAAGACTTTTTAATACTTTTTAAGGGTCTTAATTTTTCCAAAATTGATTTATCACCTTTTAATACTTTTCAAGACTTTTAATATATATATATATATATAAATTAGTTTTTTAGAGGATAATATTAGTTTATAAATGTTTATGGTCACAAATACTAGAATATATGTTTTATTATGAACCTTTAGCATGAAAACTAAAGTTTCAATGATTAAAAGTGTGAGTATCGACTTTTTGTGACAAAGGTCTTAACTCCTGTCATGATGTTTTCTGAGGTGCACTCTTGTCATAAATTAATCTATTACTGTAAATATGTATTTAGGAGTCTTAGACCTTTCCAACAATATATAGTTTTTCATGATAAGATTAGGATTTAATTGTAATATAAAGTACATTAGACTAAACTGTAAAAATACTAAAGTAAAAAAGTAAACTTAGGCGTCGCACTGGCGGGATGTTAAAGCTATGGTATACGATTTCAAAGATTGTTCATTATTAATATCCTCGATTAGATGCTGGTTATGGTTATATCGTACAATCCTAACAATATGAATAGAAAAAAGAATGAAAAAAATCCATTCACTCTATTGGCTGTACAGCCGCAGAGAAGTTGACCAATGTAAGCTGTCGGCCAGACAGCTTACATTGGTCAACTGCTATCATCCAATCACCAGCTCCACTTGAAACTCCGCCTGGCGCTCGCGTCTCCACCCCACCGCACCCGCACCCACCCCCGCCCCCGCCCCCCTCCTGCGACATGAAATTGCGCGCGTAAGCAGCTGACAGTCTATGGTAGCTAGCTAAGTAGCATATCAGCAATGGATAAAAAAAAGACAGCAGCAAGCGTCCCCTGCTTGCCCCTACAGTAAAGTTAGAACAAAAGAGAAAGTCATTAGAGGAACGAGAAAATGTGAAGAACGCCGAAGTAGGATAAATATAGGGTCCACCATTGACCCTTGGAGGAAGCTTCAGGGAGATCGGGGACTGAAGACCGACGCTGACGCGGCTAACTTTTTGTTGAGCAGGTAAACATTTATTTATAACGTTACTTTTATGGTGTGACGTGTTACATAAATAGCTTTTTATCAGTTTGACAACTTGCTCATGCTGCCGGTTGGCACTGGAATGTTAGCCGTTTAGCATCGCCTACCATGGGTCAAAGTAATTATATTTCTTGAAGTCCTTGAATATATTTCAGTAGGGCTAGCAGGTTTCTGTTCGAGCCGATCGAAATTTGAACAAGATGCGCTGTGTGCTGCAATAACATTTACTGAAAACCTTAGCAATACTAGTAGTATTATACAAATGGTGGTGGGGAGTTTAGAACATTTCATGTGTTGCTAATCTTGCGTTGACGTGAACTCAAATGTGACATTGAATTGTTGATGAAGCAACTAAGTTCAAGTGTCTAAAGGCAATTTTACATGATGTGTCATTAGATTGAAGCGACTAAGCAATGTTCCGATGTTTACTACCGGTGATCACAGCTTGACTGAGTGACGTTGTTCAGTTCGTTTCCTGGTGGGAGGGATCAGGTAGCACAGAGGGGAGGGGTGTGTGTGTGGAGGGGCGGGATGAGTTTTTTAAAACTTCCCTACCATCTCAGGCTTTCTCGACTGATTTGTAACGTTGTATACTATAGTTTTAACAAGAGCACATGGCCAGCGAACACGATCACAAGCCATGTGCTCAAACAAAACAAGACATGAACACATTCATACAAGACATAACACACGGCAGATGAAAACACGAGCCGCGTGTGACACAACAGAAGACAACAAGAAAGGACGCGGCTGATGTAAACACGAATCATGTGCTACACAGAACAACAACACATGTGGACAGAAGAGCGGACCGATCAAATACGAAACCGCACGCTCACACAACAAGACAGTGCAAGTACTCATCCCGTGTGCTCACAACAGAAGACATGAATGTCCGAATCCCAATACAAAACCGAAACCAAACTAGACCGCAGTGCCGGGATCCGAACAACACGCTCCACACACAACACAACTCACATGGACAGAAGCACGCATGGCCCATACAAACTCGGAACACCATTTCAAGACAGGAGTGTCAGAGCTCTGTCACCAAACCAAGAAAAAAACAGACCAAAGTGACAGAACCCAGTCATGTTGTCACGTCCCCATAATATTTTAATATATTGGATAAAACATTAAGCAATTTACATAGATGAAAATCAAATGACTTATTTTTCTTTTATCACAATATCAGATCCAAGTGAAAATAAGGGTGAGTTTGGAAAAACTAATTTGCTTGAGCACATTTGGCATGTCCTCCTACTTCTAAAATAAGAAATATAGCAATTAATCAAGAAATAATCCATATTCTATTCAATATAGAACAGCACAAACATGTTAAAGTATTAGGAGTTATAATTACTTGATGTAGCCACTCAGCATTTTTACTGGCCACAATTTTATCATCCATGGAAAAACGGCCAATACTATCTCATAATTTGGCACCAGTGTAAGGCTGCTTAACTTAACTTTAAGAGCTGACTCACAGATCCATTGAACTGGCCATGTATTTTTCTTTCTCAACTGTTTACCTTCGCTTAAAACATAACTGACTGTGGTATTCTGGTGTGTTTGACCAAATAAGAACTCAATGTATTACTGAGGTGGCTTTATGAGGTGGCTTTGGGTGTGAGAACAACATCTGCGGGAAGAGTAAAATTATGCAATAATAGATAATAATAGCCTGTGGTAAACATAACATGACGAACTTTGATGTTTGTTTACGACGTACACTGAAAACACTAACCTGACCACCTGCACCACTCTATACACGCAATCCCACGCCAAAATTCAAGCCCTGTAACACCAACATATTCATGTGGTGCAGCTCTGTATTTCACATTACGTATGCTCCATCCTGTTATCTCTGTTTTGCTATCCTGTTTGTAACTGAATGTAAACAAGTTATAATTGTGTTTGCTTAACACCTACATGTCAAGTTAGGCATTCACCTAATGGTTTAACCATGCAAGTGTTTCCCTTCCCAAAGTTGTGCTTCAGCTTCGCTATCATTTAGCATGGTCCTTCACTATTGATATCCCACGGTTGTAGATCTGATGTAAAGAGTTGCCCCTGATACGCTGACCAAATCCGAGGCTGGGCTCATTAGACTCAAATCGCTGCTCCTATGAACTGCATAGATTCTTGGCTTTACTGGCCTCAATATCAATGGCAAATGTCAGTCCGATCTGGGTGATCTTATCAGGTGGTATATGCATGATTTACACAGACCCTAGTATCCGATTAATTGGACTAGTAGCCAGTCGGACATAGAAAAGTGATCAATGCACGAACGTTGAGAGCACCGAAGTTGAAAGTTAAAATGGGAGCGGAGCCATGTACGGAAGCTCTTGACAATCAGTAATTATTTAGAACATGTTTTTATTGCTGATCATTGAATGCCATCTCAGACAATCCAATGAGAGTGAACAGAATGGCCAATCAGATGTTTATGATTCCGTTTAGCACCAAACTCACAATTAAAATTTCAGTACCGGACTCTTGTACCAAGTCACTCATAGTTGTTTTTCAAACCTTGCATATGTAGCCATTGTGAACGACGTAGCAATGGTAATGACATTGTCGTTAGTTGTACATTTAATGTCGTTATTGTTGAAAAAGTGCAATGTATGACTCATGGCAGTTCAATGACTCACGCATCAAAATACCCATCATGCGTAAGTCCCAGACAGTCTCGCCAGTCCTTGCTTCAACTTTCATCCACAGACGGCTGTTTAGGTCAGGACACGGGCTTTTTTACTGCTTGCTAAATAAAGCAGCCCAGCACAAAGTTTTGTGCCATCATTCTAATAGATAAATATTAAAAATAATCCTGTATTCTTAGCACTTGAGTCTATTTCTAGTTCCATTTTGATGAAACAGAGTGTGGACCAGAATTTGAGAGGTCCTGTCTCGACGACTTTTTAGAATCCCTTGATTCGTTAGAGTGCCTGTCTCGATTATATGAATTTTAGAATCCCCGCCGCTCAGGTGCTGTTATGGGCTTGCCAACAGTCTTAAAAAAAACTTAAGTCGTCAAATGTGAATTCACGGAGTGGTAGTGGTGTTCGTGATGTCCAAACAGTAGCGTACGAAACATCTGTCCATGTTATAGCACGAGATTGCAAGTACCTCCACAGAAATCTGCATTTTACAAATGGAAATAAAACACGACGTAAACTGTATTCCCTATGCTATGTTTTGCAAGTTTGTGTATGCTCGTAGACAGCCACTCTGAAACGGTCAGCATCCTAAAAGAGTCAAAAAGTCGCGACAGACCTCACAGCACCGGAAGTCTTAAACAGAAATAGGTACGTTGAGATGCGAAACAGCGAGAAACTCGTATAGCGTGCAGTGTGCGCATTCTACAAAAATCTATTTGATTTGGCTTTACATAATCCGCACATCAACCATCATTTCATTCGTTCTGTCGATACGTTCAGATTATCAATTGAATGAACAATGTGTTTATTAACGTAGTAATCAGGCCCATGGTTGCCTGTTCTTAAAGCAAAGAACCCATGCCAGATGACTGTTTGACCCAACAGGTTTTTAGGGGATGCACCTGCGTAGTAGCTTTTGCTGATGTAGCTTGTGCAAACACTACACACCAATGTACAACCATGTTCAGACTTATTTCCTTTAATATAAATTAATAGATTCAGAATTCTGTCAATTTTACCACCCTATGTCTTTCTTTCTTCTTTCTTTCAAATGTACTGAAAATATACAAGTGAAAATAGAAAATCCAATGAGTTCATCATAGTGCCTGTCTATTAAATGACCAATATCACATAAAGACAGTGTGCGGGGTCATGCACTCAAAGACAAAGCACCATCATGGTAACAAACATAACACTTAAATATTGTAATTGTAATAACTAAATAACATAAAATGTAACACAAAACATTATAATGTACAATATTAATAACAAAAATAAGAAGAACTAAAATGATTTATACAAAATATAAACATTGGTGACCATGTGTCACGCAGAGACTTGGGTCATTTCCTGTTTTTCACTGTAAATTATATGGTAATATAATTGATCATTTATAGTCAAATTACATACAATGCCATTTTTAAATTTGTACTATGTATGGTAAAGCAACATACAGTGTAGATGGGTATATTAAAATGAAAACCACTTAATGAAATAAACGTTCGTAAGTTACAGGCATCTATAATACACTGGAAACATTTTTTTTTTGTATTTTAATTTTCTGTGAATATCTGGCAATCACAGCTGCCAGTTGTTTTAATAATAATAATTCATTAATCATAATTTGTAGGTTTTTTTCTAGGTACTCAAAGCGCTTTACATGGAAGGGGAAATCTCCTCAACCACCACTAATGTGCAGCATCACCTGGATGATGCGACGGCAGCCATATTGCGCCAGACCGCTCACACACACCACTTACTGGTGGAGAGGAGACAGTGATGAAGCCAATAGTATGTATGGGGATGATTAGGAGGCAATGATGGACAGAGGCCAAGGGGCAAATTTGGCCAGGATGCCGGGGTTACACCCTACTTTTCGAAAGACATCCTGGATTTGTATTGACACAGAGAGTCAGGCCCACGGTTTAACGTCTCATCCGAAGGACGGTGCTCTTTGACAGTGTAGTGTCCTAATCACTATATAGTAGGGCGTTAGGACCCACACAGACCACAGGATGAGCACCCCCAGCTGACCTCCCTAACACCTCTTCCAGCAGCAACCTGGGTTTCTCGTAGTCTCCCATCCAGGTACTGACCAGGCTCAGCCCTGCTTAGCTTCAGTGGGAAACCAGTCTTTGCTACAGGGACAGGGTGATATGGCTGCTGGCCATATTAAGTGCTTTTTGAAACAAAGAAAATAAGGATGATATATATGAGATATTTTAATTTAGTAAATTTAGTGGGATATTCCAGACAACATATAGTGTTCATCTAATCTTTATTAAAGGTGAGTTCACCACACATACAAATCCTGTCTTTAATTATTAGCACTCATGTCGTTCCAAACCCGTAAGACTTCCGTTCATCTTCGGAACCCAAATGAAGTTTCTGTCCCTCCACTGACAGTCTACATAACTACAACTTTGACACATTAAAAAGTTCATAAAGAGATTGTAAAACGAATCCATGAGAAATCGGGCAGTTTAGTCTAAATTTTCTTCTTTTCTTTTATTTCTGTCACACAGGGGCGTAGAATTTAGTAGGGACGCTAGGGACGTGTCCCTACCAATATCCAGTGACACTGAAATATCCCTAGCAATAATTTCGATCAAAACTTAAAATATATTTATATATTGATGTCCCTGTCCCCGAGGGGCGTCACACCCGTGGGGGATGTGGGTGTTTTAACACCCACATTTTTCCCGGTGAGAGGGTTCAACACCCGCACTTTTTCTGCAGTTTTCCCGCAGTTTTGCACAAACGCGCTACTACAGTCGCTCCTCCGTTTCTCTGGCGCTCTGTGTGTGCGCTCGCTGCGGCTGCCTCCTCTAAAACATGACACCGGCTTTGAGTGTGAGCGGCTGATGATTGGCTGTTATGCCTTAAGTCCCGCCTCTCTTGATGTGTTAGATTTATCGGTCAGCTCGCTCTGAGGAAGCGGGGACTTATGGTTATATAGTTATTTACATCTCCCTTTTCCAGGTACTTTGAATGAGTGTTTATGCTTTGAACGAGGTTTTAAATAGGCTTGATATGTGTTAGGGAAGATGTTATGTTTATGTTTTGTTGACACGTCAAGTGTTTTCGGTATTATATTTCGTTTTTTTTTTTGGCAAAACAGCACAAGACTTTAATTAAGTAACGTTAGGCATTCTGTTTGTGCTGCCTGATTAAAAGAAAAGTGCGCTCTTGCTCACACGATCAGCATGGTGATCTGGTGTTTTCTCCTAAATAAAAGCTCAAGGGTTTATTTCTTACAAGTGAAGAAATTGGGACAAAAGTAATTTCAATTTTCCTATTCTATAGCGTAATACAAAATATAATGTAGCCTAATGTAGACAGCGACTCTATATCATAAGTAAAAAGATGTTTGAGCCCTCTTTAGGTAGGCTACAAGTCAATGCTTTTTCTTTGTTCAATGTGCACAGTTCATGGGTCGAAGCCGGTTGAAGCTCTTAATTTTGTGCACCAGATTGATGCATTTAACCTTAAAATGTACAAAATTTTCTTACGGTGGAGCATGCCCCCGAACCCCCCTAGCGGGAGGGCTACGCCACTGCCATCCCCACCGATTTCAAAATCAAACCTACGCCAATGCTGTCACATATAAACATTCATCAACGCACACAACAGTTATGATCAAAGGAAGTCCAACCATGCTTGTATGACGTGCGAGAACCAATGAGGTTCGTTCTGGTGTATATTTTTTTCCTACTATGGAAGTCAATGAGACCAGAAACTGTCATTGACTCCCATAGTATATTTTTTTCCTACTATGGAAGTCAATGAGACCAGAAACTGTCTGCTTACTGATATTCTTCTAAATATCAGAAAATCGGCTGAATGGATTCGAAAACGGTAAAACTCAACTGTTTAACTCTGGGGGAGTTGTAAAATGAGCCTATTTCCAAAAAAAGTGGAGTATCCCTTTAACCACCACTGCAGGGCCGTCATGTGCAGCAGGCCGAATGGAATGATGTTGGATGCTGCTGCCATGAGGCCTAACACTCTTTGAAAGTGTTTTACAGTGATGGCTTGGCCTAGCTTTATGTGTGGCTTGGCCGAACTGCCAGCTCTTGTGACAAGGCCATAATAAGCCAGTCGTTGATATAATTTAGCACCCCGATACCTTGAAGCCTCAGCGGAGCTATATCTGCATCCCCACAATTTGGTAAATGTGCGAGGGGAGAGAGCTAGGCTGAACGGAAGAACCCGATGTTGGAACGCTTTGCCCCAAAAAGTGAACCTCAAGAACTTCCTGTGAGATGGAAGGATGGAAATGTGGAAATATGCGTCCTTCAGATCTATCGCGACAAACCAATCCTCGGATTGAATTTGGTTCACGATGATGGAAATAGTTAGCATCTTGAACCTGAACCTCCTCAGAGGCCGATTCAAATGCCTCAGATCTAATATTGGACGCAACCCCCCATCCTTCTTGGGAACTATGAAGTAGCGGCTGTAAAACCCGGACTCCCTGTCCGGTGGAGGAACACTTTCTATGGCCTCCTTTACCAGCAGGGAGTTTACTTCCTGTTCCAATACCCGACCCTGCTCTGGGTCGACTGCAGTCCACACCACCCCGTTGAATTTCGGTGGGCATAAACCGAACTGCAGTCTGTACTCTTTTTGAATGGTGCGCAGGCCCACAGAGAAATATTCGTGAGATTTTTCCATGCATCTGTATTTTACCAAGGGAACCAGCCTCTCTGGATACTGATGCATCCCGAAGCGCACTTGACGGTGGGAAGCCAATATCGATTTCCTGCATGCTCCGTGGAGGAAGCGATTTCGATCGCTCCACCATGGGTGGGGCAGCCCGAAGAGATCCTACGTTTGTTAGGATCTCTTTACCGAAGCCTTCTTCACCTGCAGGTCGGCCTGCTTTTGTTGAGGCTTCCGTTGAGAGCACCATCTATGCCCCCTGGCTCCTTTGAGAGAAGAGGGAGATATTGTTTAAAGGCTGCAGACTGTTTTTTCATGTACACTACTTAAAACAATGTACTCTAATCCCCATCAAAAGATAGAGACAAAGAAGGATGTAAACTATTCTATTATAGAGGATGACATATTCATGGACCATAATGCAGTTCTGCGTTTTGTTCAATCACAGCCAACTAAAAATAACATGGACATGAACTGAAAATGCAGAGATTTTAACCCTTTATATCAAATATTTGGACAAAAGCATAATTGTATTCTTTGAAGTTCTGATGTAAATACGATGCTATTGCATGACAATAATTCAGTACAATGGTATTACCATCTGATATGCTGCAGCCACCGTACATTTTTTGTTAAGGGTTATTACATGAATGGCACCCAATATCTAAGCTCACTGATTATTTTAGTCTTAAAAGTTATTTTCCCGGTCGAATAAATCCTGGATCTGCAGTGAGCACATTACAGAAATATATGGAGGACGATCAGATAATGTTTGCTCATCAGGGCTTCATTACATAATGCAAGGCTTTCTACTTTACAAGCCATAATGGCTATGCTCACAACAACACGGGCTATCGTATACAAGCTTGCTGTTCAGATTAAATAAATTGGACTCTGGGCACTGTGCCTGATCGGCTCCAGGATGCTTGGGTATTCATAGTTTTCACTGGACGTCACTCCCTTACAGGAACGCCCACATGGAGGCCTTTGCTGCCAGCAAGTTATTTCTACCAGGTTTGTATGGATGTATTAAGACAGTGATGTTAAAAGATCAAATTCAATATACACCTTACTGATGACGCATACTATATACAGATGAACAAATCCGGCTAGAATATGAATCCAACCAGCTTCATTCCGCTAATTTGTGTTCCATTATATATAAAATCCTTAATGGTAATATTAGCGGACAAAATTCATACGCCACATAAAACATACTATGTACAAACAGATGAACCAAAAAAGATGCATGCAACATGCAGTTTCTCATTATTTTAATATTTTCCCATGGAAACCCATTATTTAACAATTAAGGTGCAGTTACATTTACCATTGCCCTGCGAAATTTTTCGGGTGAATTACATAAACAGCGAGTCCTTCATTAATTGTCACTGTGTTTAACTAATTATTATTGCTTAATTAGCTCATTCATAAAGAGTTAGATACCTAATGCTTTGTTAACAGCTTAGCAACTGTAAATAGTTCTCACTTTAGATTAGGTCACGGAATATCAGAAAATGTCATTAATTAAGGGCTTTGAACCAACCTTTATTGGACATTAATTACATTAGTATTCAGTTCCTTAAACATATTTACAAATACATTAAGCATATCTAAAGTTAAACATATCCGCTTAATAAAAAAATGGGAAAAAAATAACATAATGCTGTCCATATGAAATACATACAAATACTCATTATGTCACGTTCTTAAAATCAGTTAGGATTAATGGTAGGTTTAGGGAAGAATATACAGTTTGTACAGTGTGTGTGTGTTTAATGTATTTGTAAACATTTTAAGGAGCTCTTAATACTATGTAATTAATTTCCAATAAAGGCTGGATTAAAGTACTTAACTGATGACATTATTCCAATTTCCCATTACCTAATCTAAAGTGAGAACTATTTATGGTTAATAAGTTGTTAACAAAGATTTATCTAACTCTTTACACACAAGCTAATTATACAGTTAAAATAATAAATAAAACACTTTTTATGACTTGAATCTATAAAATCCAAATAATATTTGTTTACTATTATTATTTTATTATACACATTTTACAATTTATTATTGATTCAGTTTATATAGAGATTTGTTTTTATATAGAGATATGTTTTTAGGTCTACAAGTACGGCTGAAATGGACTGCAAGTGCTCAAAACTTGCAGTTTGTTCACATCGGTTTTTATTCTTTTGAGAGGTGGTCTAAATATTGTGACTTGAAACAAATGGAAAACTGACTGGCATGTCCTGCAGTTTTTTATATATATATTGCCCTCCAGGACCCCATATCAGTCATGTGACTGAATTCTTGATGTGGGATAGCTTTCTGTTCAGTCTGCAACTTGGACAAATGTGTTTGTTATCCAAAAGATGTTTGTTTGAACATCTGCTATTGGCTCAACCAATAGTGTGTCATTGGAAGTATCTGTTTTTCAAACCACTGGCAGATGACGGAAGTGTTTCAAAAACAATATTTTATTTTATATATTTGCAATTTCGCTTGGTGACACTAGTGACACAGAAATTGCACACTTAGTCTTAAATTATCTTACTGTACCCTCTGAGTGAATTTATAGGGGGGTGATTACTTTAGGCAAGCAGCAATGGTCCATAACATTATAGCACTATCCACAATCCAACATAACGTGACCGTGAGAGGGGAAACTTTGATCTCATTTTTCATATTGTGATACTCAGATGTATAATTGTCTCAAATAGCATGTTTCTCTCCAATGTAATTATGTTTTATAGTTGATCAAAGTGGGGCAATGTTAGGAAATATCCCAAACCACAATCCTCCCTTCACTTTTAGCTAACCTCTAATTACACACAAAAAGACGCAACTTGAGAATGGTTTTAGAAATGACAGATCTCTTCAAGTCAAACATTGCCAGTAGAGGAAATGAGCAATTATATTAGTCTGCATTTGGAAAAATGGCACAATTATTGAGAAAACTATAGCTTTCATATGGCAATCGTTTTATCTGAAGTCAAAAAGTCACTTCAGTATCGGAGGTATAGTGAAATAACATCTTACGGTTTGGCATCCATTAGCTTAATAACATCATTCCCTTTCCAGAACGAAGCCACAGCGACTATTCACACCTCATTTAAATCTTTCATTTAAAAAACAGGCTGTTGAGTGATTACAAATTTGGAAAGATGGTGCAAGAACCCCTTGAGATGTTTCACATAAAAGGCACAGTGCCACCACAACAGAGAATCGAGAGTACGGAAGTCACAATTTATCACTCTGTATCGCAACAGACTTCAAAGGAGGTTTGGGTGCGCCAATTACGAGACAGGAAAGCAAAGGGTTGAAGAGAGTAACTCAACTCAGACGGGAACATTTTCTGTGGAAGTGGTCTTCTGCTGAAAGACTCTGAGGGAGGGCTCAGGTTTTGTGTGATCCAGCCTTCAGCTGCTCTGACACATTGCGAAGTGGGCTGAATATGTCATGACAACCTCATCATCCCACAAGTGTGTGAATAGAGCTGTGTCTTCAAGACAGAAGATATGGATGTAACATGATTCACAATCTAATGCAATATTGCGATGAACAGTTGCCCATAGCTCTTTCCCTGCCAGTGTTTTAGGAAAAAAAATTGCCAGCCAGCACCAGCTTTTTTGATCATTTTCACAAAAGTGTCATGGCCCCCAGAATATTTTGTTGTATTAATATATCTGAACATGCGATATATATATATAAAAAAAAATACAGACCCTATGCTTTTAAACAACAAAAAATATGTTTAATTCTAGCTTCATGCATTTATTTTTATCAACACTTGAATGTGGGTAAGTTTAATAAAAAAGCAACATTTTGAGCAAAAAGATAAAATCGCGTTATTGTCAAAGACTACATCTAGATCGGATTTAGAATAATGATTAAAACAAAGATGGAGTAGATTGAGTCTATCAACACCCCCAAAGCTTCACAATCCTATAGCTCATCCTGGGTCGACATTTCATTCAGTAACATTAGGCAGTTTTTATTTATATGCTTTTTAATGTTGATGATTGTGTTATTTTACATATAGTTATGCTATCGCTTGTCTCTGCTTCTTCTTCGCATGTGTTTTGATCAGGAGATTCTGAACTCTTTCAGAAGATGAGCAATAGCGCCCCCTAACAGTGAAAACACACGGAAAAACTTTCATCAATGGCGAGGAAAGAGTTAATAGAGTGTGAATTAGTGCATTAATCTATAGATCTTAATGGATTCTAAAATGTTAGCAATACAGATGGATAAAAGATGCACTGAGTTTGGGGACCAATGGGCTCCTTGCACGTAACTACTTCCTTACCGGAAATGCGGCCTCGTCTTTTCCGGCGCTATTCTACACTATGAGATGAGACGTTTACAAGAGTTGCCGAAACTTACAATAACGGACGAACATCGCCTTTGTAAGTCCTCCTCCAAATCACCTACCAGCAAATTAGAGAGAAGGGCTTTAAAATGTATGCCTCTTCATATATCCACGGATATGAAGGTAAGTCTATATATCTCAAACTTTATGGCTTCCGTTAGTTTGCTAGCTTACATTAGGCTAATAAACAACCCCGGGCTGACAGAATATGCGTGTTATAATGCTGTACTGTTTTCTAGTATTAGGCGGAAAATGTCTACGTTGTGTATGTACGCATTCAAACAGGAAGAGAGCGAGCCGTATTTACCCGTCGCGGATATGACGTCAGGTTGCTATGTGCAAGGATCGGATTCTCACTATTAACTAACTGCTTATTAGTAAGCATATTACTAGCATATTGGCTGTTTATTAGTACTTATAAAGCAGATATTAATGCCTTATTCTGCATGACCATATTCTAAATCTCTTAATCATAGACAATACCTAAACTATAGGCCTACCATACTGACTATTAATAAGCAGTAAATTAGGAGTTTGAGTTGTAGTTAATAGTGAATCTAATAGTTAGTTTTTACTAAAACACAGAAACATTTATTTTTTTCAAAAACAGTGTAACTTTCCTTAGAAGATATTACACATGAACTGTCTCAGTTTAACATTTTCTAAAACTCTAGTAGTTCTCTAAAAAAAGAAAACTGACTATAGAAACAGATCTGAATTAATGTTGAGGATGCAAAAACTTAAAACATATAAAAAACAAACACTAATGGGAGCAAATTGTAATAAGTCACATAATACAGTTATTACTGATTTACTACTGATAATCTAATAATACATAGTTAAATAATCTGGAGCTGGGGTCTTCAAAGGTGCAAGTCCAACACAACCTCATGGCAATTTGCAACTATTTTATGTTTAGGCAAATTGGTGGTTGATACATTTGTACAATGTCATTTGTGCATTTTCAAACTAATGTTAATGCCCCAGTGATAGGGGTGTGGTTAAGGGTGGACCTTTATGCTTACTTTTTGTGTAAGGATGATACATTTTCGTACAATTCCCATCATACAAATTCATACGCATAGAAAATGGTCACCACATAAAATAGTTACATTTTCCTGTGAGAACATGTTGTCGGGCCTCAGACCTTGATGGAGAGACATGTAGCAGAGACACCTTGTTACATAATGTATAAACTGAATGTTCCAATTAATGTTGTTAGTGTCATAAAAAGCATTTTAATGTGTTGGCATATTTTGTTATTGCAAAGCCATTAAAATAATCAGGATTGATGTTTTGAATTTTATATTCGCACTGGATTGCACTCATTCTGTACCCTGCAACACAGGGTAAGTCAATCCCCCAATATTCTGAAACACATCTGCCACACACTCGACATAAAAATGCCTCTAACCGCCTGAACAGACCACCATCACTATTCCGTGCTGGTTCTAGCAAACACTGAGCCATTTTCTTTGCTCAGCATCAAAAGGCAGTTCAGAATTCAGGCCAAAGTTGATGCGCAAGATCTGCTTCAGTTCTTAAAACCGAACAAAAGCTCTTTAGGTGGGCGTCTTGCCCCAGAGAGACTGCATTCAATGCTCAGTGACTAAAGTAGGGCACTGATGAGACATCCAATGTTCTGGAAACACAAAATGTGTTTAACGCAAAGACAGCCAGAGAGAAAGCTTGTCGGTGCCAAAACTTGAGTGTTGAGCAGGCGTGAGGCAATTAACAGACCGACCGGAGGAGTCAGAGAGAGAGGACTTCGTTCTGAAACATTGCCCTAGGATGCTGCAGTGCTTTAAAATAGACACCCGGATACAAGACTTTCCTCTGCTTTATGGGGTGTGTGAATCTTATCATACTGTTTAAGTAACCGAGAAAACAGCGGTTTTGATTAATTACATGAACCATGAAGTGATAATACCAAACACTTATTAGGGGTCAATGATGTATTAATCTCAGCAAACTGCCACAAAAAAAAAGGTAACCACCCACATTTGATTGCTATACAGTATTGGTACTATTTATTAATTGGCATAGATAACAGCTTTTGGAGATATTTTATATTGGTAAAAAATGAACACCCAGTCTATACATACAATCACTGACTCGTCATGAGGGTCTTTTGTAACATGTGACTTAAGCTCAGCACCGAGACATATTTATCAGAATTTATAATGTATTACTATTTGTCCTAAGTATTATATAATGTAAATCTATTGTATTTGTACTGATGTCTGACTGCTTTGCTTCCATCAAGTTCTATAACCTAAAAGAGAAAATAGTTTAATATTTCATTTGTGAAGTATTTAATTCAAATGAAAAGGCATCACTACATGGTTAAGTGATATGTAAAGGTGGGACCAGTAGTTTTTGAAAAACACTTTTGAAAACTGCGTCGGGCCGAGTACCAAAACACACTTGTAACCAATCAGCAGTAAGGGGCGTGTCTACTAGTGATGAGGAGGAGAGAGCGCTCAGTGCACACAGAACAGACATTAGCCGAATGACTACAGAAAGAGATGGCAGATAAAAACAAAAGAGGAAAATGTCTGCGGAGCTTAAAATTAAAAAGAAGGCTTACAATCAGGCAACTCAATATCGGAGAAGCTAACCAGCGCTGGAGAGAACTCAAGGAGTGAAAAGGCCTAACATCGGACACAGAGTTTGCTTTATTTCTTCACCTTGTTCGCCTTTGTCAACATTGGCTTTTGGCTTGCTTAGTTAACATTATTGTCCTATTATCTCTGTAAAGCTGTTTTGAAACAATCTGTATTGTAAAAAGCGTTATATAAAGAAAGGTGACTTGACAAATATTTGCTGGCCATTGCTTGAATATGCTTGTGTGTCATCTTTGCTTGTTTTTATTTGCGATCTTATTGTCGTTCGCTTCAGCTATGAAAAAGACGCATTCATTTCCACACCATATAAGCCTGGAGCTTCTTAACCTTTTCCACTGTGTGTTTCAAGCGTCGCTCCCAAATTGTCTCTTAAAAGTAAGATAATATACTCCTAAATATGTTTGTTTCGTTTGGTTCCTCATTTAGTGATGATAACCACCTAATCTTGTTATGCTGTAATATATTCGTAATGACTGCAGTGTTCGTGCTCGAGTTGATCATGATGATAACTTTGTGTTTTGGGATAGGTGATGAGCGTCATCTTCCACGTGAAACGGAGCTGAACCATTGACACATAAACACATATTTCTACCAACACTTTTGTCACATACAGCAAACATCTCACAATCGCTAGCTGCCTGTCCCTGAAAACACTGTAAAAAACGTGTAAAAAAACGCGTATCTGCAGACATCCCAGGCTCCAAAAACGGCAACAAAAACAAACTGGGCTAACCCGCACCACGAAACATAACAAACTGTTCCAGCCAATAACAGACAAGAAGGATTTGAGGGGTTAGTGCGTGGATGAGGAGGAGGGAGGGTCTAGCTAGCCTCCGTTTTGTTTAGAGCACCTTTATATAATGAAATTGCAAACAAAAATCTTTAATTTTTGGAGCCTAAAATTTTTATTTTTTTATACCCATTTTCGCCATACCATCCATCCTTAATTCAATATGTACATTTTAATAATTGTCAGTCTTTTTATTAGTCATCAGCTATACTCTTCCCACCTTAGCTATCGATAACAATAAAAAAATTATCCGTCAAACTCTATTTAAAACAACCAATAGTGACACAAGAAGATATATTTGTGATATTTAGAAATTATACAATGCAATTTAATATCATGCAAAATTCTGACTTCATTGTTACACAATTGTTATCAAATCATGTTTGCTTCAGTCTACTGAACTCTGACCAAAAATTTTAAATGAGACCCAAATAATATTATTCAAACATATTGTATGATGTCATGTGACAAAGCAAACCACAACCATAACCAATGACTATACATCACAGGTCTTACATACTTTTTAATAGGAAGTATATAACACATACATTATTTAAACAGCAGCCAGACAAAAGTTACTATATCTTGGAAATATTTTTAATATTAATGTATGCTCTTTTTTTCTTGAGAGCCCTGGGGCTTTCATACTTAAATTAATTTCCTCTACCTTCAACGAACACTAGGAATATTCATTATTCCCTATTCATTATTCCATTGTAGCACCTGCACTCACAATAAAGTTGAACAATTGGATGGCATGCTGAAGAGAAAAAATATAGAGATTGTGATATTTGTAAGATGCGCTGGTCACTCAGGGTGTCCATGGCCCATTACAGAGTCCCTCCACTGATGCACCTGGTACTGCAGAGACAGCTGACACAAATCAAAGCAACAGCTGACTGCAACAACCACACCAGGATTACCAAAGTGGTGCATAAAGGAGCTAAAATGTCACACCATCATGGTGAAACGTGCAGTTATAGTGAAATGTAGGGTAGTCGTGTATTAACGTGATGAATGCAGTGGGCTGGTGACGTATGACATCATTGAGATGCATGACATCGCAGCACCGTTACAAATGCATTGCTGCTTCAGCCAAGCTTTATGACGTCACTCTAAACTCAAACATCACGCTTATAAACAGTGACGTATGACAACAGTTTTTAAGAAAAAAAATATTTAAACAAACTGTCAACTAGCTAGTTTTATGAATAGGCTCGCGCGCACTGAAATGTAACGTCATATCCCCAATAAATGGTATAAAGGCACTCATCTTAACCTGCCAACTCCATCTGACAATAAAATCATGTCTGCGGATTCACAGTAGGCTAACCATCATCAACATCTCAAAAAAACGAAATGTTCTGATCTATGGTACGATCTGTTCGGTCACGCATCGTTGGCGTGAACCGGGATTCGGATAAGCGGGTCATCACGAGGAAAACACCGAGGCGCGCGCCCCTCTCTTCTTCACTTACCGGATTTAAAAAACGCCGCTATGTCGGCCGCCTCCTTAGATGTGTCCTCTCCCTCTCCTGAACTCATCCTCGGATCAATGATTCTCCCTCAACGCAACTCCGCAAACAAACGGATCAGAGTCGGGTTTCCAAGTGACTGGTCGGGAATAAATCCTTTCATTGGAAAGCAAAGAGTGGCGTGCGGGGATTCGTTCCTGTGCTCGCTGAGCACGGACCCTCCATCTTGGCTTTCGCTCGCTGGAGAGGTGTCGGTACCGATCGGCGGCGCTCCTGAGTTTCAGCGGGCAGAGAGGAGGATGAAGGGAGGGAGAGGGAGGTCTTCTTCAGGAAAGGGGTCTCCTGGAATCCCCTACTTCTCCACACACCCCCCACAGGTCAAATTTACGAAATGCCAAGTCATTTTTAGGATGCTGGTTCTAGCTATAGCCTACAATCCATAAAAAAATAATAATAAAAAAAAAAAAAACACTTATAGCCTACCTCTATCTAGCCTATAAAAAATATTTGATTTAATAAAAAAAATATCAAGTAAAATGCTTTTCAAGGAGCTGAAAGTTTTCACATTTAGGCTAATAGCCTATGCTACGTTTTTACATAAACATTTTACATAAGGTCAACATGTATTTTTAAACGTGTGCTTAACTAGTCGGCCGTGAGGTTCCCATGGTTCCTCTGTTTTCTTGTCATGTCTTTTTTATTTATTTATTTTATTTTTTATTAACAACAGCAAGTAATACAGAAATTAGAACAAATACCAGAGGAGACATATCAATAGCAGGAATTAAATTATCAGAACATCGTGTAGCTTGATTCTTAGTTATTAGCTACAACTCCTAAATATGTTTTCTTGTCATATAACAAAATGTCTGTATGATGATTACACCACACTGATCAAGTAGGCTAGCCCATATACAATTTTACTGATAATGCATCAGAGACATCTGATCAGGCCTACGATAGTGTTTGCTCATCTGCAATAGGTACATTACATTTCCTGTCAGATGTCAAATAGACGTTTCGAAAACGTCTTTAAGATGTTTATGATTTGGAATGTAAAACTGACATCTTAAAGACATCTTTCAGATGTTAGTAAACAGCAGATGCTTTTCATATGAAGTGATATTTAACAGACATATTGCAGACATGCTGCGCGTGTGCTATCACTGCAATTTACTGAATTGCAAGTTTTGAGACAAAGCATACGCACAAATCGTGCCTATATATTTTCTGATAGGCTATGTTTTTTCTAAAATAAGTTCAATAGTGTCAAAATAACAGATTTAAATTGTCTGTAGGCTATGTGCCATTTTTAAGCATTGAATATGAACATCGTCTGTTTCTGACACACACACAAACAATTGTCACTAATTGATGTGTGTGATTCACAAGGAATACAACTAACTTATTACAAACCTGTATATTTATTCACTTGCGCAACGAAATATTTAACAGCACTGCAACACTGTTTCAGCATTCACCCATCTGTTCACTAATTGAACATGCATGGAAAGTGTGATAACTGAAACAATTGCGCCCTCTAGTGGAACAGTTGAGGAATTACATTGGTACAATAGCGCCCTCTGGTGTTGTGAAAAACTGCAGAATTACACGAACTCTAGACATGGCTTCACAACAGCGACTGCACATTTTTCAGATGGATGGCACTGGATTTTTATTTTATTTTTTCACTCAAATGTGAGTAAAAGAAATGTGCTGCATTCAGATAATTTGTCCCCCGCCACATTCATGTAGCCAGTTGCACAACTGCGTCTTACAGTCATCTTTTTCTTTTCTTTTTTTCTGGTCATAACATTGCGAAAATATATCGTCTTAAACATTAGAAACATTTAATAAAGTTTAAAGCCGCATACATAGTTGAAAAAACGAATTGCGGAATCAATGAAAGTGAAGTAGCCTAAGACCTTTGTTCTCTGGACTCACTGGGCCGGGGCTCTTTCATTTTACCCCTAACGTCGGCATCTCTATGGCAACTGCCAACAACAATTTATAGTGGAGAAAGTACAGTGCTTTCTGGGCGGCTCGTTCACAGCATGGTCAACACTAAAATCCTTCTGAACGCCGAGAAGACTGCGTGGAAAAACATAGTTCAGCTTTAGGATGAGATTTACAAACCTATAAAACCCTTTAAAGGTCAGTAGACCATGGCTTTGAGTTACCGGACAGTGAAGTCAAACATCAGATCCAGAGGAACTCATCAGCCCTCTGCTCCAGTGGACAACATGAAGGAGATGCAGGTCTGCTTGATTTCAGTTAACATCTCCGCCACTTTCCGCAGAACACTAGGCTACACAAAGGTTATTTGGCTATTTTGTGTGTGTGTGTAGGCTATGTGTGCATTTCATCTCAATAATAAAACATGCTCAGAAAGAATTAGCGTATGGGTTCTTTCTAGTCTTTAAGCTCCAATCATGCCAGACTATATATATATATATATATATATATATATATATATATATATATATATATATATATATATATATATATATATATATATATATATATATATATATCAGTGTTGTGCCTGAACGCGTTCAATGAACGATAGTTCATGAACTCGTTCATATTTTGGGCGAACGTGAACTGAACGTACTGAATTACTGCCTGATGAACGTTACTGTGAACGCGTTCATTCTGGTGTCTGTGAACGCACGCTCTCTCAGTTTAACTTCGTTCAATAGGGTGCCAGATTTCTATAAAGCCTTCCAGGCGAAAACGCCTTAATATGTAGCGAAAAAAAACACCCAATCTGGCAACATCAGCCACCAGTGTCGCACACACTGCCGCATGCGTCATCAAAACAAAAAGCAGCATGTAGTCGACAAAGCAGCGAGCGAGGCGTCGTATGATCATTTAAACGAGTTTAATGACAAGGTCGGTGAGGATGGGAAAATCTTACATTTCTGTGCAAACTTTGCCAGTCGATAAAATAATTGCTGTCTGTGGTTGTATATGGGCTGTGACAATAAAAAAAAGAAGCTTGCAGCAACATATGGACTATGAACTAGAAAAAAAGAACTATGAACTAGTTCATTTTTTGAAGTATGAACTATGAACTGAACTAGTTCATTTTAAAATGTGTGAACTGAACTTTGAACTAGTTCATGTAGAAAATGAACTTTCCCAACACTGATATATATATATATATATATATATATATATATATATATATATATTTTTTTTTTTTTTTTTTTAAGGCTAATTTAAACAATATGCACACTTGTTATGGCTCTTAAATTTAGCCTATGGACTACGTCTGGATTTAACCTATGCTTATGTGTTGATAATGCTGATTAATAAAGTTTGAATGAGAAAGGGGCAAATACAAACAAAAAACGGCGCATTTTGAAGAACCTTTCAGATTCCAAACTACATTTTTTTTATTGCAAATGTTTTACAAATCACTAGATGGCAGCAAAACTCCGCAGCAACATTTGCAATTTTTGGTCTGGTGGAAAATATAGGTAAAGCTTCAGACACATAATTATGTATGTATGTGCACACGTGCAAGTACTTTGTGTAATGTAGGCCTACGTGCAATATAATGTTGTTCAGTAATAGGCTATATTGAGCAATAATCAATACATTACAATTTAAGATGTGCACCATGATAGTGTACACTTTTTGGTGCAGAAAAAAGGTAAATTCATATATTTGTGTTCTCATTTATGAATTCATATCCATACACTAGTATATGGCCAACATGTTTGTGGATAAACAGTACTGCAGCAAAGCTGGAAGCCTGGAATTATCTAGAATGTTGTATGATGAAACATTAAGATATGTTTTCACTGGGATTAGACTACCTGAAGAGCCAACACACTCTCATTGCAAATAGTTTGTGCCATTTGTGCCAAGAACAGCTCAGTCAGCAATTTGTATTTAAGATCCCAATAAATGAATGCCGAAGCTTCAGCCCAAATGCATAATGGGATTGCTGGGTTTGGATTTAGAGAGCGAGTTCTCCTCAATGACAAATCACCTTTGATTTCGAACAGTTGTGCATTTAGAGGTACCTTAGAAAGATCAATTTTGATGTAAATGTTCTGCACCTCTGTTTGTGCTGATGGGGAGCATTATTGGGTTTTGCACTTTTCTAATGCCGTTAATGAAACATAGAGCCTGACTCAGTACTTATGGATTATACGTGGACTGAACTCTGCCTGTGTGTATGAGTGAAAGTGTGTGTATGGGTTCATATGTATGTTCTCCACTTGGAGAGCCAGTTTGCAGATCTGCATAATTCAGCAGGAGGCTCTTCTTACACAAGCCCCTAGTAATAGGACGATCCTGTTAAAAAAATCAGTCATAGCCACTGTGAAATATTGATGACCTAACTGCTTTTAAATGCAAACCTTCGCAATCTTTTTCCCAGTATCAAACGTTCAGGCTCCCCATGTGGGCACACGGTCTTATGTGATCATGAATGGATGAGTTGGTCATTGTGGAACGGCAGGGACTGGGTTCAGAAACCAATTAATAATAACCGACTTAAATCAGAAATCTTTTGAACCCTTAGTGAGAAAGCTTTTTTAACTTTCTCCTAATTGATGTCTTGGCCTACTGCACATGCAACATAATCAACATGTAATGATTTTGAAGAAGAACATGTGAAACTTGTTACAGTAGTTTTATACAGTCTATGGGTGTAGACAATTTGATATAAGCAAGTTAACTGCCCTTTCAGAGGCTTTGTTAAGAGCCTATGATGACAGTATCTGGAGTGATCATTAAGCCAACATTTTTCATTAACAATCATCTCAGCTACTTTTGTAACCTCCGTTCCCCACACTAATACGTTTTAGTTTTACACATTTTCTATCCATTTTGGCCTTCTGCCCACACTGAGTTTTTATCAAAAAAATGAAGCTTAACGAAAACACTCTGGATAGTGGATAGATTTCAAAATGCCGTTTTCGCGTTTTTGACTGTAAAAATAAAGGTATTTGAAAACAATGAAACATGTTTAGTCATGTCACGTATATTGTACTGAATAGATATGTTTTACCAGTATTGTGTCTGTTATGTGCTATTCACTTTCACACAGTTGCCAAAATGTTTTACTTTACACTCTTCATACAACAGTCCTGCAAAGATGACACGCATTTGCTGTCCATCGGCATATAGAATAGAATAGAATAGAATAGAATAGAATAGAATAGAATAGAATAGAATAGAATAGAATAGAATAGAATAGATCCTGCTATGATAATTTTACTATGTCTTGTTTTGTCTGTATCATCTCAGTGAGCTTTTATGAGGGTTTCATTCACTGTAAGGTGAAAACCTTGAAAACACTACTATTGTGGACAGAGAGCGTTTTGAAATGAAAACACAGTTTTCAAATGTCTCCGGATTAATGAAGAAGTAGCAGTGGTGTCGATTGACTGACACTGGGGGCTGTTTTTGGGTCTTCCAAGTGCGACTCCCAATGTCAGTCAATCGACATGTTGACTGAAAGATAGGGAAAGGAAATTCTGGTCTCTAGACATGGCTTGGGTCTTTCCTTCAGAGTAGGTTACATTCTTTGCTCTTAAGTTAGCCTGGCAATCCAGACCCACATCAAGATGTTAGGTCTGGGAACTCACCATGGGCATTCCTCAATCCGAGGGGCGGGATAAACGGTTGTCTTTCAAATTCTCTCTGCACGCAATAGGATAGCGCTACAACCAACCAGAGCAACGAACGGTTGTGGCTGAGTGAGTCCCATGCGTTTTCCCACCAGCAGAGCTAGTTGGTTTATTTCAAATTTAAAACTCCAAACACATCTTCCTTTTTTAAGAATGACTTAAGTGTCGTTCTTTGTTCTTTTCTCAAAGACCGCTGTTCGCCAGCAGCAGCGTCATGTTCTTTGTTTTCAAGTAGCAGGGAATTCACGCGGAACCGTCACATCTCTGCCGTCATTATGTTAAGCCCGCCCACCAACTCTATACACGATGTGATTGGCCTGACTAGAGTTTGTTTTTTCCAGCTCGAAAGCCAATGGAGAGTTGCTAGACTACACTGGCTGCAAAATAATTTTTTGCTAGATTTCTAGGCTACCCTTAAGTATGATCGCACTGAAAAGTAATGGAACACATCTCCTCAACACTTTCCCTAAATGTAATACTTTATTGTATGTTCAAATCTCTACTGTACATTTAGAAGTAATAGTAATCGTGATGCATGACTTACCAAGCATAACAATGGACGTAGTGTCCGTGACATCACCCGTAGGTTTCTGAAAAGCCTTCCGTTGCCATCTTGGCAGCGAGTCACACCTGGATAACCCAAAATGGGCAAAGAGGCGGGATTAGCTGAGGTGACGTGACCTGCCCAGAGTCACTCTGGATCTGCCATAACCAATCGCTAACGTTTGATCGTGACGTACGCATATGTCAAACTTTTCCCGAACCCCGTGGGGAGGAAGGCGACAACATCATGGCCACCAACAAAACTAAGCAAAGATTGTTCGTGCTCCTGCTTTAACTTCTTGATATTCGGCAGCGTTGCCACAACGGACCGAATGGCTTCGCTCGCATCTTTCTCCGCTGCCATTACTGAACTACAACTCAAAATAACGCACGACATCAACGTCATCGTCTCAGCCACTCCCTCTGTTCGCTGATTGGCCCGGTAAAAATTGACTGGAGAAAACCAAAGGCTACAGCACAATCCCAGACGTAGTACTGAAGAAAAATGAAAATTGAGCGGAAGTACGTAGTAGGGCGGAGTGGTTTGCGTGTTGGATTCAAGAGAGAAACAGGAAGGTTGCCGCGTGTCTACACCAGACACGACAGTTATCAAACTGCTCCGCAACTGCTTGAGGCTGTCTTCACTGGAAGCAACAAAGCGACCGTTGCAAATCTATCACTACATCTGAAGTCGAATACTTCCCTACTTTATGGTATGTTAAAAACAGTACGCCAAAGAGTATTATGTCCGAATACATAGTATTCAAAAAATAGCAGGCAAAATGTCCCCAGATAACCTACTTCCGCTGAGATTCTGGGATTCACATTCAATGGATACTTTACTATCCCATGAGGCCACGGGAAAGAATTTATGAATGGAAGTGAATCGACGCAACTGATCCTGATAGGACACGTGACAGTAACAGCATGACTGATGTAGTATTGCTGCGTTTGTGCCATGTCGTAATTACCGTAAATAAATCTCCGGATGCTTATGAATCTCTCGCGGTACTTTGATATCATACACTGATCGGTCTTGCACAGCGTCACTTCAAGTCGAATACACCTTAAATCTGCAGTGGTCAGATAGTACAGCGGCCCCGTAGTACAAGTCGTAGCTCTCGGAAAATTTTGAGTTGTAAATTACATGTTGTAATTGCAAGTTCTACAAACATGTGAAGGTTTTTTACTGTTCAGAATCATTACGGTAATTACGACATGCGTGAACGCACCTTTTGTCCGAACTTCATTCATATTATATTGAACAGGTTTTTCTAGCGGTTGCAAAGTAAATTCAAATTCAAATGTATTTCCTGCGCTGTACACAATTTCGGAACGCAGCTTATACTTTTTTCGTGTCAGAAGTAGCACGAGTGAAGTAGGCCTACATCAGAAATATAACGGACATCAGTTTCTCTGGATTTGGCGTAAACACAGTGTAAGAAAATATTTGACATGCTCTGTTGTTATTTTTGCCACAACACGACATAACCCGCCACATGATAAATGATAAAAAACCACATAAAATCCGATGTAAACTGATCCAACTAAAAAATAATAATAATTGAACATCATCTTCAGTTGGATATGGCAAAAAAAATCTGCCTGTGAAACATTTGTTTCACATTTTCACATTTATTTAGATATGCCTACATATTTTAATCAGCAGATTCACTTTTAAACAGTCAAATAAGTTAAAAGTTCACACATTATATGAAGCAATGCTTGGATATATAGGATAGTATCCTAAAGTTAATGTTTTTAAAACTGACAATTATATTTAAATCTTACTTATTTCCTGTAGCTTTTACATAATAAAGTCGTAGTTTCTATCTGTGTTTTCACATTCATGAGTCAGTAGTTCAGTTCAACAAGATTTGAATGGTCATGTGTTACTGAGGCAATGACTATTCAATACAAATGAATAGCTTGTATTGTCATTGTCTCACTGATAAATAAAGTGTTGTATTGTGTGGAGGTGTAAATATTGCCTCTCATCCTTCCGAGGGCTGAAGTTCTGTCTGTAACTGTAGACTTAACAACAATGGTCTATTTAGCCTCATAGTTGACATCTGAGAAGGTCCAAAACCTCCATTGTTAACCGAACAGAGGACGGGTGATCACCCAATACCAAAGGACTGGATAAAGAGCAAACAATTTTTTAGTCCTTTAACATACCACACAGCTCTCATGCAGCGTTAAACTGGAAATGATTTCAGCACTTGGCTGCAGTCAGGGTAACAATGCTGCCTCATACACCCGACTTGCAAAACAAGGTAAGATGGACCTTTGCTTCTCAGGTTTGCAGTGACTTTCAAATATCACAACGGAACAGGATCTATAGTTAAAAGAAGTGTGACTTTTAACAATTTTTTCTTTCCATGAAATTTTTAAATCGATGATAACAAACCAAGTATAGAAACAAATTACTCTGAAAGCTTTAACCTTCTCAAAAGAGCTGAGAAGTCCTTATTTTTAAAGGTCTTCTTGGTTTTCTTGTCTTTTATAATGGAAAATGTATCTTTATTCATCTGATAGGTTTTAGTTAAATTCTGTGCCAAATTCAAAATCATTTATTGATTCATTTATTTTCATTTTTTATAATTACTTTTTTATTTAAGTATTGAATTTAAAGTTAATTTCATATTTAGTCAGTTTTATTTTGTGGCTGTTTAAAAAGCAACAATACAATTCAATTGAAAATCAGCTGCAAAGAGGATCCTCTAGTGCAGTTAGTTTTTTTAGGTATAGTTTTTACTTTTCTTCCATTGTGGCACTTCATGATCCCAAAATCTTTACATTCAAAATTCACAAGATCTTAGAACATGAGTATAGCATGTCTTGGCATGAAATATCACACTCATTTTCAGGCTCATCTGGAAAATCCTCCTCTGCTAAGGTTATCTTTTTATTTGTCTTGTGTGATACGTTGCTAGGTGACAGCTGGCGTTCAGGCCTTATCATTTATTTACAGTTGTTTTTGCAGTCATGGTTGAGGAAGCACTGGTCTGTCATTCCCACGCTGACCGTTCCCATTAGCTCCACTGGCCAATTGCTATGTATGCACCTTCTTGCCCAGGCTTGTTGGCCCTGTTTTCTGGACTATAAATCTTCACCCTTTTCATCTACTGTCATCCAGATGGCTTCACTGGACTTCAGAGTCTGTTACCTGTGTCAGACATTTAACACTTATTTAAATATGTTTTTTTTTTTTTTTTTTTTTTTTGGCAGTGGTAAGTCAAAGGTGATTTGTTAAAAAAAAAAACGCTTCAGTGCGCCGACTCTCTGGCAACGGTTAACAGGTTAGGTATGAAAGAAGTAATTTATCTCACAGTTTTGTCCAAAGCAACAACACACTTTAGAGGAATAGATCTCTTGTAGCAACAAGAGGTTAAACGGGCTACAAGTCTTGCATTGATCACTTTTTGTTGCCAATGTGTGAATAGCTTGTAACCAAACGTAAAAAACTAGACCTTCCCCGACATCCTATAGATTGCCTATAAAAGCCTGTAAACTGACTTTTATTGTCTAAAGGACTCAGAGTCAGGAAGTTTTTGCCAGGAAAATCAAAAGCATGTAACATTGATTTACGTATGATCCTCAGAGCGTTATTTTCCGTTCAACGACACATGAAATGAATGCTTATAATTTGTTACATTTATATAGTGCTTTTTCACATTTTTGTTGCGTGTATAGTTTTTTTATACAATGTTCAGGATAATGTCGTAAGAGCAGTTCTGTACTGTAATGTTAATGTGTTATGCAAATAAAACACAATAATTCTAACTATAGTCCCAGATGGCCAGATCTACATCATCAGTCCAACATTACATTGTATTTTTTTCTTACTTTTACGCGCAGGACAAAAAAGAACTTTGCTGTGAGTAGATCAGAGCACTTAATCATGTTCAGTCTCTTGTACGTTACATATGGGACCACAAGCAAAAAGTTGCTGGCTGCAGTTTACCTAATAGCTCGGTGTAGCTTATAACAAGGGTTTCTGAATTCTACAAAGCCCCTTTAAGGGGTTATTGATTGTTTGTTTTGATCAGGGCACATTGGTGATTTCATGGTTCACCTCATTCAGGGTTCAAAATTACGTCTTTTTGGTAACCAGTCAGATAACCAGTCAGTCATTATCACTCTCAAGCCATTCCTAATGCCCCTTACAATTGATGGTATTCAAAAGTGAATAGTAAAAATATAATAGTGTTTCGAAGATGGACAGTCACAGAATTTGTTGGATTTGGAATTACATAATCCAAATAACCAAATAAAACAATTACATTATAGCTTTGACGTCATTGTTGTCTCTTAATCGTCAGCAGAAGAGAGAAATAAATCTCACTGATTCTCTTGCGAGAAGTGAATCACTATTCCTATGTTCACTGTTTCAAGGCATGTGATTGGCTGTTCACTGATGTCACACTTTCACGAAGGCAGGATTAAAGACTGAGTTGACAGAAAGTTGATGATCATATGGCACCAACAAAGCCTGAGTTGGTTGGTTTGGTTTTGTCAACTTGAAACTAATCCTAGTAGTTTGTTCAGCTATTATAGGGAAAATATTTAGTTTCCGTTGATACAAAAGTGAGCGGTAAAATGGCTGTCAACAGAATACAATTATTGTGATTAATCTTTAAAATTTCTGACCTCTGAAATTAAGTTAAATTCTATAAATTATAACTTTTACTATTTATTTTATTTATTATTTATTATTTTTTTTTACACATTCTTTCACTAAATGTATATGGGCCCCCATCAGCATTGTACTGTCATTATACCAACACACATGCCGTAACACTGCAAGATCTCCAGTGACATCAAATTGCAGTGACAAGACTGCAAAAACTGATAGGACAAAAGGTTATGTTTTCACTTATGAGAATGCTGACGAAGCCATGCTGCTTGTTGCAGGCTGCTCTGACAGTTCATTTGCATGTGATCATGGTCATATCACACTGACATATCTCATAATAAGCAACAGTTGCCAATGCTTAATTTATGGATGTATCTATTGTTCCTAGACCTGCAATGCTCATTGTGTCCATGTCCAATAAGGGAAACCTCTAAAAGGTGTATATATGTTGGGCTTGTTCAAAGCAAGCTCACCACTACCAAGATAAAATGCATGTAGTGCTAAGCTGAGCTTCTAGCAGCCACCCCTACAGCAGAAGAGTTGTGGTAGATGACAAAAACATGTGAGATTAAGATTAAATGGGAGAATGGTGTTATCTGTCTTCCAGATTGTTATTTATCTGCCTCCCAGGCGCCTATCTCACCTGCAGTCTCTTATGTTGTAAAAGGAACAACATTGTGACACCAATAGAAAACCTAAGTCAAGTCATCTTCAGCGCTTTTAACAATATGGACTGTTTCAAAGCAGCTTTACAGTGATAATAGGAAATTAAAGCAGCTCTAGAATAAAGTTATTGTCCAGCTTAAGTTAGTTTTGATCGATTCACTTCCGTTGCAAAGATCATTAGTTATTAATTTAGGGTGATAAGATTAACCTAAGATGATCAAGGGTGAAAATAAAATATAGATATTTCAATAATTAGTGGTTGAATATAGAATATAAAATGTGTGTGAGTGGTGGATAATTCAAAGCAATGCATTTTTTCTATCCAGATTAGATGTATCTCAAATTCTTACAATTAATCAATGCATTCAACTACAATAATGAGATGCTATAGGGATATTTACAGTCAAATGAAGACATGTTTGCACTCAAGAGGTGGTACAGAAACTACATCTGAAGTTGCATTAATGCTTACAATTAAAAAATGCAAAGAGGTTAATGTTTTCTTAATGCCACTGTCTTCATGAGTAAATCATGAGTGAATTTGGTCATTCAAACAGCTGGTTTTATCCAGGAATGAACTGTGACTGTCTTTATGAAGGACTCACCATGATTTTTTCAAAAATGCATATTAATTCAGGAACAAAAGCAGCATGTGCAGCAGTTTTGCTGTGACTTTGTTTTGAACTATTTTTATTGGCGGAATAGAGCAAAAACAGACAATGTTTACAATATTTTGTCTGAAATGTAACTCATGATGAACTTATTAATATTATTTATTGACCCTGTTGTATAAAATCAAAGTCACACTTGTTTAACTATATGATATTATATAAATATAAGACAAAAACTCATACAGGGATATTTATTGCTCCCACATCTAGATTTTTGGAGTCATTCAAACTGCATTAATTGGCTTCATCAAACAGTGAATGCATGGACTCTCAAGGCATGCTTTAGTTTGGTTTATGAGTGACATGCTCGCATACACCTCGTTAAAACAACAACTACAATACCATCCACTCTTAGAAGAAAAGGGTTTATAGAACCGTTAAGGGTTCTGACTTTCCTTTTATGGGTTCCAATCATGGGATAATTTTATGGATTTAGTTTTAATTAATTATTTAGTTTTAATTCATTTTTAATTTTCATTCAATCTTATGGATCAAACAGCTTGCAAACATACCTTATCACTAGAAAATGTTCATTTTCACAGTTCTGTCTGTGTGTCTGTGCTGGTTATTTTTATTTAGCATGGTTCTTCCCTACTGTCCATGGCTCTTTCGGAACAGGAACACTTTTTTAGGGCATGCATAACATTTATTTTAATTCAAAGTTTTTTATCATGTCTTGCCCATAAAGGCCTCTGATGATTGAAATTGATGTTCTTAATTACTATCACAATATACATTTGGTGTGATTCCAATGCTGGGTTAGCCTGACGTTGTCATATTAAGATTCTAGTCAGACTGCTCCATTAGAGCTGTGATTATGGGGCATGTTCGCATGTTTTCAACCGAACCAGGAAAGAAAATGCCTCGGCACTCAATTGGATAGACCTACAACCAATCAAAGCGACCATCGGGGCCAGCTGATGAAGGATGGCAAAAACATCTTTCCCAACGAGAAAATGCCTTGATCGCGGCTCACAGTTCTCTGTTCCTCTTTTAAAAAGAATGCACTGTCTACATCTTCTATGACAGAAGCGATGGCTGAATCTACACATCTAAATTCTCCAGCGCCAGCCATTCTTTGTTGTAAACGAGTTCCACCCAAGCGCTCTTTGGTGACGTGGATGATTACGTTACTGTTGATCATCTGTCCATCATCGTATAAAGTCCGCCCCGACAATTTGATTGGTCCGAACAGCTTTGGTTCTGGCATACTTGCTTCTCAACGGATCGAGTCCAGACCGAACTCCATTAAGTTAAGTTAAGGCTAAATTCGGCAGGCATCCAGGCTAATGCTGGGTTACAATTTTGTTGTAAAGTAGAAATTAGATAGCCTGACTACGTCAGACTTCCTACTTCCGCTAATTTCATTTCACTCCTGTAGTCAGTCTGAGATAGCAGCCTATCTTTCTGTTTTCCACCGGCCTGAAAACAGCCGGGCCAATCAGCAAACAGAAGGCGGGCTGAAAGCCGTGACGTACTCGCCAAGCGCCGAGTTTAAGAGTTAGGTCAGAGAAATCGAAAACGACCGCGGATAGTGAGACACGGATGCAATTCGCTCTGTTGTGGAGAATATTCCAAGCATTAGCAAACTGAAGCCCGAACAAGAAGAGTGTGTATTAAACATTTTGAATGGAGGTGATGTTGTGGCCCTACTCCCTTTGGGAAAAGTTTATTACCGATCGTCAGAAACTGGGGAGCCTTTTGACAGGTCAGTGTCTCCTTTCTTTTCCAGGTCTTAAATACCGTAAAACTTCAAATAATAGCCCGGGCTTTTATTTGCCCAAATCGTCGAACTGCACCGGCTTGTATTTGAGACAGGAGTCTAAAGTTATATGAGACAGGCCTTTATAATTTAGTGTTGAGATGTTGTTCCTAGAGTCTCTCTAAAAATCTCCAAATGCTCCACGTGAAAATGCGGTGTTCCGACCTTTTACTAGTCGATTGATTTTGATTAATATTTGCGAGGGAGAGAGAGCAAGACAGCGCTCGTGTTGTTTGTTTGAAGACGTGATAGTGCGCGCGCGGCCGGGGCTCGCTCGCTCGCTCGCTCGCTCTCTCTCTCTCTCTCTCTCTCTCTCTCTCTCTCTCTCTCTCTCTCTGCTTGTTAGCGCCCGGCCCTGTCAAGTGCAGCAGTCATTCTATTACATCAATCACCGATCAAAAAGGTCGTTTACAGCCATGTTCACTTCGGTATTTCGCTCGCATCAAGTGTTTACAGTGGAAGTTTGATCATAGATTTGAGTTCGATGCATGATGTCTGTGGTTCGATACGGCTGTGTCGCCGCATAACATACGTCATAAACAAACTTATCTGGTTGGCTTACGGGTAACCAATAATTTAAACTTCAGAAATCGCCCCCTAGCGGGAGAGAAAACACTTCTCTATTATGCTATGCCAGACTCTGTCTACGAAGCAAAGTGAAGTAGCAGAGTCTGGTATTACCAGGCTAGAAATTAGACATTTGACATATCAGAACAGTAAACAATTATTTAAGAAAGTAGCCCTTGGAATAAAGATTCTTTCAAATCCTTAAAAAGACCAAAATACACACGTTTCTTGAGAATCTGTATCCGGCCCACAAAATGTTGTTTAGTTTATTGGCTCATTTTCGTTTTTTACAGTGTTTCCTAGCACCCCAGCCAAGTGACTTTTACTGTCTCTCACAGCTTCGACGAGGGGCCCAGTCTGCTCTGCCCATTTAAGGCTTTGTTCAGTTGTCTTTCTTTTATTCTGTACAAAAGACCCTAAACATTTCAGCTTTTACTGTCATGAGAAAAGTGGGGACTATAGTGTGAAGGTCACTTAAACAGATGATTAAGGCAGTCCAGTCTGGATGACGATTTTCTTACTTGGAGACTTGCCTATCAAAATTTCTACACTTGGACATACACATGTAACGGTATCCATTGGGTTTGGACTGATTGTCTGCTTGGATGATGATAAAGCTACATGATAGTCTGACAATCTTTACATGTAAAATAGCATGGATAACAAACATGAACAGAAGTCTGGGAGATGTAAACCAGAGGTGCTGTCGTCGATTATCTCAAACAGCCAGATCACTGCTTTTAAAGTATGTATGAAAACCATGTTCTGATGCTTCATTGGCTTACTTTTCCTGATGTTGTATTTATTTATTTATATAAATAATTCATTGGTATTTTTTCTTTTTCTTCAATGATGCACTAAACTGGATATCAAAAGTACATCACTGTATGTAAATGTATATCATGTTACAGTTTGTAACATTTGTTTGTGCTCAGATTTAAAAAAAAATGTTGAGAGAGAGACATAACTTCAACGAGACAAGAACTCAGTTAGTCTCCTAAGCAGTCAAAGTGTCAAGAAACTGCGCTGATATATTTAAACATGGTTCAGCACACTCAACATCTTTTGACTTTAGTACATCTTTTTATGTGCATATGTCCTAATTGATATTATTGAATTCATTATTTGTCATTATTCATTTATTTGCTGTTTACTTTTATTGAGAAAATGTTGTTACACTTTATTTTAGGGTGTCCTTTTTACGGTGCAGTTATTCATTCAAGAAATGAGTAATGTTAATATACTACAAAAACTACATTTACATGTACTTACTAGGGTTAGGATTTGGCTTACACCTCGGAACCTATTTCAAGGTTTGGGTTCTCGAGCCACCAGACACTGTTGTTGTGCAAATGAGCGGGCCGGAGCGTGTTAAGGGTTTTCTGTTAGACCGGTGTCGTGTTAGTGGCCCCTAAGTTAATAACTAATGATCTTTTAATAATGGAAGTAAATCAATCAAAACTAACTTTAGCTGGATAATCTTTAATCTTGGACAACTTTATTCTAGAGCTGTTGTAAAGCCAAACAATCTCTGTTACTTTAATTTCCTATTATCACTGTAAAGCTGCTTTGAAACAATCTTGTTAATAGCGCTATATAAATGAAGGTGACTTGTAATTATGCATAAATTATAGTTATTACTAAGGTAACTACATGTAACGTGTAAAAAGGACACTGTAAAATAAAGTGTTGCTGGAAATTTGACGTTTCTAAATTTTAAATATTTATTTACTATTAATATTAATTGTACATTTTTGTGAACAAGGTATCACTGTCCCCAATTCTGCTGTCATTACTATCCTTTAAAACAATTCCATAGGTTTTTCAGTTTAGATTTGGTGTCATGGAAATAATCATAATAATAAAAAAGTGACAGATGAGCACCCCATTTTTCAATATAAATCAAAAGTACTCAGAGTACTACAGTGTCCTACTACATCTATTGGAGATTAAAGGGTACCTATTATGGCATTTAAAATGTTCCTAATAATGTTCTGGGAGTCCCCAACAACAGTTTTACATGCATGCAATGACAAAAAACACTTTTGTTGTCTTATAATATGCATTTATTTTTAGCTGATTTACTCACCGACTCTCTAATGATTCGTTTGACGACTCATTTGTCCAAACCCCTCCTTTGCGTGACGCTAATCGGCGGTGATTGGTCAGATGACGCAGTCAGTTATATTTTGCATTAGCCCAAAGCTTTAACATATTGATAAAGCACTGCAGTACTACAATACACTTCACATAATTTCACATATTTCAAAAAACAAAAAAAAATGACATTGGAGACCTAGAAGCTGCTGAGCGTAATTCTCACTCTCTCACACACACACGCACGCACACACACACACACACACACACACACACACACACACACACACACACACACACACACACACACACACACACACACACACACACACACACACACACACACACACACACACACACACACACACACACACATAAAAGCAACAATTATTAATAGTACTTACAGGTTGTGATTCGGAAGAGGAAGCTGATCCAAATAAACTTGGTATTGAACGTTCCTTCAGTATCAGGCGACTCGCGAATTCACACTTGAAAGCATTTGTGGTTGTGAAGCGATCGTCATTAAAATAACGCGAACACAGCTCAAGGTGGCTATACTTGTGTGGTATAGTTGTAAATATAAACTCTAGCCACTGAGTCTTCACATGCTTGTCCCTGGGCAGTGAAAAAAAAAAGTTTGCTTTTGATTCGCACTTCAGAACAGAGTCTCGTCGACATGTTGTTGTCAGGTTTCTCTGTCTGCTCGGCGCGCGCACTGAGTGGGCGTGTCGAATTCAAATAACTTGTACAAGTGATGTACGAAAGTTAGAGAAAATGCATCGTTCATCTATCGATTCATATCAGCGACTCAGAGTCGACTCTTACTATTGAGAGACAATAACTTTGTATACGGTGAACTTTCATATTTAAAACTTTGCAGGATGTTTTTGTTCACTTAGATCTATGTTACACACTACATGAAAGGTAATTTTCAAAATTCCATGATAGGTACCCTTTAATACCATAAACCATATATAACAGAATTTCATAAATGATCAAAATGAAGAGTCCTCACCTATTCTAAATTGTGTGCATCTTCCTATATATCACACAGCAAAAGCTGAAGGAAGAGCGTGAGGCCAAGAGAGCACAGCTGGACAGCAGACATGACTATATTCTCAGCATTGTGTCCTCTTGTGTGGATCTGGAGAAGGCTGAAGTCGAAGATGCTATACTGGAGGGCACACAGGTTAACAACATTCCACATACATACTTCAAGGTTTTGAAGAGCATTGTTTTCACATTTTATAGCCAGGAAGTCACAGATTGCTAGTATTTGTTATAGAGATTACTCAAGTTTTTATTTTTAACAATATTATGTCTGATCTTTCAGATTGAGCGGATGGAGCAGTTCTTTGCTGTTGATGGCCTTTCTCACCTCATTTTATACTACCAAGACACAGGGCCTGTGGATACAGGTTAGTAAAGCATGCGAATCTCACAATAATGTCCATGTCATAATTCTCCCCAAATTTAAAAAAGGAATATTACAAATAAATCAACCTATTGGCTCTTTGAAAAAATGTGCCTCTACCTACATTTTGGCAGAACTCAAAAAACGTAACTATATCTCTGGATCACTGCAGTTTCCACCTAAAATGACATTCTACGTAATAAGACGCCATATTTATGTTCAACTATTCCAGATAAAACTAAACTCAAGTTATTAAGGCTACTCACTGGATATTGCATATTAAAAGTGTTGCAAAATATGCTAGAAGCAATGTAATATTGTTTTGCAGAAATGTCGCCACAGGCACATTTTTCCATTGAGCCAATGAATGAAAAAAAAATGAAGTAATGTTGTTTTAATTGTTTGTTTGTTACTGTCAATATTCTCAATGATGATTCTCATTAGACTGTATAACACTGCGCCCAAACCAGACATGCAAAAAAATTTCAGCAATTATCGAATTGTCTTTGTGTCTTTGTTTGGTAGCTGTATCCTCCTCAGTGACTCGCGCTAAGAAAGCGAAGGTCTTCGTGACTGAAGGCACAGATGTGGCCCTCACTGGCAGTTGTGTATTTTTCACCCGGGCAAACACCTCCAAGCCTATCACATCAGAGAATATCCACAGGGTAAAGAGAAACAAGATAAAATGTCTGAAAAGCAGCCCTAAGGTTTTCCCAGAAAAATCTCACCATCTGTTAACCATGTCAATAACAAGGTCTTTTTTTTTCTCTCTCTTCACATAGTTCTTGCTTAAGTCATTAGCATTATTTAGTACATTCCATATGGGTAGACAGTGGATTCTTATGACTTTTTTTAAAGCATTAGAGGCACAAAAGTTCTTTTTTTTAACCTGAAATATGTTAAATATCATCTAACATAAATTAAACTAGCATGAAAAGTAATTAAAAACATAAAATTTCGGATCCACATGGAGATTTTAAAATAATCCCGACTGTATTCAACAATTACCAATTTATTGTCATAGAGCTGCAATTACAAAATCATGTAGTAAACATGCCTTAAAGTTTGGTCTTATATGCCATTAAAACAACAACACAAGTCTCTTGTGTATGTGTTCATCCTTTTGCTTGTGTTTGCTCTTATAGGATGTGAACTTCAACATGTTGGACACACGGGTGTTGGTCTGCTGAAGAGCGTGGAGCAGCTGCTGTCAGAGATCTTCATCCCCACTCTGAGGAAGATGAACCACGGCTGGGGAGAGCTAGCAAGCCCGCAGGCTCAGGCTGTCAAACAAGACTTCATTAGCTCCCTGGACAGCTTTGTCTCTGTGTTAGTCGGGGCACAGGAGAGCCTCCAGGAAAAGGTCTCACAAATACAAAAGGACAAAGAGAGAGGCACACTTTGACAATAACATAACCACACTCACGGATTGCACACACTCCATTCTAGTTTTATATTGATCCATGGATTCTCAGAAATGAATTGGATGGTGGATTTGGTCAGGCAGATAACATTGGAAATTTGAAGCTATTTTTAAACTCTTTTAAGCTTTCAGCCATCAAGATCTTTTTCCCGGATTTATGAGATCTTAGAATGTGGTGGAGAGAGGGGTAGATCATTTTAAAATAATGTTTTGGGTTCTTTTAACAGGATTTGTGCAAACATGAGACTACTGTGACTTTATTTAGATACTGCAATCTTTTGTCTTGGTGAACGTGATTGCAACAACAACATGTTCCTGGAACAACATCTTTGTTGATATTGGAAGAACATTCTAATCAACCTTTTGTTTGATCAATCAAATTTGTTTAGGCTTAGGCTTCCACGTTAGTGTTATTTACCTACCATTTCCCTCTGATTTTAGGATAGATTATGGGTAATGTTAGGCCTGGAGGTAGTGATAAAGTTAAAGTCCCATTCACACCAAGGAAGACAACTATAAAGATAACGATAAATAAGAGTTCACACCACAACTATAATGATAATGGCACAGAGGACTGATATCATTGGAATCACTTTCAGCACGATTTTTCCCAGCTAATGAATGATAAAAAACATGTTTGGCAAAAGGTAAATGATGCCATGATGGCAAAGCTGAATATTCAGCAGCCATTACTCTAGTCTTCAGTGTCATCAGAAATCATTGAAACATTTGTTTAACATCTAATGTCCTGAAACATCTCCAGCCTAAAGTAACATCTGTGAAAACTGTTTGATATTCTAGGTAAACCTCCAAGAATGTGAAACGTTTGACTTGAAGACGTTGAAAGGTCCATCAGATTACACAGCTGTGGCCAACAGCACAGAGGCTCTGGAGAAGATGGAAGCCTGCATGAAAACCTGGATCAAACAGATCGAAAAGGTTTTAAATGCATTTTAGTTTGCTGTATAGCATGTATTAAATTGTGTAAAAAAGTTAGATATTCTTCAAAGTTTGATCTCCTTTGTGATGTCTTTTATATGTTGTATTCACTTTTCAACCACACTGTCTTGTGCTGTGAAGGTCCTTGCAGAGAGTGACCAGCTAAGGAAAGAGGCAGATGACCTGGGCCCCCGTGCAGAGCTTGACCATTGGAAGAAACGCATGTCCCGTTTTAACTACCTGCTGGACCAGTTGAAGAGCCCCGAGGTCAAAGCTGTGCTGGGGGTTCTTATTATAGCCAAGTCCAAACTAATTAAGGTTAGTTGATGGTTTATATTATCAGTTGAAAATAGTCATTTGCTCCTGGGTGAAAGAGACAGCTTGGACATGTATGTTATGTTGTCACATTAATGTTAATGTAAATTTGTGTTCTATAATTGCATTTTATTGAAATCATGAGGTAAATGTCCCTTTTTACCTGAAAAACGACTTTTTCATTTTCAGTCCTTTGATTGTGTAATGATGAAGCAGAGGCAGAGTGAGAATCCATTTGCAGAAGTTTATTTGTGAGATTCACCTTTAGCAATTGAGAGAAGGCTGGCAGTGGGCATGAACAAACGTGACCGTCAGATAGCTTCACATCCAATAGGGAGATCCAAAAGGCATAAGTCAGAAAGCAGGCAAGGGGTCCAAGCAGTAACATCAGTCCAAACAGGCAACCAATACACAAGGGTAATCCGGGATCGTAAAGCAGAGAATCAGGCAGAATCATACACAGGCAGACAGGCAGTAGAGAGTAGACAATAACGCTTGGTAAGGCAGGATAAACTGGCAATACTTCGCGAAGAGTGAAAGCATGGTCTCTGAATAAATAGGCAGGCAAGCAGGAAATGAGTGTAGAAGAGGGCGTGGATAACAGTCAGAATTCCGGTGAGAGCTCCCTCTGCTGGTTAGGCCTTACAGATTGATTGATTTTTTTTTTTTTTTACCTTTTTACCTTTTTACCTACCTTTTTTTAGGTCTTTTTCACCCCTTTTTCAATTTTCACCCCTTAATTCTGTGTCTATGCAGGTTTGGCGAGAACTAGACATCAGGATCACTGATGCAGCAAATGAGGCCAAAGACAATGTGAAGTACCTGTACAGCCTTGAGAAGTTCTGTGACCCGCTGTACAACAGCAACCCTGTAAGGCTTGTTCTGCTATGGTTACTAAATTTGAAAACATGCTTTCTAAACATGAACACTTTAGACAATTTAAAAATACCTTACTAACAACAACAAAATAATCCAGCAGAAAAATTAAATAAACCCAAAATTACTTCTGCAGTCAGTAAAGCTACCACTACATCCTGCACATCAACAAGCAAAAATGATCAACTATTAAAACATTATGTTTGTTTTATTTATTATTTTTTATGAGTGTTTTTATTTTAGGCAAACTGAACAAAACAGGTTTAAACATGAAACCAGGATTTTCAATTAGATATAAAAATGCACTTTAAATAAACGACACGATTATAAAAAATGGGCCAACTATGATTGTATTAATGTGTGTTATACAGTAAGTAGTTAATAAAGAGTTTATGATGAAGAGTTTATTACACCTTGTGATATTAGCTGTGTTCTTGGTGCATCTTTATATAGGTGTCCATGGTAGAAGCTATTCCTGGGCTCATAAATGCTATCCGAATGATCCATAGCATCTCTCGTTACTACAACACCTCAGAGAAGATCACCTCCCTTTTCGTCAAGGTAAGAGTGAGCTGACACCCACGTTAATTTAATTTCAAAGACATAATACTTTAAACTGGAAATATTATCTTTCTCCTTAGGTTACAAATCAAATGATCACCGCCTGTAAGGCCTACATCACAAATAATGGCTCAGCAACCATATGGGATCAGCCGCAGGAAGTGGTATCTGAGAAACTCAAAGCTGCCATTCGCTTGAATCAGGTACAATGTGACATTTAGCTGGATGATGTGCTTATATAAACTGATCAAGGTCCAGATACCACAGCATTTTTAAAAAGCAAAATGTGTCGCATTTTCCTTGGCCTTTAATGTGAGGAAAAAGATGACAAATGACAAAAAAACAAAACACAGCTCCAGTGGCACTAGGTAAATCTGGCATCTGCTAAACAAGCCTGGCTTTGAACAGGACACTTAACCTTCATTCACAGCTTTCTTCTTCTACATCTGTATATCCCATTTTACTAAGAGACAGATTTTGATAAACACAAGAAGAACACATAGCCAGATGACTTAAACATTCGGGTTGCAAAGACAAGACTTAAGCCTAGTACCAGACTAACATTTATGTGTGAGCCGTTTTAACTGAAAGCAACTTGCACTGACATATCTTAAAGCAACACTAAGTAAGACTTTTTACCTTAAAATAATGTTTTCAAAATCGTTTCAGTGGTTCATCAAGTCGTGACATGGCAAAATGCACTTATGCCACCACTTTGCGGTCCTTTATCTCAGTGGTTCTCAAACTACACAGCTGCGTCCCAATGCGCATACTATCCATCCTAAATAGTATGTGACATTAGTAATTTTCAATACTATTTAGGGCATAGTATGCACATTGGGACGCAGCTCAAGTTTTCTTTGTCTCCCTAATCAAACACACCTGATTCAACTCATCAGCTCATTATCACATGGGTTAAAGGGTACCTATTATGGAATTTTGAAAATTACCTTTCATGTAGTGTGTAACATAGATCTAAGTGAACAAAAACATCCTGCAAAGTTTTAAATATGAAAGTTCACCGTATACATAGTTATTGTCTCTCAAAAGTAAGAGTCGACTCTGAGTCGCTGATATGAATCGATAGACGAACGATGCTTTTTCTCTAGCTATATGCAGTGGTGGAAGAAGTACTGAATCTCAGTACTTAAGTAAAAGTACAAATAACCAGAGACATTTTTACTTTAGTAAAAGTAGAAGTACCACAATGACAATCCTACTTAAGTAAAAAGTAAAAAGTACCTGATTTTAAATGTACTTTAAGTATTAAAAGTAAAAGTACTTGCATAACATTTTTTTTCTCTTAATGTATATTCTAATGATTAATAAAACAGTTAATTCTAACTCATTCAACCTAATAGCCTATAATGATGTTCAATAATGATGGATTTGTTTTTTAAGTGTTTGTCACCATTTCTGAACAAGCTTGCAATTAGGCAATACACACATCAAGCTTACTATATCCTTACTATAAATACTAGTTTTTGACGGCGTTTGGCTGCAAACGCGATTAATATATGGCGTAATTCTGAACCTCTTGGCTTGCCATACTAATCCTAACCAAACGTATAATACACACGCACCCCACACCACTACTAAACCTACCCACCATATGCACGTAAAATAATCATTTTCGCGTATAAATTGCACGATGTGTTGATATGGCAACCAAACTTCACTGACTGGTGAGACAAACGTGCGACGAACGGACGGTCAGGATGATGTTTTGGCAGGAAAAACTGTTCAGAAAATGTAACGAAAATGTAACAGAATATTGTAGAAATGTAATGGAGTAGAAAGTATAATAATTTCTGCAAAATGTAACGAAGTAAAAGTAAAAAGTATGCACTATTGATTCTACTTAAGTAAAGTACAGATACGTGAAAAATGTACTTAAGTAAAGTAACGAAGTATTTTTACTTCGTTACATTCCACCACTGGCTATATGACGTCACCTCGACAAGTTATTTGAATAAGATACGGCCACTCATTGCGCGCGCCGCAGACACCAGTGAAACTTGAAAATATAATGTCGACGAGACGCTGTTCTGAAGTGCGAATCAAAAGCATACTTTTTTTTCCACTGCCCAGGGACACGCATTTGAAGAATCAGTGGCTAGAGTTTATATTTACAACTGTACCCGAACCTTGTGCTTTGTTCGCGTCATTTTAATAATGATTCCTTTACAAACATGAATGCTTTCAAGTGTGGATTTGCGAGCCGGCTGATATTGAATGAAGGTTCAGTACCAAGTTTATTTGGATCAGCTTCCTCCTCCAAATCACAACCTGTAAGTATTATTAATAATTGTTGCTTTTATGGGTTTTGTAGCATGTTCAATAAGTATGTGTGTGTGTGTTGTACGCTCAGCGCAGCTTCTAGGTCTCCAATGTCATTTTTTTTTAAAATATGTTAAATGTTTGTCGTTGTTATTGGAGTTGTCATAAAGAATAGAGCATATTGTAGTACTGCAGTGCTTTATCAATATGTTTAAGCTTTGGGTTAACGCAAAAAATAACTTACTGGGTCATCTGACCAATCACCGCAAATTAGCGTCACGTAAAGGAGGGGTTTGGAAAATGAGTCGTTGAACAAATCATTTGGGAGTCGGTGAGCAAATCAGGTAAAAATAAATGCATATTATAAGACAACAAAAGTGTTTTTTTGTCATTGCATGCACGTAAAACTGTTGTTGGGGACTCCCAGAACAATATTAGGAACATTTTAAATGCCATAATAAGTGCTCTTTAATGAGCTGATGAGTTGAATCAGGTGTGTTTGATAAGGGAGACAAAGAAAACATGTAGTGTTGGGGGTACGCCAGGACAGGTTTGAGAACCACTGCTTTATCTGATATATCCACGCTATGTAAGATTGCCAGATCGGGTCGCGTTTCTGTAGTGCGAATGAGACCTAAGAAAACTACAAATTTGTCTTGCTTTACGGCAAGCGCTACAACTGCCGATAAGTGGAGCATACTCGACAGTAGACTACAACTACACTTTCATAAAATCATTCATACTCTACCTTGTCTGTGGCCATCGTTGATTCCAAAGCCAGTGCTGGATAAACAGAGAGCATGTGCGTGCGCGTGCGACAGTGGGATGCGGTAGGCTAAATTATTTACAAGAGCAGTAATGGACAATTCCACTTCCAACCTGTAGGGCGACAGCAGAGGAAAAGTCACTTGGTGTTGCTTTAAAATATGTCACTGCCATTGTTTTGTCAAGATGCACACCAGTTATGTTTTTTTTTTCCCAAGGCACATAGACGTATAAAATCTACCTAAATGTCCTACTTGAACTAAGGTTTAATCCTGGCTTAATCTAAGCCCTGTTTGTGAAAATAGGCCTATATGTGCTAATATGAGACTAGTGTGATGTTATGAATGGCTATTTTAGCTTTCAACTTCAATGTCATGACCTTGTAAAGCCAATAAACTCTGTTAATTTATTTGCAAAGTTACCAGAAATGGACATGATAGACGTATACCTAGAAAAATAGTATCTCAAAATCCTATCTCAAAATCCTACCTTATATGATGTTTTATTAACAAAGTTCGGGAGGAGCACGTTCAGATAATTAAACCTAATTAGACACGAGTGGAGCACACTCTGTTAATCAAACCAATCAACGAGTTAAGAGGTGTACAGCAAACTTACCTCAGTTCATTGACAGTTTAACAGCATCCCTCCACCACTCCATCTCCTCACTTCTTGTCCTAAATACTCTTACAACAATGGGGGGAGCACTCTGGGTTCGAGCTCGGAGCCCTCCCCCCGGACAGCACGCCAAATATGCATAATCTTCACTCTGTTTAACTGATGTACTGTAAGTGTGAACTTGTGAACCTACTTCAAAATGGATGATTTCGACTTCTATATTTAAACATTTTAATAAATTGATTTATCAACTAAAAAAGTAATTTAACAAATGCAAGCTTCACATTAAAGTGGCTTGCTTCATTTGCTTTTTTGTTCATCTGCTCAACACTGCTTTTAAACACAACACATCGCCCTATTTTAACATTTTAAGCGCACCTCGCAAGTGCACTTAGGTTGTGTCTACATCCACTTTTGCTAGTTTAACGACAGGAAAAATGGTCGGTGCGCCCGGCGCATGGTCTAAAAGGGTTTTCCTTATTCTCTTAATAGGTAATGGGTGTGTTTTGGGCGTAACGTGCAATAAGCCAATTAGAGTCTCATCTCCCATTCCCTTTAAAAGCCAGTTGCGCTCGCGCCATGGCGGATTGCTATTTATTTGCAAGCGGAAAGACTGAACAATTCTCTAACAAGGAAATGGATCAGCTTGTACGCAAGGTTAAAGCGCGCAAGCAGACATAAAATGTGACCTGATCCAGCAAAATGAGTCACAGTGACCCAAATTTCAAAATTGAGATTTTGGTATTAATGGAAAGAGGAGACCATACACTTTCAAATGATATCCTAGTCAAAGTCATACCTTAAATGGTTGTAAAGATATACACATTTGAATTATGGTCGTCTGCCCTCTTTTTTCCAATTGAAAACCTGAGAAAATTGCGTTTAAAGTTTTTTGCCCATTTTTTGTTGATATCTTTCAAAATCCATTGCATTTAAAGAGATGAACTATTTATTTTACAGCTTAATTTGACCAAAGACATATATAATGCTATTAAACCAGACTGAAGCTCAAATTATTTTAAAGTTTTTATTTGAATAAATAATTTAAAAGGCACTTTTACAAAAATCAGAAAGATTGAACAGAGGTGCTACATTTTTGCTTGTGTGTGTGTGTGTGTGTGTGTGTGTGTGTGTGTGTGTGTGTGTGTGTGTGTGTGTGTGTGTGTGTGTGTGTGTGTGTGTGTGTGTGTGGGGGGGGGGGGGGGGGCCTAAGTAGGCTAATGCATTAATAATGCGATGTTAAAAGTGTGTTTTAACATGAATACGTCTAAGAGTGCATATCTGTAAAAAGAGAATCGCACTGGTGACAACTTTTTTTAAAATAAAACGATGATAATTTCTGGATTTGAAATACAAATAGTGAGTAAATGTGTGTGTGGTACAGCCGCTGATCAGTTGCACACAGCAAATGCACGCAGCATGAGCACTATCTATAGCGCGTGCTGCTCCCGCACCGCATACGCACCGCACACGAGTATGTGCACTCTTGCTGATCAGCAGCAGAGCTTAGGTTAGAAGCCTCCAGTGAGTTCAACGCGTTGGTGACTTTGCTCTCTTTTGACAGCGATATTTCTCAAATTAATATTTAATCTTTCTGATGAGATCTGCTAGCTTGTTTACACCGAGCGCGAGTCTGACAGGAGGGTGGCTGGACCGATCGCGTGCCGGTCAGTCGAAACGGGGCTTCCCATTGCCAAATGATCAGCGTTTGTGTACATTTTCTAAGCTTTTTGATTGGTTGTATACAACGTGCAACACCATATTTGGAGAGCAGAGATAGTGACGTTTCAGGGGATACCCGGGAAATGCTCAGAAGTGATGAGAGGAGTTGAGAAAAGCAATAATTTCCAGCGAATTTAGTACAACTTTGTAAACTTTAATAGTCATTTAAATACATTTACTCATTTATATGGACTATGAAACTTCGGGAGATTATTTTTGAATGTCTTTTGAATGAAATTAGCCAAAAAAGTTTTTTTTTTTTATTTCATTATTTTTCCTCATAATCGGCCCATATCTTAAAATAGAACGTTGCGACTTCCGACTCATTTCGCCAGAGCGGGTCACAAATGTGTGTTAACTAGAGTGCTTGATCTTTCTCTTGTGGCCAGTCTAGCTGTAATCTGACCACTCCACGAGTGACCACCTCGAGTAACTCCTCATGTGCTTTGTCATTACGGGAGGAGCGCTTGGATGGCTATTTTGCCATTTAATACCTCAGCCAACCAACTCGCGATATGCGAGATTAGCGCAAAGCACTTTTACAGAGAACAACTCACAGTGCTCACACTCGCCATGCTCAAATATTCAAAGCAGAGCTCATGCTTACCATAATCAGAGATGGGTCGTGAACACAGAGACACACATGTTTTCCCATAGCGCTAACTCAGCGCAGCATTGAGAGTAGCATTTGAAAGGGAACACTAATAAGTTATTCAAAAGTAGTGATTAATTTTCTTTTGGGATGGGTAATGGAAAAGTAGTTGAAAATATTGATGTATTGAATTTATTGATTGTTGTTTTAGAAAAAATGTGTCTACATGAATAAAATATAAATATTTGTGTTCAATATTTCAGGAATACCAGAAGTATTTCCAAAAAACCAAGCAGAAGCTAGAGGAGAATCCATCAGAGCGCCAGTTTGACTTTAGCGAGATGTACATCTTTGGCAAGTTTGACACGTTTCAGCGACGGACGAACAAAATCCTAAACATGTTTAACACCATTACCACCTACAATGCCCTGCAGGACTCCAAAATTGAGGGATTGGAAACCATGGCAACCAGATTTCAGGTATCATGACTATGACGTAGTAATCAGTATTGTCTATTTTTAGGTTTGCAATGAAGACAAAAGAACATACCCAGAAAATAGAATAGGTTGTCTTCTTTAACGGCATATAAATGTTGAATTTGGATGAGTCATTTGTCAGTGAACTAAACGAACTGTATAACCTGAGATTTAATTAAAGGTAGTCAAACACCTCATTCTGAGCAGCCACTGTATTCCCAAGAACTATATTATACACAATAGGGGGTATAATTAGACTTTATTAGGATGATTGTAATGTGCTGTTCATAATGGTGATGTGTAAGTCTCCTAGGGTGAATATCGTTAAAGTGAGACACTTTTGAATAATTTGCCATTGCTGTAGTTCTCAATGATTATCTAATTCCATAATAATTTAGAATGAATTTAATCCAGATTTCCAGTATGGGAAGAATATACACATAAGGATAAATAACTGCTTCTCATATAAAAAAAAATCATCAATTGTGATCAAGTTTGATTCAATATATAAGCATTTTCTTTTACTGTAATTAGCATTGTTAACATAAGTGGTATTTGTTCTCTCTGCTGCCTCTTGTGGACAGACTGCAGATATGCAGACAAAATGGGAGGTAACTGTAAAGGAATAACTTATTTTTAATATAGTGCATGTCTCATTATGAAGTGTTAACCAGCATGGGTTGGGAACTAAAGCCATAACTTGAACTTAAAAGTAGAAACTGCCCTTTCACAATGATCTGACATCAGTATTGTGGTTATTTTTTATAATGATGAGTTCTGTGATTTTGGCTGGCAGCCTGGTCCTGGATTTGCATGAAAGGGCAAATGTTACATGTAGCTTTAACCTAGTATTGTCGTACTGTGAGTCCATTAACATTCATTGCATCTCTTTATTCCAGTCACAAGTTTATTTATTCACTCTCATTTTTTTGTGTCCATGGAAACAAAGTTCAGACCCAGAGGGCTCCATGCTCCAGGATAACTGAATAATTGAACAAAAGCTGATAGAGATCTATTGCTAACTCTTGTTCTTTGAGAAAGTTGACAGTCTGTAGGAGTCAATTAATATTTCACAACAAACTGCTCCTCTGGGTGTTTAAGGTGTTCTTGTACACACAACTGAATGTTGTTGTAGTAAACAGCTGAATATTTACCTTTCCAACTGGGAATGCTGTTGGTAAAGATCTGCTCATGGTTGTTTTATCAAGAGCCATTACAGGAATACTTCACTCAATTAATATTATGTCACCATTTAGGCCTACTTATTCTCATATTATTCTAAGCCCATACAACTTTAACACAGAAGACATTTTCAGGAAGACTCATGCTGCTCTTTCCTTGGAAAGGAAAGCATATTCCACGGACTATAAATTTCCATTATGGTACCATAAAAGTAGTCTAGAAGTCTTTATTGAAAATTGTGCCCTCTAAATATGCCATACAGTATACAATTGTGCTACATTTTGACATCAATAATGCCCATCTGCTACGGCTTTCATGCGTCACACTATCACATGGCTTAAGAAGACTACTTTATAGTTATTTTTAGTCCTTTAAGAGCTTGATAGCCACTGGATACTGGGGCTATATAACTATATTGTGTATAGTGTATACAACTATATTGTTATATGGTGTAACTGTATTGTTATATACACTATAATATAGTGAATACTTGGTCTCACATTAAACTCAAACGAACTGGGAGATATTTTTCAACTACTGATGAACAGTTTGAAGCCATTAACATTTGAGTGGAACAACACTGACTCTTCTTCCTTTTGTAAAAAGCTGTCTGCTTTGGGAAGTTGGGGAAGGCTATTCCGTGCCAAGTTACTTTATCTACAGTATTTTTGCAATTCTTACTAATTTCCCGATTTGTGAATAAATGGTTAAGACCATTAAAAAAGCACAATTTTCTTTTTTATTGCCATTTGTGTCTTGGCCAATGTTGACGGAGTGTATCATATGGGTGTGCATGTATACATTAGCTGACAGCTGTTTGTTTGTTTGTTATTACTAATCATGTATGTTTAGGCCATTGTGTTGACCATGAAGAAAAAACCGTACAGTTTCCTGGACCAAAGAAGGACTGACTTTGATCAGGACTATGATGAATTTTGTAAACAAACTAGTGAACTACATGTAAGTATGTTTTTAGTTTTGTAATTTTTATGTATTTGAATTTGTTTAAAACGATCCCTTATGCTCTTAAATATTTATTTCTAGAGCCAACTGAAAACTTTCATGGACAACACCTTTGACAAAATTCAAAATACTGAGCGGGCTTTATATGTGCTCAAGAAATTTGAAAGGTAATATCTTATTTTATATGTATTGTTTAAAATTTTGAGGTTGGTCAGATGTTTTATTTTATTTTTAATTCTGTTGCTGCACTTATTTAATCAAATTGACAGTAATATTGTTCAATTTTATTGCAATTTTAAATAACTGTTTTCTATTGAATACATTTTAAAATGCAACTTATTCCTCGGATTGGAAAGGAGTCCCATGATCCTTCACATTTTGAGTTGGTGCTTAAGAAACAGTTCTTATTATTATCACAGTTGAAAATGTTTGCGCTGCTTGATATGTATTGTCGAAAACATGATGACATGATTTTTGTCCAGGTTTCTTTGATGAATTAAAAGTTAAAACGAACAGCATTTATTTGGAATATAATTTTTTGGAGACAATGTCAACAGTCTTTCATGTCAATTTTGATACGTTAATATATCTTTGCTCAATAAAGTAATTAATTTATTTCAACAACAACAACAATTCCTTTCTTTTTTTCTTCTTTTTTCATATTCACCAGGCTTGGCATCCCAGACTTGGGCATCAGTGAGAAGTACCAGAAGATTCTGCAAAACTTTGGCAGGGACATTGAGATGATCTCTCGAATTTACACCAAACAGAAGACAGAACCCCCCGTTGCTCCAGACCTCCCTCCGATCGCGGGAAGATCATGTGGGCTCGGCAGCTGTACAGCCGCATCCAGGAGCCCATGGATCTTTTCCAGCAGCTGCCCGGGATACTCAGCACCCCAGATGCCAAGCCAATCATTCGTAATTACAACCGGGTGGCCAAGGTCTTGCTGGAGTTTGAGGTGCTTTATCATCAGAGCTGGATGGCACAGGTCAGTTGTCTTGTCAATTCAAAGTAAGGTGTTGACTAGCCTAATGCTTTAGCTTTTTTGGCTCTTTGCTCATGTTCCACTTTCACTTATTGATGCCTTTTGAAAATTTAATTTTCGTACCCTGTAAATGTTTATATATTTACTTTTCTTCCCTTTTTTGATTATATATATATATATATATATATATATATATATATATATATATATATATATATATATATTATTTTATTGATAGAAATCAATTCAGATTTTTTATTAGAGTTCAATTAATTAAAGTTTTATCCTTATGTTTTAACATAACGACCAATCATATGTATATATATATCTTTCTATAGACTGAGGCAGTTAGATTGGGGCTGCAAGCCTCTTTACTGGTCAAGAGCCCAGCAACTGGGAGCTCCATGTGAACTTTGACCCCCAGATCCTGACCCAGATTCGAGAGACGGACTGCATGCTAGGAATGGGACTTGAGATTCCACCCTTTGCAGCCATCTTACAGCGGAAAAAGGATGTTTTCAAAAAGAACTACAATAAACTTCAGGTATCTATGTTGTATATGTATCCTTGTTGTACAACACAATGCACTATTGGTGCGTTCAAGTCCTCCTGGGAAGTTCGCACGTACAAGGTGGGAAGTCGTATTTACGACGTGAGGTGCGTTCAAGTCAGTTTCGTCGGAGCAAGATGGCGGTGTACCTTATTTTAATGAATTACACGAAAATACAGCAAGGCTTCAAAGCCTTACAATGTCACTGCTAAATACCTGGCTGTAAGTATTGTGATATCAACTACTGACGTTGCATCCATTGATTCTGCCATGTTTTTCACTGACACGGTCCCAACTCATACAGATCGGGGCTTAAAGAAAATCCCACACACAATCCGACACACTCTTTTTAATTTAGATTTATTCACAAATAAACATTGATCAATGCACATACACATATTTATTCTTTATAAATTATTCTTGTATCATTAAGATACTATTATAGTTTGTATTAATATGTTTGTATTCTATATTTTTATTTATTTAATTTGTTTCAGGGTTTTTTTTGTCTTTAATGTCTATTTTTATCTATACAAATTTATTCCAGTATAAGTTTTGGTCATTTAGTACTTTAGTTGAAAATGAAAATGAGAACTAGTGTTACATTATACAGGGACAAGGAGAGGTGAGGAACTAATCACTAGTCTTTATTCCACAAACACAAAAAAATCAATAATCAAAACAATGTGATGGCCAGGATTTATATCACATATAATTCTTATACATTCTTCCTTACATTGATCAATAAATCAATGAGTCAGTGCATGGGCTTAGTTATTTGGCTTAAGGTTAAAACATTAAACCAGTTAAAAAATCATCTTTGGCTAAAATATGATTTTTAAAACCATAGCTAAAATTGTTAAAGTTAGTTTAATTAAGATGAAATGTTTAGTACCTGGTGTGTTGTGGGAATGGACCAGCCCAATAAGAGATTCAAACAGTAATTTGATCTGTTTTTATGGGAATTCTAAAGGAAGTGAGAATGTACCAACTTGTATGTATTAGAAAGGAAATAGGAAAATGTGATGTCCTGATCAATATTACTTTTTTTTAAGATCATTATTTTTGCATTAACTAAAATGTATCCATGGCTCTAAATTTAGTTACATTTATTGTGTTCATTCCAGGGTTTTGTTGTGAGAATTTGTATGATTTTGTTTCCCCTTTTTTTTTGTGTTCACGCAAACTCTGACCCAGGCGTACACACAAAAACGGGTGAAATGAGAAATGGCGACACCGTCGGCAGATGGAAGAAACACGTGAAAGTGTAGACCGTTGTGTTAAAGAAATGGCAATACTGTCTCTCATAAATAAAAAGGAAGACTTTACAAAGAAAGTATTACAATTAACAGCCTACTACACGAACACCCGTTTGATCTGTCTGCAGTGTAAAACAAACAAAATCAAACGAAGATTACAACAGAAATGCAAATTAATATTTGCAAAAAGAAAAGTGAAATATGTTCTGCAATAATATTGGCATGTTATGCAATTCATCCTCATAACACATCGGTAGCTTGTCAGATGCAATCAAATGGATGGTAATAAAATGCCATGATGCCATCACAATGCGTAATTATGATGGAGTGCTAGACGCTTTTTTGCATCGACTTTGATGTCCGACCATTTCTGTTTTATTTTGGCCACGGTCCGAGGTTGTGAGTCTGCAGCATTAACGGCGTCTGCAAACTTTTGCCACTCAAGTGCCTTTTTGGCATTAGTAATGCCCACACTGTGCCCTCCAAACAACATTTTACTCCTCTTTTCCACGTCGCCAACGATAATTTCTACTTGACATTGAGTGAAGTTACGTTTCTTGGTTTTTCCTCTCTGTATTTGCCATGATTTCGCAATCGATGAATATTAAATTGTGGGCATTTCACGGACTATTTATGGGCAACTATGGGCGTTTTGCGGGCTATTTATGGGCAAATATGGGTGTGACATGAAGCCGCAAAAGCTGCGATACATTTAGAATTGGTTGTGACTTATTAAGGGAAATCTGCGTAGGATGTGCGTGCGCACGGTTTTATAAATCCGAATATTTCTGTGCGTACACACGTCCTATGTTTCATCCGTACGCCACTTCTGACGCAAATCCTACGCAAAGTTTTATAAATGAGGCCCCAGGAGTTAAATTTGAAGTTCAATCAGTTGACAAAGTGTTTACTGAAGACACAGTTCCATATGCTGTAAAACGTACTCGGTTACTAACGTAACCTCGGTTCTCTCTAGAGAGGGAACGAGTACTGCGTAATATCTTACGCTACGGGGAAAACTCTTTTCCACGAGATATTGAAGCCAAAAATTATCCTTAATTTTTTACTAATGTAAAACGCTTTGCAGCAGCAAGCAGACCTAGGCGAGACAGCTCGCGCGCCTATTGGCTGCTCTGCGGCAATAGCAGCAGCCTATCGAGAGAGGCTCTGCGTGACGTCACGACGAATGGGGGCCCTTCGCGCCCATATCGTCACGTCCCGCCAGAAAGGGCGTGGTCTCGCCCTATATCTAGGCTCGATAGCTGCTCTTACGTCGGTTTTCATCGCCGAAGCGAACCAGAGCGTATTCCAAGCACGGCAAGATACGCAGTACTCGTTCCCTCTCTAGAGAGAACCGAGGTTACGTTAGTAACCGAGTACGTTCTCTTACGAGAGTATCTCTCGTACTGCGTAATATCTTACGCTATGGGGAACACAATGCAACACGCCGTGCTGGTAGGGATCCAACACCAAAGTCCCAGGGGCCGAAGCCCGGGGCGCATATAGTGCATAATCACCATAAACTCACAGAGAGTGAGGGAAGAGAGGCTAGAAGCATCATTCCCTGTAAATAGCCTCCGAAAGGAGCCAATCATATGACAATAACCAAACCGTCAGGGTGAACATTCAGCCTGAACTGGGTGGCCACAAGTGTGTCAACTTTTAAATGAGCTGCTGTACCGGTCAGTGAGCGATACGCAGGTCAAACTCAGTATCCGAGCCGCACAGCGGGCAGATAGCACTGAATTTTATACCGCCAAAAGCTTAGCTTGTAAGGCGGGGACCTCCAGATTATAGTATTTTATAAATGTAGACGGCGAGGCCCAGCCCGCGGCCATACAAATATCTTGCAGGGTAACCCCGCTAGACCATGCCCACGAGGAGGCCATGCCTCTCGTGGAGTGCGCTCTAACACCCAAAGGGCACTGTAGGCCCTTAGAAGTGTAAGCCAGCGCTATGGCACCAACTATCCATCTGGATAAGCTCTGTTTCGACGCGGCAAGTCCCTTAGTACGGCCGCCAAACGAAACGAAAAGCTGCTCAGTCTGTCTGAAACCAGACGAGCGGGACACATAAGCCCTTAGTGCCCTGACAGGGCAAAGGAGACTCGCGTCCTTCTCCTCATTGAGAACCGGAAGGGCAGACAGGGAAATCACCTGGGCCCTGAACGGTGTGTTGAGGGATTTCGGCACGTAACCGTGCTTTGGTTTGAGTATGACCTTAGAGTCGTTAGGTCCAAACTCCATGCATGACGCGCTTACTGAGAGCGCTTGCAAGTCCCCTACGCGCTTCACTGAAGCGAGAGCCATAAGAAACGCTGTCTTGAAAGACAAGTGTTTCATGTCTGACGACTGGATTGGCTCGAATGGGGCGCCTTTCATGGCCTCCAAGACCGTGGAAAGGTCCCATGTCGGGACTGAAGGGGGCCTGGGAGGGTTTAGCCTCCGAGCTCCTCTAAGGAAACGCACGACTAAGTCGCTCTTTCCTAGTGACTGGCCAGACACCGGTTTTGCAAACGTTGCTATGGCCGCCACGTATACTTTGAGCGTGGAAGGGGACCTGCCCTTATCCAGTAGCTCCTGAAGGAAGGAAAGCACTTCCGTAACCCCGCAGTCTACAGGTGAAAAGCCCTGCGCTTGACACCAAGCAGAGAACACAGACCACTTCGAGGAGTAGAGCCGTCTGGTAGACGGGGCTCTAGCCTGCGCGATCGTGTTTAACACTCCCTCTGGGAGGTCAGCGGGTACCCGTTGATGGCCCATGCGTGCAGGGACCACAGATCCGGGCGAGGATGCCAAATCGAGCCTTCCGCCTGAGAGAGGAGGTCTCTCCTCAGCGGTAAAGGCCATGGAGCAGCGCTGGTCAGCTGCATCAGGACAGGGAACCAGGACTGGTTTGTCCAGAGCGGAGCTATGAGTAGCACTGGGCATCCCTCCCTCCTGATTCGCTCCAACACCTGAGGCAGGAGTGAGACAGGGGGAAAAGCATAAAGGGGGCGGCGGGGCCAAACATGGGCCAGCGCGTCCCGGCTTTTCGAGAAGAATCTCGGGCAGTGAGCGTTTTCTTGGGACGCGAACAGGTCCACCTGCGCTTTGCCAAACGTTTCCCACAGCAGCTGGATCGTCTGCGGGTGCAGAGACCATTCTCCTGCTGGAACGTTGTTTCTGGACAGCCTGTCTGGTCCCACATTTAGGTGACCAGGCACATGCGCCGCTCTCAGCGAGAGCAGGTTGTGCTGAGCCCAGACCAGTAGGCGTTCCGTCAGCCTGTAAAGGTTTCGGGACCTGACGCCGCCCTGGCGATTTATGTATGCCACCACTGACATGTTGTCCGACCGGACCAATACGTGGTGGCCTGTTATCTGGGGACAGAAGCGCCTTAGCGCTTTGTCGACTGCTATCAATTCCAAGCAGTTTATGTGGAGGAGCTTCTCCCGCACTGACCACAGGCCAGCCAGCGGTCTGCCCTCGAGCAGCGCTCCCCACCCCGAAGTGGAGGCGTCCGTAGACACCACCTTCACACTTGAGGGGATCCCCAGACTCACACCTGACTGATACCAGTCGGTTGCTTTCCACGGTTTCAGAGCCGAAATGCACTGAAGGTCGACCCTGAGGCGAAACAGACCTGCGGTCCATGCCCTGGGGGGAACTCGTGCTTTTAGCCATAGCTGCAGTGGGCGCATGCGGAGCAGGCCCAACTGGAGTACAGAGGCTGCTGAGGCCATGAGACCCAGCATTTTCTGAAACCTTCTGAGCGGGACTATAGAGCCGTGGCGGAAGGATTTCGCGACGTGCTGAATATTCAATCAGCGCTCTGGTGACAGGCGTGCCGTCATGGATAGCGAGTCTAACACTGTTCCCAGAAAGGAAATCCTCCGACTGGGGAGCAGTGAGCTTTTCGCCCAATTGACTGTAAGGCCCAGCTCCTCGAGGTGCTCGAGTAATGCGGCCCTGTGTTCTAAGAGCTCCGTTCGTGAACGAGCTAGAATCAGCCAATCGTCCAAGTAGTTCAAAACTCGCATGCCCCGAAGTCTCAGGGGGCGAGGGCCGCGTCCATGCACTTCGTGAACGTACGGGGTGCTAGGGACAGGCCGAACGGCAGGACTGTGTATTGATACGCCTGGCCCTCGAAGGCGAATCTCAAGAATCGCCTGTGATGGGACGCTATTTGTATTTGGAAATACGCGTCTTTCAGATCTATTGACATGAACCAGTCTCCTTGGCGCACTTGCGCGAGGATTTTCCTGGTCGTAAGCATCCTGAACTGGCGCTTCACGAGCGCTCTGTTCAGCAGCCTCAGATCTAGAATGGGTCTGAGCCCACCATCTTTCTTCGGTACCAGAAAATATCTGCTGTATAAGCCCCCTTCGCTCTGAGCCTGAGATAAAGGTTCTATAGCCCCTTTCCTCAGTAGTTTCGCTATCTCGGCTCGAAGTAGATGAGATACTTCGCTTTTCACCGTAGTTTCGACGCGCGCCGTGTAGCGGCGAGGGCGTCGAGCGAATTGTAGCGAATAGCCTCTCTTTATAGTGTTCAGCACCCACTCTGATACCCCGGGAAGCCTTGACCACGCATCCGCGTGAATAGCTAGGGCAGAATGAAATCTGGGCTCTGGCCGCGGGAAAGCGGCGGCACAAGAGTCCGTGTGTGCTGGGAACACAGCGCCGTGTTTACGGCGTTCGAGGCGGGGGGCGCGCTGATCACAGCGGGCAGCCTGGCCGCGCTCATCTCCTCTGAGGCGGGTAGCGCCGAGAGAGTGAGCGGGGCGAATCCCGTGGGATTCGGCGTGTCTGTGAGGAAATGTGGGCGCGGGACCACGGGCACATTTGCTACACTGAAAACACTGTCGTTTAGGGCCGACTGAATGTGTGTTGGTTTCGTTTTTACAGAAACCGAGGGACACGCAGCGTGTAGTGTAAGCGGGCATGGGGATATGGGCGCGTTCACTACAGTGTTTGCACAATCGACCGGAGTCGATTTTATTTGTGCGAGCCCTGCACCGTGGCGGGCTGTGTCTGGGTGTGGGAATGGGCACTGGGGCGTGGGCATTCTTACAACACTCATAACACCATCGGCCGAGGCCGGAACACCAGAAAATACACTCTTTATTGGATTTATCTGGGTAGCCGTAAAAACAGCTTTTGTGTGCAGGCAAGCGGGCTGAGACACCGGCTGCTTCACTGCAAAATACACTGGGACAGTCACAACGCATGGGGCTGAACGAGCGAGAAGTTTTGGTGGAAATCCGGCCGCAGCGGGATCTGAACACCGTCGTTTTCCTAGAGCGGCTAGGAAGACTTTGGGGCCTCGGGCTTGATCTCAATCCTCGGCCGGGGCCCGCGGTGAGGGGGGCGGCGTCCGGCGGAGCGAGACCGCGGTCTCTGATCCCGGGCCTGGCGGCGCTGTGAGGCGGCAGCGGCGGAGGGCGGTGCAGGCTGGGGCTGAGAGCTGCGAGCAGGCGGCTTGGTGCGGCCTGTAGCGGAGCTCGAGCGCTTCGGCAGGAAGTGCTTCATAGCCTGAGAAGTCTTCTGCACCTCAACAAACCTGTCCGCGAAGTCCTTGACGGCCGTTCCGAACAGGCCCTCCGGGGAAATGGGCGCGTCGAGGAACACAGAGCGCTCGGCTTCCGTCATCTCAGACAGCGTCAACCATAAGTGTCTCTCGGCAACGGCGAGAGAGGCCATGTTCCGCCCCATGGCTTGCGCAGCGGCTTTAGAAGCGCGTAGAGCGAGGTCCGTAGCGCTCCTCAGGTCCGCCACACAGATAGCACCGGGTCCCTCCTCGTCCAGCTTGAGGAGGAGGTCTGCCTGGTAGATCTGCAGAATAGACATCATGTGCAGCGCTGAGACTGCTTGCCCGGCTGCGGTGTAAGCGCGTCCGTGCAGCGATGATGTCACTCGGCAGGCTTTGGACGGGAGCGTCGTCTGAACCCGCCGTCCCGCAGAGGGCGGGCAGAGAGGCGACGCGACAGCCGTCTCCACCGGAGGAATGGCGAGGTAGCCTCTACTTCCCGCACCGTCGACAGCGGAGAATGCCGCGGAGGTAGAGGTACGCATCCTGGCGGAAAAGGGGGCCTTCCACGACTTTGCAACCTCCTCGTGAAGTTCCGGGAGGAAGGGCGCGGGCCTAGATTTTGATGGAGCCTCGTCTTTCCCGAGAAAGCGCCCGTCTAATCTGTTGCGCGGCGGCAGCGTGGGTGCCTCCCAATCGAGGCCGATGCTTTCTACGGCCTTGGTGAGCAGACGCATCAGCTCAGTCTCAATGCCGGCTCTCTTCTTGGCGGGGAGCGTTAGCGGAGGGGAGGTCCACAGAGCTCGCCCAATCCTCGCTATCCGAAGCCAAGAGAGAACACAGCCTCGGTGTTGTCGTCCAACTCGATGTCCGTCGGTGAGCGACTCGAGCGAAGCCGGCGAAGCTGGCGGGCGAACCGGCGAGCTTTGGCGGGCTGGAGATAGCTCGGGAGCGCGCTGGGCGCGGCGCTTCTTGCGACGCGGCGTCACGGCAGGCTGGGATACGGGCTCGGAGAACAAAGCTAGGCGAGTCCGCAGAGTCACCATAGGCAAACGTTCGCAGTGATGGCATCCGCCGTCAGCGAGCGCGATGGCCGCGTGATCCTCACCCAGGCAGGACACGCAGATGACATGTCGGTCCTCGTCGCTGAGTGGGGCTCGGCAAGAACCACAGGAAGGCATCTTTAAAAAGACGCCGCTCTTTTAGAGGGGGTGGGAAAAAAGCAGATATGCAAACACACACACACACTCTAGGCAGAGGAAAGGATATAACGCCGGAAAGCACAGCAGGTACGGCGGCTGAAGGCGGCGAGGCCAGCGACTCCAGACTCAATGGCACGTCCCGTTGAAGGCTACAGGTCGACGGCGCGGCTTCTCACTCTGGATCCAGCGATGCGGGAGGCTTCGCTGAAGAGATGAAAATCGACGTAAGAGCAGCTATCGAGCCTAGATATAGGGCGAGACCACGCCCTTTCTGGCGGGACGTGACGATATGGGCGCGAAGGGCCCCCATTCGTCGTGACGTCACGCAGAGCCTCTCTCGATAGGCTGCTGCTATTGCCGCAGAGCAGCCAATAGGCGCGCGAGCTGTCTCGCCTAGGTCTGCTTGCTGCTGCAAAGCGTTTTACATTAGTAAAAAATTAAGGATAATTTTTGGCTTCAATATCTCGTGGAAAAGAGTTTTCCCCGTAGCGTAAGATATTACGCAGTACGAGAGATACTCTCGTAAGAGAACAAAATGAGTTAGAGGATACAGAAACACTAGTACTTTAAAGACATACAGTATACTGTATAGACACTGTTCTATATACTTAAGAAACTTTGGGAAGGGTCACAGGTGTGTCATAACTTCTGGAAGGACTCTTCTCATTTGGGCCGCTGTTGAATTATCTTGGAGACTATTCCTTTGGCATGGTCACATGCCTCTAATAATAATAATAAACAACCCCTGCAAGCACAATTAGATAAAACATAGCCAATATATTGTTTTGTTTAAACACAGGGGTATATATACACAGGCAAACAAGAGGCTAAAAAAGGAACAGGTTAGACTGAGAGGGTAACTATGGTGACTAACAAGGCTAACGTCTCAGGGTTACGAATAAAACCCGGTTCCCTGAGAATGTGAATGATGTCATGGTGTTGACGCAATGGGAACGCCTTCACACATGCCAGTGTCTGAGTCACGTGTTTTCACACACCAAAACATTGGCCTATAAGTCAGGTGACGCAATGCAGTGTGCAATCAATTCTATAAATAACACTGGCGCGAAAACATCACCAGATTCACTTGTCTGAAGAAGCCGCTCAGTCATACTCGAATTATAGCACCATGATGCAGTGTCTCGTTACAGTCTCTGGGAACCAAGTTACATACATATAAACATACATAAACATAGACGCCGTGTCATAGTGTTGATGCAATGAAATACTTTCATCATCATACAGAGAGAATGCCTGCACACAGGTTGTGGAAAGTTGCACAAGCACTGTATTATAGGAAGGACTGGAGACCCTGGGGCTGAGTCCACATCCACACTTTTAAACCTGATGAATGTGTGCAGAGAGGACCAGCCTGCCGCAGCAAAAACATCCCTCAAAGACGCACCTACTGCTAGCAACTTAAGCATTAACACTTCGAGTAGAGTGGGCCCAGACTAGAAGCAAAGCCGCATTTGAAACCTAGTGATATATTGTCTGTTTGGACGCAGCAGAACCTTGGAGAGTCTTCCAGGAGAGACACAATGAATGCAGAAGCCATACTCAGGCCGGCCAAAATGGTGATACTAATATTAAGTAAAGCCCTTCCTGAAGGATGCTTTCCAGGACTCCCGGGAGAAGAGCAATCGGAGGAAAGACTTACAGACACAGCCTCGGTCACGTCTGTACCATGGCATCCCGGCCCGGAGGAGCTGGAGGATGGAGAGAAAACCACAGTGGACAGTTAGTTGACTCCTCAGAAGTAAACAAGTCCACTTCCGCCTCAGTCCCTGCCTCGACAGGACATCTGCTCCCAAATTGAGGTGTCCCTGGATGTAAACTGCCCTCAGTGAGAGCAGTTTGCCATCCTCCCAGAGTGGTATCTGCTGTACCAGCCTGAACAGGGGGCGCGAACGGAACCCGCACTTGTGATATATGTAGGAAACTACTAATGTACTAATGCACCAACACATAATAGCCCCACAGGTCTTGGAGAAAGTGTTTTATTGCTAAGAACACAGCCCTTCCAAAGACCCTGAGCTGGGCGGCCTTCCGTGACCGTTCCCCAGCACATAAGAGAGGTCCGTCGTAATGATATTGAAACTGTAAAACGCTTCGAGAGAGGGACCCAAGATCAGGCATCCAGATAAAAAGATGAGCTCTGCATGTGCCCCTTACCATAAACGGGTTTTAATGAGGGTTGAAACCTTCTGCATTAAGCCACCACTGGAAGGGTCTTCTTTAGATTTAGTCTCAAACCTAAATTCTCGATATGACCGGGAACAACATCTCAATGTCGAACTGCCAACTCTTGTGATCTGGCGACAATGAGCCGGTTGTCAAAGTAGTTTAGCACCCGGATGCCAACCCTTACTGCCTTTCTGATAGGGAAACACGGTCAATGGCCCCTTTGGCCAGAAGCGCAAGAAACTGGCTTCACTGTTATAAGTACACCGTTGAAACGCAGAGGACGATACTTGTACTGGATCCTGTGACCATTTTCTATTGTTCGAAGTACCCACTTAGAGATATTAGGCAGAAGTTTCCATGCTCTTAACTTGTCTGCAAGGTAAACAAATTTTACACTTTTGTTAAAAGTGAGGGAGGGAACAATCTTGGTGCCCACGCTGACAGAAGGCAAACGAGACTAAAGAACATTTGTTTTTAGCGGAGACGGGGCAGAAACCCCGCCAGGAACAGTTATTTATAGAATTGATTACACACTGCATTGTGTCACCCAACTTCGTCCTAGGCCAATGTTTTGGTGTGTACTACATGTTACACTTGCATGCTCTGAAGGCATTCCCATTGCTTCAACACTATGATGTGGCATCAATGTTCCCTCAAAAGGGAACTAATAAAACTAAGGCAAAAAGGAGCTAAACCACTGGAAATTGGAAACACTGGAACAAGGGGAACAGAAAATGCACTTCAAAATCATAAATTTTTAATGGTTTTAGTTTTAGTTAACTATAATAACCCTGCATAGAGAACATCAAAATGGTAAAAAGAAGCTCAATTGTATTTGCTTAATCCTAAAACCTACTTGATTGACACACAAAGTCAAACCTCATTGGCTCTCGCATGTCAAACAAGCACATTTGAGCTTCTGTTGACCATTTTTTTGTACTTTATATATTTGCATTGAACAATGTTTATATGTTTAATGATGTTGTTTTTATCATGTTTATGTAATATACTGCTTATGTCACGTTCATATTTTGTGCTAGATAGCAATTCAATTTCTTTCACCCTAACGTTTTTTCTCCAAACCATTCAAGTAAGCCCATCAGGTCAGTTGTATGGTACTGTGCTCTGACATGCATAGCTTTACTAACAAGGTTTACTTTGTGCATGCTTTTGCCTTGTATGTTCCCTGCCTCAGTTGATGATGACAGAGAACTCCAGGGTGAGGTCTAAGATCCAGCCAGCCTTTGAACAATTGCTCATGCCACACGTCGCTAAAGTAGATGAGGCCATCCTGCCCGGTCTGACCTCCCTCAATTGGACCTCCCTAAACATAGAGAAATACCTTAATCGAATCACCGCTGCACTCGGTGAGTGTAGTGACTGTAACCACTTTACAGTTAGTTAGCTGATTTCCATCCCCACATCAGTGAGATTTACTGCAGTAAACGGTCACAAGTATGTGGATACCCAAACACCCCATATACTTTTTTTTGAACTTTTAATTTCAAGGCTACCTGCATTAATTGGAAGCTGGCCCTCCAAGTGCCAGTATAACAGCCTCTAAGCTTATTGGAAGGCTTTCTATTTTATGTGGGAACATGTCTGCCAGGGTTGTCTCCCATTTAGACACAAGCATCAGTGTGAACAAACGGATGTCCACATATTTTTGTCCTCGAAGTGTACAAAAAAATGATTGCTTGTAATTGTGGCCAGTATGATTATATCTGAAATGAAAGGGTTCTTTCTTCTGGTTCACAGACAACCTTGAACTTCTGCTGCACAGAGTGAATGACCTGGTTGAGTTTAGAATCGATGCTGTTCTGCAGGAAATGAGCACAGCTACGCTGTGTGTGCTGCCTGAGGATGAGCCATGCACCTGCGAGGAGTTTGTTCAGACCACCAAGGTACACACACATACATATACATAAAACATATGTATTCATAGAAACGTGCGGATATTTAGGGTTTGGAAGGCAAAACGATTTACACGTGCTGATGTAAATAAGCAGATCAGTGAAAACAAAGAGGTCTCACATATTGATCTCATCAGAAAACATAACAATTATATGAGTAACAATTTGAATGAATTTTGTGTGAAGTACGATGTGATTCATATGGTCCACCACTAAATATAACTGTCACTGGGGTGTAAGCAGATTGAAAGATATTGTACAAATTCATACAAATTAGATATTAATTCACCAAAATATAGCTGCAAATTCCCATGAGAGTGTGTTGGGCTCTCAAATACCAATTTGACGTCTGTATTCACTGTCAATGCTCCTTTAGTAACATCAGGGCTGTTATCATAAGTGTACAACTTCTTTATGTAGTTAGAATTTAGAAATTAGAATTTTAGGGAAACCTGCTCATAAATCTGAATGGAGTCCATATTCCTGATAATCTACAAAGCCGTTTAACAATTTATCATTACATTTTAGTATTGAAATGGTACCAAAGTACCAGTACTTTTGACAACCCTGCTTGTCTTTTTTGGTATCTTGCTACTGCTACTATTTGCTATTACATCTTTGTTAAACCTAATTTATGTCGTGACTAGACCAGCAACGTTCCAAAAAATGGAAATGCTTCCCTCAGGACCCGGTGTCTGATTCACGTGTACCAACTAGCCAATCATGGCGGACAATTGTCCCCTTGTTCCCTTGGCTGCTCTCGGCTGCTCTGGTGACAGCAGAGAGGCATCTGTAGCTTAATTTGTCTAGGCCTCTGGACTGTTTGGTGCTGCCTTGGACACGGAGAGGCATTTAGACATTTAGAGAGGCACTGGCACAGTCGACCGCCTTTGGGAAGTTCATTCCTCGCTGAGTGCAGGCTCCTACTAGAACGCCTGAGCCCTCGCCAGGGACGAGTTTCTGGAGTGAGGAGCAGAAGGCTCCCCTCCGAGGAGAATTGGGCATGGGTGCCGTCATAGTGGTGAGCTGCACTCAGATATTAAGTGAGGTTACGCTCCTTCCCATTGCAACGTTTGTGCAGGGTGTTTCTATTCGCTGGCTGACTTTTTAAGTTTTAGTGCCTAATGTTCTAATATTTTAGGTCTCCAGGAAGGCACTGGTCTGCATGGCGTAGTTGGTATTGACATCCCCATTGAGTCATCTGACGGTGCGTTGAGTTTCCTCGAAAACGCCGCATCGCGTTTCCTTGCTTCCTTCAGACATTTTTACGCTGGCGAGCACCCTGCGACGTCATCACTGTGTCCACCATGATTGGCTAGTTGGTACACATGCCTCAGACACTGGGTCCTGCGGGATGCATCCCCATTGCATCATCCGATATGGCGTCTCGTTCCTCTCTCAGGGAACCATGGTTACATGTGTAACCTGAGACATTTTCTGACTGAAGAAATAATCAATTTGATCATGCTTATTCAATTTATTTCTCATTTTAGGAGCTTTGCATCAAAGGAGCCCAAATGCTGCATACCAAAAGCTCATTGGTGGAGGAGGCAGCCAATGAGCTGATTAATATGTTACTGGAGTTTGAGCATAAAGAGGAAGAAGAGAGAAACCGTGATGAAAGCAGGACAGAGAGTAAAGTGGAACCGATGGACAGTGATGGTAGGACCTGCTGTTGATCATCCATGCGGTATATGCTCTAGAAACTGCATGGTTATCCGACAATATTTTTAAAAAAAAAACAGAATGTTATCAATATATTAAATTCATCAATTTCAATCAATTCAACAAAAATATACTACATTTTTGGAATTAAGGTATGTGGGGATGCTTCGATCGATTAGCTGTGTATCGGTATGAATAATAAATTACACTTATATAGCGCCCTGACTGGGCCTCGGTTTAACGTCTCATTCGAAGTATGGTGCTCTTTGACAGTATAGTGTCCCCATCACGTTAGGACCCACACAGAACACAGGGTGAGCACCCCCTGCTGGCCTCATAACACCTCTTCCAGCAGAAATCTCAAGGTCTCTCATTCAGGTACTAACCAGGCTCAGCCCTGCTTAGCTTTAGTGGGCAACCAGTCATGGGCTACAGGGTGATATGGTTGCTGGCGATTTTGGCCGATAATCACATTCTATGACTTGACAGATAGCCACTAAATTTGGCCGATCACAGGACCAATCGCAATTTGATGACATAAAACCAAAAGTAGTCACCGACGCACATGTAAACAGTATACAGATAGGCTTTTGTAACACTTTCTGCTTTGTAACTTCGCAAAGCCTAAATCTGTACAAATTATTCACCTTTATTATTACAATTTTATTTGTATTATATTTATTATTTATTATATTCCCCATAATTCTATAAACTTTGCAAGAGATTCCAACTGAAAAGTAAATTCATCACTCAGAGACAAGAACCAGTAACTTAATATATCAAAAATATTACCCAATCATGAACCCTAAACTTTTTTTTATTTATTTAATCGATCGCAGAACAAAAGGAACTATACCCACCCCAACACTAGGATTGAGATGTACCACATGTCTGTTTGTAGCTATAGCCCCATGTACAGTACAATCCTCCACTAGAGGTCACCTGCCCGCTTGTCAATCAGATGTTTGTACAGGGTACGCCAACAGCCTTTAGGAGAAGAGTCGGATCCAAAAAATTGTTGAAGAAACTTGCATGTTGGAAACTTTAACACATACAAGTAAAGATTTCTTTCCAGCAGATTCAAAACTGTTCAGAACTGGGGTACAAAGAGACAGTAAACTGCTTTCATCTTCCTCCCAGTCTTCCACAGCCCCGCTTACAATGATTGAGGGAAAGATATAACCAAGACCCTCTACCATTAATTTACAAAAGCTGGGTTTTTCAAAAATACTTGATAATCTGCTCTCAAGTCCTTGAATATTTCTGCAATTCACTGTTGTAAAAATCCTATTCCACCCATCCCACTTGCCATCCTTAAAAAATGGTAAATGGTAAATAGACTGCATTTATATAGCGCTTTCAACATTTAGACGGAAATGCTTAATTTTATCCAAGAGATCAACCCCCACAGTCTTCTGAAGAAATGTAAATGACTTTACAAACTTCTCTACATCAGAAAAAAAGTCCTTAACGTTAACCTGCTTTCCAAAAATATTGTCTAGAAACTGATCAATTTCCTCTAAAGTATACAAAGAGAGATCCTTCTGTGGATATTGAAAGTTCTCTTCAAACCCATACTGCGAGCAGGATTCAATATCCTGCATTGAAGGGGACTCATCTGACAACGCATCCTTTGCTGCCTTCAACGATTCTGTTAGACTCTTCTCTGCATCACACCCATACTGATCAGCACTAGTACTTGGCACCACAATCTTGTCACATTCATTGTCACACTGTTGCCTTGTTCGCCTTTGTCTCCATTGGCTTTTGGCTTGCTTAGTTGGGGCAATATAGAAGTATAGAAGCAGCCTGAGAATTTGCATAAATCATATATGATCCTTCCTCATGTTTTATATGAAAAGAGTTGTTAAGTGTACGATCGGTGAATCTAAAAACATGTAAACCTGTCTCCTAAAATAAATAACATGCGTTAAAACGGGGTGCTTACACACCAAGGAAATCGCTCTAAACTAACTCACAATCTTGCCAAACCACAATAATTCACGCTCTAATACATCATCATAGATGAACTGCAGCACATTTCAAATCATTACTTTGTAATATTGAATACAACATGTTATGTTCTATTTATTCAAAGGAGAAGAGGAATGTAAATCCGAGGGTCGTCTCTTGTCACGTAGCACCACAGCCCCTAGCGTTGAACCCTCTTCCCCACTGGTGAGAAAGAAGAAAAAGAGGGATCTGATGAAGGTGATGGAGGAGGAGGCAAAGGAGCTGCTTTCTCATTTTAACCATCGGAATGTGGATGCATTACTGCGCCTCACCCGTAACACACTGGAGACCCTACGCAAACGTATCCACGCGATATCCCTGATGCAATTTATGGGTTGGTTGTTTTTTCTGATAATAATTTCAGAAGAAGTCAGAAGAGGTTTTTTTTTTTTTCTAAATTTCACAGGCAAAAAATGTCTATTGTCTATTAGCGTAGTGCAGCTCATACAGAAGTCACTTTTAAACGAAGCAGCTTTCTGTTGGTCAGTGCAACAAATTAACAACTTGAAATTGAGCGAAGTCTGTGTGGAGAATTGTGATTCTTATTGAAAAGACCAGTTTTGCTAAGCAATTGAACATGTGACTTCATATTTATTATTTTTTCCAAGCACGAAGCTTCCTAGAATCATTTGGTTGGCCAACTCATTGTAAATAAATTTCACTTCCCATGCAGCAGAAGCAGATTCCCCCAGTCGGCAGAAGGGAAGTGGGTCGCAGCCCATCTTTAAGGCTGGAGTGTGTTTAACCATCCCCAACATCATCATGGTTCCAGGGCTAGATGAGGTTCAGCAAGCCTTGAACAGAGCTGTGGACTGTGTGGTCAGCGTCAGTAAAGGAGTTGGACAGTGGAGCAAAGAGAGAATTTCCAAGGTTTTATTTTATTTTATTTGTCATTAATTTTCTTCCATACAAAAACAAACACTCGTTTTTGATCCATTAGCATTATCCGTTTTTGTTCATCTCTCACTTACTGAATGCAATCATCTCACTGTTTGAAGTGTCTGTCATAGGAAATCAACGTGCTGTAATGAATAATTAATCAAGCCGTCTTCTTTTTTTTGTGCACTTTAGTAAACAGACACATGGCAAGACCTCCCAAATATTTCTCCTTAAGTCCTGTGCACAATAGAGAAGGGTTACAGGCTGCAGTTACAAATCCACCCACCGAAATTACACTGTTTGGTGTGGACTGCAGTCGACCTAGTGCAGGATTGGGTATTGGAACAGAAGAAAACTCCCTGCTGGTAAAGGAGGTCATAGAGCGTGTTCCTCCGCCAGACAGGGAGTCCAGGTTCTTCAGCCCTACTTCATAGTTCTCAAGAAGGATGGAGGGTTGCTCCAATTTTAGATTTAGAATTTTAGGTCTCTGAGGAGATTCAGGTTAAGATGCTCACTATTCCCATCATCGTGAGTCAGATCAAATCTGAGGATTGGTTTGTCACGATAGATTTAAGGGACGCATACTTCCACATATCCATCCTTCCATCTCACAGGAAGTTCCTGAGGTTCGCTTTCGGGGTGAAGCGTTCCAATATTGGGTTCTTCCGTTCGGCCTAGCTCTCTCCCCTCGCACGTTTACCAAATGCATGGATGCAGCTCTAGCTCCACTGAGGCTTCAGGGTATCATGGTGCTAAATTATATCGACGACTGGCTGATTCTAGCCCAGTCACAAGAGCTGGCAGTTCGGCATCGTGATGTAGTCCTTGCCCACATCCAGAGCCTGGGTTGAGACTCAACACGAAAAAAAGTGTGTTGGCACCAGCCCAGAGAACCATGTTCCTGGGAGTGGTGTGGGACTCGGTCAAGATGCGGGCACAATTGTCTCCTAAACGGATCGAGTCCATCTTGGCCACGGTTACCAGTATAAAGCTAGACCAAGCCATCAGTAAAACATTTTCAGAGAGGGTTGATGTTAGGGCTCATGGCAGCAGCGCCCAACGTCATTCCATTCGGCCTGCTGCACATGAGGGCCCTGTAGTGGTGGTTAAAAACCAAGGGGGAACTCGCTCCACATGGGAGCAAGTGTTACAGTCGTAACCCGAGACGATTTTACACCAGTGTGCAAGAAAACACGAAAGAGAACTCAATTCAGAAATTGTGTGCTGTTTTCTGTGCACACACATAGAGCAGCACAGACAGAATGCGAACACCGAATTCCGTTGTCTTCCACATCTATTTGTTCTTGAACGGACACGTACAAGCAAAATTATGTCAAAATGCCCATTTCAGTAAGTATCCTTAAGCACAGTTGTTTATGGCTAGTGAACATAAACAATTGAGAAAGAAACTGTGTATCATTATATTGGATCTGGTGCATTCGGTCTTAAAGTGACGGCCTAATGCTTGCTGCTGTCTGTCATTAATTTTAATCAAACAACAAAACACAAAGATAAAATCACTTATGTAGCCTTAAACATTTTTTTTTGATTAATTATATTTAATTATCAGTTAATAATATGCAGTTATTTACATTAATTATTCATTTCTGTACCTGAATACTGTTAGACTTACCTGAAAAACATAAATCACTGTTTATTTCATTTGTTTCTCTGTTCTATTGTAACATATAAATGTTAGTCTTGCTCTTCGTAGTCTTTCAATAAAATGCTGAACTCTGAAACTCATTTCGTTTTTTGCTGGTGTCACCAAGGCCTCTTATTTTTCAACCCTTGATAAAAAGTCATTTTTGTTAAAGAAACTTAAAAAAATCTCACATTATAAAAGTAAAATGGGTTTCAAAAACAATTTTATGTTGACTTTAAGTAGCCTATTATGTACCTTACCTAGTATTTTATTCTCCTTTTACTCTTATACTTTGTAATTATTTAGTTTTCTTGAACTGGTGTGAACTTAAAAGTTGCAAGTCTAAATGCATTTCTTATTTGTGTGTAATGCATGCAAAATGTCAGACTTGAGTATTTTTGTTGTCACAGAGGAAAATGAGTGAGCGACGCATGGCCGCTCTGAAACAGAACAAAGAAGAGAGTGAATCAGAAGACGGTGAATCAACCTATCGCAGCTTCGCCGGTACGACTTTTCTTCACACTCTAATTACACAGCTCAGAGAGCAAATTAAGAACTAACAGGTCCTTGGTCAGTTAAAAATTGTCTTTATAATGACTGAAAATAGAAGCTCTGGATGGATAAGCTGATCTCCAGTCATTTGATAAATGAAAGGGAGATAAAGATAATGAATGCAAAGACAGTGGATGTGATTTTATGGATGATGACATGTTTTTAGTGTCACAGTAGTCTTATCCACATTTTTTATTCTCTCTCTATCGCTCACTCGCTCTCAGAATAGGGAAACTGACACAAAATTGACTGAGTACAGCAGTGCCACAACATCTCTGTCTACTGTAATGAAGCGACTCTGCCTGTAAATCTTTTATCCCTTAAAATAAATTAGAGATAAAGGATCCTTCATAGAACTGATTTGAGGCGAAAACATTATATTACTGTTTTTAAGATGTATTCTTCTCTTACAGCTCTCTCTGCTCTTGTTTATTAAATGTAATCACTCTTCTTTGTGTATTTTTTTCCTCCTGAAGGCAGTACCTCAGATATATCGGCATCTGCAAACCAGGCCATTCCGATCCAAATCAAGAACTACCACAAAAGCATCTCTGAGAACAAAGAGATTGTCAAGTTGGTCTCTGTGCTTAGTACATCCATCAACTCCTCCAAGAAGGTCTGAATTTTTGTTGTTCTAATGTTTTTTTTTTCTTTTTTTTTTCTATTTCATGACAATGTCCCTGACTATTATCAATCAATTTACCAGAGATTTGCCCACAGACTAAAATTATTCAAATCTGATTTATTTATTTGAAAACTAGGCAAATAAAATGAATCCCACTGAATGAAAAATTCTAGATAATAAAATAAACTTCATCTGCAGGATGTTATTATTGTGTGTCAGTTAAGGCATAACCAGAAGGCCATCCTAGAGAACTTCAGCATATTTTTTTTTGTGGAGAATCAATATTAGCACTTTTACAAACAAATTAGCTACACATATCTCCTTTCTAAACCCTCTCCAACGCCTTGACCGATATACTTCTATTGAAAGTGTGTTACTGTAAACACTATTGATTTTTTTTTTTTTTTTTTTTTTTTTTTTACAAACTGAGGAATAATTTAAAATGATTTTCTTTGGCAATTCACACTCTACATATGCTTATTTAGAATTTGCCACTTTCCTTTAAGGCATATAAAAACTTACTTATTATTTACAAGTTAGAAATATGATTGTCCCATGAGAACAAGTATATATAGCCTTTGCTGAATATGTTTGCTTCATTCGGTTGTGTTTATAATGTGACAATGTGATATTGTTTGATGTGTAATGCGTGATATTTGTCATGTACTGTTACACAGGAAATAATCAACGCGTTGGATCGCTTTAGCATCTATCACCACATCTGGAAGAAAGATAGAGAGGAAACCATCCAGAAATTCATTCAGGGGAACCCTCTTCTTTCTGAATTTGAGTCTCAGATCTTGTACTACAGAGATCTGGAGCTAGAGATTAATGCAGAACCTGAGTTTATCTCAGTAGGAGCTCTGGCACTATATACAGGTAAATAGACTCTAAATCAACAGAAACTAAGTGTAAAATGGCACAGCTACTGATTGCTTCAATTCAGGGAACATGTTTATTATTACTGCACTTGTTTGTAGGTTATTATATATTCATATAACATATATTTTTATTTAATTTAGATTAATTAATTAATAATTATAATTTCAAGCCTTTATGATACATAAGTAGCAGTGCTTGCTAGCAGACTTACAGTTTTTGGAGGACACCAATTTACTTTTATTATTATCAAGCAACAAAAGGCCCCTTTATTCCTTGTGTGTTGCTGCATTTACCTACAGTGGATCTGAAGTTGGCCCTTACTGCTGAGACAAAGAGCTGGATGGTGGATTTTGGTCACCATTGCAACCGGAAGTATCATATGGAGATGGAACAGATCTTCACATTTATAGATGAGGCGAGCAAGAAACTCAACAGACAGATTAAAGACTTGGATGATATTCGTATCGCCATGGCAACGCTCAAAGAGATCAGAGAACACCAGATCTCAATAGACTTTCAAGTTGGTCCAATTGAGGTACATACAAATAAACAGAAAAATATCTCATGATGAAATTTTGAATAATCTTTACGCAGTTCTTTTTCATGTAACTATAATTCATTGTGACCACAGCTGGCACAACTCCTAATAATAATTCCTAAAAATAACTAAAATGTACTGTATGTATAATGTGTATGTTGAACAGACTTGTGTTTTTTTTCTTTCTCTTCTCTTTTTTGGACCTGTGAAAAAATCCACTATGTTCCACATACATACATACATACATACATACATACATACATACATACATACATACATACATACATACATACAAACAAACAAACAAACAAACAAACAAACAAACAAACTAAAAATTAAAATTAGGGGGTAAATAATGACAGATTATTATTATTATTATATATTTGTATTGTTTAAATTTTATTCATTTTAATATGTATTTTTGCTGAAGCATTAAGTAAACAGGTACAGAACATGAAACAGTTATGTATTATCCTATTCTATGTTGGAATGTCTCTTTCCCTGATTTTGACCTGCAGGAATCGTACGCCATGCTACATAAATATGGATTATTGATTGCCAAAGAGGAAGCGGAGAAAGTGGACACACTTCGGTACACCTGGGAGAAACTGCTTTCCCGTAGCACAGAGGTGCAAAACGAGCTGGTGTCCCTCCAACCAAACTTCAGAGGAGAACTCATCAAAAACGTTGAAACCTTTGTGGAAGACTGCCAGTACTTCTACCATGACTATGATAGGGTGAGTCCTGAGGGGCATGTAAAAATATCCATCCACTTCACTTGATTTGAGACGATCCCTCAGGCAATTATTGTTTCAAGCCCAAACACAATTGTTTTCCTGCATTTATATTCCTGTGGGAATTCTGTAACATACAATGCCAGATATCAAGCCACACAAAAATCTGAGAGATTCTTTGAAGCAACTGATGTTCCCTTTCAAAAGCTACTCTCAATGCTGTGCTTGATTCGGCCCTCTGGCAAACACTTTTTTTGTGACCAGCTGTGAAATATGTGTGCAACATGTCAATGAAATTAACTTAGAAATGTTATAGCCTCAGACAGTGACGTCATTGGAATGCACTCTCATCAGAGGCTATAATTAGATGTGCCACAGGTGCATCTACAAGTATTTTTGTCTTCAGACCATACTGTGTGTATGTGTGTAACTCAAGCTCTATCTGACTCTTTGCTAGGAGTTAGTTTTCACTAGGCAATGCGCAGAAAATTCTCTCTTTATCCTCGTACTCTTTTAAACAAGTGAAAAAGGAAAAGAAAAGAAAAATGAGCGGTGTGCAAAGTAAATGGTGTCTGAATGCGACACACACCATTATTGATTTGTTTGTTTGGGGGATGAGCATGCTGCCCTCGCATTGCAGGAGGGCGAGTGCAAGCATTGTGATTTATTCACGGTTAAGATGCTACACACTCGTCTTGCTTACTTCCAAGTGCCAGCACCGCTATGCCATCATGGGGTTCGTGAATGGATCTGAGGGGCGAGAGACGGGTCCACCCCTATCGCTCGCACTCTCTCCAGACCTAGATGTCCTTTTGCTAGATCCGAAACACACCCTGGCCTTTCTTCGGCTCATGCAGAGGATAATGAATCTCTTAAATCTGGTATAAATTATGAGTTGCCTACCTTCGAGCATTCCTCGCGTGATGATAAAGCTTGTGAAGAATTACTCAAGGTGGTTGTTTGCATGGTGGCCAGGTTACAGCTAGACTGACCACATGAACAAGAGACCCCAAAACGCTCTAAACTAGAAGAAAGATTTCTGACCCCAACACCGGTCTCCCCCCTTCTTTGAAGTCCTCCATGAGGAGTTATCTAGTTCATGGGGAAAGCATATACTTCTCGTGTCCATCGTGGGTGCGAAGACATGGGAACATATGATGATGCCACAGGTCGAAGAGACCTCGCAAGCTATCTCTCACCTGGTTCGGCATCATCATTAAATAAACCAAAGCGTTGAAAAAGTTTCAAGTGGCAGGTCAGGTTGGTGCTGCACTACATTCTCAGAGCTTCGTCGAGCCACGGATTTATCCCTCCATGTGACCAAGCAAACTGCCCACGTTATCGGTCGTTCAATGGGTGCTTTGGTCAGCACGGAGAGGCACCTGTGGCTGAACCTCACGGGTATCAAGGACATGGACCGAGTGTTCCTGCTTGATGCCTCTATCTCACCTCTGGCCTGTCTGGTGACTCGGTTAATACAGTCGTCAGCAGGTTTCGTGAGGTGAGGAAACACGAAGCATTCGTGCAATTTCTTTCTCGCTGCACTCAGGGAGAGGGGCTGCCTACCACCCAGCCTCGTCCCAGTCCTTCTGTAAAACGTGAGGCACAAAAACAGAGTGTGGTGAGTCAAGCTCCCCCTCGTCAAGACTGGGGACCGGCTCGCCTCCCTCAGCAGCCTCCAAAAAGGCCAGATCTCACGACTATCACCTCTAAAAAGATGAAATCCTGATGGTATTGCACCCAGCACTGTGGGAGTGGCCCCCCTCAGGACCGGGCGAGTAAAAATAAATCAGCCCGCCTCTTCCCGGCACCCCACAAAACCTCTGTACCATCCCCACCGCCTCTGGTGTTTCGGGAGGCAGCAAATATTGGGTGTTCCGTTGTTTCCTGTTGTTGCCCAGGACACCCTGTTGTACATGAACACCCAACATCCCCCCAATGGGAAGTATCAAAATTGGTACCCATTTCAGAGAACTTGGCAGCATGGAACCTACTGCCCGGTATCTCTATGTGGGTCCTAACAAAAGTAGAAAAAGGTTACAGGAACCAATTTGTTTGCATTTTCCACGAATCAATGGTGTGGTCTCAGTGAAACCAGAACAGGCATACTTGCTGTCACAAGAGCTGCAATCTTCTCTGGTCAAAGGGGCTATAGAACATTTTCCCCTCCCAGAGAGAGAGTCAGGCTACTACAGCAGATGTTTCCTAAGAAAGATGGGGTGTTGCGCCCTTTTTTAGATCTTCAAGGCTTGAACCGTTCTGTCAGAATAAAAAATTTGGTCTCATGGCATCTGATTCCACGGTTATCCCTAAGGGCCTTTTGCCCATGAGACCATTTCAGTTGTGGCTCAAAGCCATTTCAGCCAAGGGCCGATCCAAGAAGGCAGATAAAGGTTACGCACCACAGGCTACTTATCCTCTCTATGTGGCTCAGACCCCGGCTTCTCGCCTTGGGTCCCACTCTTTAGGTGTGCCTTGTCGTCGCAAAATGCTAACGACAGATGTATTGCACACATATTTCACAGCTGGTCAAAACAAAAAATGTTCCCAAAGCACTGAATCAAGCGTAGCATCTCGTTCCCGCTTTTTCAGGGGACAGGGTTACAGTCAAGAAACCCGAGATGTTTCTACTGCACAGGAAAAACAAAGTGGTTGTTTATCTTAAATTAACAATATGTGCATACGTTTCTCTGGTTTTGTGTTTGTTAAATCTTTAGGATGGTCCCATGGTGGTTGGATTGGCTCCCCAGGATGCCAGTGATAGGCTTATTATGTTTCAGGTACAGTATCCTGTAAATCATATTTGCATAAACATAACATACATTTCCTTGACATACTATCATAATATCACTACATTACACTGAATACTTTTTGTTAATTTTTTGTTTTTGTTCGCCCCTTCAAATAATTTGGTACAAAGTATTTGTCATGGGTTAGCATGTAGTAAATATCCAAGAGAGTTGTGTGACACATAATTAATTAGAATTAGTATTTTAATTAACAAAAAGAGAGATAGCATACGCATGCCAACTTTAATTAACAAGACAATGAGCAGAGGAGAGAACTGAAGGCTTAAATACACTCAAGATGTTGATCGAAGGAACAGGAAACAGGTGTGTAACTAATTGGAAACCATGACAACAACTGGATGACTAGGGGCAAATTCCAATCGGAAGTAAGTATCCCTGTGCTATTCTCACTCCAAAGGGCAGAGCCCTTGAATTGGGGACTTTGGAGGGAGAAGGGCACTTGTGTGTAGTAATGAAGGCGTTTGGAACGCACTTGGCGAAGGCAGCAATGATAGACAGCGATCTGGTTTTAACTTTGTAAGTTAAGCATTAAACACATTTTCAACCTATGAAACTTTATAAACTAAATATGAAATGCATGACGAAAATGTGTATATTTATCACAACAAAACAAAACAACCTGAATTTATTCTGTTTATACATTAACTCCAACTCTTCCGCCATATCTAAATTTAAAACGAATCTGAAGATTCGTCGCCCTGATTCACATGAACATAAATAATTAAATTACTTCTTTGAAGTGACCATCGCATGTTCCTTTCGCTAACAGACTTGTGGAAAGGCCCTTCATGCAGTGATTCAGTTTTTCACTTTCGATTGAAACACCCCTACAAATGGTGTCCCTTCCCGAAGTGCCCTTCAAGGGTGCAAACACGCCGTTTGGAATTTGCCCTAGAACTCAGAAACTGAACATGACCAGTTCCTTGACAGTATCATTTTATTTCAGTGTTTTTAACTTACTGCTTTCCAACATAACTGAGCTAGTTTTATGTCCACTGTACCACTCATATTCTCTTTGTTCTTACATAGTACATATTCTTGATGTTGGTTACATATATGTTATGTAATTTATGTATACATATAAATTAGTCCTTGGTTTGATTATTTATCTGCTGTTTCACAGAATCGCTTTGACAACCTCTTCCGCAAGTACATCACATACACAGGTGGGGAGGAGCTCTTTGGCCTATCTGTTACCCAGCATCCTCAGCTGCTTGAGATCAGGAAACAGTTGACACTTCTCCAAAAGCTCTATGGACTCTACAACAGTGTCATTGACACAGTCAATGGTTACTATGACATCTCATGGGCCGACATTCACATTGACAGAATCAACAATGAACTTCTCGAGTTTCAGACAAGGTGAGAAGGGTACAGAAGTCAAACTAAATATCTGAAGACCCTCTCTCTGGCAGTCATGTAATAAGTTACATTGAAAAGCATGAAGGCACCAGGGAATTTCAATTGTGCTGGTCTGTTCTGGTAATCGCAGAGCTTCTCAGAGAAGAGATTCATTTTCTATGCCTGTCAAGAACTGAAATTAAAGTCAGCTGTGTTGGAGAAAGTACTAGTGTAATGCAATAATCTTTCAGAATAATAGGATGAATGGGGAGTTTTCTGTCTGATCCAATTTAAAGTATACTTGAGTTACATATAATAAGTATGGACATCTTTATAGTTTACAACAGAGTAATTTGCAGGCAGCAAGATTTACTTTACTATATGCAGTCACTCAATGTTAATTTACAGTAATAGAGGACAACAATGCACAAAGTTAATATTTAATATCTTTAAATGTGAAATCAGACACTATGAACTTTAAATTTCACACCTTTAAATTTTCTTGTTTTGTTTTGTTTTGTTTTGTTTTGTTTTTTAGGTGCCGTAAGCTGCCGCGGGCCCTTAAAGAGTGGCAGGCATTTCTTGACCTGAAAAAAACTATTGACGAATTTAGTGAGTGCTGCCCCTTGCTGGATCTAATGACTAACAAAGCAATGATGACACGCCACTGGAAGAGAATTACTGAGGTTACAAGTCACACCTTTGAGGTCGAAACTGATAACTTCAAGCTTCGCAACATTATGGAAGCCCCACTGCTGAAGTACAAAGAAGAAATAGAGGTCAGAATTAATTTTTAATTATATAGACATAAATAACGATTCGATTGTAGTTTTGGCCTTAAAGTTCTCCAATTTTTAAAGAATTTGTAAAGAATCCATTATAATTGTAACACATTTGAGCAGGATATCTGTATCAGTGCTGTGAAGGAGCGTGACATCGAGCAGAAACTCAAGCAAGTAATTGCGGAATGGGACAACAAGACCTTTACCTTTGCCCACTTTAAAACCAGAGGCGAGCTCCTTCTGAGAGGAGACAGTACATCTGAGATCATTACTAACATGGAGGACAGCCTGATGGTGCTTGGTTCCCTTATGAGCAACAGGTGAGCGATTAGATCAACAATAAATCTCCCTGGAAAATTCTACTGTCCATGCAGCTACAGTTTATTTATATTCTATTATTCAAGTGTTATTTACTTATTTCTGTGAAAATTAATGATTTAATAATGAATTGATAAAAAAAAAAAAAATCACTTATGAATTTGGCAAAATTGACCGTGTTGAATTGTGGTGTTACATTTAACTGTATATATGTTGTAAGTTTATGAAGTACATTGGCATAGTATAACCAAATGGAAAGATTTGGGACAATTATTTAGCTTATCCTCGAATGCCCCTGACCTTGTGTCTTATATCTCTGTAGATACAACACACCGTTCAAAGCCCAGATCCAAAAGTGGGTTCAGAACCTCTCCAATACAACAGATATCATTGAGAACTGGATGACTGTACAAAACCTTTGGATTTATCTTGAGGCTGTTTTTGTTGGGGGAGACATAGCCAAACAGCTGCCAAAGGTAATATCAGTAATTCAGTCTCACTCCCACGCATTGACACTTTTTGGGCCATTTTATTGAATGTGAAGAAACGATGGGGAAAAGAGTGGGGGAACAGGACATGCTCATGACACATTATGATTTTGAATCCACATGAGCTCAATGTATTTTAAGTTACATTTACTACCCAATATACAGTAAATATGTGTATTTTTTTGTTTAATATTGTTTAGTTTGATGCTTGATGCATATAATATAATATGATACTTTATTGTAAACATTTTTACAATATTTTTTAGATGAATCTTACAGTATGTCCGTTGTGTTTTTTCATCAAAACACACTTTACAATTAAGTTTAATTTGTTAACATTAGTTAACTACATTCGTTCACATGAACGATAACAATACATAAAACAGGATTTATTAATCTTAGCTTATGTTAATTTCTACATTACTAATACATTATTAAATTGGTCAACATTAAATGTTGTATTTGTTAACATTAATTAATGCATGCGAACTAACATGAACAAACAATGAATGATTAGATATTTAACAACCTCATGTAAGGTTAATAGATGCTGTAAAAATATACTGTTCATGGTTAGTTCATGTTTACTAATGCATTAACTAATGTTAATGAGACATTATTGTTACCATAAGTTTTATCAAACATTCTAATAATTACATACTCAAATTTTACTTTACGTTGAAATAATATATCATAACATTGAACTAATTATATAATTTTTGCTTTATGAAATACCATTTAATTTTTTTAGAATCTCCATTTTATAACTAGTCTTTTTTTTGTTTTCTTTTGTTGTGTTAAATAACACAGATTTGGCAGATGTTTTGTTTTGTGAAATTCCAGATACCACAGATGTTTCTTCTTTCCCTGGATTTAAATATGTAATGTTCAAGTTCAAGTGAAACCTTCTCTTTTAGGAGGCAAAGCGCTTCTCCAACATCGATAAATCGTGGGTGAAAATTATGACTCGAGCTCATGAGATGCCCAATGTTGTCCAGTCGTGTGTGGGAGATGAGACTATGGGTCAGCTGCTGCCTCACCTGCTGGAACAGCTAGAGATGTGTCAAAAATCTCTCACAGGGTACATAACACATCTGTTTTTCAGTCTCCTTATATCAGGATTCAGCAGTTTTATAACCAGTTTCTATAGCAAGATGCACCTGGGAACATTGCAGTTCTGTTGTCACAAATTGAGTTGGACAAAAAAAAAATTATGTGATAAACAAGTTTGCCAGAGTTGCTTATTTTAGTCAGGTTAAAGTGGATCTAATGTGGTGCTAATTTTAAGCTTGTCTTCTGCTTTCCAGGTATCTGGAGAAAAAGCGATTGCTGTTTCCACGTTTCTTCTTTGTATCGGATCCTGCACTGCTGGAGATTTTGGGCCAAGCATCTGACTCGCACACCATCCAGGCTCACCTGCTCAACATCTTTGACAACATCAAAAGTGTCCGCTTCCATGAAAAGGTGATCACTACTTTAACCTAGAAAGCCTGCTTTCTTATTCTAAAAACGTCCATCTTCATTTCGGTCACGCTGGGTTGTAGAGCACACGCTGAAGAAGAAGATAAGGTTTAGAAAGTCTTTAATAATCCACAAGAGTCTACAAGCAGACACAACCTAAGCATTAACGTGACCAGACAAATAAGAACTCAAAACACAGCAACTTAAACAGTAGGGCAAACAAGGGTGATTAATGACAAACAGCTGAACAGAATGACTAGTCATAATCAGTGACCATGACAACTAAAAAGTGGTGGGAAATTTGAACAAAGGACAACATAAAACTGATGATATGAAAAGTGAAAGTGAAAAACGTCTCCGGTTATGACTGTAACCTATGTTCCGTGAGAACAGGGAACAAGACACTGCAGCAAGCGCTATATGGGGAACGCCTTTGCGTGAAACGGTGTCTGAAATGCTTATCTAACCACGGCAATCCTATTGGCTGGCGAGAGCCCATGATATCATCACTAGTGTACCCGGAAGTATATAAGGGGAGCCTGGAGAACATGTCAACAAGTTATCTTTGAGGGGACTGTTCAGCAGGCATCCACGAGGCATGGCGACGAGACGCAGTGTCTCTTCTCTGTTCTCAGGGAACATAGGTTACAGTCATGACCGGAGACGTTCCCTTTCGAAAGAGAACTTGCACTGCATAAAGCGCTATGGGGAACGAACTACACATGCTGCCATGCTGCAAATTATGGCTGTGACAAAAAATGTCAAAAACGGCAGTTACACTGAAATGCCAAAAACAGAGTCTCTAACATATTTTGCCTCACTTGTGGAGGCATCTTATAGGGAGGACTGCAGATATTGGCAGTGATCGCTCACATACCGGATCACAGAGACAGAAATCCTGTAGAGTAGAATCCAGCATAGCGCTATCTAACCCTTGCGAACGAGGAGAGTAACTCTACTCGATCCTGGATCTACACAGTGCTTCAGAGCTGTGTGGAGGCTAGGCACTCTGAAAGGGACCCTAATAGGGGATTGCCTCCAGCACTAGGGCTGATCTAAAAGGGAGGCCTCGTGAGAGTCCCTCGACCTTCCGACCAGACTTAGGGAGCTATGTATTCATCTACAGAACGATCCTCAGACAGATTCTGGAACACTGTATACAAAACCTGATAAGTATTGACCAGGCTGTGGGCTAAGTTTGCCTTGGAATGATAAGCATCCAACTCATTGGGGATCTGCCTTAAAGGGGTCATATAATGGTACATGCACTTTTACAAGCTGATTGTACTGAAATGTGTGTTGGCAGTGCCTGTACACAACCATCATATAATGATACAAATCCATCCAGTGATTTTGTTTTAATCTCCTTATATGTTTTCCCCTGCCTCAAATTGAGCCGTTCGACCGTGTGACGTCACACGGTCAGACGTCCCTCCCACGATTGTTGATTGACAGCAGCGTTTCAACACAGACCCGCCCTCGCTCGTGAGCGAGGTGTCAATCATAGTCCGCATGGACCGGCGCGGTCATTGTTGATACTGGAGCACTGTCATGAGCAGAATGGTGTCTAAGCGATTGTGGTGTTCTGTTCTTGGGTGCAATAACGAACACAGCAGTCATTTTAATGTTCCTAAATCTGAACCGCTGAAGACGCAGTGGCTGAGTTTGTTTTCGAAGGGAATATTCCCCACGATCAATGTCAATGCTTTCATGTTTCAATCATTTCACACACCAGACAGCTTTATAAATGAGGAGGGTCAGTATAAAGCTGGTTTTGCAAAGAAGCTGCTCCTGAAAAAAAGAATCAGTACCAGCCAACTATTCGTGTCCCTGCTGCACCTCCAGAAGAACTGAAGTGAGTGTAGGCCTAATGTTTTATTAACCTTTATATTAATATTTATATTAATCTTTGCAAATCGCTAGCTGCACGCTTCACGATGAATGCGGCTTTTTTTAGGTTTAAGGTTTACACTCAGGGTACATTACGGCATGTTTTCTATGTACGACGTTCTCAATATAATTCATAATCCCACATTTATAATGAACAACGCGTTATGGTTATTGTGTTAAAAATGGTGCACGCACAGAAAAGAGGGGCGGGGTGAGTGAAGCTCATTATCATTTAAAGGCACATGCACTTAAACGGCGTGCTGAAGGCAGAGCTGTTTTTGACCAGGTAAAATTAGTGTTTTCTTACAATACTAATGAGAATTTTTAATTAAAGTATATTACAAACTTTTAATTTAGACCCTAAAGATTCATATTAGCTTGTACAAAAATGGCATTATATGACCCCTTTAAAGGAGAACTGTCATGGTCTAACTACTTGATAGCGGGACTTGATAGCGGTGCTCTCACAGACATCTCTGTGGGCCTGGATATACTTATTTCACATTGCTAACAGGCACTGTACTCAGCAAAAGTGCTGTCAACCCTTTAAGTCAAGGGGAGTACAATCTTACGCTACAGGATTATCGAGAAGGCCTTCTGTAAGGCCTACAGCTTCGACTTTCACGGATGTCAGCCCGGGCATTGCTTTGTTCTCTAAACAGAGTCTCTAACACTATTTGCCTCATTAGTGGAGGCATCCGATAGGGAGTACTGCAGATAGTGGCAGTAACCACTCACAGACCGGATCATAGAGACGGCATCCTGGAGAGTAGAACTCAGCATAGCGCTTTCTATCCCTTGCAAACAAGGGGAGTGACTCTACTCGATCCTGGATCTATTGTGCTTAAAAGCCCTGTTGAGGCTGGGCACTCTGAATGGACCCATACTCAGCAGAAGTGTTGTCAACCCTTTAAAGCAAGGGGAGTACAATCTTACGCTACCGGACTACCGAGGAGGCCTACTGTAAGGCCTACAGCTTTAAATGTAGGGCTACGCAGGCAATGCTCCGGCTCTAAGGGAGCATACTCAACCATCCCAAGTGAGAGGGAGTAACTAATCTGGGTCTACCTGAGCCTGGATGGTAAAGGGTGATATCATATGAGCTATGGGTAGCAATGTACTCTAAATAAAGACCCTAACAAGGGGAGTACTATCAGCATGACCTTGTGGAATGTATCAGGGTCGAGACCTATTATAAGGCCACAATAAGCGGCCAATGACATTCAACCTTATGACTTGAATTATTTTATTGAAGGGGCTCAGCGGAAAAAAAAAACATTTTTCAATTTTAAGGCCTAGCTGGATAAACTAGCTACAATACTCAGCTCTAAAGGGCGGAGGCCTGAGCATACTGTTTCTAAATTTATAGAGAGAAAAAGCCTGGCAACGCCCATGAGATATCTGCATGGAGGCTTTTTGAAGATAGCCTGCTACCTATGCTGCTATCTACCAAGTAACACTACTAGCAGTTTTACCCTAATGCAAAAGGCTGGCCTTGGCTAGACAACTCTTGTAGAGGAACAACTAGATTTACAGGAATAAATTATCCTGATGGGCTCTAGCTCTAAGGAGCCTACACTCAGATACTGAGAGGCTCGAGGTGAGAATACTTAGCAAACCGCCACCAATTTCCTAGTTACTAAGCCTAAGCCAAAAATCGAGGCAGCCCTGTGAGGGCCGACACACGAATATAAAGTGACTAAAGTTCAAAGCTATAATCTCAATGACTCTCTAAAGTGAGAGGAAAACTGCTGCTCGAGTATAAGGTGACTACCAAGGTGACCTGAGGAGGCCCAACGCTTGATTTTGTAGCTTTATCTGAAACTTGACAAAGTGGTGGCCTCAGTAGAATAACTCCCAATAGGGAAGAAGCCATCTCACACAAAAAAAGTCTATTAGGTGCTCAGATGAACGGTGGCCTCACTAGAGAATTTTCCATACAGCCGACCTGTTCACTACTACAGATTGGCACTACCGGTTATATAAGCCTGATTATTCTAACATAAGAGGAGGCCTATGGGAAGGGTATGCATAGCCCACTATATATGAGAAATTCAGGGCCCTAATTTCACCATCCTATGAAAACTATTTAACACCCTAATACTTCCTAACAGGGAACGGTGGCCTATCATTCAACCTTACTAAAAATTCACGTAAAGGGAGAAGACCTACAGAGCTCAAACTGCTGCCCATATAGCGACGGCCTAAACAACATTGACAAAATAAAGGCCTATCACCATAAGAGCACGAAAAATCACACTTACTACCAAACCCCAGGCCAAGCCTACAGGAGGGTTACAAATTGAAGGAATAACTCATAATAGGTCCAGCCTCAGGCTGATGCAAGCAGTGCTCGGGGTGAGAGATTTAAATGCTTAACATATGTCAGCAGATCAGCCTTGTATGTTTGCAAAACCGTCATTGTCAAGTCGTCAAGTCACCTTTATTTATATAGCGCTTTTTACAATACAAATCGTTTCAAAGCAGCTTTACAGAGATAACAGGAAAGTAAAGTTGTAATAGTATTGTTATATTCAAAATTAAATGTTAAATGTTAAATGTGTGTTTAACACATTGTGTGCAAGTCATCACCAGCCAGACCCGCCACTTGCTGTCATATTTTAGTGGCTTAAGAGGCAGGGCTGGAGAACTTGTTTGATAAACAAGTTTTGTTTTGAAAATTTCACTTTTCTGAAAAAAAGTGTTGATGTCTCTCCAGCCGTAAGCAAACATCTCATCAATTGTGGCATCGACACATACCCGTGCATCCCCTCAACATCAGCGAAGTTCACTTATGGCGATGAATGCGCGCTGAATATGAGTTCTTCCATGTCTTTCCGATCTCATCCGGCAGAAATGGAAGGCTCACGAGAGCTGGAGCTTTATGGCTGGAAATAAAGCTGGAAGAAAGTGTTTGTGAAGTCTGTCACGAGCGGTCTCTTCCCTCACGCGCTCCAACGACAGCTTCTTTTTGAAGCGCCTTCCATAACACTCAACAGTTTAACATATGCAGTGCAGGGTTCCTGTGAGGGTTTGGGTTGTATGTCCTCTTCACCCTCATCAGCCATCTCCTGCACTCTTGGGCTGGTTGTTTTTGGACACAGCAGAGTACTCGCTGCTGGATCAGAGGATGTTAGTGACAACACACATGCTCTTCCTGCAGCTCACTCTCGTGAGTCTCTGAAAGGTGTGAGAGATTAACACTTCTCTCAATCTCCTCAGCGGGCTCCCTCTGAAAAACCTTCTCAAGGGAAAAAACTCACAGCGGCACAAGCAGATCCCTCAGGAACTGATCGTGCATGCTCTGAGCCCAAACATTAAACACACAAGTTGTGTCTCATCAAGTATCAATATCTTAGACATGGACACACACTTCCTGATCTTTTTTTCACAAGCCATGATTACCTTTTTGACGTTTCAGGTTGAAGCGTACAAAGCAGTCCCTAAAGACGAAAAACTTGTTGACATGTTCTCCAGGCTCCCCTTATATACTTCCGGGTTGCACTTGTGATGATGTCATAGGCTGTTGCCGGCCAATAGGATTGCCGTGGTTAGATAACCATTTCAGACACTGGTTCACGCAAAGGAGTTCATCATAGCGTTTGACGCAGTGCGAGTTCCCTTTCGAAAGGGAACTAACAAAGCAATTGTGACAAGTTGTGGTACACATCTCTTTTTGCTGTACACATTTTCTATACACATTTTTATAAAGTAAATAGGAATAACTTTAATATTGTTAGTAAGATAAACACTTCTTTGAGCAACTTAGGCTTAATTGATTATCCATACATACTTTTTTTTGAGAAACATTGAGAAAAATGTGAGTAGCAAATATTATTTATCTAGCCTGGCTAACGCCAGACCCAATTCTCGTTGAGACTTGGGTCTGGGAACCACATGTACATTTTCTCGTATTTAAGGCGTGGTTTCCAAATGCCCGGCGCCTTTATTGGTTGCTAAGAATGTCTATCAAATGCGCCTGTACGTAGCTCATAGCCAACATAGATGTCGTCATCGTCTTGCTGCTCCTCCCGTTCTGTGATTGGTTCCCTAAACGAGGCGAAAATCTGGACCATGGTAACCATACTGCCTTTCAGCGTGAATAAAATCGCGTTGCGGGAAGGCAGCATGCGGAAACCCAGACTATTATTTATCAGGCTTTTGGAGGAATGTTAGGAAAGTATACATTTGCTTGAAAATATCTGCTTTTCAAAAATAACCAACACTGGATTTGCTTTTAGATGTATGATAAGGTTTTGGCAATATCATCACGAGAGGGTGAGACAGTTGAGCTGGACAGGCCTGTCATAGCAGAGGGCAATGTGGAGGTCTGGCTTAATGCACTACTGAAAGAATCCCAGAGGTCTTTGCACCTTGTCATCCGTCAGGCTGCACTTGCCATTCAAGACTCTGGTTTTGAGTTGATTGAATTTTTGGACTGCTTTCCTGCACAGGTATTCAAAATAATGACAGTGATACAATTTATAAAGTAAATTATAAATAGTATATTAACTGGACTACTGGTTTCTGTGGTTTAGGTTGGTTTACTAGGAATCCAGATGATCTGGACAAAAGATTCTGAGGATGCTTTGAGCAATGCCAGATATGACCGTAAGATCATGGCTAAAACCAACCATTTTTTTCTTGAGCTCCTCAACAATTTAATTGACATGACCACAAAGGACCTTGGAGATGTTGAACGGACAAAGTATGAAACCCTAATCACAATTCACGTACACCAGAGGGACATCTTTGATGATTTGGTGAGTGCCAGTATATATTCATCCAGTTTTTTATGATTTACATTCTATATGCTCATTATTATTCTAATAAAGTCTCAGCATTGTTGATAGTTGCTCATTTGAGTTCCGTATTTTAGAATTTTAGAACTTTATTATCTTCAATTTTTGAAGCTCTAGAATAGGCAATTTAGCTAATGCAGACTGCCAAATTACCATTGCAGTCACTTCTGGGGTTATGTCAACTGGCAAGGTTGGATGTTTTGATATCTCAGGACTGAATGCCAAATTACTGATGTCACAACTCTCAGATATTTAGCATTTGTGAACGTCCCTTTGAGACAACTCCAAAAGATAACCACCCAGAAAAAAAAGATATTTTCTGTTTTTTCTCACACAGTGTCGTTTGCACATCAAAAGCCCTACAGACTTTGAATGGCTGAAACAATGCCGCTTTTATTTCAACGAGGACACGGATAAGATGATGATCAACATCACTGATGTGGCTTTCATTTATCAGAATGAGTTTCTCGGCTGCACTGACAGGCTGGTCATCACTCCTCTCACTGACAGGTGCTGCTAGCAATTACAAGCTTGTTTACCTCTATTTTCTCACTGTGGCTCAATTTGTGTATAATTACAAATCAGATGTGATTTCTCATAGACCATACAATTATAAATTTTGCTCAATACAAAATAATACAAAAGCCTAACAAAATTATAAGAAATTATATTGTGCGTAAGGAAAATTAAGATAACTACCATTGTCTTTTTTGTGACTCTTTTTATTTGCTTTCACGATAATTAAGCATTTGTTCCCCAAATTTTAATTACTGTAATGTGTCTGGATGTGATATAATTGGAATTATTTAAAATGTTGAATCATTTTAGAATATCATTTCTTAAAAATATGCATGGAATATGTATGGTATTATCAACAAAAACTGCTATGTATAACAATTTTACAGCTGAAATAATATGAAAGGGCCAAATTCTCATTATTTTGTATGGTCTATGAGAAATCATAGACCATACAAAATACATCTGATTTGTAATTATTATTATTAATGAATGGTCCTAAAATAGCCTATAGCAAAATGCACAATAACATTTATTACATGTTTATTAATTTCCGTACACACTGCATTTTCCTATTTTGTCTTGCTTTTCCATAAAGATGTCTAAACATACTTGGAAACATTAGCATTAGCATTTGTTTTGATTTAAATACATAATTAAATAATTTGTATGTACACGTAATGCAAAAAAAAAAAAAGAACCGAAAAAAAAAATGCCAGTTAAAAACAGTAGATCATTAATTAGAGATGTATCCTGTGTTATAAATATTCAGATATTTTTTTACCGGACAACACACAAAAATACTGATTAAGAATGGTTCCTTTGAAGTGCAGATGTTATTTTTCTTGCCTTAAATCATCTCTGCAAAGTCATTTCAATTTATTTCCTAGATGCTACATTACTTTAGCTCAAGCTCTGGGAATGAGCATGGGTGGAGCTCCAGCCGGGCCAGCAGGAACAGGAAAGACGGAAACCACTAAGGACATGGGCCGCTGCCTGGGCAAATATGTGGTGGTATTCAACTGCTCTGACCAGATGGACTTCAGAGGCTTGGGCAGAATATTCAAAGGTGCCACACATGTGTGCTCAAATGCACATTATAAAAACAAATGTTACTTTATTCTTGCAAATTAAATGAAAGCATATCCATGTAATATAATCATAATGACAATACATGTAAAATCTGTAAGCATTCATCCCTAATTCATTACCCATACACAAGCAATATTTGTATGATATCATGTGTGAAATTAACATTGAGAAACCAATGCTTTGTCATTTCATCAGAGTGTTTGTTTTTTGCTTTTTGCATACTTGGGGATGAATTTATATTTTAATATAAAATAAAAAATCTGCCATTAGGTCTTGCTCAGTCTGGCTCCTGGGGATGTTTTGATGAGTTTAACCGTATTGACCTGCCGGTGCTCTCAGTGGCGGCTCAACAAATCGCCATTGTGCTCACCTGCAAGAAAGGAACGGCGGAAGAACTTCATCTTTACTGATGGAGATAATGTAGAGATGAACCCTGAGTTTGGCATCTTCCTCACGATGGTGAGCTGGTGCATAATGTCTTCTTTGAAATATCATACATTTCACAGAGATTTGAAAGTTTCTTTAACATTTAACTAAGAACTAAACTCATAAAATGTAGAGATAATTTATTGGAGTGGTTTGCACATTCTCTCACTGTAGCTAATACACACACCTGTGACCATACATCAGCTGAATTCTATATTAATGAGCCGAGTTACTGTTTTATTTATCTGTTTCTTTTATCATACTGCAGTTTCCAGCAATAACATGTTCCACTTTATTAAAGCAACAAACCACTAAAGCCATGTGTTACCATGAATTTTACCATTAATAAGGGCACATGAGGGCACAGTACAACGTGACACCATTTACTCTTGATAAAGTTTGCTTATTTTTTTCATACTAAATGAAACAAATGGAACATATTACGAATACAGTTGTTTATAGATAAATCTCAAAGACTATGTGGAAATCTGACAAAGACCCGATGAAATGAAAGGTTACACTTTCAGGCTAACCGTAATATAAACAATACAGTAGGTTGTTATATTCTCTTTTTTTCTGTACAGAATCCTGGATATGCAGGGAGACAGGAACTTCCAGAGAATCTGAAAATTAACTTCCGCTCAGTGGCGATGATGGTTCCTGACAGACAGATCATTATCAGAGTGAAACTGGCAAGCTGTGGCTTTATTGACAATATTGAGCTGGCCAGGAAATTCTTCACTCTGTACAAACTGTGTGAGGAGCAGCTCTCTAAACAGGTGACTATCATTAGTAATAATGTACTACATTATATAGTATATACTTAATCATCAGATATTCCGACTTCCATCAGTTCTTCCCTGCTAATTGTAAACTAGATTTACAGAAAAGACTAGAAAAAACAGTAAAGTGTTGCTGAGGAACTAACTATTACTGGTATGTGCTGTATTATACTATGGGGCGTTTTAAAAAAGGCGACAGTAGAACGGAACCAAAACTCCATCAGGTGACAAAATGGAAAAAAAAAAAAACCTTGGGAGAACCCAGGCTCAGTCAGGGGGCCAGTTCTCCTCTGGCCAATGAACGAACAGTGTATGATTATGATTCAGGCAGCATTATAGGTCAGAAGTCAGATTGGATCAGAACGTACACAATATTTATCCAGTTCATCTGTTCGGCGGTCGGAGTATCACGCCAGTATGGAGACGTGTTTGTTGAGGTGTCCATGAGGCCTTCACAGGGCTGATGAGGCTGGCACCTCAGGGTTGCTTTGTCGTGTCCATGCGATTGTCCTTCATCAGATCTGGATATGGCCTGGATCCGGCGGTTTACGGTAAACCTCGGGATAAACAGAGAGACTAATATTAGCGTAGATGCCATCCTTCTTATGATGTACAAAGTACATCAGGAATTATGGGAAGTGTTCCCGGTTCCGGCTGATCTAAACTATGTAGCCTAACATTGAATTATAGAAGTCTATAATGTGTTATGTGTATGCTAAGCCAAAGAGATGTGTTTTTAGTCTAGATTTGAACTGACAGACTGTGTCTGCCTCCCGGACAATGTTATGAAGTTTGTTCCAAAGTTTTGGTGCTAAATAGGAAAAGGCTCTACCCCAGCATTCGATTTTGATATTCTAGGTATTATTAACTGGCCAGAATTTTGAGATCGCAATAGACGTGAAGGACTATAATGCGTTAAGAGCTCGCTCAAGTACAGGGGAGCTAAACCATTTAGTGCTTGTAAGTAATCAGCAATATTTAAACATTTATACAATGTTTAATAGGGAGACAATGCAGTTTTGACAGAACCGGGCTAATATGGTCATACTTCCTGGTTCTGGTAAGAACTCTAGCAGCTGCATTTTGGACCAGCTGTAGTTTGTTGTTTTGTAGTTGAACGAGCAAGGCAACCACCCAGTAGAGCATTACAATAATCTAGCCTTGATGTCATGAACGCATGAACTAATTGTTCTGCATTTTTAATTGAGAGCATATGACGTAATTTAGATATATTTTTAAGATAAAAAAATGCGGTTTTACAGATACTAGACACTGACTTTCAAATGAAAGATTGATATCAAAGAGCACACTCAGGTTCCAAACCGACGACGAGGACTTGACAGAGCAGCCATCAAGTGTTAGAGAGTATTCTAGGTTATTTAATTAGCATTGCAATGGGCAGGGCGGATCCAACAGTTCAAGGGGCCAGGTAGGCAACGCCTCCGTAGCCTTAATCAGTTACCTACTGATCTCCCCTAAACTTTCCTTGGGACGAGACTCAGCTCGGCGCTGCTGCCATCTTGTCCGAAGACACAGGCACGGTGGCCAAGTGCAGTTTATTTAGAAAAACGTGATCAAACATAAAACAAAAGCATGGTGAACTCAAAAATATTAACATGGACATGACCCTTACCAAACAGTGGTTACATGAAACAATTGACAAAGACATATGGCAAAACATGAGGGCTTAAATACACAAGACTAATGACTAATGACAAGGGACACCTGTGAACAATGAATCAATGAACCAATGAAAACATGACAACACAGAAAACATGGCAGGATCACATGAATAGAACAGGGGATCACATGACAGACATGAAACAAGAACATGAAACAAAACCAAAACATGACACTCAGATGCCATGTCCGTAATTTATAGCAAACATCTAGCATTAATTCGATCTCAAACATATTCATTAAAATAAGTTATTACTCCACCAAGTGCGTGACATCATTAACCGACGTGGTTGAACCAACAAATTTGCGACAATACGGTTTCGGGAAGCTAGTTGATTTCTTCAACGATGCATCGTACTATGTTAGTTACGCAGCAAGTCACGTCGTAATACGGGAAACGCACCCCTGGTTAGTAATAAGTAAAGCTTGTAATTTACAAGCTTTACTTATTACTAACCAGGGGTACGTTTCCCGTACTACGACGTGACTTAGTTGTAATGCTGTTTTTGTAGTTGTTTAATCACCCTTTGCTGAGATCTGGGGAGATGTAATGTCTTCTTTTATCTTCAATTTATTTTATCTAAGGCTGTGGCTGGAAGTCAGTTTGTTTTGTTTCTTGTTGTTCCTCTTTCCTTCAATGTTTCTGCTTGTTAATAGCAGGTGTTACTCACTACTGTTCAACCATCACTTAATGAATCACTTAATTATCCAATTATTATCCAATTATCATGCTGGGAACTAGAAATGTGCAACAACTCATTCAATTTGAGTTTTGTTTCTGTTATTGACTTAACAGAACTTTCAGTAATGTTTGAGTGCAATTAACTCATTTTATTTAGTACATTTACCTGTTAGATTTTACAATGTAGTATAAAGAGAATAATTGACCCCGGGGTCAATGAATTACAGTATTACAAAAATAATGCATATCCAAGGTGTAACGGCCACTCCGCTTTGTGTGGTGACCACAGGTATTCTCATTGTAATTTTTTTTAGCTTGTTTAGCCTATAAACTACTATTTTCTGTTAGGAGACAACAATGGAAACGTCTAGGTTACTAACGTAACCCCAATTCCCTGAAGGAAGGAATGGAAATGTTAATCGTCAGTGAATTAGGATCTCGTGTGAGAGCCAAATCAACTTCAAGTGGTTACAGAACAAGCCAATAAATGTTGGCTAGTGAGAAAACCACCCCCTCTTCCAGGTATATAAGGGCTTGCGTGCAATACTCACATCAAGTTTTCACTAAGGAGCCGAAACGGTGTCCCGGCTGTCAGCGGAAGCACAGGAGTAGTGGCAACGTGTATTAACATCTACGTTCCCTCCTTCAGGGAACGGGGGTTACATTGGTAACCTAGACATTCCCTATCAGTCAGTTATGTTCAACGTTAATCGTCAGTGACTGACAAACTGGGATCCCTATGGAAAATGCCACAACCACTGACTCCTTCCAGCGCTGGCTGGTCACCCCTGCACCTGCTGGGGCAGAGAAGGGGACGGGATTGAGCAAAAAGATTGAGTTACTCATATGGATTGACTGTTAGGGCAGTGTTTACATTTACATTTACATTTATTCATTTAGCAGACGCTTTTCTCCAAAGCGACTTACAAATGAGAAACAATAGAAGCAGTTGAACTAACAGTAGGACAACAATGTAAGTGCTTTGACCCCTCTCAGTTTAATCTAACACAGTTTAAAAAAAAAATAGAATAGAAGAGAAAGAGAAATAGAAATAAAGTGTTGCCGAAAAAGATGCGTCTTCAGCAGTTTCTTGAAAGTGGCTACAGACTCTGCAGCTCTGATTTAGTTGGGCAGATCATTCCACCAGCAGGGAATAGTCATGGTAAAGGTCCGAGAAAGAGATTTTGTGCCTCTTTGAGATGGTACCACAAGACGACATTCGCTTGCAGAATGCAAGTTTCTGGATGGTGCATAAGTCTGAAGTAATGAGTTTAGGTAAAAGGGAGCAGTGCCAGTGATTGTTCTGTAGGCAAACATCAGTGACTCTAATTTAATGCAAGCGGCAACTGGCAACCAGTGCAATTTTGTGAGGAGAGGAGTGACGTGTGCTCTCTTCGGCTCATTAAAGACCACTCTGGCTGCAGCATTTTGGATCAGCTGCAGAGGTTTGACAGTGCAAGCTGGAAGACCAGCCAAGAGAGCATTACAATAGTCCAGTCTGGATAAAACAAGCGCTTGGACTTGGAGTTGTGTAGCATGCTCTGTTAGGAAGGGCCTGATCCTCCTAATGTTGTGCAAGGCAAATCTACACGACCGGGCAGTTCTGGTAATGTGGTCTGTGAAGTTCAATTGATCATCTATTACGACCCCAAGGTTCCTGGCTGACCTTGATGGAATTATGGATGATGAGCCTAGCTTAATGGAGAAGTTGTGATGAAGTGTTGGGTGGGTCAGGATCACAAGTAGCTCTGTCTTCGCAAGGTTTTGTTGGAGGTGGTGGTCCTCCTTCATCCAGCCAGAAATGTCTGACAGGCAGGATGAGAGACCAGCGGCTACTGTCGGATCGTCAGGTTGGAATGAGAGGTAGAGTTGTGTGTCATCAGCATAGCAGTGATAGGAAAAGCCATGTTTCTGAATCACAGATCCTAGTGATGTCATGTAGATGGAGAAGAGGAGTGGCCCAATTACTGAGCCCTGAGGCACCCCAGTAGCTAGATGTTGGATCTTATATGCCACACCCCTCCACGACACCCTAAAGGACCTACCTGAGAGGTAAGACTTGAACCATTGGAGTGCCGTTCCAGAGATGCCCTTCGTCTTTAGGATTGATAGGAGTATCTGGTGGTTAACCGTGTCAAAAGCAGCAGAAAGATCCAACAAGATGAGAACTGAGGATTTGGAAGCTGCTCTTGCCAGTCAATTACTGAGAGCAGGGCTGTCTCGGTTGAGTGTCCGCTTTCGAAGCCAGACTGATTGTTGTCCAGGAGGTTGTTCTGTGTAAGAAAGGAAGAGATCTGGTTGAAAACAACTCGTTCAAGTGTTTTTGCGACGAATGGAAGAAGGGATACCGGTCTGTAATTTTCCAGATGTGCTGGATTAAGAGTGGGTTTCTTAAGCAGTGGGGTTACCAGAGCCTGCTTAAAAGCTGTGGGAAAGGTACCAGTGTGAAGAGAGGTGTTTATGATGTGCGTGAGTGTAGGTACAACTGAGGAAGTAATAGCTTGTAGCAGATTAGTGGGGATAGGATCAAGCGGACAGGTGGTAGAGCGATTGGAAAGGAGGAGTTTATAGACTTCTGCTTCTGAGAGTAGAGCAAAGGAGGGTAGAATTTGTGCGTTTGCTGGTAAAGAGTGTGTGTCAGTTTGTGGACTGGTAAATTGGCCGCTTATGGTGTTTGTTTTATCTATGAAGAATGTGGCAATATCGTCAGCTGTTAGGGTTGATGAAGGAGGAGGAGGGGGGTTAAGAAGAGAGGAGAAAGTTTTGAAAAGCATGCGAGAGTCAGAAGAATTGATAATTTTGTTGTGATAGTAAGTCATTTTAGCAGTAGAGATATTAGCAGAGAAGGAAGAGAGGAGAGATTGATAAAGACCCAGGTCTGTAGGATCTTTCGATTTGCGGCACTTCCTCTCTGCACCCCTGAGTTTAGAACGATGTTCGCGGAGAATATCAGATAACCAGGGGGCAGAGGGTGTGGTGCGGGCTGACCAAGAGGAAAGGGGGCAGAAGTTGTCCAAGCAGGATGTTAAAGTGGAGAAAAGAGTATCAGTTGCACTGTTAGTATCTAGTGTTGAGAGCTGATCAGGTGGAGGAAGTGTGGATGAGACCAAAGAGGATAGGCGAGAGGGTGAAAATGAGCGTAGGTTCCGCCGAAAGGTGACCTGTGGAGGAGTGCGTGTTGTGTGCTGAGGCAGGTTGAGGTTGAGAGTGAGGAGGAAATGATCTGAGGTGTACAATGGAGTGACCAGTGTATTGTCAGTGGAGCAGTTGCGCGTGTAAATAAGATCCAATTGGTTACCTGACTTGTGAGTAGCCACAGTAGGTACTCGTTTGAGGTTGAATGAGGCAAGCAGGGTGTGGAAATCAGCAGCCTGAGGTTTTTCTAGGTGGATGTTGAAGTCTCCAAGAATTATGAGAGGAGTGCCATCTTCAGGGAAGGATGAGAGTATTACATCAAGCTCTTCCAAGAAACTGCCAAGTTGACCTGGGGGACGATATACAACTACAAAATGGATTTTAATAGGACTAGTGATGGTAAGAGCTCTCCAGTTATTGTGTTGTTTTTGTTTGTTTGTCCTGTGTTTAGTCATTATTTTCCTATCAGCTTCACCAAAGACGAACTACTGGACATTAGGAAACACACACCAGATAACTTTTTTACAGTTTTTGATAATTCAGACGTTTTGCTGGACATTCTCGTCGGAGGGGCAGCGCTGTTGTTCAAACGCGCGCTCAAACGCAAACGAGGAAAGCGAGCGGGCGCGCTGGTGAAACTCCGCGAGCGCGGCCTGCGCACTGCACTCCCTAGTATTCATCTTGCGAATCTCCGATCCCTTCCTAACAAAATGGACGAACTTCTCCTCCTCACCCGGATTAACAAGGATTTTTTAAACTCTGCTGCTCTGTGCTTCACTGAAACCTGGCTAAGTGAAGCCATACCGGACAACGCAATACATCTGCCGGGCTTCCAGCTGTTCCGAGCGGATCGCATCGCGGAGCTAACGGGGAAGACGAGAGGTGGTGGATTGTGTTTCTACATTAACGAAAGTTGGTGTTCAGATGTAACAACACTGAAGAAGATGTGCTCTCCTAATTTAGAGGCGATCTTCATAAACTGTAAACCTTTCTACTCGCCACGGGAGTTTTCCTCTTTCATTCTCGTGAATGTTTACATCCCTCCAGACGCGTGCGTGAGCGCGGCACTACAACAGCTGGCTGAACAAATAGCCGAAACGGAACAAAGGTACCCAGACTCTCTTTTAATAATTCTAGGGGATTTTAACAAAGCAAATCTTTCCCGTGAACTTCCAAAATACAGACAGCACGTTACATGTCCCACAAGAGACAGTAATATACTGGACCACTGTTACACCACAATAAAGAATGCGTATCACTCCGTTCCACGAGCAGCTTTGGGGCTATCTGATCACTGTTTGGTTCATCTTATACCGACCTACAGGCAGAAACTGAAATCAGCTAAACCTGTAATAAGGACTGTAAAAAGATGGACTAATGAAGCAGAGCAGGATCTACAGGCCTGCTTCGATTGCACTGATTGGACTGTTTTTGAAGCTGCTACCAACGATCTGGATGAGCTCACAGATACTGTTACATCATATATCAGTTTCTGTGAGGATACATGCATTCCTACCAGGACATTCTTATCATTCACCAATGATAAACCATGGTTTACTGGGAAACTCAAACAGCTTCGTCATGCCAAAGAGGATGCTCACAAAAGTGGGGATAAAATCTTGTATAACCATGCCAAGAACAGACTGACAAAGGAGATCAGAGTTGCTAAAAGAGCCTACTCTGAAAAGCTGAAAAACCAGTTTTCATCCAACGACCCATCATCAGTCTGGAATGGCCTGAAGAACATCACGAATTACAAGTCACCATCCTCCCGATCTGTGGACAATCCACACCTGGCTGATGATTTAAATTCATTTTACTGCAGGTTTGAAAAGCCCTCATTCACACCTCTCACCGGCTCTGACCTGCAGTTCACACATCCACCATCACCTCCTACACCCCCTCCTCTCCCCCCTCCTGCCATCCAACCTGAGCTTAAGGTCTGTGTGGAGGACGTGAGCCGAGTCTTCAAAAAACAGAAGACTAGGAAAGCCTCAGGCCCAGACGGCATCTCGTCTGCTTGTCTAAAAGCCTGCGCTGACCAACTGGCCCCGGTCTTCACGCAGATCTTCAACAGATCATTGGAGCAATGTGAAGTTCCCTGCTGCTTCAAACGCTCCACTATCATTCCGGTCCCCAAAAAAACCAAAATCACTGGACTTAATGACTACAGACCTGTCGCTCTCACGTCCGTGGTCATGAAGTCGTTTGAAAGACTGGTGTTGGCCCACCTGAAGGACATCACTGGACCCCTGCTGGATCCTTTTCAGTTTGCTTACAGAGCAAACAGGTCTGTGGATGATGCAGTCAACATGGGACTGCATTATATCCTGCAACATCTCGACAGACCTGGGACTTATGCAAGGATCCTCTTTGTGGACTTCAGTTCGGCCTTCAATACCATCATGCCTGATCTACTCACAGACAAACTGACCCAGCTCTCCATTCCATCCTCGATCTGTCAGTGGATCTCCAGCTTCCTGACGGACCGGCAGCAGCTCGTGAGACTGGGGAAACACACATCCAGGACTCTCACCACCAGCACTGGCGCCCCCCAAGGGTGCGTTCTCTCCCCACTGCTCTTCTCCCTGTACACTAACGACTGCACTTCTAAAGACCCCACTGTCAAGCTCCTGAAATTTGCAGACGACACCACTGTCATCGGTCTCATCCGAAACGGTGACGAGTCTGCTTACAGACTGGAGGTTGAACAGCTGGCTGTCTGGTGCAGTTATAACAACCTTGAGCTGAACACGCTCAAAACAGTGGAGATGACCGTGGACTTCAGGAGGAACAGCCCAGCACTCCCCCCACTCACCATCATGAACAGCACTGTGGAAGCAGTGGAGTCATTCAGGTTCCTGGGCACTATCATCTCTCAGGACCTGAAGTGGGACAATCACATTGACTCCATTGTGAAAAAGGCCCATCAGAGACTGTATTTCCTTCGCCAGCTGAGGAAGTTCAACCTGCCACAGGAGCTGCTGATTCAGTTCTACTCAGCCGTCATCGAGTCTGTCCTATGCACTTCCATCACTGTCTGGTTTGGTTCAGCTACCAAATCAGACATCATGAGACTACAGCGGACAGTCCGGACTGCAGAGAGGATCATTGGTGCCCCCCTGCCAACCCTCCAGGACCTGTACTCTTCCAGAGTGAGGAAGAGAGCAGGTAAAATCATCACAGACCCCACTCACCCTGGACACCACCTGTTTGAACTGTTACCGTCAAGACGGAGACTCAGATCACTGGCCACAAGAACATCTCGGCACAGGAACAGTTTCTTCCCACAGGCCATTTCCCTCCTGAACAGTTAACATATCTCCCAAGGCATATGCCTTTAAGTGCAATACCCCCACTGTTTAGTGCAATATCTCCTAAACTCAGGTTATTTATATTTATATTTATTCATACTATTCAAAATACTGTATATATGTTCATAATCCGAAAATGTTTATTCTGACTAAACCCAACCGTGGCCTTATATTTTATATTTTATAGTATTTTCATATATATATATATATATAATATATATTATTTTTTTTATAATTTTATTTTTAGATTTTGTATTACTGTTTCTTGTTGTATTTGTATCTGTATATGTGCACTGGAAGCTTCAGTACCAAAGAAAATTCCTTGTGTGTGCAAGCACACTTGGCAATAAAGCTCTTTCTGATTCTGATTCTGATTCTGATTCTGATTCTGATTCTAATTGAATGTGATTCAAATGAGCAGTTGTCACACAGAGGTGGTAGAGGATCAAATTTCCAGTCATTTGAGATGAGTAGACCAGTACCTCCACCCCTTCCGGTCAGGCGAGGCGTGTGTGAGAAAGTGAAGTTAGTGGAGAGGGCAGCAGGTGTGACAGTGTCCTCTGGTCTGATCCAGGTCTCAGTCAGGGCCAATAGACTGAGACCTGAATGACTTGAAAAATATGTAATGAAATCAGCTTTGTTTACAGTGGACTGGCAGTTCCAGAGACCAATAGGAAAGGAAAATAAAGTATTAGAAGACATCAGAATGGTACGCAGATTGTTAGGATTGTACTGCCTCCGACGTGTGACATTTGATTTACGTATATTAGTAATAATATTAGTATTACTATATACAGTATAACATATTGAAGATCTCTGAAGTAGATCACATATAATTCAGGGGTGGATTCAATACAGAGATGGCAGAGGGAACTGCCGAGGGAAAGACACAGGCTCGCCAACAGGGAAGCCGTTACCGTTGATTTACACAAATGGGATCACCTAAGGAGGGGAATCACAACATATGGAAACCTAGCCTTGTACAGGGGGTGACCAAGTGGGCATAAGCAGAGGTACTAGACTAGTTGCATAAACTTAGCTATTATGTTATCTAGTGTATGACCCATTAGCAGTTGGTCAAGGGATGGTTAGTCTTACTTTTCTGTATCAAATTGGGCCAATGTACATTTTTATGTAACTGACTTAAAAAAGTTATGACCAGTCTCAAAGAAAAAAAAAAAATATGACTAACTTGTAAGACTAGTCTAAGTGGTTTATGCAACCGGCCCTCGGGCTGATGTCTGATGTCTTGATGCGTTGACCACAGCGATGACTGTAGAGCAGAGTGAAACAAATGTCCGCTTCGCTCCTCAGCGAAAGCTTATGTGAGTATTGCATGTAAGCCCTTATATACCCGGAAGAGGGGGTGCGGTTTGCGATGCAAATCTCACTAGCCAACGTGCATTGGCTCGTTCTGTTACCACTTGAAGGTTATTGGGCTCTCAGGCGAGATCCTAATTCGTCAGTCACTGACGATTAACGTCAAACGTGACTGACTGATAGGGAACAGGTACTGAACACAGGCATGAACACAGAAAAAAGAGGAACAAAAAAAGTCCATCACAAGAGGGGGAAACAGGTCAGGATCATAACAGCATTGTTGAATCATTATTTTTCTGTTTATCCCTGTAAAGCTGCTTTGAAACAATCTGTATTGTATAACATGCTATATAAATAAAAGTGACTTAACTTGACCTAAATTAGAGATGAAAAAGACAATTTTCACCAATTTCAGGTGTTCATAGAACTATAGCGGGTTTTAACCTTTATAACTTTATAACTTAGATTTTAAGTATTGTTTTTTTCTTTTTTTCTAGGTCCACTATGACTTTGGCCTGCGCAATATTCTGTCCGTCCTGCGCACTCTTGGTGCCGCAAAACGGGCCAATCCCAATGACACAGAGTCTACTATTGTCATGAGAGTTCTGCGAGATATGAACCTGTCCAAACTGGTAATACCAGCACACATACACACATAGTTTTCTCATTTGACTGACATTCACACCTCATGGCACCTCATGAATATATAAACATGAAACTTATTTGATTATATATTCTCTCATATCAGTTTGTGGTTCATTGTCAGAATTCCTTTCTAAAAGCATCTGTCATAACAATGAAATGACACTTGTCCCAATGACAACTCTCCCCTTTAAGATTGATGAGGATGAGCCATTGTTCCTCAGTTTGATTGAAGACCTTTTCCCTGGAATTCAGTTGGATAAAGCTGGATACCCTAATCTGGAATCAGCCATAGACAAACAGGTTGGAAAAAAATTATCACACATGAAACTTAACCTTTTGTTAGGTTGAGCACTGGGAATCAAAATCAAAACCAAAATCTTTATTGTTCTACTAGGTAACTGAGGCTGGTCTTATCAATCACCCGCCGTGGAGGTTAAAGATCATTCAGCTATATGAGACTCAAAGAGTTCGTCATGGGATGATGGCACTAGGACCCAGCGGAGCAGGAAAAACAACCTGCATCCATACCCTTATGAAGGCCATGACTGGTGAGACTTAGACATCAGCCACAAAAACTAGGCCATTATGTCACAGTGGACAGGGTCCATTTCATTGGTGATGTAAATAGTAAACATTTGTAATTTATATGCAACTTACACTGTAAATGCATGTTTAGATTGTGGCCAACCTCACAGAGAGATGCGTATGAACCCTAAAGCTATTACTGCACCACAAATGTTTGGTCGACTCGATGTGGCAACCAACGACTGGACTGATGGAATATTTTCCACTCTTTGGAGGAAAACACTCAGAGCAAAGAAAGGTAGATCACCTGTTAAAAAAGTGTATTGAATATCCATAAGCAGCAGAAGCTTTTGGTTACACTTTATTTTAAGGTGTCCTTGTTACAGTGTAATTACATTTAAGTACTGAGTAATATTAAATAACAACATGTACTTACTATAGGGTTATGTTTCGGATTAGGGGTTGGTTTATAGTTAGTAGCATTTAACTACATGCAATTAATAATTTACTGTTATTATTATAATAAATACATGTAACATGTAACAAGGACACAGCAAAATTAAGTGTTACCAAGTTATTTTCAGCTCCTAAAACTGTTTTCCTGAAATTATTGCACATATCAAAGTAACTTTACAACTTTACAACTATTAAACATACTTAGCATGTCTGTTCTAAAATGTTTAAAAAACACATCTTTTGAGGGAGCAAATGTTTTTATTTCAGCAGAGCCACTCAGGGCTTTTTTTGTCTGGTCAGTTGCGTGAGAAAGCTAATGGTTTCCAAAGTGGTTAAAAGCCTCTAAAACAGGCAAGAGTGAACTATTCCCTCCCTTTACCAAAAGGCACTAAGATCTATAACACATGAAAGCGAATGTTTCATTTAAATGGAAACAACATTTTGAAACCTATTGACTCGGGTTTTTTTTAAATCAATGAACAAGTGCAGCCATCAAACAGGGCTTTTGACACTAATGGGCCAAGCAATCAGCCATAAGATGTCAAATGTCAATCATTGATCATAATGATTGATGGAGGGCACAACATTATGCAATTGTATCTGTATCTTATTTCATTACTCATTTGTACTTCATGGTTTGTGTTTAGGGGAGCACATATGGATTGTTCTTGATGGGCCAGTTGATGCTATATGGATTGAAAACCTAAACTCAGTCCTGGATGATAACCGTACACTGACATTGGCCAATGGTGACCGCATCCCCATGGCCCCCAATTGCAAGATTGTTTTGAGCCACACAATATCGATAACGCCTCCCCGGCCACAGTGTCCCGTAATGGGATGGTGTTTATGAGCTCTTCTGTCCTTAATTGGAGCCCTATTTTGGAGGTGGGTGATAACAAATTAGTACTGAATGATACTATTGTTAAGAATTCTACATTTAGATAATTTAAGGGTACATTTTTTTTCGATAGTCCACTATAGACATTCTACTAACTATAAGTAACTTTGCAACTACTCAATGTCAACTAACTCTCATTCATTTGCATTATTAACTAACTCTCATTAGAGTATTAGCAAACTGTTAGGATGAAGAATAGAATAGAATGAAACTAAATGAAAACACTGATTAACAGAAAACAGGTGACATAGATGATGATGATGATGATGATGATGATGATGATGATGATGATGATGATGATGATGATGATGATGATTAACTAAAGAGGTGATACAGATGAACTAAATGACAGTAATTCTCATGTCTCTCACTCAATTCATATGAATTAGTTTTACGACCTCCTTTTTAAGCGTCAAAGTGATAGTTGTCAATGGAGGGACAGAAATCTCCCAGATTTCATCGAAAACATCCCCATTTATCTTTTGAAGTTGAATGAAAATTGTATGGGTTGGAACAACATGATTATTTATAAATTATGAAAACATTTTCCTTTTTTGGGTAACATAAATTTAGTATATTGAAAGATGAAACAATGCTGATGACCTGAGTTTGTAGTGGAGTAGTGAGTTTGTCCATTAAACTCGAGGTTCTGTGGGGTGCGGACTGGTGGGGTAGTGAACCCGAGGTTACCCCGTGAGTCAGTGGTGGTTCTAACTCGTTAGTTTAGATCGTATAGATATAAAATGTATGACAAATAAGGGCGTGGTTAACTTTGATTGACAACTGATAATGGGCTGGGCCAGGTGGAATTCCTGAAATTTGACGTCTCGGCCATGATCTGACACAACACATCATACCACCTCTGTATACTTTCTGAAAAGATTTTCAAAGATGGCGTCGCCCAACCCCCCATAAACGGGGGGTATAAACCGTTCTTCAGAAAGTCTATGGGTGACATCACAGACGCTTTTTTACAGTCTATGGTTTTATCCTTGCTTTTATTTTGTGAGTTTATTCCTTTCTATGTAAAGCACTTTGAATTGCCATAGTGTATGAAATGTGCTATATAAATAAACTTGCCTTGCCTATATTAACCAAGTTTGAAAAAATTTGAGAACATTAGAATCCACAATATTTCCCTCCACATTTGCATAATAAAAGTGAAAAAGGCTTCCACAGAACCTCGAATGTAGAAACCAGTAGCTCTGCTAGTTATTCATTTTACTCCACTCTGAATTAATGAAGTCTAAAATCCCCAAGGCATTTCTCTCTGTCTTTGTAACAGACTTCAAAGTGTTCAACTGTTCAATGCATGAAGAGTAAATGAAGGAGAGCCGGAGAAAGACAGTGAAGAAGGACAAACTATTTTTGAGCTCTTAAGGATAAATCATTTTATTCCAGTGTGCAGATATCCCCCACTATGTGTATGTCCTTCCTTACAGGTTTTTTCACTTGTGTGTTTGTGTGTGTGCTTTCAGGGCTGGCTGAAGAATCGCTCCCCTCAGGAAGGGGAGGTCCTGAGGGATCTCTTTTCGTCCTCCTTCCCTGAGCTCTATCGGTTCAGCATTCAATCTTTGCAGTATAAGATGGACATGCTGGAGGCCTTCATCATCATGCAGTGCATAAACATGCTGCAAGGACTCATTCAGCCCAAGGTTGTAGTCCTCATTACAGATTTTGCAACAGTGAAAGACTGCTTACTAACATGTCAATCCAAAAATAAGGGTTTTAAACTTTAGCTTCTGTCAATACAAAACAAAGTAGCACAGTTGTTAGTACATGCTGTATACCAGGGGTCACCAATTAGCAGACCACTGTCCATTTCTGTCCCGTGAGACAACGGTTGCACCATGACCTTTCTACATTTTAAGTGAGCAGCGCGTAAAAACAAGAGAGATGTACACACCACAAGCGTTCAGGGTCATTTATGTCTAGCTCTATATCTTCAAATTCTTTTTTTTATACCCAGACTCACTTCTTAAGGCAATTTGCATGTTGCTTCTCTCTCACACTTAAGACATAACAAGCGATAAGTACGCTTCAGTTGACGTGGTTATTTTAACAACAGTACCGAAGATACGGTGGTGAGCTGCAATACTGTTTAAATGTTGAGCAGGCAATCTCATTGGCTGAGAATCAGCAGAGGCCAACCACTGCTACTGCTGTCCACAAGGAAACGTATAACTATTCAAAACAAAATATTGTAGTATTAAAGGGATAGTTCACCCCAAAATGAAAATTCTGTCAGTAATTACTCACCGTCATGTTGTTCCAACCCCGTAAGACTTTCGTTCATCTTCGGAACACAAATTAATATATTTTTGATTAAATCTGAGAGCTGGATCACTCCTCCATAGGCTTCTAAGGGATTAAACTTGCCAGCGCCGAAAAGTTATTAAAGAAATCGTTAAAATAGTCCAAGTGACTACAGTGGCTAGATCTGAAGTTTATTGAGCGACGAGAATACTTTTTGAGCGCAAAAAAACAAACAAAAATAACGACTTTATTCAAGTATTCATTTCCTTCTCTCTTAGCCTCGAGATTGTTCACGTAGTATAATTGTGTAGAGCTTCTGGTTGAACCATGGAGGAGTGAGACAGCTCTCAGATTTAATCAAAAAATCGTAATTTGTGTTCCGAAGATGAACGAAAGTCTTACGGGGTTGGAACAACATGAGGGTGAGTAATTCAATTTTGGGGTGAACTATCCTTTAAAGGGTACCTATCATGGAATTTTGAAAATTACCTTTCATGTAGTGTGTAACATAGATCTAAGTGAACAAAAACATCCTGCAAAGTTTTAAATATGAAAGTTCACCGTATACAAAGTTATTGTCTCTCAAAAGTAAGAGTCGACTCTGAGTCGCTGATATGAATCGATAGACAAACGATGCATTTTCTCTAACTTTCATACGTCACTTGTACAAGTTATTTGAATTCGACACGCCCACTCAGTGCGCGCGCCGAGCAGACAGAGAAACCTGACAACAACATGTCGACGAGACTCTGTTCTGAAGTGCGAATCAAAAGCAAACTTTTTTTTTCACTGCCCAGGGACAAGCATGTGAAGACTCAGTGGCTAGAGTTTATATTTACAACTATACCACACAAGTATAGCCACCTTGAGCTGTGTTCGCGTTATTTTAATGACGATCGCTTCACAAACAAAAATGCTTTCAAGTGTGGATTCGCGAGTCGGCTGATATAGGAAGGTTCAATACCAAGTTTATTTGGATCAGCTTCCTCCTCCGAATCACAACCTGTAATTACTATTAATAATTGTTGCTTGTATGTGTGTGTGTGTGTGTGTGTGTGTGTGTGTGTGTGTGTGTGTGTGTGTGTGTGTGTGTGTGTGTGTGTGTGTGTGTGTGTGTGTGTGTGTGTGTGTGTGTGTGTGTGTGTGTGTGTGTGTGTGTGTGTGTGCGTGCGTGCGTGTGTGTGTGAGAGAGTGAGATACGCTCAGCAGCTTCTAGGTCTCCAATGTCAATTTTTTGTTTTTTGAAATATGTGAAATTATGTGAAGCGTATTGTAGTACTGCAGTGCTTTATCAATATGTTTAATCTTTGGGCTAACGCAAAATATAACTGACTGCATCATCTGACCAATCACCGCTGATTAGCGTCACGCAAAGGAGGGGTTTGGACAAATGAGTCGTCAAACGAGTCATTAGGGAGTCGGTGAGCAAATCAGGTAAAAATAAATGCATATTATAAGACAACAAAAGTGTTTTTTGTCATTGCATGCATGTAAAACTGTTGTTGGGGACTCCCAGAAAATTATTAGGAACATTTTAAATGCCATAATAGGTACCCTTTAAAGGAAATACAGAGAGTAGACCTTTTGGAACTTTAATTGAACACCCCTGCTTTATACATTAGTGCACATACAGTCCATTATGCATGTACAACATTTGTCCCCTATATCCCCTCATAAACTATTACTATATAGTGGAAGTCATGCAGTCCTCTACCTGAGAGAGCAATGTACAAAAATGAGTGAGCACTTTTGTGCACCGAAGAGGGCAGTGGTGATGTAGTATAAAGAATGTCTCCACATTCAAGATTTCATTTGATGAGATTCATCGGTGCAGTATTGATGCTTTTAAATCTTATTACAACGTATTATAAGAATTAGCTATGGTTTCTGACAGCACTATAAAATGTCTGACACCTGAAACTGTGTACTAGTGATAGGGTGATTTGATAAAGAAATGGCATAGCAATGGTTATAGCAAAATAATAAAATTTCGCTACATTTAATGCAGTGAGATTTGATTCATCTTGACAGGGGACGTCATTAAACTGAAATATTGAATGCTCGTTGATCAGCTGAAGAAAATAAAATATGTAAGCTCATTATTATATGATACAATATAAGCAGAATAAGCTTAACTCCATCTATGAATGAATATAAATATTATGATGTCCTGACCAGTTTCACTTAATACATGTCTTTTTGACATTCAACCCATGCAGATTTTCCCCTTATCCGAAAGTCATGAATATGATTAGGATGAACTGTCCCCAGTAAATGTCACACATTATCACTCGCATTGTCATTTGTAAAGCATTTCGTTTTGAGATACACATTATATAGCCCTATTGTCATCACACTATTATTCTATGAGAATTAAACATGAGCCAAATGAGCATTACACTTATATAAAACTCTATAAAAAAGGACCTATAACCTTCAAAAGCACCTTGGGCTTAATATAATTCTTTCATACACAGTGTAGAGCACCAACAATGCAACCTGCAAATTATTATGTAATTGAAACATTTGTGTGAATGACCATAACACAGACAGTGTCAAAATATTGTTGTGAATTGGATGTTGACGAATATTAACACCTCAGGCTGTAGCTGAAAAGAAACATTCATGAATATATTCTTATCACAGATCCCCCCCCCCCCCCCCCCCCCACAAACACACTTGTCCACTTGTATTAGTCCAACTTTAAGTGTTACATGCACATTCTCTTTGACCCTTCAAAAATAAACAGGCTTCTTTCTTTCTTTCTTTCTTTCTTTCTTTCTTTTCTTTCTTTCTTTCTTTCTTTCTTTCTTTCTTTCTTTCTTTCTTTTCTTTTCTTTCTTTCTTTCTTTCTTACTTTCTTTCTTTCTTACTTTCTATAAATTTGTATAAATAAATTATTACTTTTATTCAACAAGGACACATTCAATTGATCAAAAGTGACAGTAAAAAAGATTTAAAAAGATTCTTTAAAAAAATATATATATATATATATATATATATATATATATATATTAAATAAATGCTGTTGTTTTGTACGTCCTATTTATCGAATCATTTTGAAAAAAGCTCAATTTCAAACCAACTGTTACTCTGTAACAACTTATTTCAATACTGATAATAATAAGAAATGTTACTTGAGTAAATTGTAATGATATTTCAAAATATTACTGTTTTTACTGTATTTTTGATCAAATAAATGCAACCTGGGTGAGCATAAGATATTTTTTTTCTCTCCCACTAAACATCTTACTGACCCTAAACTTTTGAATGGTAGTGTACTATATTAATGTGCTGATAATCCTGAGCGTGAAGCTTTGTTTTCATAAATGGTCAGGATAGACTCATAAGGTAGATTTGCATGGGGAATGCATGTAACATCAAATTCTTATATAATATTTTAACCATCCCTAACCAACACAATTGTTTTTCTCAAAATATGAACTAACTTTATCATTTGCATGTACTTTCAACAGCTGTCGTCCTCATTAACCCAGATTTCGTAGCTTCTAGCAGTTTATTTTCTGTCACTGTCAGACAGACTAAATATTATATCAACTTCTTTTAATTATGAATGCATATCCAACCTAGTACATATGCACAGCAAATTAACCAGCGCAGTCTCATCCCAAGAAGTCATATACTGACGTCTTGGGACGTCTTTTGACCATACGTCAATATCCGCCTTTTTAGGGTACCCTTAAACGTCGGTTAGATGACGTTATCGGATCCTAACTCTACCCCAGACCTAAACCTACCCCTAAACCTACCCCGTCACCTACTGACGTTAAAGGTAAAGCGTCAGTTGTATGACGTCCCAGGATCGTCATTTACCGACGTTTAAGGGTACCCTAAAAAGGCGGATATTGACGTATGGTCAAAAGACGTCCCAAGACGTCAATATATGACTTCTTGGGATGAGACTGTGTTACATTAACCTATCCCGAAAAGTATCATGCATATTATTCTTAAAACAAAGTTATCAAAACATATTCAGTGTCATATGGGTATACATTTTCCAAGTTCACAATGAAGGATAGATTATAATTATTATTATTATTTGGATAATCTGTTTATGCATGAAAATTTTCTCTGATTTCATGAGTGAAAAATAATAATTTTCTCAGGCCTTCATGCTCTGACAGATCTTTGATGATGTAACCATCAGGAGAGAGGAGCTGTCTCGTGAGCACATGGAACGTCTGTATGTCTTCGCTCTGATGTGGAGTGTGGGAGCCTATGAACTGGATGATCGAATGAAGATGAGCAATGGCTCCGTCACCATGACACATCTGCCTGGACCTTCCCAACATCCCCCCCACAGCGAGGACACTATGTTCGACTTTTACGTCACTAATGATGGTATCTAACACAGTCACACGCCTCATTCTGTGTTATATTTGCTTCATTTTTATGTCTTTGTCTGGTTTCTGGTTTCTGTTTACTTATAAATCTTTATAATAATTTATAATAATTGTGTAAATGCTTTCAACTTGTCAACTTTTCCAATTGGTAAATTACAAGGAAAGCTGTTTAGAAAGACTGACTGAAGGTTTTTCTTCTGAACAAGAGCATGCTGGAAATTACTCTTTCCGTCAGTACAATTCAAGCAGCAGTCTATAGAATTTCTATGACATTTTTCCTATTGAGAGGAGAATTTGCATGTTTATGGAGAATAGTGAATCTGAAATCTGTAGTGTGCCTGCAGACAAATCTGACACTCACAGATGAAGCTTGAAACAAAATATCTTAGACCCAAAAGCCTCTGGTTTATAAGTGTCCTTAGAAATGTTGTTGCAAAATACTGTACACTTTGCAATTCAAATAGATGCCTAATTAGCTGCAAGTTTCCTAGCCCTTAAATTTTAATGGCAAAAACTCCACTTGTGAGTCAGACTAGGGTTAATAACCCTATATAATTATAGAACACACTGGAAGTTATTGTGGAATTTTAATAAAGGTTCTTGCAAATGCAATTCACAGTTCTGACAATGGAAATTGTGTGTTTTGTAGGCCATTGGGTTCACTGGAATACCAGAGTGGAAGAGTATATTTACCCACCTGACTCTACACCAGAGTATGGCTCCATATTGGTGCCCAACGTAGACAATGTTCGCACTGACTTCCTCATCCAGACCATTGCAAAGCAGGGCAAGGTGAGAGTCTTTTCACTCTTATTTGACTTTTAATTAAAAAATATATAAATAACACATTTCGGTTTAATGATCAGGCTGTACATTTATCTGCCTGTTACATTATTAATATTGTCATATAGACGGTTTCAACGGCAACAACATAAACAAACGTTACTGCGCATGCGCGCTTTTTGTGGTCCAAGCTTAACTTCCGGTAGAATCAATAAGAACAGAGTTCATCTGTAGAAACAAGCAAATTACATTAGTTAGCAAGTATGTCTAGCCAGTATTATCTGGGACTACCAATAGAAGAAAACAGACGTTACTTGGCCAAACTTAAATGTGACAACGTTACACTACCAGACCCGTTCAACAAAATTTTGAGGCAAATTTTTTTTTCTACAGACCTGTCTGATTTACTGGAGGTCAGTCATGTAAATATTTTGAATACTTAGTCGAGAAGGAATGCGTGAACACAAGGGGGAGGCGTTCAAGGCATATCGCAGTTTGGATGCCTATTTTCATTCCGAAAAAGTAAAAAAAAAATTCTAACACACACGGATGGAAATACCTGTGTCGTTTACGGGGAAATCGAGGCGGATCAGATGCTTTCACTCCGCCTCGATCATTGCGATGGAAGTTTAACTGCGTTTGTAGTCAGCGCCATATTACTGATAAACAAACACATACCGGAAGTTAACTTCGGGCCAGCACGGAACCCTGGCTATGCGCCTGCATCCGATAAAACCGTCTAAATGCAGTACAGTACATATGATACATTCTCGAAACTGGCAGGGAAAAAGACTGCAAAGTGCTATGTTTGTTGGTTTACAGTACATAGTTATTATGGAATTATTCAATTCCCTAGACAGTGTAAACACAAGGGTTCCACAGAAACCTGACCGAACACCCATCAAGCACTGGCTTAGAGACAAGAACAAGCACCGTGTTGGTGGAATAATGTTATCTGTCTTAGAATTCAGTTGTAGATCGTATTATATAACCCTCGGGATCTTATAAAAGCACTCAATAGCTTGTAGATTGTATTTTCTAGTGTAGGTTCTCGACAATGACACCGTACAGTGCTGCATTATTGATTTGACTGAGTTGAGGCTTGTTTAAATGGACAGCTACTTTGTTTGTCATCGAGACTTTTCCTGTGCTGCCAGCACTATGATTAGCCTTGCACACGGACAGATGGTCGCCCTCTCTAGAGTCTACTCGTGTTTTCTTCATGTGTTTCAGGCTGTGCTTTTGATAGGAGAACAGGGCACTGCCAAAACCGTCATCATCAAAGGCTACATGTCCAAATATGACCCAGAATCCCACACTGACAAGAGTCTCAATTTCTCCTCTGCCACCACACCTCTTATGTTTCAGGTACATGAAGACAGTGTTTTTTTTCTTAAAACATGTCTAATATTGTGGTATCTGTGATGAACAGAACAGTATTTTGGTTACACTTTTTGTGAAGTCTGCAGATACTTTATTACTATGTTGTAATGCATTTATTATAAAATATAAATTTTTTGAGAGGAACTAACTAAACAACTTAAAAAAAAGATTTTAAACATGAACTAAACATAGACTACAAGACAGTAGCTCAGTTCTATTTATTCATTTTATACATATATCTGTCACGGTGATCCGAAGAAGACGAAGATGATTAGAAAAAAAAACAGGATTTATTAAAAAACCTCAGAATAGGCAGGCAAATCCCAATCGGTAACACTTTACTTGAAGGGGTGTGCATAAGACTGACATGACACCTTACATTACATTACATTAAACGGTCATGTGGTTGGTAGTGACATTGGCTGTCATGAAGCCATTATAACTGTGTCATGAATATTTTTCGTGACCTCAACTACAGTGGTACAAATTGAATTTGTCATTAAAAAGTTATAATGGCTTCATGGACAGCCAATGTCAAAACCAACCACCTGACAGTTTAATGTAATGTTAATTAATAAGTAGTTTCTTGAGTTTGACAATTAATCTGCTATGTCATGTTTATGACAGGTTGTGTTGTCTTAGTAATGTCAAGTTGTCATAACAAAGACACCCACAGGTTATGATGTATTGGTTTATGTCAAGTTGTCATAACAAAGATATCTCAAATAATGTCATATTTGCATTAAAAATCGCCTGTGTCATGTGTCATGTCATGATTATGAAGGTGTCATGTCAGTCTTATGCACACCCCTTTAAGTAAAGTGTTACCATGGCGGTAAACTAGAATAAAGGAACACATCCAAACAGAACAGAACTGTAACAATATCATATTTTTCTAAACTACTCAGGAAGAAGCTTGGATAACAGTGTAGCTTTTTAGCAATTGGCTTTTTTTCAATAAAAAATGGTGTAACACACAAAATGTATGTTTTATTATTTATATTAAATTGTATTAAAACAATATTATTACACACACACAAACTCTCCTAAAAGACCCTCTGTGTCATATGCATCATTCTTTCAGCTTTAGATTTTTGTGTGCAGTGTGTTCTATGCATGATACTCTTAAAAGTTTTAAAGCACATTACTGTGTACAAAAGAAAATGGTAGAAAATTAATAGTTAATGCAAGGATGCGTTAAATTGGTCAGAAGTGACTTTAAACCATTTCAATTGTTACAAAACAAATTCCGTGTAAAATAAATGCTGTTCAAATCAATTAATCCTAGAGAAAGTATCAAAGTTTACACCAAAATATTCATTATGATACAAACATTTTAAACTTTATAATAATTAGAAATTGCACCTAAGCACCCAATCAACATATACGAATGATTTCTGAAGGATCATGTAGCACTAAAGACTGGAGTAATGGCTGCTGAAAATGTTTGAAATATATCTAAATGGATAACAGCTATTTGAATTGTATTAATAATTCACTATATTTCTCTTTTACTGCATATTTGATCAAATAAATGCAGCCTTGGTGAAAGCCCGGGTAAATTTTTTTTCAAAAACATAAAACAGTCTTACCCGACCTCAAACCTTTGAATGGTGGCGTGAAATACATTCATATACACACCATTATATTGTATTTACACATTTCTTAAAGTGTTTGGGCAAATGTTAGACCAAGGAACCCATAAGGAACTGAATGCATCATGTGCTTTGCAATCCCCAGGCTCAGGTGTTACAGTTTCTTTAGCTTGGTTAATGTTTCATCACATTCCCTGCTTCATTATTGACTGTTTTGTTATTGATCCAAATCTCATCTGAGCTTCTTAATTTATGAGTTGCTGGATGTGTTTGTGAGTAATCAGCATGTATATGGTTTCGGTGCCTGTGACCTTTTAGCGCTCTGTGGAGAGTTATATAGATAAACGAATGGGAACCACTTACGGCCCTCCGGCAGGGAAGAAAATGTCCATCTTCATTGACGACATCAACATGCCTGTGATCAATGAGTGGGGTGACCAGGTAAGATACTGCATATAATGATGACTTAAGAACCACTACTTATATGTTTGTACATTTAGTTTTATGAGGTGGAGTTTCAGAAGCACATTCATTAAACAGTTTCAGGGCACCTGCATCCTTTTCACTAACAACCCACAATCTCACAAACTTTTTTTAATTAAGTAATGTGTCTTTATTTTCAGTACAAATATCCTCCTTTATGTGGGAATTAAGGTTATTGTTCCCAAAATGCATCATTTGCCTTGTAAAATGTATGTCGTTCCAAACCCCAGCTCACAAAGCAGGTGGTTAACATTATTTTGTTTAAAGGATAGAGTTTTGTGCATTTTCTCTTAGACATGTCAGCAGTCATTCATCAAATAAACTGTGATCATAAATCAATATGCTTTATTTGCATAATTATTTTGGTGCATTGGGTGCTAAAACATCTACTCTCTCTATGTGGACTCTCTGTTTGCAAAGTGTGAACAAAGAAATATATTCACAGAATCCATTCCCTCTCTTCAAAGGTCACCAATGAAATAGTTCGTCAGCTGATGGAGCAAAATGGCTTTTTTAACCTGGAGAAACCAGGAGAGTTCACCAACATTGTGGATGTCCAGTTCTTGGCAGCTATGATCCCCCTGGAGGGGGACGAAATGATGTCCCCCAGAGGCTGAAAAGGCAGTTTTCTATTTTCAACTGTACTCTTCCTTCCAATGCCTCCATTGACAAGATCTTTGGTTAGTATTGTCGTCTACCATTTGCAAAACAATACAAATCCATTGCTTTACTACCATAGATTCAAAACCTAAAAAGTCTAGGGGTCAATTTGAGGCAATCACAGAGAGCACACTGCAAAATTTCCGGCCAAACTGATATGGCAGTGTTTTGCTCCCATATTCGTAATTCAGTTAATATTTTCTTCTTCCTTTAGTTCTTGCATTACTCTAGTTATGGGGCTGTAGGACATGAAAGAACATTTCTTTTAAGACCGTCTTTTATATCTTTTGCTTTAAGGTGCAGTCACATCTAGCCATTTCAATAGAAGTTCACAAGATCAGGATTTTTGCCTGAGGAGTTCAATATTTACCCACACAGATTTCGCAATGGGTTCAAATCAGTCACACGAATTCACCGCATTGACCAACAGAAAGCTGCCTGGTTTGAAAGTGACTTCTGTGTGAGCTGTGCTTCATGCATTGCTACACTATTGACAATAGACAATGGACCTTTTTGCACCTATTGTTTGCCAGTGGCTAATATCGATTTTGTATTTCCCAATATTCCTTTTGCAAATGTTGTAATAATCCAATGAGATTTTTATATGAACAAGAAGTCAAACAACAAATGGCATGGGAATATTTTTAAAGAATCAGTCAAATTATGCATTTAGACATGCATTGTGAAATATTCTGAAGAATCTGGACCGTGCTTCTTGGCTCAGAGAAATTATTTATCACATCTCATTTCATTTGGTCAAGGTTGTCAAAGGCCTTGCTTAAGCAGAACCGATTCTGCATATGCATATTGATTCTGACTATGGGCGTTTCCCTTCTCGGCTGAAGGTCTGGATGTTTTTATTGACAGATTTTTTTCTATTGATATGATTTATCATGCTCACATGCAGGTTAGCCTACACACCTCAATGTGTGTGTAATATTGACATTTGTGACAACTGTGATTCTTATTCAACTCAGTATTCTATCATTCAGGAAGGTCACATTTGCTCATTCTGTCCTTCACCTTTGTGAGTTTTATGTCTGCTATAGATCAACCCTTTCTCATTCACTTTAATTTGCAATATATATTGTTTCCTGCTGCAGGGGTGATAGGCACAGGCCATTACTGTTCCCGTCGGGGATTTTCAGAGGAAGTACGCAACACAGTGGTCAGGCTGGTTCCACTGACCCGAAGACTATGGCAAATGACAAAGGTTAAAATGCTGCCCACTCCCGCCAACTTTCACTACATTTTTAACCTGCGTGACCTCTCCCGTATCTGGCAGGGAATGCTCAGCGTGACTGCAGAGGTCATCAACTTGCCTGATGTGAGTAGAACTACATTTCTGTTCCTATTTATACACTGAGAAAAAGTAAATGACTAACCTCGTGCACACGGCTGTTGTGAATTAAGCAGAGATTTTTTGTGAGAAGTTCTCCTGTGCCTACAAATACGAAATATGCATGTCCATGCAATTATTAGTGATTATTAGTGAACTTCCATGCAATTATTAGTGAATGAGCCATTGTTCTTTTAAAAAGTCAGTAGCAGAAGTACTGTCAGAGTACTTTAGTATGAATACAGTAAGAATACAGACATTCAAGAACTATCAAATGGAAACAAATGTCAAGAAAAGCATTTTGGTTACAGTGTTCTTTAAATAATGTACTTAAAATTGTGTATGAAATATTGGCCCAGGTATTACTACGGCTGTGGAAGCATGAATGCAAACGTGTTATTGCTGACCGGTTTACTGCCCCAGAGGATGTGGCCTGGTTTGACTACACACTGGCCAAGCTGGTGGAAGAAGAGCTTGGGGAAGATGAACGAGTGGTTGTGGATCTTGGGGTGGATTCCTACTTTGTGGACTTTCTCAGAGATGCACCTGAGGCCACAGGTAATAATCAGAAACAGATAATTTTAAGTCAAATTAACTGACCATCCTTAAAGTTACTTTGAACATACCTATAAAGGACCTGCCCACATAATGTGCAATAGTTGATTGGCAGTTTCTCATCTGAATTGGAATGAAATTAGGATTTATGTGTTGTTTGTAAATCTGAACAGGTGAGGAGCCAGAGGAAACTGATTTCGACATGCCAAAAGTATACGAGCCTATCAAATCTTTTGATAGTCTAATGGAGAGGCTGAACATGTTTTTGAGTCATTACAATGAGAGCATCAGAGGAGCAGGCATGGATATGGTGTTCTTCAGGGATGCCATGATTCATCTGGTTAAGGTACATAGAATATCATTCTACACTAATGTTTCTTGTATCTCTGTATTGACAGCATGTTTTCATCAGGTCAGTTTGGGAATCCTGCTCTTGTTATCATGGGAACATTTTCAGGGCTCAAAAACGATTTCAACAATTCATCTGTGTTTGTTGAAAAGAAGAACCTTGTTAAATATTAGCATCCTTCTATCATAAAATAGAAATGTCGTGCTCTCAAGAATTTTTGATTATTCCAGTTCACTTTCTCTGCTGATTACAGGAGCCAGACATGTCGTACTTTAGAGTACAAGCAAGTGCTCTGAATTTCTTTATGCAAGTGTGTGTATAAACGTTTTGCATGGTAATGAGGTGGGATCTGTCTTTCTCTCTCTTACACTCTATTTCCCCAGATTTCTCGGATCATCAGGACCCCTCGGGGAAATGCCCTGCTGGTCGGTGTAGGGGGTTCTGGAAAACAAAGTCTGACAAGACTAGCATCATTTATCGCTGGCTACAAGACTTTTCAGATTACACTCACTCGGTGAGTCACCTTCGCACTCAATCATTCATAGCCTCTTTATTCAAATTCACTTTTCCCCTTCAGGGAGACAGATGAAATTGAATTTGTATCCTATTGTTTGTGTACTAGATATTGAAAAAATTGCATTAAACTTTAATTTCTACATCATCACAGATGGTCTTTACAAAGGCTATCTTCACTAGACAGTCTTCACAATGGAACTTTTTTAAATTACACAGTAATATCCTAGTTGATAACACATGCATAGCACTGTAATAAACATGTATCACTGTAATAGCAGTGCTATTGTTTCCCTTTATGCAAATGTCAAAAGTTATAAAGCACATTTTCTTGTGTAATGCAGTTTAGTCGTACTCCAGTAGATGGTATCTGTATTCAATTTTGCTCTGCTATTGCAGACTATAAAGAGGAATGATCCCATATCCAATCAACTGTTCAGTTTTATTCAGACAATGAGACCGGACAATTCAGACCCTTGTCTTCCAATGCAATTGATAATTGAAAATAATAAATAAAAAATGTAAACTGGAAAAACCTCCTAATCGGTAAAGTCTGTAGAAAGTCAGGGAGCCATCTGTCCAGTAATTCTTTTTATATATTGGCTTATTTTTGACTCTGGGGATATGGAGGAAATCATTTTCTGAGGAATGGAAGGTTTTGCCTGTAACCACATGTAATTACACAGTACTCTTCTTCGTTTGCTGTGTGATGACAGCAGCGAGCCTTTGGCAGTTTGACTCGTCTTTGGAGATTTTCATTGCAGCTTATATTTGATAATAATATGAATGAATCTGGTGTTGATCTCAAACTATGTGTGAGAGTCTCCAGAGAAAACAGACGGATTTTACCTTATTGCCTTCAAAACACAAGCTGCTCGCAGTTCTCTGTATCCAGGCAGTCTTTTCACACCCAATTCCATAACTCTCTTTGGTACCGTGTTGGGAAATGGCAATATATCAGTTATGTTTATTTTCTAGTTATACTTAAAAATTGCATTTAAAATCGCATTTCCAAAGGACATTGACAGCATATGCTGTGTAATATACGAATTGTACTAATAATTGTATTTATTCATAAACAGTAGCATTTTGTTTTGTTTCATGTGTTCAGAAAAATTAACATAGTTATAGGCCACAAAGAACTGCCAAGGAGATAAGTGATTGATGAGATAGACTTTATTTATAGGATTCATTTTATTTATATTACAATATTATAGGATATATGACTATGATTCACTCAGTTTCAGTTTATAATATTTTCAAACATACAAAGATGTTTAGAATTTACGTGATAATTTAACAACACATTTGTATGTTGATGTTGATTTGCAGGCAAACAAATAAACTATTTTTACTTAGTGTTCTATTTTAGATTTTTATCAACTTACAAACTCTCTGGGGTTTGCGAACCTCGGTTTGGGAAACCCAGAGGAATAAAGACTGCCGAACTTGTGTTTTCTGTAGTTCCTACAACACCAGCAACCTGATGGAGGACCTGAAGGGCCTGTACAGAACTGCTGGACAACAGGGCAAAGGCATCAGCTTTATTTTCACTGACAATGAGATCAAGGAGGAATCCTTCCTGGAGTACATGAACAACGTCCTTTCATCAGGAGAGGTCAGAGAACCGTTCTGACATCATGCTTATAGAAACACCCTTCCCCACAAGCCCCACAGCATCCATTTCCGAGCCGTTCCATGATGTTTTTAGAACACATGGTAAAATAAGCCAAACTACATGTGTTCCCAAGGTTACAACGTATGCCCCCTATAACTCAACCTTTATGTCACTGCAAATAAGTCAGATTTTCCGAGGTGCTGTAATGAAAATAAACAAAGGGAGCATGTTGCCCTGTCCTCTGACAAATTACAGAGCTCATTCTGTGTGGTAATGACACATAAATAAATGGGATCTGTAAGGCATGAGATGCATTGCTTCATATTAGAGAGACAGATGGGTTTGTCAAATGGGGGAAAAAATAGCAGCTATGCATTCTGCATTGTGACACCTGCCAAAGAGCAGTGGCTGAACTCACTTGTGGAATCCATGCATCACACCGAAACAACAGAGTTGCACTGCATGGTGAAGTAGTGCGTTAACATGACCTCAGGGGAAAGTACTGCGCTTACGCAGAGCTGGAGACAGGGGGATGAGTTGGATAGACAAACTGTTTATTTAGATTACATTATTGAAAGAGACAGGGCACTTCAAACTTTTCCAAAAATATTTCTGTCATCATTTACTCACCTACCATGTTGTTCCAAACCCACAAAATACAAGTTTGAGCTTCCATTTTTACCAGATGTGATGCACTATATGTACGTGTGGAGATTGTTGTTGTTTAGATGTAAATAAAAGCTGAAATTAAATCTCTTCATCATATAAAGCGATCATATCTCTGTAGCGGACTTGGATTGATCCACTGGGTTCATATAGATTAATTTGTATAACCTTTTGGATATTTTAAGCTTTGGTTTTCCTACAAGGTGTGAGCCTGATTTCTATTATTTCTCTTTAATCCTTTCCCAATAATGTTAAAATTCTGGGTACGATCATTTTGTTCCGGATCAATTGATTGAATTCAATTAATCAAAAACCAGGAATGAAAAACAACAACAAAAATCATGTAGAAACAGAAACCTTTAACATTAATACTTTTTGAGCGTTACAAGGTAAACTTGAGAACATATGTGCCCGGTTTTACAGACAAGACTTAATTAAGCCAGGACTAGGCCAAAGTTAAATTAGGACATTTAAGTAGCTTTTAAATGAACGTGCCTTAGAAACAAACATTATTGGCATGCATCTTGAGACAAAACAATGACACTAACATATTTTAAGATATGTCAGTGCAAGTTGCTCTCAGTTAAAGGGGCTATGTGTAGTTTTTAGCAGCCTCTAGTGGTGATGTTTCAGATTGCAAACAATTTTTACAAGAGCGCTTGTGCACGTGCTCGAACTCAAGAGCGAGCACTCATGGCACCGACCACACTGAGACTATCAACACACCGGAGAAAGCATCGCAATAGGGAAGAAAGCCAACTCCGGGTCTGTTTTTATACCTAAATATATACCTATACCTAAAACAAAGCGGAGGTCTCTCCATAATTCAAACGCTCTGCCGATGTTGATCCGTGTTTTCATCCGAAGTTGATCCGATTCACGTTTGGCCTGACGAGCTTCAGCAGATAGATTTTTTTATATTTATGTGGAGTTACGTGCTTACACCCCCTGCTGGTGAGGCCGACTAACAGCAGATGGAGATTATGCTCGGTAATCTACTGCTTTTCCTGCAGTTCCTGGATGTCAACGTTGAATTTACTGTCGAATTTGAACCACTGAATTTGTGGAAGCAAATTTGAAAGCGAAATAAAATGGACCGAAAACCGCCTGTTGAATATTATAGGTTGGATTTGTAATCAGTTTGAATATTTTGGAAGTGAAATATGAAATGTGAAAATGGATTGAAATTTTACTAATGAAAATGTGTTTGAAATGTTTTCAATTGAAATATTCAGAGCCTTATTATTCAACCATGCTAAATTTCAGCCCATAAAAATGCAAGCCCTAAAAATACAATGCATTAAAATACAAGCACACTCTAAGAAATAATTCCGTAAAATAACAGAAAAAGTACTGGCAGCTCATTACCCGGACTTTGTCCCGTAATTAAAAAACAGAAATTTTCTGTTAATTCACAGTGTGCCCACTGTAAATAAAACAGAAATTTTCTGTTATTTAATGGTGTATGTATAGTAAAAGACCAGACACTTTCTGTCATTTAATGATGTATTTATAGTAAAAAAAACAGGACACTTTCTGTTATTTAATGATATAACTACAGTAAAAAAACACAAATATTAAATAAATCCGTAAAATAACAGAAAATGTACTGGCAGCTCATTACCCGGACTTTGTTCCGTAATTAAAAGATGAAAAATGTCTGTTAATTTATGGTTCCCTTTCAAGGCTACGGAACTTCGACATTACGGATGTCGTATATGGGAACTCTCTCTCATCCTTCACTTCCGCTGAAATCTTATTGGCTAACGCCAGCAACGCTGGCCAATTGACGCAAATATGCAAATACTGAAACCCCGTTGCAGTATAATGCAAGTGCAGCGTCAATTCCTCCTCAGAATCTCTCTCTTCACGCTCAAATCGTGTGCTAGAAAGCTGATACTACTACTACTTGGATTTTTGCTATCGTTGAAGGTGCACCGGAGATACCTGAACTGTCTCCAGCATCCGATGGCGACCGTCTGCAATTTATGCTCGGGCCCCATAGTGCCCCCCGACCTGCACCTGTTCTGCATCGCGTGCATGGGGCTGGCCCACGCGGAGTCGGCCCTCAGGGATGAAGGGTCCTGCGACTTCTGTGCGGACATGCCCCTCCGAGCCCTCAAGGCCAGGCGGGACGAAGCTCGCGCTGCTGCGGGGATTGGGCCTGCTGCCGCCACCGAGCCGCTGGCAGGCCCCCCCAACCGCGGAGTCGAGGTTCGACCCCCGGTGAGTTTTCCGGACCCTTCGTTCCATCCTCCCGCGACGTTGCTGACTTCGTGTCCTTCGGGGGGAGTGAGGAGGACGACTCTATGTCCTTGTCGGCCTCCGAGAACGACTACGGTGCGGAGCAGGCCGCCCCTCTGGCACCCACGGAAGAGACCCCCGCGGATCTGCAGGAAGAGCTCTTCCGTATCCTCTCGAAGGCCGTCGAGGAACTGGATTTATCCTGGAAGGCTCCCGACGAGCCCTCAAAGAGCAAGTTGGACGCGTGGTTCCTCCAATCGAGCCGCCGTCAGGCCGCTTCGAAAAGGGGAACCCCGTTCTTCCCTGATGTGCACGAGCACGTGGTGAAGTCGTGGGTGGCCCCGCAATCGGCGCGCACCCTCACTTCGACCCAGGCCATGTTCCCCCCCGTGGACGAGGCGGGGGACCACAGCTACCTCCGCATCCCTCCTGTCGAGGAGACCGTCGCTGCACATCTTTGCCCGTCAGCTCCCGCCCTGGGCTCGGACCGCAGCCTGCCGTCCCGAGCCTGCAGGTTTACGGCTCACCAGGCTAACAAGGCCTACGGCGCCGCGGGGGAGGCGGTTTCTGCACTACACGCTATGGCCGTTCTTCAAGTGCTGCAGGCCAAGCGACTGAAATCTCTGGATGGCGCCGCCTCTGTCGACGCTGACGCCATCCGAGACCTCCGTTCTGCAACGGACCTCGCGCTCCTGGCCACGAAGCGCTCGGCCCAGGCGATTGGCCGTTCGATGGGGTATTTGGTGGTCCTCCACAGACACCTGTGGCTCACCCTATCGGACGTGCAGGAGGCGGACAGGAAGACGCTGCTAAACGCACCGATCTCCCCTGATGGCCTGTTCGAGATGCCGTGGAGAAGGTCACCGAGCGGTACTCCGAGACTCAGAAGAAGGCGAAGGCGATGAGCCATGTGATCCCTCGGCGAGCGCCGCCGCCGCCCCCGCCGCAGCGCCCTCGCTCTCGCTCGTCTTCCGCCTCGTGGCGCCAGTCCCAGGCTGCGGCCAGACATCAGCCAGCCTCCCGCCCGGGACCGGATGCCCGTAAAGGCCGACACGGGCAGTGGCAGGGAGCGGGAAACAAGAGACCGGCTCAGAGGAGCCCGCGCAGAAAACCCGCCGCGTCCCCAGCGAGGCGTCCTGACCGCTCGGGCAAGAGGAGAGGAGAGCGCACGGATGGCCCCGCTTCCAAGCGGCGCGCTCTAGAGCACGCGGCCCCTCTGCGTTCGGCGAGCGACGCGTGCAGTCATGTTGTGAATGTTGTGTGTTGTTCAATAAAGCAAATTACTTCTTCACAAACAGAGCTTTTTTCTCCTCTTGCACTTCACACTGTGTTACCCGCCCTGTCTTCGAGCAGCGCAGAGTCACGGTCATTAACTATAAAGGCGCCTCGCAGGAAGCGCGAGGTGTCTATCCCCAGCCCTCACATAGCGGCGATGACCGCAGGTCTAGATCGGCCCACACTCAGTCGTTTCCTCACGGCGTGGGAAGCTATTCCGGGCATCTCGCCGTGGGTGCTGAATGTAATTCGACACGGGTACACACTTCAGTTCAAACGCAGACCACCCCGCTTCCGCGGCGTAATCCAGTCGTTAACTTTGCCCCAAAATGCTCATGTACTGAGGCAGGAAGTGTGCAGTTTACTCGACAAGGGAGCGATAGAGCCGGTTCCCCCGAGCGAGCGGGGAAGCGGATTCTACAGCCGCTACTTTGTAGTGCCGAAGAAGGGAGGGGGTCTCCGCCCCATACTGGACCTGAGACCCGTCAACAGAGCGCTTCACAAGCGCGCTTTCAGGATGACTACACTGAAACAGATCCTAGCGCAAATTCGCCCCGGGGATTGGTTCGCTTCAGTGGATCTAGAGGACGCTTATTTTCACGTCCAGATAGCGAAGCGCCACAGGCGATTCCTGAGGTTTGCGTTCGAGAATGCGGCGTACCAATACACGGTACTCCCGTTCGGGCTAGCCCTCCCCCCCCGCACCTTTTCGAAATGTGTAGACGCGGCATTTTCACCCCTCAGGTCGAGCGGGATGCGCGTCTTGAAACTATCTGGACGACTGGCTGATTCTCGCGCAGTCCAAGCCCGCCTCCGGTCGGTGGTCGGAGAGGCAGATGGAGTGGCACATAAATCGCTTGGAACTGGAAGCGGTCTCTCTAGCCCTAAAAGTTTTCCGGTCTCGACTGGAACAGCGGCATGTGTTGATTCGAACCGACAACACTTCTGTGGTCTCTTACATCAATCGCCAAGGCGGTTTGCATTCCAGGGACCTATTCAAGCAGGCGGAATCTCTCCTGCTGTGGGCGGATCGGTTTTCCTCTCGGTGAGAGCGACACACATCCCCGGTGTTCTAAATCGGGGGGCGGATATGCTCTCGAGGAACGGGATTCCTCAAGGGGAATGGAGGCTTCACCCCGGGACGGTTCAACTGATAGGGGATCGTTTCGGCAGAGCGGAGATCGACCTCTTCGCGATGAGCGAGAACGCGCATTGTCGGATGTTTTTCTCGCTGTCCCGTTCCCCCCGGGAGATGGACGCGCTAACTGCGCGATGGCCGAAAGCCCGTCTCTATGCCTTTCCTCCGGTGAAAATTTTGCCCATGGTGTTGTGCAAAGTCAGGGAGGAAAAGGCGGCGGTGACTCTAGTGGCCCCGTACTGGCCGAATCAGCCCTGGTTCGCGGACTTGGTGGAGTTACTAACGGAGCAACCGTGGGAAATTCCGCTCAGGAAGGACCTACTGTCTCAGGCGAGCGGATCGATTTGGCATCCCAGCCCCGGGCTGTGGAGGCTCCATGTGTGGCCGCTGCAGGGACGCTGAGCGGGATCGATGTGCTTCATTCGCGGGTTCAAAATACCATCGCGGAAGCGCGAGCCCCGTCTACCCGGCGCCTGTACGCTCTGAAGTGGGGTGTTTTCTCTAAATGGTGTCAGGATATCGGTTTAGACCCAGCGAACTGCTCGGTGTCGGATATTCTACGCTTCCTTCAGTACAGAATGGACGAAGGGAGCCTGCCATCCACCCTGAAGGTATACGTAGCTGCTATTGCTGCGTTTCACCCGCCTGTTGATGGACAGTCTATCGGTAGACATGCGTTGGTGACTCGGTTCCTTAAAGGAGCTAAGAGATTATGCCCTGCACGGCCGCCGTCCGTGCCGCCTTGGGATTTGACTTTGGTCTTGGAAGCTTTGTCACGGCCGCCCTTTGAACCCTTAGTGTCGATTGCAGTAAGGAGCTTTCGATTAAAACGGCGCTGCTTCTCGCTCTCGCTTCGGCGAAGCGGGTTGGGGATTTACAGGCTTTCTCTGTCAGCGAAGATTGTATTCGCTTTGGACCCGGAAACTGTAACGTGACTCTCAGACCGAGGCCGGGTTATGTCCCTAAATCGCTCAATACCCCGTTCAGGGCGCAGATTGTTTCTTTGCCTGCCCTGTCTGTTGAGCCATCGACCTCTCTAGGTTCGGATGCTCAAAGTGCTATCTGCCCAGTCAGAGCGCTCCGGGAGTACATCTCTCGCTCGGCTGCTTTCCGAAGCTCGGACCAGCTATTTGTGTGCTTTGGTGGATGCAATAAGGGACGGGGAGTCTCTAAACAGAGGCTTGCTCACTGGATTGTGGACGCTATTGTTTTGGCTTATGACTGTATGGGACAGGAATGCCCCCTCAATGTTAAGGCCCATTCGACCAGGGCGATCGCCTCTTCGTGGGCCTGGACTAAGGGTATGTCTATTCAGGATTTATGTCTTGCGGCTGGCTGGTCTTCTCAGAATACGTTCGCCAGGTTCTACAAGTTGGATTTACCCTCTGTGGCGTCTCAAGTGCTTTCGGTGAGTTGAATTCTTGCACAGCATTTAGAGCTCTCTGCGCTTTGCTCATGAGTTGTTCTGTGTGCTTATGTGTATTAAGACTGTTGTCACCGCTATGCGTTGGCCTTATTTTACTGTTGTTGTTGCCCTGTTGGTCTACAGTGCAGACTTCCCCCCCGGTTATACTGTTCGGGGTATGCAAATTCTGGCAGTGTTTTGTGAGTTTGTGATTCGTCCCCTTGGACCTATCAGAGGTTAGAGGCTCGCTATTGGCCAGTCTCGTCCTATCACAATGCTGGCATTCTGGGGGGGCGGTGTCGAGGTTTTGTATTGGGTTCTGTTCTGTGGTTTGCTTGCTTCCACGGCGGGATTCTATACAGTTCCCATATACGACATCCGTAATGTCGAAGTTCTGTAGCCTTGAAAGGGAACGTCTCCGGTTACTTTCGTAACCTCGGTTCCCTGAAAGGCAAGGAACGAGACATTACGCTCGCCGCCGTGTTCGCTATTGATTTGGCGTTCTGTTCGATTCTGAGGAGGAATTGACGCTGCACTTGCATTATACTGCAACAGGGTTTCAGTATTTGCATATTTGCGTCAATTGACCAGCGTTGCTGGCGTTAGCCAATAAGATTTCAGCGGAAGTGAAGGATGAGAGAGAGTTCCCATATACAACATCCGTAATGTCTCGTTCCTTGCCTTTCAGGGAACCGAGGTTACGAAAGTAACCGGAGACGTTTTCCTACAGTAAAAATAAAACAGATGAATTTAGGCAATATACCTACAGCAAATAGAAATTTTACTTTTCTGTTAGTTAACAGTGTAATGATAACTTGTTGAAAACATTTCAAACAAATCTTCTGTGATTAAAAAATATTTTTATTTACTTATAGATCTACAACAATTCCAAGAAAACTAGAATATAAAGGAAAAAAAACACAAAAAGGAAAAGTATATATAGTTTCTCATCTCTAAATTGTATCAAGTCTGCCAATTGATGACACTTTGTTAACATTACAACAATCACATCCACTGAATAAATTATATTTAAAATGTGTGAGGGGGAAAAGGTGTTTCAGAGGAACATGGATTGGGGTGGGGTGGGGTGGGGGGTGGTACTCTTCTTGTCTTCAGGTAAGATGAAGGCTGTAAAAGAAATACAAAACACTATTACTGACATATAAAATGTGTCAAAACAAAGATTTTAGGTGGGGAAAACTCATCACTCACCAAGAAATGTGTAGTAAATTCTTCAGAGTCACCGGACTGATTGGACCAGGTTCTGGTAGGACTGCAGACTCGGGTTTAGCCACCAAAAACTACAGAGGGGAGAGAACAGTATGTGGCCTATCCATCAAGATGTTTCAATTTTAGTTGCAGTGTACTGTAATGGTTCTGTCTGCGGTTAACCGTACCTGTCTGTCTCGAAAGGCCTGCATTACGGCCCAGCTGTCCCTCCAGGTTGTCGTTGTTCTCTCCGTGCCGACACAGGTAGAGGGTTCAGGGCTGGACGTAGATGTTCATCAGGTAGATTATACTGGATCTGTTTGATGAGGAAGTGCCGATCCCCGTCTATCGCCTAGATGAAGGAGTGATCGGTATGTTCAGTTAAAGTTCCATTTTGAGATTTGACAAAATCTAAAACTTTACATGGTTTTTCGAAGTTGTTCATACAACAGTTCATATAGCAGTCTTGGAGGAATGTGTATACGTTTGGTTTCCTTCATCTCAGCCTTTTCGACCTTCGTTCAGGATTTCTGCACAGAAAAGTTGGATATGAAGAAAAAAAATAGATATATTTTAGCTACGCAAGACATTAAATGAAGGAAAATGAACTACAAAGTATCATGCAGACCAGGTTGAGGTTTAAAAAACAATTGTACAGTATTTTACGTTCGTTAAATTATCAACTATAAATAATCAGCCATCCCTAATTCTTTCAAATTCAAACACTGTATATAAAATGCTAAGACTTTTGTTTCCAGTGGACTCCAATTGCATGTCATGTTAGCTTGTCTGCTCAACTATACATTATAATATGTTTAATTATTTTCAACTAAATAAACAGAAACACAATAACATAATCTATAAATCATTTAATTCAAAATGTGTTGCTTACCTTTATATGAACTCCAGGCAGGATAAGTGCCATTTTCTTCAGGTATTTTGTAGCTCACTGCCTCAATGGGGTAGTGATGTGGTCAATAATAACTTCTTGAATGACAGCAATCCTGAATGTCCACCACCTTAAACAAAAAAGATATTTATAACAATTATAAAGATATTACATTACACGATCATTTCAGAAAACCGCTTTAAATGGGTAGTTCACTTTAAATTGAAAATTCTGTCATCATTTACTCACCCTCAAGTTGTTTCAAACCTGTATGAATTTCTTTCTTCTGCTGAACACAAAGATATTTTGAAGAATGTCGGTAACCAAACAGTTAACTGGAGCCATTGACTTCCATAGTAGGAAAAAAAAAATACTATGGAAGTCAATGGCTCCAGTTAATGGTTTGGTTACCGACATTCTTCAAAATATCTTTGTGTTCAGCAGAAGAAAGAAATTCATACAGGTTTGAAACAACTTGAGGGTGAGTAAATGACAGAATTTTCATTTTAAAGTGAACTATTCCTTTAAACATAGTTGTTTAAATTTTCCCTATACAATTTGTATTTCTACTGACCATGTAAGCATACACATCTTTGAAGGGGGTATTCAGCAACCAACTTTTTCTATCAACATTTTTCCTCAGACTTTAAATTTAAATGTGTGTTGCCAGTTTTGAACACTCATAGTGCATTGTGATTAATAATACAAAAATGCTAATAAAAAAATACAAACCTGTAAGCAGCATGCAGGTGGTGCTTGGGATGAAAATTACAGCAGCAAAGTCCTGTCAATTAGATACGAAAACAACAGAAAAACTATGAAACAAACTGAGGAGGGATCTGGTAAAGACCAACGTTACAGGCAGAAGAGTAACAGATAATAGCAGTCATGTTAAATGTAAATTAATATTTCGTGGTCATTATTTGTGTGTGTGTGTGTGTGTCAGTGCGTCGTCTAAAACAAAAACAAGTCTAACGTAAACATAACGTTAACTTACCTCATTTGGCAGAAAAGGTGGTGGTGTGTTTTTCTTGATCCAGCTGTAACAGTTACTGCATCTTCACACACAGTATCTTCACGTTGTATCTTCATGCCTTTTAAATCAAGCAAGTCTTAATGGCCTTTACTTTTCTTGACGATTCCTCTGGTAGCTTATGTTTGAAGGCATTAAATTGCTCCAAAAACACTAACGTTACTGCATTTTATCACAACTGGTTAACGGATGCGCTCGTCAAGAAATAAACTGTATCACCCACAAATAAAAGTAAATAAACCAAATTACAACGAGGGCACACTATAACACATAGCTGCTATATCAGGGAACTTCCACGAGTGTATACTAAATCTTTTAATGTGTGACGATATGCATAAAATGATAAATGCGACGGCTCCGACATTCATTTGCCTAACATGCCAGATGGCAACTAAATAACGTTACGTTAACAGCTTATTTGAACATAAATTTCGTATTTTACCATAGAAGTGTCAGAATGGCTTCCACACACCCGAAATCCGACTTTAATAAGCAACTTTGGCCGCGGTCATCTGCGTGTGTAATGGCGGTTGCGTCTTAAACTTTAAGCGCCGCCAGGTTTTGTTCCCACAATGCAACGCGTGTAATTCAAAATACGGGTAAATGACCTGTAAAAGACAAATACGGAAAAATCCTTCAAATTTATATGGTACATTGGACCGTAGTTTTACGGCATTTTTTTACAGTGCAGGGTTAATGCAATGCATATTTTTTCAAGTAGTACAATTCAACAGGCTTTTTGTTTCAAAAACATTTGTCATTATTTTACTTGCATATTTGCGGTAAATCCGACCTGGAGCCTTCACATAGAAATAGGAATACTGGCCTTCAGAGTGGAATAAGTGGATCATTGTAATGTGTGACTACAACCCCTTCACACACAGGCAATAAAAAAATGATTCATTTTAGAAGAAAAGCTACATATAGCACCTTTAAAGATCAGCTCAAAAATCCATTTTAGTCTGGGACTATTCTTAAAGGGGTCATCGGATGCCCATTTTCCACAAGTTGGTATGATTCTTTAGTGTCTTCATGTGAAGTTTGTAACATACTTTGATTAAAACTCCTCAATGGTTATGTAAAACAACACCCTTTTACCTCCTCAAAAACAGCTCTTCACAGCGACCCGTTTCGGTGCATGTCTCTTTAAATGATAATGAGCAACTGCTCACCCCACATATTACTGGGGAAGACATATTATATGCAAACACTATCTAAAAGTGAATTTTGCATCTGATGACCCCTTTGCATCTGATGACCCCTTTAAGCCTTGTCTGTGAAACTGGACACATATGTTCTCAAGTTTACTTTTTAATGTGCAAAAAGTATTAAGGAAGACAGTAATGATGTTAGCGGGTTAAATTTTAGGTTGTCTGTGCTGTTTTGTGTGGGATATGTGTGTAATATCTATTCGGAATGGATTAAAACATGGCTAAGATGTTAATTAATAATATGTTTAATAGTCAGTCACCTTTATTTATATAGCGCTTTTTACAATACAGATTTTTCAAAGCAGCTTTACAGATATAACAGGAAAATAATGTTGTAATAATATTTTTAAATATAAAATTAAATGACTCCAACTAAGCGAGCCAAAAGCCAATGGTGACAAAGGCTTTTTTAGGTTTGTTAATAAGAAATTCAGTGGAAATCTGCAGAGATCTGTGGGAAAACATTCCATTCGAACCTGTAAGAAAGAGAGAAGAGTAGGTAGCCACATGGAAGACAGTTAGAGAATAAGCACTAGGAAGAATAAAGAGATGAAGACATGACTAAATGTGTTTAATTAACACTATGCTCCAATGTGTCTTTCTCATTATCCCTGAATAAATAAAGGGGTTTGAGAATAATTGGCTATAATTCAACCGCAGGGTGCACCTCTTGGGGGTTATAAAGCTGTCATAAAATCTTAGAAAGGATTTTGGTCAGCCAGATTTGGTAAAGGTTGTTATTTCATTAATCATGCTGTTAAGTACATAAAGAGAATTGACTGCAGAGGAGAAGAGCACTCAAGAGCTCTGCTCAAGAATATTAATGAAACACACACGCCCTTAGTTATACTGAGAATTTCAGGGTTTAGTTTGAAAACTGATGAGGCAAGACTATGATGTCAATGTGGAAGACAGATGAAATAACAAATGGAGTTTTGTACAAGTTATTATCTAAGATTCTGAAAAAAGAGCTGAAAAAAAAACAAGATAAGTCTTTAAGAGACATGACTAGACAAGACGCCAACATTTTGATCTCATGGTTATTGCTGTATTTTCGTGAGACTGGAGAGTGTGGTACTCTGTCATGCAGCAGGAGGACTGTGTGGCCAAACTTAAGTGAATTATTGCCTGGTTCCAGTCATGCACTAATCCATTTGTAGTCCTTCTGACTGTTGTAGACTGTTTTAATAAAATAGCATTGTCAGAGTGGAGGAGTATCAGACCACATTGAAAGTATGGGATTCAAAATGTAATTTAAGCCTGAAAATAAATACGTTTTGGTGTTTCTGTACATGTAAAACAAAGAAACATGGTCTAAAATGAGAAAAAAAAAAGAATAAACCACACTGTAATTCTTTGATTTGTTTTTCTAAATGAAGCTTATTTAATAAATTTTAGGAGAAGCATGCACATGTAATCCAACCAATCTGCGTAAGAGAGGCCTGTATATATAGCTGTCCCTCTCCTTTATCCAGTGACAGTTTTGTAGCATCCTCCATAACCCCAACATGGAGGGGGAGGGGGGGGGGGGTAATCTGGGTTTGGGCCAAATTCCGAGCTCGGATGGCATACAAATAAAACACTTGACTTACAGTGATCAACTTACTATCATCATTGACATCAAACCAGAAAATAAGCAACATGCTTTTTGTTGTTAAAAAAAAGTGCAGTCTTTAGAAGGTCTCCTTTTGTAGTCCAAGAAATAAAGTCACAGGTTTGGAATGCTACGAGTATGAATAAACGATAACTGAAATTTTTGGGTGAACTATCCCGTTAGTGATTCAGAGAATGACTAAAACATTGAAACGTCTTCCCTTCCTTGAAGGAGTAATTTTGTCCCCTCAGGTGTGTCATTATGTCATGATTGTACATTTGGCATAAATTCCCTGTTTAATCTAATGAGGTGTGAAATATTCTCTTTGCCACAGGTGTCCAATCTGTTTGCTCGAGATGAGATTGACGAGATTATCAGTGACCTCATTCCAGTCATGAAGCGAGAGTTTCCACGGCGACCACCCACGAATGAAAACCTATATGATTATTTCATGAGCAGAGTGAGACAGAATCTTCATGTGGTTCTGTGCTTCTCTCCAGTTGGGGAGAGGTTCCGTAATCGAGCTTTGAAGTTTCCTGCTCTTATTTCAGGATGCACCATGGACTGGTTTAGCCGCTGGCCCAAAGATGCTCTAATCGCAGGTCAGTCATTTGAAATGTTATACCCAAGGAGGTCCAATAATACCCAGGGTGAACCCTAAAATCTAGTGCTGATTCTGATGCCCTAATCAAAAATATCTTATCTCTGTGCGGGAATGCAGGACATTTTGTGCTGAATCACACAAAAACTAGAATGGAGCATATAAATAGATTGGATTGACAAACTACCAATATTTTCCCCACTGTTCAAAATAGTTTTGGCCCAGTTTGACCTTTTTGCTTCATGTGTAGGCTACTCAGTTACAGAGACTTAAAGGAGCACTCCACTGTTTTTTGAAATAGGGCTTATTCACATTCTTTCCTACATTTAGATATATGTGCAAACGCATTTTTGTCTCAGTGCATGCTTTGTTTTAGTTTGACAGGGTTGGCGCTAGCTTAGCTTAGCACAATGAATGGAATCCTTTGTTGCCAGCTAGCATGTCCTGAGTAAAAGTGATTAAAAAAATAAACAAACCCACTTAATTACTTCTTGTGGCCTGCGTATTCACAACAAGTACAAGTAGCGATGCAAATTAACACTAGGCAATTTCCTAGGCAGATATTGACTTGGGACTATATTAGGGGTAAGCACAGGCGAAGCACTGCTACTGTGGGATTTCATGTGTTGCGTGATATCTCTGCGGCCAAGTAGCAGTGCTTCGCCTAAGCAGCAGTGCTTCGCCTGTGCTTCCCCCTAATATAGTCCCAAGTCAATATCTGCCTAGGAAATCGCCTAGTGTTAATTTGCATCGCAATTTGTACTCGTTGTGAATACGCAGGCCACAAGAAGTAATTACGTGGGTTTGTTTATTTTTTTTAATCACTTTTACTCAGGACATGCTAGCTGGCAACAAAGGATTCCATTCATTGTGCTAAGCTAAGCTAACGCCGACCCTGTCAAACTAAAACAATGCATGCACTGAGACAAAAATGCGTTTGCACATATATCTAAATGTAGGAAAGAATGTGAATAAGCCCTATTTCAAAAAACGGTGGAGTATTCCTTTAAGTTTTTGACCTATCACTGTAAATTCAAAGTGACTGATATTGAACACTTGAACTGATTAATATTACAATGTTCAATATTAGAACTTATTGCAGCAAGGGAAACAAATGAGAGAAAGTCTGTTTCACTCATTAGGAGCTTTTAGAAATTGGTACTATTGAAGCATTTACCACAAAATAATGCCCTTTTTGTGATTTTCATGTTACTTAGAATACATGACTACTTCTGAATGACTGGAGACCCAGCATATTTTAATAATGTATAGCCGCTGAAGTTAACCACCCCAGACAAGATTTCCTGTAAAAAATCAACCCAGAAACTAATGACTTATAATGCTTATAATCTGAAAAGAACCACCATGATTTATTATCCAAGTAAATTTGTGTGTCTGCTTTGAATGCAGACACAAAGCAAGTAATTTAGGAATAGCACACACTGTTACACAAACAATTATTTTGGAGAACAGCTCTTATCGTAGCAATAATTTAAATGTATTGAAAGACAATCAAGAAAAGCATGCAATCAGTTGTTGCTAAATGATTGTGACTGTCTATAGATAAACAACTTAAATGTGTATTGTGCAAAGAAATAATACAAATAGCTTTTTGTTTATTTTTTCCTCAGTGTCAGAACACTTCCTGTCCAGGTATGACATAGACTGCTCTCCTGAGGTAAAGGGGGAAGTGGTTCAGTGCATGGGCTCTTTTCAGGATGGGGTGGCAGAAAAGTGTGCAGATTATTTTCAGCGGTACCGACGTTCAACACATGTCACACCCAAATCCTACCTGTCCTTTATCCACGACTACAAGACCATCTACAAAGAGAAGCACTCAGAGGTTCAGACTCTTGCCGAAAGGTCAGTATCATCAAAACTAGAAAACAAGAGCATACATGAATAAGGAAAATAAATACAGTATACAGAAAATTATATATAGTTATCTATAGAAAAGCTATACATATATTGTATCATGTTCTGACACTAAGGGGCGAATTCACTAAAGGATTTTGTACACTGTATTTCAGTTAAAAAAAAAAAAACTTGCATCTTTTTTTAACCAGGTGCTAAACCTGGTGTTGAAATAGTGCTGCACTGTATTTGAATAAAGTCATTGTTACTCCAAACATGGCACCTTTCTATGTAAATTAAACAACAAATTCTACCTTATTCAAAATGCAGCATTATTTGCCTTGCATCATTACTGTAGTATCATTGACAATGGAAAGCAGATGATAGATTGGATGCTATGGAGTGATACTGTAAAATGCCATGTTGCAGTAATCTGCTGCATCTTCCTCAATCTACTGAAAGATTTGGTGTGCATTTGTATTGTGTGTGCATTATGTGTGCAAAATTCATTTAATGAACCTTGAGCTAAAAGAACTCAAACAGTGCGTGCAAATAAACAGCATTATCAGCAGGTGCAATTCATTCATAGTGGATTCCCCTCTGACTTTCTTTAAATACTGATATGGAGTATGCATGCAACCATCTATTATGGACTTTAAATTCAAGTATTTTGTTTTATTAGGATGAACACCGGCCTCCAGAAACTCAAGGAAGCCTCTGAGTCTGTTGCTGCCCTCAGCAAAGAGCTGGAGGTGAAGGAGAAAGAACTTCAGATAGCCAACGAGAAGGCTGATATGGTAAATAAGCATGTAGAATCTCTCTGTGCGTATTTGTTGATTATTGCCTCCCAGACCCAGATAATTGTCTCCCTAAATATAATTTCCAATTCATTCTAATCAAAACGGTATGTATCATTTCTAAACATAGTTAGATGGGAAAGGTCAACCAAACTCTCTCAAAGCCCAGGTCAGTTTGCACAGACGCCCCTTGGGAGTGTGCCAGCTCCCTGTCCACTCGATACATGATTGATAGCTTGAGTCGTCATCCTAAAAATTAAATCTGCAGGCGATATTTCAGTTCTTGGTTTGTTGTACAGGGACAAGAGTACCACAATTTATTACTCAGATATCGACATGTTTGTGTCCTGTGGGCAAAACGAGTCCCTAAAAGAAATAGCAGTCTACAGGCCTATAGTTATTTACAACCTGTGCAGGTCATCTTGTGCAGATTGACTGCATGCTCACCTTAAGAGTACAAGTCCTACCTGGTTAGATCAGGGATGGGGAACTCTGGTCCTGGAAAAAAATCCAACCAAACCTCAGGATTGTTTGAAAATTAAAGGTAGATGTGTTTTAGTAAGGGGGAATGAACCTCTGAAGGGCCAAAGTTTCCCAATGCCTGCTCTAGGTTTTTTTTTTTTTTTTTTTTTTTTCATGTTGACAGTGATTTTCACACTCAGAGGCACCAAGTTTGTGTACTGTTGGTTGTTTGTAGGTGTTCCTATACTGATCGATGCTCAATGGGTTGTGGAACTGGCCATAGATTTTGTAAATTTGATCAAAAATGAGATATATTGCTGGTAAAAAAAAAAGATCTCATTTATTTTTGTCAGTAAATCAGTTTTCTTGTTTACAAAACAAATTACATTCTACGGAGAAAACATTCATATGCCTTATGTGCAGTGCATCAATATGAAGCAGGGTTATGCCTTGGGCAGCCTGAGTTCGAATCTCAGCTCATGTTCTTTTTCTATCTCGCCCCCCTCTCTGTCCCTAGGTGAAAAAAGTGCCAAAAAGTTATATGTGAATATCAGCGGTGCATAATAATAATATTCATGAACACAGTGTTGCATCCCAGGTTCATTGGAAATATGTGCCTCTACCTAGCCTGGTAATACCAGACTCTGCTACTTCACTTTGCTTCGTAGACAGAGTCTGGCATAGCATAATAGAGAAGTGTTTTCTCTCTCGCTAGGGGCGATTTCTGAAGTTTAAAATCATTGGTTACCCGTAAGCCAATCAGATAAGTTTATTCATGACGTATGTTATGCGCTGACACAGCCGCATCGATCCACAGACATCATGCATCGAACTCAAATCTATGATCGAACTTCCACTGTAAACACTTGATGATGCGAGCGAAATACCGGAGTGAACACGGCTGTAAACGACTTTTTTGATCGGTGAGTGATGTAATAGAATGACTGCTGCACTTGACAGGGCGCAAACAAGCAGAGAGAGAGAGCGAGCGAGCCCCGGCGGCCGCGCGCGCGCGCACTATCACGTCTTTAAACAAACAACACGAGCACTGTCTTGCTCTCTCTCCCTCGCAAATATTAATCAAAATCAATCGACTAGTAAAAGGTCGGAACACCTCAGTTTCACGTGGAGCATTTGGAGATTTTTAGAGATTAGAGACTCTAGGAACAACATCTCAATGAACAACATCTCAACACTAAATTATAAAGGCCTGTCTCATATAACGTTAGCCGCCTGTCTCAAATACAAGCCGGTGCAGTTCGACGATTTGGGCAAATAAAAGCCCGGGCTATTATTTGAAGTTTTACGGTATTTAAGACCTGGAAAAGAAAGGAGACACTGACCTGTCAAAAGGCTCCCCAGTTTCTCGTTGACGATCGGTAGTTGATAAATTAAACTTTTCCCAAAGGGAGTAGGGCCACAACATCACCTCCATTCAAAATGTTTAATACACACTCTTCTTCTTCGGGCTTCAGTTTGCTAATGCCTGGAATATTCTCCACAACAGAGCGAATTGCATCGCGTCTCCCTATCCGCGGTCGTTTTCGATTTCTTGACCTAATCTTAAACTCGGCGCTTGGCGAGTACGTCACGGCTTTCAGCCCGCCTTCTGTTCGCTGATTGGCCCGGCTGTTTTCAGGCCGGTGGAAAACAGAAAGATAGGCTGCTATCTCAGACTGACTACAGGAGTGAAATGAAATTAGCGGAAGTAGGAAGTCTGACGTAGTCAGGCTAGCCTCTACCTACATTCCTGCTAAACCTATAAATACATTTCACTACAGTTGAATAGCCACTAGAGGCAGTAAAACACCAAACACGTTCATGGAAATTATGATTACAGGGGCAGATAATTGATTAAAAAAATGGGTACGACTGCCATGAAACATGAATCACGACTCTTCACAAAAGAACTAACGCCTCGTAAAAAAAAGGAGAAAATAGCATGGTTGCTTTAGCAAATGTGTTTTCATCTCACGTTTACTTTTGCTCACACTATCCGTTAGGTTTAGGGTAGGGTTAGGGGGTTTAGGGGGTACGCTAAATTCAAATTTGCCATGATGCTGTGTAGATTGTGAACACCCCTTTGGGGGGGGGGGGTTGTTTTTTGAAATACTCTTTAAAACAATGGGTCTCATGGCACAAGATGCTGATGCAATTTGATTTTTAATCAATCAATGGCCCTAGTTATTTGAGAATTTATGTCAGTCTTACAGAGTTTAATCAGATATGCATCACAGATAATTGAAGTAACTGATACAATCACAGATTTCACACCTTGTAAAAACTGCCATTAAAAAATGATCAGTGTTAATTACATCTCTCAGTTAATACAATTAACTTCTCATTAGACAGGCACAGAAGATAACTCTCCATTGTAAGTTTTAGTTAACTCCTGTTAGAAAATTAAAGTGCCCCCTTGAGAAGATTAAACTCATTGATGCACTCATTCATTTCTGCCTATAAAAAAACATTTAATATGGGTCCAAGGGGCTGTACAATATGTAACGATTATTTACAGTGAACTAGTCTATTTGTGTCAATGAAGAAATACTGTATGTATTGTGATGTACTGTGTTGCACTGATTGATGCTGTTGTGGCTGATGTGCATGTCTATGTTAACTTTAGTCAGCATGAAATGAAACATTTTTTAAAAATGTTTTGACCTCATCATTTTTAACCAAAATATCATAGCTGGACTTCTTTCTGGTGACGTATGTCAGACTTCTCTAGTCATTTAGGGTGCTTAAACCATGCACCTGTAAGCTCTCAATCATCTGCCTCCTCTTTTGAGTGCAATGCCTACATTTCAAAATCCAATCAACAACCAATGCATAGAACCAAGTCCCCGTCCTATATTTTTTTCTTTTTTAATAGTGTGTTGCACTCAGATGTACACTATCATTCTAAAGTTTTGAATTGGTGAGATTTTTTAAATGTTTTTAAAAGTATCTTCTGCTCACAAAGGCCGCATTTATTTTTATTAAAATTTAAAAAAAAAAAAATTAAATATATTTTAAAATGTAATTTATTCCTGTGATCAAAACTGAATTTTCAGAACTATTACTCAAGTCTTCAGTGTCACATGATCCTTCATAAATCATTCTAATATGCGGATTTGATGCTCAAAAAGCATTCATTATTATTATCAATGTTGAAAACAGTTGTGTACAGGATTATTTGATGAATAGAAAGTTCAAAAGAGCAGCATTTATTTGAAATATAATCTTTTGTAACATTATACAGTAAATGTCTTTACTGTAACTTTTGATTCATTTAATTCATCATTGATCAATACAAGTATTGATATGTTTTATTTCTTTCCCCCAAAAAATAAAATAAAAAATCTTACTGACCCCAAACTTTTAAACTGTGGTGTTTAATGTTACACAAGCTTTCTATTTCAGATAAATTATGTAATTATGAATTTACTATTCATCAACTAATACTGAAATAAAAATGTAGATAAATGTTTTCAACATTGATAATAATGAGAATGTTTCTTAAGCATCATATTCGCATATTATAATGATTTCTGAAGGATCATGTGACACTGAAGACTGGAGTATGCAGAATATTCAGCTTTAATCACAGGAATACATTTCAGTTTGACATATTCACATAGAAAACAGCTGTTTTAAATTGTAATTATATTTCACAATATGTCTTTTTTTTTAAAAAGACTTCTTTTAAAAACATTAAAAATCGTACCGATCCAAAACTGGTAGTGTATGTAAAAAAGATATGTTGCTTGGTTTCATTCGGGACTTTAACTTTATGTATGGTAAAGTAATCCAAGATCAATTTCCCTGTAAAAGTACCAGTACTAAAAATACATTTCATGTATTGTATTCTAAATTAAATCCGTCATGCTGTCATAAAGTTTGAAAGGATCCATTAGGTGAAAGACTCTCCTCCCAGTCACAAGCTAACCAAAGATCAATACTGAGCTCTGAAACATTAAGATGATAAATTAATAACCTCAGACTCCGAATTACTGCATGAAATGCTACATATTTTACAATATGAGCGTTTTCTAATTTTTGTTTCAGGTGTTGAAGGAGGTGACCGTGAAGGCTCAGGCGGCTGAAAAGGTCAAAGTCGAAGTTCAAAAGGTCAAAGATAAAGCACAGGCCATAGTTGACAGCATCTCTGCAGACAAGGCCATCGCTAAAGAGAAGTTGGAGGCAGCCAGGCCTGCTCTGGAAGAGGCTGAGGCAGCACTGCAGGTCAGGAACAATATGGAGCGATTACACGGTAGCATAGAAGAGGAGAGAATGGGAGGAGTGTGATGTTCGTGGGGCATTTCGGTGCCTGCAGCTACTGTGTAATTACATGCTGTCTATGAGGGTTTAAAAATAGACCGTGTGATGGCAGGGTTGCTGTAGGTGGTCTCGTAGCAAGCAGGGGTCTGACAGCAGCCGCCTCTAACTAACCCCACACACCCACTCAATCATACAACCACCCAAACACACACCCCACCTCTTCCCTCCACCACCTGCCCACTGCATCCTTCCCATGTATCTGTCCATAATGTAACCTTGTATCATTCTTGGGACAGGAATCACACACTTTAATAATCCACTCAGACAGCAATCCAAAACAACATATCGGTAAGCAAACTAACACAAACGCCATGTGTAAACGTGACCGGACAAATGAGCACTGAAAGACTGTGACTTAGGGTACGTTTACACAACAACGATATGCTTAAAACTGAGAAGTTTTTCCTTTGATTTTTCCGCGTACAGACGACACCGAAACGATATCTATTCACACGGATCCGCGAAAACGACTGAAAACGCTGCAGCTATTTTGCTGCCAGACCACTAGTTGGCGATGAAACACTATAGACTGAACACGCATGTGCATGACGTCATCGTCTTCACAGGTTTGCGTTTTTGCTGTTTACAGAGAAACTTGCACTTTGAAAACCCGTTTTCAAAACTTTACGTTTTCAGGCACCCAAAACACCATTGTCGTGTAAACGAACGGCCAAAACGCATACATTTTTTAGTTGAAAAGTGTAAACAGCCCCTTAAATACATGCAAACAAGGATAATTAATCACACACAGCTGAACGGAATGAGTAATCAGTAACCATAGTGACTAAAGAGTGAAACTAGAACAAAGGAGACATGTGACTGAAGATAAACAAACTAAACGTCCAAACATAACAGAACCGTGTCAAGAGCATCATGTTTTCCTCCACACAATGTTTTTCAGACTGGAGTAAGAACTACTGAAAATGTAGGTTTGCCATGATTGGAATAAATTACATTTTAAAATATATTACAATAGAATACAATTTTTGCAATAATATTACACAATAGTACAGTTTTACTTAGTTTCACCTTAGGTGAGCATATGAGATTTTTCTTACTGACCCCTAACTTTTGAATGGCAGTGTATGTTTAATCAAATACATTTTTACAAAAACTGTAATTTACGAATAAAAATAAAAAGGAATGAAAATTGTGCCTGTTATATTGCTATATTGGTCTCTATTTAAGAACACTGTGGAACATTTTTTTTAAAATTGTGTTTGATTATATAATTGCATGCATCATGTTAAAATCTCTGTGTTTCATGATCCTTTAAACAACTTTCAGGTGTTTCTCTTCTTTTCACTTCTGGCATTTCACATCTGTCATCTGCGTTTTCCCATCCTTATTTCTCCCTTTCAGCGTTTCATCTTTACCACTTACATTTTCTATCTGCTTCCTCTCCCATGACACTCTCCTTTACCCTTTATATTACCATTTACAGTATAACCCATCCTCAGCTATCAACATAAACCATTCCTGCTCCATCCCCCTCATTCCCACTGGTTCAAATTATCTTTCTACTTATTCATAAAGATAAATCCATCAAGTATTGCTCATTAAGCTGTTGTGCACTAAACTTTGTCAACCATGAGCCATAACAGCTGCCACTCTGATTAATAAGTTATGCACAGAGTTCACACTAGTTCATATGTCATATGTTGACAAGATGTCCAATTCACTTTCTCTCTGTCTCTTTCTGTATTTCTCAGACCATAAAGCCATCAGACATTGCTACAGTGCGAACACTGGGCAGACCGCCCCACCTCATCATGCGTATTATGGACTGTGTGTTGTTACTCTTCCAGAGGAGAGTGAACATGGTGAAAATTGATCCTGAGAAAAATTGCACCATGCCCTCCTGGCAAGAGTCACTAAAACTCATGACAGCTGGGAACTTCCTGGGCAGTCTACAGGTATTAAGTGTATATAACTTATAATAATATATAGTCAAAGTTTCTTGTACTAAAAAGAGTGTTTTTTATTTTGAATGACTATTTCCCAATCTCTGTCACCCACACAATTAAACAGGCCTTTTCTCTGCTATGAATTCTATGTAATATAGTATTAACGACTTATTTCTTCCATATCAGCCCATTAAAAAGCTTAAAATAACATGGTGACAACAAAGACATTTGTGCCATTGAAACAGTAATTATGTCTTCTAGTGAATAATAAAACCTATTTCAATTTTTGTTAATCCACTGTGATAAGATGGGCCAAGTTTCTGAACACTACGTTGTTGATATGCATGTGTGGGCGGCAAACATATGCAGTGTCTAATGTATATATATATACCGCTGTAGTTGTAACCACTGTAGGAGTTCTACCAGTATGATTTTTGCCATTAAACCTAATTTCAAAAGCCAACAGATGGATCGACTAATTAGGTTTTTAGTCGAAAGAAAATCCCTAGGGTAAAACTGTGGCACAAACAAGTTAAAATACTTGCACAAACAAGTCCAGCTCTGACAGCTAATCAATTCAATATCTTACATGGATACAGTATATTATACTGATATATCTTAGAATATTTTAAAGGTTGTCTGTTTGCTTTTAAAATAAGGTTCCATGCATGATCTCTATTTTCTCACAACTTTACAGGAGCCTGAGCAACATATATCAAATAATATTGTCATTTTCAAGAGTTTAAAATATTTGACATAATATCCTGTACACCAGTATTGTTTTACTCCAGCTTTGTTTTGTCCTCCAGCAATTCCCCAAAGACACCATCAATGAGGAGGTGGTGGAACTCCTCTCTCCGTACTTTGAGATGGCAGACTTTAACATAGAATCAGCCAAGAGGGTGTGTGGAAATGTTGCAGGTCTTTGCTCCTGGACCAAAGCAATGGCTGCCTTCTTTTCTATCAATAAAGAAGTGCTTCCTTTGAAGGTGAGATGACTTGATATTTTTTCACATGATGCAACCCTGTCAAGTTATCAGGTTTTCTTTACCAACAGGCCATAATTTAAACTGTCAAAACTATGGTTCCCTATCGAGGAAACTCGACAATGCATCGAGAATCGACACTTTGGGGACGCTCCCTTAGCGTGCGCCTCTGAAGTAAAAATGAAACTATTCCAATCCTGATTGGTGTTGCGTCATGACGTAACATGTGACGGCATAACCGGAAGCATAAAGGTGACGCTGACGCATAGAATGCCAGCTATCGCTCTTCAGCAAGCGCTCTCTGTGAAACTGTCTGTCTTATTTGATGTTGTTTGTCTGTGCTAAGCTCTATATTATGGCGAGTGAACAATACACTAAGTGTGTGCACCCCTGCCCAAGATTATATGCCACGGGTGGGGACACGCATCTGCTGTGTGTGTGTGTATTGTTTAGGGGCGCAGCACGCACAGTCAGTGCCTCGAGAGGGCTGCCTGTGATACTGTAAAGCACTTCCTATTAGAGTGCTGCGCTCTCGCTTGGCTATATTATTTCACTGATGATGGCCAGGCTCGCGATCCCCGCGATTCGGGTCCCGCGTCCGTTGAGGCGGCGCGACGGCTTAGATCGCGGAGATCGAAGAAGGATCTCGCGGATGAGAACGAGACTGCTGAGGCACCTTTTCTCTCATCATCCGCAGATTCTATGACACTAGTTCACGACACAGACGCCCGCGATGCGGCGGCTTCTGCCCGTGACGAGTGCCCAGTGCTCGAGCTATATGTTTATAAACAAACAAAATTATAAATAAGGAAGTAGATGTGCTCAGCATTGGGAACGAGCAACATGAGTCACACTCGCCGGCTTATGTTTCTGCTTATGTAGAGCTTGTATTGTTGTGATGAGTGCTGTGGCCAGTATTAAATAAATAAATAAATTATATATATATATATAATATATAATATTTAAATATATAAGCTGGCCACAAAATAAGCAGGATGATCCCCGTCAAAATGAACTAGACGAGAGATTCCTGCAGCACAGTTCACAAACTCAGAGCCGGGGCTTACTGTTTTTCCCAGATCTTTATAAAAAATATATATATATATGTGTAGATCCTGGGAGAAACCCCACACTTTACTTATCTCACCACATTCATTATATGTTTATTCGAATGTGGTGGGTGCGAGAGAGTCGGGTTTTGGCAAGATGCCACAGATGGAGGAAGCGTTAGTGAGTTTTCTTTCTCCTGATCTGGCATCTTTGCTTTAAGCCCGGTGCTGCCCAACAAACCGTGCAGGGACACCTCTGCACTGGTTGGCTGGGCTTATATGGTGCAGGAAATCGATGTTGCTCTTCCCCCATTAAAAACGTTTCGGGACACATCGGTTTCCAGCGAACGCAGGCTGCACTGTCCGCCCCACAGGCTTGCGGCCAGGCAGCTTTCGCGTTCGCCCATCGAGAATCGTTTTTCGGTCCAGCCCTGCCGGAAACCCGCTTCAGGGGGTCAGGAACGAATCCCGATTAATACCCGAAGCCAGGCTTGAGAGCCTGGTTCCTTTGGTAAAATATAAAAAAAAAAAAAAAAAAAAAAATAAAGGGTCAGGCTGGTGCGTGCCTGCACTCTATGACGATTTTGCACGCGTACCAGGCCGATCTTCTTAAAGATCTAAATAAGGGAATATTTCCTGTTGGCCGCTCCGCTATCTCCTTCTGGCCTGTTTTCCAACGCTGTCACTACAGTCGTTGACAGGTTTCAGGAAGCGAAAAAAAAAAAAAAAAAAAAGAGGGCTGCCCCCCGCTGTGGAACAATCGAGGTTGTTCTAGCAGCAGGTGCCCTCGGGGAAGATGTTGTCCCGCCGTCTTTGACGCTTCGGGTCACATCGATTTCCAGCGAACGCACACCATGGCGTTCGCCCCAAAAGCTTGCAACAGGGCACCGACTATGGTCACAAAATCTGTATCGACTTTTTTCCTGCCGGTCCACCGCTTCAGGAAGTCGAGAATAGTGCTCGAAAAACACACCGAGGCCAGCCTCGAGGGGCTGGTTCCCTTAGTAGATTTTGTAGAAGAATGGCAACGCCTTCCGATCATATATCTATATGGGTCCTGTATATTATAAAATATTATAAAATATGGGTACAGATTGCAGTTCGGTCACCGACCTCCCTAGTTTGCTGGGGTGGTACCGACTGCAGTGGTTCCAGAACAGGCTCGGGTTATGGAACAAGAGGTACAGACTCTACTGGAATTAAGGGGCCATAGAATGTGTTCCCCTACCAGACAGGGAGTCAAGGTTTTACAGCCGGTACTTTATAGTTCCAAAGAAGGATGGCGGACTGAGGCCTATTTTAGATCAAGGGCTTTTTGAATCATTCTTTGAGGAGATTCAGGTTCAAAATGCTTACTGTTACCATTATCGTGAACCAAATCAGATCCGAGGACTGGTTTGTCACGATGGATCTAAAAGACGCTTATTTCATGTCTCCATCCTTCCATATCACAGGAGGTTCCTGAGGTTGCTTTCGGGGGCGAAGCATACCAATATCGGGTTCTTCCGTTCGGCCTAGCACTCTCTCCCCGCACGTTCACAAAGTGTATGAATGCAGCTCTGGCTCCACTGAGGCTTCAGGGCATCCGTATACTGAATTACATCGACGACTGGCTCATATTGACCCAGTCTCAGGAAATGGCAGTTCGGCATCGAGATGTCGTTCTTGGCCACATTCAGAACCGGGGGTTGAGGCTCAACACTACTGTAAGAGCCAAGTGCTGCTTTGTATTCAGGTTGTAATTCCTTTTCTCTAACACAGGGTGGCGCATGTCTGTAACTTTGTATAAAGGTAGCAAATACAATAGGTTGGTAGGTGTTTTGACCCGGAAGGGCAAAGGGTTTTTGACCGCTTGCGCGCGGCTCCTTGTATTGGTATGCTGATGGGAACTGCTGTGGACAAGGCGCTGTATGGAAATAAATTAAACTCAAGTTGGATACCAACATCAACATTTGTCTAACGCGTTTGTTTAGCACAGGGCAATCAAGTGAGCGTAGCACTCGTAACATCCAGCGTGTCAACCAGGCTTCTCCGGGTTCAGGCACCTCAGTAGTTCGGTATTGAACCGAACTCCTTAACAACTACGAAAAGGTGTTGGACCCAGCTCAGAAGACTACTCTTCTGGGCGTGGTACGGAATTCTGTTACGATGCGGGCACGTATGTCTCCCGTTCGTATCGAATCCATCCTGGCCATGGGGTCCAGGATAAAGCTAGGCCAGGCCATCATTGTAAAGCAATTTCAAAGACTGCTGGTCCTCATAACAGCGGCATCCAACGTAATTCCTTTGGGCCTGCTTCACATGAGTTCCCTTCAATGATGGCTCAAAAGCCAAGGGTTTTTTCCCAAGGGGAATCTGTTCCGTATAATAAAGGTTACGCGCAGATGCCTTCGTTCCCTCTTAATATGGAAGAAACCTTGGTTCTTGTCCCAAGGTCCAGTGTTAGGGGTGTCATGTCGCCGGGAAACTGTTTCGACAGACGCTTCCCTCGCTGGCTGGGGCGCGGTCTCGGACGGCCGCTTTGCCAGGGGTCTGTGGCAGGACCATCATCATTCTTGGCATGTAAATCGCCTAGAGATGTTGGCTGTGTTCAGGGCTCTGAGGAGCTTCCTCACAGACATCAAAGGTTACCACTTCTCAGTGGTATCTTATCTGAACCGACAAAGGACACTCAGATTGTGCCCTCTATCCAGATTGGCGCATCTGATCATTTTATGGTCCCAAGGGAAATATTATCTATAAGAACAATATATGTCCCGGGGGTTCTGAATTAGGGAGCAGACATCCTGTCGAGGCAGGGGCTGAGGCCCGGGAATTGAGACTCCATCCAGAGGTGGTGGAGTTGATATGGCAGAGGTTTGGACCAGTGGAAGTGGATCTGTTTGCCTCTCGAGGGACTTCCGTCCAACTATCCACTTTGGTTCTCCTGACTCATCCAGCCCGCTGGGGCTTGGATGCCATGGTACAGGCCTGGCCGAGGCTTCGCCTGTACGCTTTTTCCCCGATCGCTCTGCTCCCGGGAGTCCTGGAGAGGGTCAGTCAGGAGGGCATCAGTCGTCTTCTGGCAGCCCTGTGTTGGCAAGCCCGAGTATGGTTTTCAGACTTAATTTCACTCCTAATAGCTCCGCCATGGCAGATTCCTCTGAGGAGGGATCTGTTGTCTCAGGCGGAGGGCACTATATTCCATCCTCATCCAGAGCTGTGGAAATTGTGGGTCTAGCCTCTGAGGGGGCTCAGTACCTAGATGCTGGTCTATCATCTGGGGTGGTCGAAACCATACTTATCTCTAGGGCTCCGTCTACTAGGAGATTATATGGCCTCAAGTGGAATGTTTTTCCACTTGGTGTAGAGAACTTGAGTTAGGCCCAGTTAACTGCCCAATGGCTTCAGTTCTGGAGTTTCTTCAAGATCGTTTCTCTGCGAATCTCTCCCCATCCACACGTAGAGTGTACGTGGCTGCCATTGCGGCATTCCATGCACCACTAAATGTTGGGCCTTTGGGGAGGCACCAACTGGTCATACTATTTCTCCATGGTATTGGAGGATGAGACCGACAGTCAGGTCCAGGGTTCCTTCCTGGGACCTGACGGTGGTTCTCGAAGGGCTATTCCTGGCTCCCTTCGAATACCTCCAGTCGGCTTCGCCTAGGACCTCACGTTCAAGATAGCCTTTCTCTTAGCTATTTCTTTACAGAGACTGGGAGATCTCCAAGCCCTGGCATTATCGCCAGCTTGCTTGGGATGTGCCCCCGGCGGAGTTAAGGCCATCCTGCATCCGAGACCCAGCTATGTGCCTTAAGTGCAATTTATCATGGCTAGGTCCATGGTCCTGCAAGTATTTCATCCTCCACCTCATGTGTCGGCAGAAAAGGAGAGGTTCCTTGCTCTGCCAGTCAGAGTTCCGAGTATTTACCTTGAGAGGTCCTCTTCTTGGAGGAGGTCGGACCTACTGTAGTGTGTTTTGGATCACCTATTAGGGGCTCCCGGCTTTACAAACCATAAGTAGGCCTACAAGGTGCGCAATTTGCCTTCACCTTTGGCCGTTAGGGCTCTTTCTACTAGAGGCATGGCGTCCTCTAGGGCCCTCCTTTCGGGAGTTCCCATCCAGGAGATCTGTGAGGCAGCCGGTTGGGCTACCCCACACACTTTTGTTAGGTTCTATATTCTGCTCCTCCCTAGTACGCCTGGCGCACATGTGCTCTCGTCCTAGCTGAGTGCCTGAATCAGTTTCACTCCGGGGCAGGCCTGTTTTCGGTGCGTGGCCTAGTGGGCATTCGTTCCCCAAAGTGTCGATTCTCGATGCATTGTCGAGTTTCCTCGATAGGGAACGTCTCGGGTTATGACTATAACCCTTGTTCCCTGAGAAGGGAACGAGACAATGCATCGCTCTGCCACGCCCCTCGAGGCCTTAGAGCGTCTTGCTTCATCGCGAGGCTGGCATTCTATGCGTCAGCGTCACCTTTATGCTTCCGGTTATGCCGTCACATGTTACGTCACGACGCAGCACCAATCAGGATTGGAATAGTTTCATTTTTACTTCAGAGGCGCACGCTAAGGGAGCGTCCCCAAAGTGTCGATTCTCGATGCATTGTCTCGTTCCCTTCTCAGGGAACAAGGGTTATAGTCATAACCCGAGACGTTTTCCAGGAGCTGGATCATTTACTGCTCTCTCTTTCTCCTTCACCCTCAGGCTAATCTGGCAGTGCAGGAGAACAGGCTGACCATAGCTAATTTGGACCTCCAGACAGCCCAGGCAGAACTGGATGCTAAGCAAGCAGAGCTGGATGTAGTTCAGGCTGAATATGAGAAGGCCATGATGGAGAAACAGGTAACCACTGTGTTAGATAGATTAGGGCAGTGGTGTCCAATCCAACTCCTGAAGGGACACTGTCTTGCAGAGATTGGCCGCTAATTAAACACACCTGAAAAAAAATCGTGAATACTAGAATCTTCCAGACTCCAATGTTGAGGCTGGTTGGCACTAAACTCTGCAGGGTATTCACCTTCAAGGAGCAGGATTGTACACCTCTGGCTTAGGCTCAAATGCTGCGTTCACGGTTTGTTGTTATTATCATATTTGCGAGATGACAACACATAATGTTATACTTGGAGCTGTTCACATCCTCAGACTCTGAATTATGCGTTTTTAAGGCAATAATATCAACGCCAATATGAAGCAGTCAGGTGGTACAGTGGCCACATAGTCCTTCGAATGAGACATTAAACCGATGTCCTGACTGTCTGTGGTCATTAAAAATCCTTTGAAAGAGTAGGGGTGTAACCCCAGCATCCTGGCCAAATTTGCCCAATGGCCTCCTATCTGCCTCCTAATCATCCCCATATATACCGATTGGCTTCATCACTCTGTCTCCTCTCCACCAATAAGCCGGTGTGTGGTCGTGTTCTGGCGCAATATGTCTGCCATCACATCATTCAGGTGGATGCTGCACATTGGTGGTGGTTGAGGAGTTTCCCACTTCTATGTAAAGCACTTTGAGTGCCAAGAAAAAGCGCTATATAAATGTAATTATTATTATTATTATTATTACAAGTTGGAGCTCTCAGAAAATTCCCAGTTTAGATCCTGTGATTACGGTAATTAAGGCATGGCGTGAACACACCTAAAGCTACTTCATCATCGTGACAAATAATAATCAAAAAAATAATCTAAAAATAGGGGTTTTGATTGAGTTTGATCAACAAAATTAAATCCCCCAAAAACTAAACCCCAAATAAATCACTGACAAAATATTTGTTGAATATTTCTGATTTGCCTTAAAATCCAGCTGTAGCCCAAATAAAATTAACCACAATCCAGATTTTTCCTATTATTTTTCTAATTATTCTGTGAAAAATTGTGAATCAGCTGTCATTTAGTGCCTGAAGTAAATACCAAATCACTCATTAGCATTTTTGCATAAAAATTGGATGTAATGAGCAATTTTGTAAACAAACCTAAAACCATCTTGCAGATGAATCATTCAGGCTTCTACTCTGTGTGCCTCTACTCAATTAATACTAACTTTATTAATGGTTTGAAGCAAACATCAATGTTCCAATTCAGAATGTATAACGAGCCTTCCTAACATTTCATAATTTAGTTGATAATTGTTTGATTAACAGCTTGCGACTGACTGATCCTTTGGGGTTGATTTACGTCAGGCCTGATCATACCTAAGAGAACAGATGTTCACTTAAACCAATGATTGAATAAACTTACGAATTGACTTTAAACACTTGAATTAGTTTTCTTAATTTACTCATTTCCACATATAAAGTGGAAATGAGTAAATTACCCTAGGAATTAAAATGAAGTAGGGCATGTGCTCTTGATATGTAAGACCCATAGTTATCAGTCAGTCAAGTTCGACGTTACGTCCGGTGACTGATGAATTGGGATCTCGTCTGAGAGCGCGACCATTTCCCTGTGTGCTTCAGCAAACAGAGCTTTTCTCTAAAAGACCAAAATGTGACGTTGTGTCTTTTTCAAGATGGCAGTCCCTCCCCACTCCTCTAGCGGGCCTCAATGATCCTCCAGGGGGGCTGCAAGATAACTCAAAATTTACTTTAAAATTTTAAATCTGCAGTATTGATTGAGAAAGGTGGGGGGCCTTGGAGTAAAAAAGGTTGGGAACCAATGGGCTAGAGTCCTCCAGGGATGAAGATTCAGCTGCGCTGCCCCCTTCAGGAAAGAGTAGCATTGTTCAAGTCTGACCCAGAGCTGATGGCCATGCTTTTCCAGGGCGTGGAGCCAGGTAGGTGTTGCACTGCACACTCTGTCCCCACACCGGGATGATGTGCCTTCCGGGTCGGCCCCTGTGCCCACGCTGCCCCTAGTCGGTAGTCCCTCTAACCCTGCTTGTGTGGCATCTTGAAGTCTGACTAGCACTTCCCGCCCCATCTCGCTGGCTCATTCGGACTATCAGACTCAGCTATGTGATTCAGTTCGCCACAGCCTCCCCCAGGTTCAGCACAAGGACACTCCTGTCCTGCATGCAGTGATCACAGTCCTACTGGCGAAGGATGTGATAGAGCCTGTCCCTCAAGCCTCAAGTTATATTAGTAACCTAGATGTTATTTTTAATGCCGGTTTGAGTCTGGACAGTCTTGTGTCCCATTTCCACTTTATCTACCAATAACTCCTTTTACCTGTAATGGTCATATCTAATAAAAGGCAAAACGTTAAACACAAAAATAAAAAAAATGCACAAAAAAATAAAACACTAGAGATATGATAACATTTTGATAATAGAATAGAGAATAGAATAGATAATAGATAATAGAATAATAGATCCTATCACATTTTGATAAAATTGAATGCAAATTAAAAGTGATTTAAGGTTTTCACGGTTTTAAGGTTTTTTTGTGTTTTTTTGTGTGTTTTTTTTGGAATACCATGCATACATTCTCTGTACTAACTGACACTATCTAATATCACTTAAATCCATGTCCTGAGAAACCCCACCTGTCTATTAAATGATAAGGAAACATGAATTTTGTTTGATCACATTAATTTACACTCAATTGAATTGACACTCTCACTCTTGATAAGTGTCCATAAATGTGAAGAAGCACACACCTGCACAGTGACAGAATTATTTTTTAAATTTGTTTTACCTCCTCACCCTCTTTCTCTCTCAGACTTTACTAGAGGATGCAGAACGCTGTCGACACAAGATGCAAACGGCCTCTAGTCTGATCAGTGGGCTGGGAGGAGAGAAGGAGCGTTGGACACAGCTTAGTAAAGAGTTTGCTGCTCAGACCAAAAGACTAGTTGGTGGGTTTTTACGTAAAACCTTCAAGGTTTTTCTAGAACATACAATTTCCACCTAGGATGATAGAACAGGCAAAATATCTCATAGACCTACAGTGACCTGAGCCATATCAAGGAACCAAAATATAATCAAGACTTGGAATTGGGCTCTTTTGACTTTCTGGTAGAACAGTTTCATGTTAGCGGTCCCTAAGTTAATAACAAATGATCTTTGCAACTGAAGTGAATCAATCAAAACTAACTTTATTTGGACAATAACTTTAATATAGAGCTGCTGTAAAGCCAAAATGATCTTTGTTAGTTTAATTTCCTATTATCACTGTAAAGCTGCTCTGAAACAATAAAAGCGCTATATAAATGAAGGCGACTTGACTTGGGCTGGTAAGCAGCCACCTAGCATTGCCGTAGCAACCACCTAGAACTTCCTAAAGTGTCCTCATGTTGAGTAGTGGTGTGTTATTACAATTACTTACTGTTGGGACAATTTTTGCCTATAGAAAATGATAAAACGGATGTAGTCATACCTTTGACTTGGAACCCGAGCCATATAAAAGGTTTAGATTATTATAGAGAGGTTGGACTACTTTGACTTGGGCCAGTAATTAACAACCATAGCAATACCCTAGTAACTACCCAGATGACCCTTACAATTGCATTGCAATACACTTAAACCATATAGCAGTGACATGGCAACCACAAATAACCTGTAGAATTCTAAGTGCAAGATTATTGTAACTGAAATGCCACTCATATTTACTTCAGAAAACTTAAAAAAACTAATGACATTTGTTATTATTATCATTATTATGATTCAATTTTACATTTCCAATGCTCAGGTGATGTGCTGCTGGCTACAGCCTTCCTGTCCTACTCAGGGCCTTTTAACCAAGAGTTCCGCAACCTTCTTCTCACTGATTGGCAGAGAGAAATGAAGTCCCGCCGAATACCTTTTAGGACCAATCTGAATCTCACTGAGATGTTGATTGATGCTCCCACAGTAAGTGAATGGAACTTACAGGGGCTGCCCAATGATGACCTGTCCATCCAAAATGGGATTATTGTTACAAAAGCTGCCAGATTTCCCCTGCTGGTTGACCCCCAGACCCAGGGCAAGATCTGGATCAAGAACAAAGAATCCAAGAATGAGCTTCAGGTAACCACTATTATATGAACGACTTGTTCAATAATACCTATATGATTTTGCACAGTGGGCTTCATTAGTGTTCATTATTTAATTTGTAGCATACATTATGTAAAAAAAAGTAGTTAATACAGTTACTAATAAAAACTTTATTACATTTAAATACATTTGTCAAACAGCAGTATGTATTGCTAAGAACAATACATAAAATTATACACAGACATCCAGTTAGTCATGCTGGTCAATGAAAAAAAATAGCTTGTTACTGACAATACTGAGAAGCTGCTTTTTTTAACACTTTTTTAGTGTTGCTATTACAAGTAAATATACAATAAGTCTGTGTACATTTGACTTACATCACACTTACATCTGTACATCACAGTCATCACAGGCCTCCAGTCTTGGCCAGGACTCCCTGGGAGAAATAATATAGAATAAAATATAAATAACTTGATACATTAAACATCTGCAGATTTAAAAGTTCAACATTCATATTCTTGTGAATCATGTTGAAATCTAATTGAATATGCGCAGCTTGCATTGATGCATGAGTTCTTTTTAAGAGGTCAGACACATTTTTCAATGGTATGACCTCATAACAAATCACCTCCTACTCTGGTAATAGCTTTTCCCAGTAACATAACTTGAGCTGGGTCAGTAAAGAGGTCCTGCTGTTTTCACAGATCACCTCACTGAATCATAAGTACTTCAGAAACCACCTAGAGGACAGTTTGTCTCTTGGGCGTCCCCTACTGATAGAGGATGTTGGGGAGGAATTGGATCCTGCTCTGGACAATGTCCTGGAGAAGAACTTCATCAAGACTGGGTCCACATATAAGGTATTGTTAGATGAGCTCAATAAGCAAAAGAGGAGTTTGGAGACTCACAATCAACATTTTCTGAAGGTTACGCACTTTTTTCACTGACTTATTTTAAATAGTTTTAGGTTTCATTGTGTACCCTATTAATAGATAGTGCCAAAAACATAATGCTTATTTGTATGTATTTTCTCCTGTATTTTACAATCAAAAGTTCTCATATATAAACAAATATAATGAATGCTTGGGAGTAAATGGGGACATTGTCATTAAAGGGAACATCATTGTCCTCAGCAGTTTTTTCAGATTTAAAATAAAGACATGTTACCGTATTTTTCATAACATTTTTTCTAGGAAATGAGCTAGATTGCTTTGCATAATGAGAACATTTTCTATATTTGTACAGAACCTCCGCTCCTCATTATTTACAAAACTAAATATAGAGAAAACAAATTGGAATTGTATTTAATATCCTGTCCTTTATTATACTTTTTCGGAAAGATATCTAAAGTGTACAATCATAGACAAGCAGGACAAAGCAAGTACTCTGAAAGAATAGTTTATAATTAAGAACCTAAAAAAAGATATAGTGCTGTCTCTGTGCGGTTTCAGCAGTCGAGGTGATGACATCAGCTGCTCAAGCTGTTTAGTGTTAGTGTGGGACACGATTGTAAGTGACAGTCGTGATCTTTCGGGCATCTTTCCTTGATCTCATTAGCAAAAATCCAGTTGTTTGAAAAATGTGACGTTGCTTCATCATCACACACAGCAGCTGCTTCACACGTTCAAAAAATAAGCGGAAATAGCAAGCAGCAGTGAGAGCTCTGACAAGTATAAGCACTCAGCTATATTAATACAAAGGTGCAAACACCTGATCACACTTTTTTTTTTTAAAGGAAGACGTCGCTTTATCACTGTCAAACCACTGCATAATCACATCACAACCGTGCAGTCTATTTCCACTAATTGGCACGGAAATAAAATTAGTTACTCCCTGTTGAGATAATTGGCATATTATTTTAAACAACTTCACCAACACCTTTTATGTTAGGAAGATCATTAACACAACTGTTATTAGCTGTCTCTAACTTCTCTCAAAGGATCTTCTGTTGTTCAAATGTTTGTTATTCTTTAGAAGCATCTTGAGTTATGGGGCTCTGTCATCCTCTAGTGTAGGGGTGTCCAAACTCGATCCTGGAGGGCTGAGATAGTGTGTCTTGATGACACTCTCCGGATGTTTTTTTTAGTTTTTTTTTTAAATTATTATTATTATTTATTTTTTGTCAACTTCACCTGGAGTTTTAATTCTGAATTCAGGTGAAAGTAGGTGATAAAGAAGTGGACGTAATGAAGGGTTTCCGTCTATATGTGACCACCAAGCTGCCCAATCCAGTATACACTCCTGAGATCAGCGCACGGACATCCATTATTGACTTCACCGTTACTATGAGGGGCCTGGAAGATCAGCTACTGGGCAGAGTTATTCTTACCGAGAAACAGGTATGGGCCCTTGAACTCATACTGCATGTGCAAAAAACAGGTGTGGGAATGATCTAAAATGTGTGTTGGGGACACTATTATACTTTTATAGCTTGGCTTATGAATATTAATTAGTGATGTAACTGTCACCCATTAGTCCTTGCTGAAAGGCATGTAAGTGGCCCTTTGCCAAAATACTACTTACCACTTGAGCATTTGTTCAGTCAAATTGACCAGAGGGCAATGGCTTCTGCTTCCTGTTTAACTCATCATTGTAATTGACCACTGTTTTTGCAAGATAAATTTACTGTTTGTTTTTTTCCCCTCACATTTGTATGTTAATTGTACTGTAATTTTAGATAAGCATGCAATGTTATGTTTTAAGTTAGGCATTAGGAAAGGCTATTCAAACCTGCTGGTGGTGCATTCAAAGATGCGATTTATTCAGTAACAGCCTGGTGTTCCTCATCAAGGTCCCTACGGTCTTTAAAGGAAAAAAAACAACAACAACAACTAAACATTAGCATCCCTGAGTTGTTTTTTATGACAGAGCAAGCAAGAGGGAGAGAGCACTTCTGTCATTTTTAGGGTCACTGAACTAAGAGCGTGAATTGTGAATCTCTGTACTCTGTAAGACCATTAACGTTCAACATAGTAATAGTCTCAAGGGCTTTATCTCACAAATCTCTGTTGTTTCTTCTTCAGCACTGCAAAAAAACATTCCCTGCAAAACATTGATTCATTCTTAATATATATATTTTTAATTTTTCAAGTAAAAAAAAAAAAAATTTTATTAGAAGTCAAGTATTACTACTATAAGGGTGTACTCATACTAGAACGTTTGACCCCCAAAGTCTGGTTTGTTTGACTAGTGTAATCACTCCGTACTGTGCCCGTGCGCAGTTCGTTTAACCCTCCCTGGCCCGCATGGAAGAGGTGGGTGAGAGCGTGGTTCAGTTGGGCTCGGGCACAGTGCGCATGTAGTGTGATCTCTAACCGCACAGGAGCATTGAACAGCTGCTACTTTTGTGTGCGATACTGTTATTACGACAGAAATCTTCTATAACTACTTGGATAGTGCAATATCTCCTAAACTCAGGTTATATTTATATTTATTCATACTATTCAAAATACTGTATATATGTTCATAATCCGAAAATGTTTATTCTGACTAAACCCAACCGTGGCCTTATATTTTATATTTTATAGTATTTTCATTATATATATATATATATATATATATATATATATATATATATATATATATATATATATTATATATATATATATAATATATATATATATATATATATTATTATAATTTATTTTTAGATTTTGTATTACTGTTTCTTGTTGTATTTGTATCTGTATATGTGCACTGGAAGCTTCAGTACCAAAGAAAATTCCTTGTGTGTGCAAGCACACTTGGCAATAAAGCTCTTTCTGATTCTGATTCTGATTCTGATAGTACACTTTTCAATTAATTCAATTCATTCGAGTATATTTAGGTTTATAAACGGGTCTGGTTCTCACCTTATTGATGAACCTGAATTGTAGTTTGCGAGTAAAGCTTCAAGTCAGCTGCCTGCATTATAATCTTCTAAAAGGTGCAGCACAATCAAGTGAAAATAGCAGTGTGCCATAGTCTATTATATAGTCTATCTAATATAATAGTCTATTAGTGAAAACAATTTTCTTCCTGTTTTCTTCAAAAAGTTGCATCGTAAATGCATGCTCTGGCCCACAATGTTAAGTACAATGTGAGTGCAGACCAGCGGGGGAGTGGGGAGGGGGGACAATTGCGCCAGGGCACAGTACAAGGCAAACGTGCCTAGTTTGAGGTGTGTATGTATATCCAACTTTACCCGGATAAATAGAGTACAATCACGTTAAACAGTATGTATTGTACTATATATCGATATGTAACTATATAGCAAACCTCAAAAGGTTGATGCTTTAGCTGCATACATTTATAACACAGGTGAGATGTTCTACCTGCATTACTTTTCAGCCTGACACACCTCCTCCGGTGCCATTAGGCCGGATGCAGGGTCGTCAGTTGGTAGCCACCGTTCAGCGATGTTTCGCCCCATTAACCAGTGCATCTCCCAGTGGGGGTGGGCAGTGGAATATCAGGGACGTTTCCCTGCCACCCCCTGCAGCTGCCTTTATTGGGGCATTAGCCCCCAGCTGCTCTCCTTCCTCCGAGAGCCACATCTGGCTTTCTCAGCCTCCTCTTCAAGCTCCTTCACTACTTACGCAGGTTTACCCCCACCATTGCCCGACTCACTAAGTAGTTGTACCATTGGCATCCAACCTCTACAGGGTAAACCTTGGCATTCCAGCCTTTCTGCTGGCATTCCGCTGCCAGCTCAGAATACTCTTTTTATATGATATTGTATTATATGATATGTACGCCATATATATCATCTCTGTGTCAGCGCAACCTTGCATGCAGAGAGGATGTGCTGAAGGCTTTCCTTGATGTTACCACACAGGGAACGGCCGACCTCGTCCCCAAACCACTGGGTGAGGTTTTAAAGGGTTCAGATGGTATCGTATACTGCCGTTATGTGAAAGCTGATTATTATGTGGAGTTCTCCAGATTTCTACCCAGCTAATGCATTAATTCACTGTTGCGACACATCGGGTCCAGGCGCCTTGTCAACCTAGGGACACTGGCTTAATGTGGAAGTGCTCCTGTTCAACCCTGGTGACTTCCTCCACCACCATGGACTTCCGCTGACTGTTCTGGACTCCTACCAGAACTGTGGTGATGTTCCTCAGTCTAGTCCAGCCCTCCCAGTCTGGACCAACCCATGACCTCTCTATGCGCGATGACCTGTTGACTTTGGACATGGGCAACTCGGAGTCTTTTAATGGCCACATTACCCTCTACATTCAGCAGGAAAATGCTCCTGAACTGGCTGATAGTATTGGAGTTCTGCTCTTTGGGAATGAACACACCAATGGCTTGCTGCCAGACTGCTGGTATCTGCTGCTGTCTCCAAGCTGTTTCCAAGCCTGTCATCATCCTTTACCACCTGAGGAAAGTTCTTGTTGAATGAAAGACCATTTGGCCAAGGAGCTGACTCTGATCTTGCCTTTTTATGACCTCCTCCACCTCTTGCAACTTAGGAGGGGTGGTATCAAACGGCAAGGTGGGAAGGGCTATGCATGGTACATATTCAGGAGACCCGAGTGTCATGGCTTGTCTGTTGTCACTGTTCTGGTTCTTGATGTACTGTTCGAGCTCCTCCTTGGCAATGTCAAGCTTGTCACTCGTTTTCTCATTCAGCCATCTTTGAGCGTGCTTGAATGGATCTCTAAAAAAAACTAGCCTTCTTTTTCTCTCTCCTCCTTTTCCTCCTTCTGATTCTCTCAGCTCTACTCAGATTGGAGGGTCTTTGGCTGATGTCATCCCACAGCTCCTTTAGCCTTCTCATGAGGTCCGGCTCTGGTGGAGCTGTAGCCTGGTTAGCTGTTCAATCTCCCTCTCACTCGTTCCCTTCCTTTTAACTGTGGGCTCTTTCTACCTGACCTCTCCAAATTTCTTCCTGCATTCCTCAGAGATAATTTCACCAAAGATGCGGAGCTTGCTCTGAATTCTTCCAAGCAATGAAAGCTCCAACAACTGGCTTAGCTCAGCATCAAGTTCCTGCTACTCTGCCCAATCATTTGCCTTCGGCAGGGACGGACTGGCCATCTGGCAGACAGGGCACTTTCCCGCTGGGCCGATACATCTCATACTTTTTTTGATGTTTTTAACTTTTTCTGAACAGCCCATAAAACGTTTACATCGGCGGCCTATTCTTTTTGTTTTGTTTTGCTTAATTGACGCCAATGTGGTCTTTGTGCCGGCGTAATGCATTTGTCAAAAAATAAAGTCAGTGTAGGATTTTATTTTTCTGACAGACCGGCCCATGAAACACGTAGATCAACTGCCCATTGGTTATTTTCTTAATTGACACTAGGCTGGCCCAATCATATCTTTAAAAAACTCCCCATTTGTGCTCTGTGCACATAAAATAGTCAGAGAGATGGAGAAGAAACGCACGGGAGGCGCAGAGAAATTGCGTGAAAAAAGAAACAGGCCCTTCAGGCAGACAGATATGTTTTCTGCAGCAGCAGCAGGACCTTCATCAGCTCCCATGGCTGATGATGATAGTGGTGGAGGTGGTGGTGAGGAGGATAGGGAGAGGGAGAGAGATGAGTGAGTGAGTTTAGAGCCTGCTGTAAGCAGTACTGCTTTCAAAACATGAGTCTAGGAATCCATTACCTCTTGATAAAACTGAGCCAAAAACACAAGTGTTTGACAAACTTTCTGTTTGCGAAATTATGGTGATAACACTGCAATAAAATATATGCATGCTTTCCTCTATGACTACGCCAGTTTTGGCTTTATACATTTGTGAGCACGGGTTTAGCTGGCTAGCAAGCTATAAGGTCTTAGTGTTACAGTCAGAACAGCTAGTTTACACATTGGCAATTAGTAGATCTTTAAGCTAGTTATTTTATGTCTTCCCTGCTGAGCTAAAAGTTTTTTTGGTAACACTTTATTTGAAGGGGTGTGCATAAGACTGACATGACACTGTCATAAACATGACATAACACCTGTCATGAACATGAAGGAGTCTTTATGAATGTTTATGACTGTTGTCATTAAGTGTCATTCGGTAAATTATGACACTTTTAATGCAAAGTTGACATTGTTTAAAATGTCTTTGTCAAAATGTCTTTATGACAACTTGACATTACCCAAGACAAAAATCTCTTGATTATGACAACTTGACATTAACAAAGACAGAAATGTCTTTGTTATGACAACTTGATATTAACCAAGAAATCATAACCTGTCAACCTGTCACAAATATGTCATAACAGGTCTAATTATCAAACTTCAAGCATTTTGCAGTGTAATAACCCTTAATGACATCTTTATAACTAGTACAATGTGTTCCACTTTACTTGAGGACAAGTAAAATATTCATGACACAGTTATAATGGTGTCATGACGGCCAAAGTTGTGACAGGTTGACAGGTTATGATTTCTCGGTTAATGTCAAGTTGTCATAACAGAGACATTTCTGTCTTTGTTAATGTCAAGTTGTCATAATCAAGACATTTTTGTCTTGGGTAATGTCAAGTTGTCATAACAAAGACATTTTAAACAATGTCAACTTTGCATTGAAAGTGTCATAATTTACCGAATGACACTTAATGACAACAGTCATAAACATTCATAAAGACTCCTTCATGTTTATGACAGGTGTTATGTCATGTTTATGACAGTGTCATGTCAGTCTTATGCACACCCCTTCAAAAAAAGTGTTACCGTTTTTTTTTATGTTTCTGATACATTGTCTTATTGGAATTGAAAACAATATTTTGTTAACCACCATTTATCAACAATAACAGTGAGTCAGCTGCCAGTATTCTTGTTTAGTTCATGATTTATTATAGGCTGTAGGGTGAATAGTGTATTTTTAGGATTTGACAAAAATGTGTTTGTGAGGCATCTTTTGTGTAGGTGTTTATGGACAATATACTAAAATGAAATTGAGACATCCACACAACTTTATTTGTTTATTTATTTAACAACTTTTTATCCATTTCAAATATGGTATTGTTATTGCCAATGCACCTTATAGCTTGTTTTAGGATTCATCATTCTCGGGAGTATACTGTTTAATTGTATTATTAATTAAAATATTGTAAGTATTTAATGTGTAAACTCTCACTCATATCTGCTTACTCATTACACGGCTTTGGTTTTAAGCAGTAGGAGTTGGTATACATATTCAAGGGTGCGTAAAGATGGTTCATGTTTATGATCATATGTAGTGGGCGTAATTTTTGCCCCAGTCCAGCCCCTGGCCTTAGGCCGACTGATCTTGCTTTGCCTCCCTGGGTAGTTCATCATTGGCTTTGTTGAGTGTGTCTCTGGTGGGGTGGTGACCTCGTCTACGTTGGGTACCATTTTATCATGGTGCTTCCTTCAACTTCCTCAGACATCCCTGCACCATTGGTTCCTGCTGCACTGTGGTCCCAGCTTTGGGTCCCTCTCGTCTGACCTGCTTGTGCTGTGCGAGTATGCTGGTCTGTCTGCCTATCCCATGCAGTCTTTCCTGCTGTCACCTGGTCTTTCCTATTTGTCCGCCTGTCACCTGTCGTTTCAAAGAAGACACTGGTTCACCAGGATGTTTAATTTATAACACAGATGAGATGTTCTATATACTGTATACTATATACTGTAGCAAACGATATTATCGCCCAGCTCTAATCTGCTAAGTGTGCTTATAAAACATGAAGATATTATACATTTTAGCATTATGATTTTCTGTAAAGCTGCTTTTAAACAATACAAATACATTTAACAAAGGCTAGTATTTTGTGTTAGTTTTTTCTTGTGTAAGGCTAAACCTAACAAATTTTATTCTCAAAATTAAATGAAAGAAGAACATAATTCGAAAACAAGTCTTATCCTCGCGAACATTGCTGGTGTTGTGAGATTTTTATAGGGTTTGATATAGAAGAAATGTGCATAGCACCTTAAATTAGAGTCCACAGCTACTTTGTCAAGTTCAAGAAACACCTGAATCTAAGCACCAGAATCTTGCAATGCTGCACATTGTTAAGGAGAATCGCTGTAGTCTTGGCACATTTCAGACTAGCACAGTCAGGTGGGCTTTGATGGAGCCTGCAGATTTCCAGGTAGCGAAAATTAAAGTGCCATTCAGAACATATTCACTGTTGGACATTGATTTGTCAATCAGGAATAAGGGCCTGGCATGTGTGTTGCCTTTTTACACTCAGTATAATAAGAGTACAGATCCACATGCCACCCAGCCCAGCGCCGATCTGAATTATAATAGCTTCAGGCTAGTTAGTTGTCTCTGCCTGATGGGGAACTGCGTTTTAGACTATTAATATCGAAAAGGGACATTTGGACAGCAGGGGAAAATAGACTGGTACTACTACAGTTTTGAAAGCTAACTGAGCAAAATGGGCTGCATAATACACTATCATACTAATGTGAAGCTGGAAAATCATGCAGTTTACTCAGGCCTCATGGCTCGGCAGCCTGAATGACGTTCACTGGTATGTTATTTCAACGTTTTTACATCGAAGGCTTACTTCCCTGCATTGAAAAATATAAGTCGCTGACTTGTCATGCACTGCATATTTACTAAAGATCATTTCAACTCAAGTACTTCTGACAGAGCACTATTTTTAGTAGAAAGAGTAGAAACCGGAAATGGCTGTTGACAGACCATTTGAAGTTGCTGGGAGGATTACATTAAAATGTAAGGGTTAAACAAAAACTCTTTTTCAATATGTTTGACCTTTTTTAAAACCCTGAATATTCAAAGTAATTTCAGTTAAAATGTAAAATATTGTAAAATGTTTTAAACATTTTACGACAAATAATTAAAAAGTATTTAAGGGTTAATCAATTTGTGTCATCTTTTAAGTCAAGTCACCTTTAATAATATAGTGCTTTTTACAATATAGATTGTTTTAAAGTTGGTTTCTGCTGTACAGCAGATTTAGAAGAAAATAGCGTACCCCTTCCAAAGTCCAGTTTAAGAAAGTTGGGCATGGTTATGGCATGGTTTATTTTTGTTGTAAAAAAGTTATTAATTTAGTTTATTTATATATATATATAGCCGCTCTGGAGAAAACAGTATGTCATCGTCCAGCTCAGTTCAGTTCTAATGGTGTCAATGAAGGCAGATCAATAATATTGTTGGTTAATATTAAATCTAGATATTATCTTTCCATAAATCATATCTTATTGTGTTTATCGTATTTTATTACTTTTATTCTATTGTGTTTTTTTTTCATTGTTGTGGTGTACAGCACTTTGGAAACCTTGTGTTTGTTTAAATTGTGCTATATAAATAAAGTGGATTGGATTGGATTGGATTGGATCGGATATCAGTTGTTAAATCTTATTTATTTGAATATGTTTTCATTGATATGATGAAACAATGTAAACTATTAACAACACTTAAGTGATTATTTAAAATATGTGTAGAAGAATAATTTAGGACAGACATATATGTGACCCTGGACCACAAAAGCAGTCTTATGTGTCCACTTTTTAAAATTGAGATGTATACATCATCTGAAGGCTGAATAAATAAGCTTTCCATTGATGTATGGTATGTTAGGATATGACAATATTTGGCCGAGATACAACTATTTGAAATCTGGAATCTGAGGGTGCAAAAAAATCTAAATATTGAGAAAATCGCCTTTAAAGGTTTCCCTTTCTGTTGGTTATTGTGCTGCATCCACTTACAAAAATACAATTTTGATATATTTAAGGTAGGAAATATACTAAATATCTTCATGGATCATGATCTTTACTTAATATCCTAATGATTTTTGGCATAAAAGAAAAATCGATAATTTTGACTCATACAGTGTTTTGTTGGCTATTCCCACAAATATACCCGTGCTACTTAAGACTGGTTTTGTGATCCTGAGTCACATATCACTTTAGCATAATCACATTTGAATGGTTTAGAATAATAAAACTGTAACATTATTTCACAGCGTCTTAGTTAGACGTTACATGTACTTACTATGGTAATAACAGTCAGTTAGTACATGCAACTAACCCTTAACTAAACCTAAACCTTATAAATGCATGTGGTTAATTGATATTACTCCATACTTAATTGTGTAATTACGCTGGAAAAAGGACACCTTAAAATATAGGGTAACACTTTATTTTACGGTGTCCTTGTTACATATGTTACATGTACTTACCGTAGTAATAACAGTAAATTATGCATAATTACATGCAACTAACCCTCAACCAAACCATAATCCTACCCTAACCCTATAGTAAGTACATGTAGTTAACTATTATTACTCAGTACTTAAATATATAATTACACTGTAACAATGACACCTTAAAATAAAGTGTGACCAAATCAATAGATTGTTATTACAGTAGGCCTATATTTCTACAATGCGTGTCAGGGTTCTGTCACCTCTGTTCTAGTTTCTCCCTGGATCTATAGTGACAGGATCTTCACACCCCTCTTAGTCTTGTTATGTGTGAGCACACAGCTTTGGTTTTGTTTGTGTTGGCGTGTGTCTGTTATGTTTGGTGTGTTCGGGGAATGGCGTCTGGATCCTGACACTTCGGTCTAGTCTTGGTTCAGTTTCAGTGTTGGGGTCCTGACATCCTGACAATGCTCTGTGCATTCTGTCAGTCTTGTATGTTGTTTTCTGTTTGAACAAATGATACATCTTTTTTTTTTTTTTTTTACCATGCACACTTCAGTCTTGCTATGTCCTTTGTGTCTGTGTGCAAGGTGCTCTTCTTGACTGTCTCTCATCTTGGCCCTGCCCCCTTGTTGTTAGTTCAATTGCCCCACTTGCTTTCCTTCGTTACCCTCCTTATTTCCTTCCCTATACTTAATCTCCCTGTCTTTTGCTTGTTTGTTGTGGTTATTCACAGTGTATAGGTGTTCTGTTTGTCTGTTCATGCAATCCTGTGTTCCCCTTTCTGCACCAGGTCCCATTTTGTTGGCTTTTGTCTGCCCTGACTGGTTTTTCCCCGTCTGGGTTGTTTTTGTTTTATGTTTACTATGTAAAGCCTATTGTTTACTCTGCGACTGAGTCCTGGCCCCATCTCTCATTCTCACCTGGCTGACAAAGTGATATTTGGTTTGGTTTGGCTGGATTCCAAAAATATTTGCATGAATTTAGAGTGGATCAGGGCTGTATAGTAGGGGTGTGCATTGGCACTGCCCTCACAATTCGATTCGATTACGATTCACCAGGTAACGATTCGATTCAATTCGATTCTACGATGCATTGCGATGCATCAAAATTCTACTGCACACAAAAGGCACATTTTTCATCAGTCATGAGGCAATACAAGCATATTGAACAACAGCTTTTATTGGCTACTATTATAACTCCTGTATCTTTGACATCAATATCATTAAATTAAATAAAATTGATTGGTACAGGGTATTGAATAGGCATTTTCAAACGCGGTCATCTCCCTCCACCTCAGCCATCTTTATTGTTGTTATTATGCCCCCGGAAGTAATTGAAACTTCAAAACTTTATTGTCCAAGGCCAGAAAATAAACAGTGAAATAATCGATTATGGCACTTTGCCGCATCGATGCTGAATTGTGCATTTCCCGCATTGCAATGCATTGCCGAATCGATTATTGTTGACACCACTACTGTATAGCCCAAAAAAGAGCATTTTAGAAAATTACTTTTGTAAATATTTTCTTAATGAAATCTTTCATGTCATTCAATAGGATGACTTTTTAACGTGTATATGTAATTAAGCTTACACGGTAAGTGACAAAGAAACCAGGCAGTTAAATCGTTAATCACACTAATGTCTGTGAACATTTTTATAGCATATTGTAAATAACATGTTAGAACTGACATGAGCTGAATAATGATACTCGTCTTCTGTAGCACTGCTTTACCAGCAGAATTTTAATTTGTCTCATGTTTGATGAAGTTTGCATTGTTGATCGTTGTTTTCCTGTTTATTACTGTGAAATTGCTTTTAAACAACTTGTATTGTATAAAGCACTAAATAAATAAAGGTGACTTGACTTAAAGCTGTTTGTGTGTGGTGTGAAATGACTATGTGATGTTTTTGGATTTTCAGGAACTGGAGAAGGAGCGGACCGACCTGCTAGAGGACGTGACTGCCAATAAACGTAAAATGAAGGAACTGGAGGATAATCTACTTTTTAGGCTGACCAGCACGCAGGGCTCCCTGGTGGATGACGAGAGCCTCATCACAGTGCTGGGAAACACCAAACGCACGGCAGAGGAGGTCACACAGAAACTCCAGATCGCTGCTGAGACTGAGATCCAGATCAATGCGGCCCGCGAGGAATACAGACCCGGTAGGCACTTGGAGCTTATCTTTCCTTTAAAGGGATAGTTCACCTAACAATTACCCCATCATTTATCCCATAATAATACCCTCAAGCCATCCTAGGTGTATTTGAGTTTCTTTTTCCAGCCAAATGAAAAATATATTAAAAAAATATCCTGGCTCTTCCAAGCTTTTAAATGGGAGTGAGTAGAGCCTGAGATTTTGAAGCCCGAAAAAGCGCATCCATCCATCATAAAAGTAATCCGTATGGCTCTAGGGGGTTAATAGAGGCCTTCTGAAGTGAAGCGACGCATTTTTATAAGAAAAATATCCATATTTAAAACTTCATAAGCTATAATCACTGGCTTCCGGTATTGTCATTTTTGGGTGAACTATCCCTTTAAGGCTTTTTTCAAAGATGCGTAAATAAATTTGATTAATCTTTTCCTGTAGTTTGTTGTAGTCTTAAAGTATGTTGTGAAAATGTAAATAGTAAATTATCAGAATAGCCACAATCTGTAAAACTCACAGATTTCTGTAAAAAGAAACCTTTGATCGAGTTGACACCTGGTATTAATATTAAGGCTGTCAAGTGACAAAAAGTAAGTTTAGATTTTTTTCTTTTTTTTAATTCAACAAAACGTTGTTTATCTTCCACAAAATAAAGAAATTCATACAGGTTTGAAATTACATGAATGAGTAAATGTATTTTATTTATATTTTTTTCCTAAACTATCCCCAAACATTATTATTATTATTATTTATGAAATAAAAACTGCCAGTAGTTGGCGGTAAATGTCTAAATTAGTAAGTCATTGCAAATGCATGCATTCGATTTGTTCAAAAAGCTGATTCATTGAGGAATCAGAAATGCTTCTTTATGAATGGGCCACTGAATCATTGGTTTACCCGATTGATTCACTCAATATGCGGATACCTTCAGAAATGCTTTCAGAAATGTATTAACCTGTGGTGGGCGTTCTGGCGCTCTATGAGTGCCGTCGCATCTTCCAGGTGGATGCTGAACATTGGTGGTTGTTGAGGAGATTCCCCCTGCCATTTGTAAAAGCGCTTTGAGGGCAGAGAAAGGTTATATATAAATGTAACAAATTATTAATAATATTATTATTATGCAACATTATTATGTCTACAGTACATTCACAAAATCTGACACTTTTCCCTTGAAGTCCAATGTCAAAGGGGTCATGTCTAGTTGTATCTGAGACTAGTGTTAATACCAGATATAAATACTGATCCTTGTGTCATCTTCTTTTCTGAGTGTAGTTGCCACAAGAGGAAGCATCTTGTACTTTCTGATGACAGAGATGAGCATGGTGAACGTGATGTATCAGACCTCCCTGCGCCAGTTCCTTGGCTTGTTCGACTTGGCCTTGGCAAAGTAAAACTCATTTGTGACCCTGGATGACAAAACCAGTCACATGGGTATTTTTTTTTAAATTGAGATGTATACATCATATGAAAGCTGAATAAATAAGCATTCCATTGATGTATGGTTTGTTAGGATAGGACAATATTTGGCCGAGATACAACTATATTAAAATCTGAAATCCGAGGGTGAAAAAAAATCAAAACATTGAGAAAATCGCCTTTAACATTGAGCATTTATGTTCATGATTGTGCTGAATTCACTCACAAACATAGATGTTTTATACATTTACGGTAGGAAATTTACAAAATATCTTCATGGAATATGATCTTTACCTAATATCCTAATGATTTTTGGCATAAAAGAAAAATGTGTAATTTTGACCCATACAATGTATTGTTGGCTATTCCCACAAATACACACATGCGACTTAAGACTGGTTTTGTGATCCAGGGTCACATTTATCAATTCATACCTTATTCCTTATTTAAATTGTTTTTCAAAGACAAAATGGCATGTATTTTTGGTCTTCATCATCAAGCCAACATTTCATTATGAGGCCAATGTATGGCCCCCAAATGATTTTGTCCATGGGTTCCATGGCAGATCTGAATTAACTCTGGTCAGACTGTAAATGAGATTCAAAAATGAGACTTTGCCTGTGGACAAAGTCATTTGGAGCCTATACCTCAAGCCCATATTGTGGCTACACATGATTCCAACATGAAATATTGGTTGGGTGATGTTAAAATGTAAATTTACAGGATATTGGTGTTATAAAACAATGCTTGTTGATCATATTGTCCATGTGAGATGTGAGAGTGCATTGAGTAAGGTTTTACATAAGTTGCAAACTTGTTTCTTCCTCTTGGAGAGTAGGTCCTCAAAGAGTCCAATTACAAGCAAGCGGATTGCCAAAATCATCGAGTACATGACCTTTGAGGTGCACAACTATGCAGCTCGTGGTTTGTATGAAGAACACAAGTTCCTGTTCACCCTGCTGCTCACTCTCAAGATCGACATGCAGAGCAACAGGGTCAAACATGAGGAGTTCCTGACCCTTATTAAAGGTCAGAAACCAACCCGTCTTCCACAAGTTAGTCTCTCTCAGTCTCTTTCTACATTTAAAATCTTTCTCCTCCTCCTTAGTTTCTTTATTTTCTATGTTCTCCAACGAGAGGATAATACATTTTCTATTAATATTCTTGAACAATGGTAATGTATTTATGAGTATTTGTGACTTTCTGCTGAATTTTACTGCATATCTTACATATGTAAGTTCAGACAATTACACAATTTCTCATTCTTTATTATTATATATCCTTTATTAATAGGGTACAGACAGGTTTTAAGGCAGTCTTTTGCAGCAGTGGGTTTAGGCAGAACTGAGCAGCAGGAACCCATCAGAGCCAGACTTCTTCAGCTATTAGTGTGCTATGAATGAAGCGCAGTGGTGCCTTGTGACAAGCTGTGAGGTTGACTGCCAGTACATATTATGTAAGGCTACACAGTATATTATGTTGCATACTTTCATTAATTGAGACATATTGAACATTAATATAGCCATATTTTTTAAAGGAATGTTCCAGGTTCAATACAGTATGACATACACCGTGTTTCAAAAGTATAGCCTCAATACTTAAAAATTACACATTAAAATGAGACTGATGCTGTATATATACACAGTAACCTAACATGTATTTGTTCTATTTTTTTAACACACTCATTAAGACATGGGTGGATATTATCAATTTAAGAACAAATCCATGCAGCACGAGCAAGGGCAATTTATGAATGATATATTAAGTTGCATTGAGATCTCAAACCAAATGCTCAAAAAAGAGACTATGAAGACAACAGACTGTGGTTTTGTCATTAGAAGCTTTTGTGATTTTTCTTTCTTTCCTCTGGGTAACAAGAAAAATCATATTTAATGGCTCTTTGCAATTTGTGATTTGTACATGTTGTTCATGAGGAGTCCTTGGTGAGTCTGTAGATTGATGAACTTCAATGTGATTACCATGTTGGTTCATGTGCTTTTGCTTCGTAAAAGCATCAGATCTGAAATTTAATCACTGAGAAATCAGGTAGCCTTGCGGTCAGAGAAGTGGCCCATTACCCAGAAGGTCAATTTGATTCCCTGTGCTGGCAGTGCAGTCAAGCCAGTTAATACCATTCTGCTCTTTAATGCACTCTCGTGAGAGCCACTTTCTCTCTCTTTGCTGCCATGTCGTTTGTCTTGCTTTTTCCCCTATAGAAATTAGCTTTTCTTGAGATTTCTCAAGTTATTACATTTGCAAAACAGGTAAAGTTCCTTTGTACCTTTACTAAATAGTATTCCAAGAACATAACATTCCATCTTTGTTCAGACAAGATGAGTGCAAGAAAACAATGTATTTTATGAATTACAAAAGTCAATATTTCGGTCAAAGATACTCAAAACACACAAAACTCAATAAATGGCCAGTATAACAACAATAGACTAGAGAACACTTCTTGCTTTAAATGATAATTCCGGTATTTAGCATTTTGAGTCTATTTTCTAGTTTGTTTTGGATGAACTAGAGTGGAGGACTTAGAAATTTTGACAATGGGTCCTGTCTCGACTTTTTGACTATTTTAGGATCGCCTCTGGGCGCTTCAGAGTGGCTGTCTACGAGCATACTGAACCCTGTCCTTAAAACACCCTTAACGTTTGTTTTCAAAACTGTGAGACTCACCGAGTGGTTAGTGGTGTTCGTTGATGTTCCAAAAACAAGTAGCGTAGCGAAATTCAGTTTCTGTCGTGTTTTATTTGACATTTTTTAAAATTCCATTGATGTCTGTTGGAGGACTCAGTGCTCGTTCATATTACTGCGCTACCGAATACCAAAAGGGGTCTATTTAAATTTGGTTGTAGTCTTTTCGCTCAGTTCTCCGGAATTATCTTTTAACTTTATGTAGCTTCATTTTGTACCATTTAACTCAAAACTGATACACAATAAAATAATTATGTTTTTTAATAAGTTGTTGCAACCTTCTGTAACGCGTGAGACAAGGGATGCAGGTAAAGATGAGGATCTACCAACCATGGCTTTATTAAATAGAAAAAAACAACAACAATCAGTAACATGAGGAGCAAAAAGAACAGGTATCCACATGACACTGTATCCACACTGACCAGGGCAGGGGCCTATACCATGATGGTAGTTAAACAAACTCAGGGTTACAGGATTAATCTCAAGTTGAAAAAAACAAACCAATCCAATCAGGCTTTGTTGGTTCCATGACGCTGGTCATAAACTTCCTGTCAACTCAGGCTTTGATCCTGAGTTAATGAAGCACATGCACATGCACATGAAAGTGTGACACCAGTAGCGAACAGCCAATCACATGCTTTAAAACAGAAAAACTGTGATTGACTTCTCGCGAGAGAATCAGCAAAATTATTTTTTAAGAAATTGAAGAATATGATGTACATAAATTTACACAGCAAGAAGAAAATATCTTGCTATATCAGTGCAAGTGAAAGTTAGTTTTGATATACTGCCTAGGTATAGTTCACATGTAGTAATTTTTAAAGCTTTATCTACCGATTCCAAGTCGTATTTAAATTATCTATAGAATTTTGTTCATTTAAACTAAATGTTTAATAATAATTATTAAACAAAATTTTTAATGTGTAATAGAATAGGGGTATAATAATTATATAAATCATATATAAATCATATAAAATAATTATAATAAATTATCATTACTGAATGTGATATGCTTAAAATGGAGTTAAAAACTTTAAAAGTTTTTCCTTTTGAGTTTTCTGCAGAAAAACGACACCATTGTCAAAATGATCTCCATTCACATGGATCCGCGAATTAGCCATTAGACGGGAATGAAACACTGCAGAGTCAGACTGAACACGTAATACACATGTGCATGACGTCATCGTCTTCATAGTTTCGAGTTTTATTTGTTTACACGAAGAACGCTTTCAAAAACTTCCACTTTGAAACCCCCCTTGTTCTCTGTCCGGTATTGTTTGTGCATGGCACACTGTTTCATGTAGTTTGCTCGTTCTGTGGATTACCTTTTGAGTTATTTAATAAACCTTGTTTTATTTGATCCTTCTTGGAATTTCTTTATCATATCTGGACTAAACATTACATCATGTCAGACAAATGCCAGCTTTTACACTGTCCCATTTTGTACAATTGGGAAAAAGTAATAGGCAGTATACAGCAAAAACTGTGCAGTAGTAAGCAAGCTAGTATACGATTCTAAACAAACTCATCAACATGCAATCAATAAATTTTTTTTTATTTAAGCTGATAAGAAGCAAAAATATAACTAAGAAATTCTCAAATCTCCTACACTCTGGTGCAAAATTCAGGATTCTGTTTTCATAATAAGAACAAGGCAACACTTCATGTGATCTGTTTTCTTGATGTCACCCAGGAGGTGCTTCGCTGGACCTGAAAGCCTGTCCACCCAAAGCTGCAAAGTGGATCCTGGACATAACATGGCTCAACCTGGTGGAGCTGAGCAAACTTTGGCAGTTCTCTGACATTCTAGATCAGGTGTGTGGTCAGATGCCTATACACTTAAAGGATCAGACACATTCACACATGGAACACATATACACAGACACGCACGCACACAGTATCTGTCGCATTGAGTTCCCCTTCCTCATTAAATCCTTCTCACTGCTCACTTTTTGCCGTAAACATGTCAATATTTGATTCATCTGGTCTACACACACACACAGGCACAAATACATTCCCGACCCCTCACACTGACGGCTGATTGGCAGGCCATGACTGCCCGGGGGAACTTCATGCTCAATGCAGTGTGAAATGAGCTCACTTTGACAAACTCTAAATCAATTACTTGTGGCTGAAAGAAATCAGATTAAAAGCCTTTTGTTTAATTAACCATTTCTAGAACACCGCAACTACAGAAATACTGCTAATCCACACACAAGATTTCATAATACAATGTCATGACACACCAGAAATCCATGCTTTCCGCATCATAATGTTTAGTCTTTGTTTATAAATCAGTTTTGATTAGACAAAAAATGTACATGTTATTTATTTGACAAATAATTTAATTCCCAACCACTTTTTTAGATGCTATATAATATATATTTAAGGTTTAGTTCACGCAAAATTGATTTTTTTTAAATCATTACTGTCAGGTGTGGTCTTGTCTGTCAGTGTTCCCTGTTTGTCATGTGATCCTGCCATTGTCTGTCATTTTGTTATGTTATGCTTATTGTCCAAGTGTTCCTTGTCTTGTAATTAGTCTTCCCAGGTTTCTCATTGACCCACCCTCTGTCATCCTGTTCAGCTCGTTGCCCTTGTATTTAAGCCTGTGTTCAGTCCAGTCTTTGTGAGTTCTTGTAGCTGTTATGTTGCCTGTAGCCTTGTCTTCTGTTCTGAGTTCTGTGGTTTCCCATTTTTAATTAAATTTATGCTGCATTGGATTCGCTCTCCGCTCATTCCTGCCTGCATCATAACAATTACTCATGCTCATGTTGTTTCAAACCTCTATGACTTTCTTTCTTCTGTGGAACATAAAATAACATATTTTTAGAAATTGCTCAATTTCTTTCTTTTTTTTCTTCAAACATTGGAAGTCAAATGGTAACCAAAATGGTAACCAAAATTTTAAATATGATATATGGGTCATTAAATAACATAAATTCATAAAATATGTATAAAGCTATTATTTGGATTTTTATCATTTAAAATATAACTAAAAATAATCAAAATGCTGTTTAGTTTTAGAATAGTTTTACCATAGTTTCCATAGTTTTAAATAGTTTTAGATTGAGTGTAGCACCCAGTAGAACATGACTACTTTCCAATATGATTTCTTGTCAACTGTCCAAATAAGTACCAGATTCACACACTTTTGCGTACACTTGTATTAACAGATTGGGCGTCATGAGAAACAGTGGAAGAGCTGGTTTGATCGAGAGGCACCAGAGGAAGAACCAATCCCAAATGCATATGACCAGGCTCTGGACTGTTTCAGACGGCTGCTCCTTATCCGATCCTGGTGTCCAGATAGAACCATTGCTCAGGTATAAATGAGCCCATTTTGAAGCCAGTGTATCCAGTGAAGCCATACAATTATTGATTTTTAACTTATTTTGTGAAAATCCTCACAGTGCATGTTTTCATCACAAAACCAAAACAAATTATTTTTGCATAAAAATTGTAGTCTATTGTTGACAATTTTATGACAATTAATGCACTCATTACTGTCTCAAAATGCATTCTTAGCTCATCACAATCTCATTACTGTTATCAGCAAAATAATGCAGAACAGATGAATTCTGATTACATCATGCCTATTTGCTATCAGGCTTATGTATGTGTGTAATATTTCTTGACCTTCTGGATATCCATCACTTAGGCAAGGCGAGAATTGGTCCCCTGACTGAACCTGGTTTCCACCAGGGTTGTTTTTTTTTTTCTCTATTACAGTCAGCTGATGGAGTATTAGTTTCTTGCCATTGTCTTTGCCAACTTTCGGCTTGCAGAAGGGGCTTTAAAAAAGACAATTACCATTTAGAAATATCAATTTGGCTGCACTGACACTATCAGATGTAAACAAAATTTGAACTGAATTTGAGCTGGATAATATTGTCTTCGGTAGAGTTACCTTACAGCTGTTTTATAGTCATTTCACCAAAATGTGACTTGATTTTAAATCGCATCAGGCTAATTACTTGTTTTCCAATGTGTAATTGAAAGGCACGAAAGTACATCATGCACTCAATGGGGGAGAGATATGCTGAGGGAGTGATTCTGGATCTGGAGAAGACCTGGGAGGAGTCTGACCCACGCACTCCTCTCATCTGCTTCCTATCCATGGGTTCAGACCCAACAGACTCAATCATCGCCCTGGGCAAACGACAAAGAATTGAGACTCGTTACGTCTCAATGGGTCAGGGGCAGGAAGTTCATGCACGCAAACTTCTGCAGCACTCTATGGCTAATGTATGTTCATGCATTTTTAATGTTAAAATACTTGCTTCTATCCCATCTTAATATTCAGAGATAACAATAAGCTAGCCATTCATGGGTTGATTCCCCAAAAGTGTCAACACAATGGCTCTGTTGTTCTGTTTGTTTGAGTATTTTGACAGCAAGATACAGTACATTAGCTCAGCCAACCATGCTTTTGGGACCACATCATTTGTCTATTCAACTAATGGAAGACGGGAAAGTTTGGGATGCATGTTTGAAAGAAGCGATTTTTGCAATTCCACTTGATGGCCTTCTTATCTCTCAGTATTTGTGCTCAATAAAGTCTATAAACCTGAATGCTTTATCTTAAACCAAATCTTATCTTTTTTTTCCCTATTAGGGAGGCTGGGCTTTACTTCAGAACTGTCATTTGGGTCTGGATTTTATGGATGAACTCATGGATACAATCACAGAAACAGACAGCATTCATGACACCTTCAGACTGTGGATGACCACTGAAGTCCACAGACACTTTCCTATCACTCTCCTGCAGATGTCAATCAAATTCACCAATGAGCCTCCACAGGGACTGAAAGCCGGACTTAAAAGGACTTACGGAGGTGAGCCTGACCTCTCTAGATATTTAGTCTTTATTCGCCTGTCAGTTTTCTTTATGGACTTCACTCTATTTCAAACTGCAGGCTGTTTTTTTTATATACTGCCTATTTGAGATGAAAGAGAAGACCTCTAACATCACCTGAGGCTACTAATGGATTTGAAACATTTAGATGATTATAAAGGAGCCTCATTATTCCAATATCATCAAAAAAAACAACTAGTGTGCTTTGTGTTATTAATAACGAAAGTCTAAAAATTGGTAATGCCACATAATATCTTCCAGGTATCAGTCAGGATCTTCTAGATGTGAGTAACATGGTCCAATGGAGGCCCATGTTGTATGGGGTGGCATTCCTCCATTCCACTGTCCAAGAGAGGCGAAAATATGGACCTTTGGGGTGGAACATCCCATATGAGTTCAACCAGGCAGATTTCAATGCAACCATACAGTTTGTCCAGAATCACCTGGATGATATGGACATCAAGAAGGTGAGAGTTAAATTATGGAGCAGCTATGTAACTAGATCATAATAATTAGCAAAATTAAATCAACCAAATACACCATAAACTCGTTTCAGAAAAGTTTATTTCGGCTAATCTGTTCTGTAATTATACACCTTTAATTATCCCAGATAAACTTAAAGTAACCTATACTTGGGAGTCATTTTGAATTATATGGATTCTTGTCAAATGTCTTTATTATTAAAGTATGGCACGAACATAACTTTTTCCACATCTGCGAGATGGTCCATTTACATAAAGTGTATGTCAAATGATTTACACTGTCATCTTTGTCAAGGTTCTATGCAAAATGTTGCCAAATAGACCTGGCGGCACCTGGAATTTTAATTTGAATGAGTATTTTTCAGGGTGTGTCCTGGAACACTGTGCGTTACATGATCGGCGAGATCCAGTATGGCGGTAGGGTGACTGATGACTATGACAAGCGCCTCTTGAACACATTTGCGAAGGTGTGGTTCAATGAGAACATGTTCAGCCCTGATTTCTACTTCTACAAAGGCTACTGCATTCCCAGATGCAATAATGTGGATCAGTATCTCCAATATGTTCAGGTGAGATAAAAGGTTCCAATGCAACTGCTCAGTTAGTCTCTTTGTTCTAAAGGTTTTGTCTCTTTAGATGGAGGTGAGAAATTGAGGTGAGACTGTGTTGACAATTGTCTGTGTAGACAATGGTGGTTTATTACAACACTGTGGGTGTTACCTGGTCAAGATTCACAGCAGAGTGACTCCAATTAACATTTACAATAAAATCTGCCAATACTGAGTATCCAATACTTACTTTAAAAAACAACAACACACACTAAAATACTAAAATGATACCAATGAATGTAATAAATGAATCCAAGCTGAAACAAATTCACTGCACCTCCTCAAGAGATAAATTATGCAACAGCTTTGCATAATGCAAAGTTCCTTTACAATTATAAGCTGTTAATGTACATTTCAAGTGCATTTTTTTTTTACAAAGGCGTTCATTTCAGCTTTAGTAAAAGTTCTTATTTTATTCTCTCTCAGAGGTCTCTGGCAAATGTGCAGTAAATGGTACCACTATAAAGACCTACCATCACCCCCCTTTCAGCAGATGAGTTGGTGCGAACATAAGATTAATTAATATTCAAGTCGCATCTGGCACAGTTTGTGCATGCTGACAGAAAGTAAACCATCTGAAGACCAAAAGAAAATGTTAAACAAAATATTATATAATATATATATATATTTATAAAATATATATATATATATATACATTTATATAAAATATAATATATATATCACAAATATAAAAACAATGAGAACAGAAAAAACAGAAAAAAGACCAATCTTTCGTCAACTGTAATGTAACAAACACAGTTTAATAAAGCTGTTTCATCAGGCATGAAAATAGTGCAGCTCAATCAAAGCCACATATATACACCACTTCATAAGCCATTCCAGTGCCAAGAGGGACATAACCAGCCTCTCACTGGCTTTATTCCTGTTGTACATTAAAGCCAGTGAGTCATGTAAAGCAGTGGTGTCCTCATGAGAGAAATAGTACAGCTGCAAGCCGAGTACGGCTGATCTTCATTCTGTCTGAGCTGATTGTGATGGATGTTTTTAGTCCCAACTCACAGCAGGATGATTTTCTCAGACATGGTTCTGAGAGCCAGTCTGTGCAATCACAGCGTACACGCCACAGCTTTGTTCAGTATGTAACACGCAATGAGCTTATCACTATTCGTTAATGAAACCACACACAAAAGCTTCTGAAGAAACATGTGAGACATTTTGCTTCAAAAAAGAATAAAGGAAATATAAAAAATAGCTTTCGTTCAGCTGTTCAGTATAAAATCTCAAAGCACATGTTGTTTACGGGAAGCTTTTGATGAATTATGATGAATGAATGTGTAATGCGAAATGACTTGTATTGCTGGTACACAACACTGTATGCATGTGTGTATCAACTGATAAACATCTTTAATGATGATTGCTCATCAAAATGGAAGAGATGTGGGAAAGCATTCACCCATTTATCAAAACTGATGCAATATGCTTTAGCTTTCCTAGCTAATGAGAGTGAGCTCTCATAATGGTTGTTTATATCATGTGAAAATTGATCGCAAGACACTGATCACTTTATTTTTAGAATATTTAAATTTAGAATCCAAACATGGACCTTTATACACTCAAAAAAATAGCGGAGGATTTTCTTTTTCCGGGTGGGTAGCCTATACTATTGGTCCACCTAAGTGTCAATCATTCTGGTGATATGTTTACGTAAGGCCGTCGTACGTGCTCGTCCCTATGAAATACACTTTCAGGTATATTATGTGTGATGATATGGTTTCTTACGGTTTCAGCCATTCCTTTGAAAATGGCTGAGGGTCGAAAGAGAAAAAATGTATACGAAGTGTATGATAAGAAGAGAAAGGCCGCAGAATATACAAACAAGACCAGAGTAATTTTGGGTGAATATTTCACATGCTGGCGTGCACTAAAAGCACAGGTTGGGCTTCCCACTGATGCCGCAGTCGCAAAGATTCTACTAGACAGGTAAAGTTTGTCATGCTATTTGGAGAAATCCATTTAAAATCACTGCTAGTAAAAGTTAATGTAAGCTATGATTAGCGATGCTAGCCCTGGCACAAGTCATGCACCGTGTAGACACGGTAAACATCTCAATTTGTCTAAAGTAGCCTTAGGACCAAATGGTAAATGATATCACGCTGAAATATTCTAAAACCTTGTGTGTTACCAATGTAGAGCAAATAGAGTGTTGCGCATGTGCATTTTTTAAAAAATTGGAGAGGGCGGGTCTTCTCTAAAATTCGGAAAGATCCCCCGCTATACCTTTAAGTAATTGCATCTATTTGATTTTATTCAAATAATCATATCTTCAAAATCAAATTAGTATAATGGCTTAGAATCAGCAAAAACATGTTAATTTAAAAAAAAAAAGTATGATCATGGTTTTAAAATGGCTAGCTGTGGAACAAGCCATATTCAGTTAGTTAAAATGAATGAGATTTAAACTAGTTTTATGTATTAATGATACATATTGAGGCCTATAGTTATTTTGTATTTATTGTCTTTTTAATGTTTTTGGTTTATTAGTACTGTTGCAGAAATTAGAAATATGTCAAGTCACCTTTATTTATAGCTCTTATTACAATAAAAATTGTTTCAAAAAGGATTTACAGTGATAATAGAAGGATAATGTAACAACGTTTGTTTCGGCTGTATAGCAGATCTAGAATAAAATAGCATCATTGTCCTGCTTAAGTAAGTTCAGAGTTGGTTCATTTCTGTTGGTAAAAAGTTATTAATTGAGCTAATTTATTTATACAGTCGCTCTGGAGAAAACAGTGATGTCATCGTCCAATTCAGTACTCACATAATGGTGTCAATGCAGGCAGATCAATAATATTGTTGAATATTAAGTGTCCCCAACGAAGCAAGCCAAAAGCAAAAGGTGACAGTGGAAAAGAACCAAAACTCTGTGTATGATTATGATTCAGGCATCATTATAGGTCAGAATTCAAATTGGATCAGAACCTTCAGAATATTTATCCAGTTCCATCTGGTTGAAGATTGAAGTCATCGCGCCGGTATGGAGATGGGTTTGAGGATCAGTGTCGATGGTTGTCGTGTCGTTGAGAACTTTACGGGAGAGTCTAGTTGACACAATCTCTGCTGACACTTCAGGGAAGCGTTGTTTTCGTGTCTAGGCTCAGGTCCTCCATCTGGTCTGGATACGGCCTGGATCCGACTAACTACATCATGCGTGGTCGTGTCTAGGCTCAGGTCCTCCATCTGATCCGGATATGGCCTGGATCTGGCTGACTACATCATGCGTTGTGGTCGTGTCTAGGCTCAGGTCCTCCATCTGATCCGGATACGGCCTGGATCCGACTAACTACATCATGTGTTGTGGTCGTGTCTAGGCTCAGGTCCTCCATCTGATCCGGATACGACCTTGATCCGGCTGACTACATCTTGCGTTGTGGTCGTGTGTGGGCTCAGGTCCTCCATCTGATCTGGATATGGCCTGGGTCCGGTTGACCACATCATGTGTTGTGGTCGTGTCTAGGCTCAGGTCCTCCATTTGATCTGGACACGGCATGGATCCGGCTGACTACAGTAAACCGTGGGATAAACGGAGAGACTAATATTAGCGTAGATCCCATTCTTCTTATGATGTAACAAGTACCTTGGGTGTTATAGGAAGTGTTCCTAGGAAGCCTACGATCGGTCAATGAGCGACGGCTCGTGGTACCATCGCAGAGAGCCACAAAATCACTTTCCAGAACATTCTCATTCACGGTTCCATGCTGGTGGAATGATCTCCCCACCCTCGTCTGGAATGCAGAATCCCTGACAATATTCAAAAGACAACTGAAAACTCATCTCTTCCGTTAGCACTTAACATAGAAGACAAATAAAAAAATCCTCCCTTGTTTGGCTTATGCTACTCTGAGCAATGCCTGACTTGACTTTAGTCCTCAGTTGTAAGTCACTTTGCATAAAAGCGTCTGCTAAATGACTAAATGTAAATGTAACATGTTCCCTGTTTTGGCTGAAAACCTTGACATGGCAAACTTTTTTAAAAAACTTTTGCTGATAATTTACTCACCACCATGTCATCCAAGATGTCCATGTCTTTCTTTCTTCAGTCGAAAAAAAATTAATGATTTTGATGAAAACATTCCAGGATTTTTCTCCATATAATGGACTTCAATAGTAGCCAAAACGGTAAGGTCCAAATGACAGTTTCAGTGCAGCTTCAAAGGACTTTAAACAATACCAGACGATGAATAAGGGTCTTATCTAGCGAAACAATGCGCCATTTCGAAAATAAATAAAACAGTTTAATTATTAGGGGAGCGCGGGGCACAAACTAACGCGGGGTTAGATGTAACACGGACCGTTTACATAGTTAGTCAGGATCAAGCCGGTTGTGTTTCTGCTCTTTTTCTCTCGCTGCCAGAAGACGGTCTCCCATGAATTTTTGGAAAGTTTTGATAATATTTCATGAAGATACTGGACAAAGAGTGTTTTGACACCATGCAAGTAATTTTTTTCATCGTACGTTTTTTTTCGGTTTCTGAGCTGGGTGTGTACGTCACCAAATCTTACTTTATATTACCTTAATCGCCGTCTTGTGGGCTAAAACACAGCACCGTTTTGAAACATGTCAGCATCTCCTAGCAACTGTTAGCTATAGGCTTAAAATATGTTTTACACAGCGGGGTTAGTTGTAACACAGTGTTACAACTAAGCCGCCAAATGTACAATGATAATCAAATGAAAACAGGGAGCAACACAAGTTTTCAGGTTCGAGTATTTATATATTTATTTTGCCACATTAAACTTTGTTGGGCTTTCACAAACAATGTTGGAATTAAAATTTTAAAATTTTGTTTACTATGCATTGATCACTTGTTTATTTATTAAAAAATATAGCCTGTTTTTCATGCAATACCCTTTAAATAATAATAATAATTGAGCATGCAACTGCCACACACAAATATAATTAAATTTCAATTACAATATTTGATGATTTTATTTATTTATTTATTTATTTATTGCAAAACTGTGCAGCCCTTTCCTATATCTCTATCCATGATATTGATCCATAATAGAAAGATGATTGGATGAGGGATGGATGTATGGATATCTATCTATACAGATGCACAAACAATATCAAACTATACAGATAAAATAGTACTGAATTATGTGTGTTACACACAAGTGTTACAACTAACCCCTCTGTCTGTTACAATTAACCCCACATATGGGGTAAGTTGTAACATTTGCACTTCTGTCACTTTCAGTGCAACTACACGAAAATGTTAGGTCCTAGAATAAAACTTTAAGTGTTCATTTGTAGCAGAGATGTGTATGTTGCTTGAGTAAAACAAATATGAATCTAACTTAATTATTTTTTAAATAATTAAGCCAAAACCAAAATGTGTTAGGTTGTGCCCCGCTCTCCCCTATTAGCACAAATGCTCGCCTTGCTCTGTCCTGAGATGCACATTCGTGAATCTCCTGTTCGAACTCGTTCATCAAAATGAACAAATCTTTTTTCGAGTCATTTTATTCATTCAACGAACGAAATGACTCGAAAAAAGATTTGTTCATTTTGAACGAGTCTTTTTTCGAGTCATTTTGTTCATTCAACGAACGAAATGACTCGAAAAAAGATTTGTTCATTTTGATGAACGAGTTCGAACAGGAGATTCACGATTGTGCATTTCAGGACAGAGCAAGGCGAGCATTTGTGCTAATAATAATTAAACTGTTTTATTTATTTTCGAAATGGCGCATTGTTTCGCTAGATAAGACCCTTATTCATCGTCTGGTATTGTTTAAAGTCCTTTGAAGCTGCACTGAAACTGTCATTTGGACCTTACTGTTTTGGCCACTATTGAAGTCCATTATATGGAGAAAAATCCTGGAATGTTTTCATCAAAATCATTAATTTATTTTCGACTGAAGAAAGAAAGACATGGACATCTTGGATGACATGGGGGTGAGTAAATTATCAGCAAAAGTTTTTTAAAAAGTGAACTAATCCTTTAAGGTTTTGCATGCATTACTGAATCATGCCTTTGTGGATAATCTCCAGATATTATAAAAAAAAGATTTTAAAAGAATATTTTGGCTTTAATACAAGTCAAGCACAAAGCATTTGTGGCGTGATGTTGCTGACCACATAAATTATTTGACTTACAAGAAGTAAATGGTCGACTTTTATGCCTCAATTTAAAAGGAGAAATTCCTTTTCTTATATCCTTGTGAATCATAAATGTTTACCAGCTTTACATGGTCATTACAATCGCATGAATGTTTATACCAATGTGCCTTTCTTTAACTGAGGGACAAATGAAAATAATACTCTTTAATAACCATTATGGTCCTGTAAGCAGCATCATAACTCATACTGAACCCAGAACATTCCTTATCTGGGACTAAGATAGATATATATTTTTTTCTCCTGAAGGGTCTCCCCACATATGACACCCCTGAGGTGTTCGGCCTCCACCCAAATGCAGACATCACCTACCAAAGCAAACTCGCCAAGGACGTACTAGACACTATCCTGAGTATCCAACCAAAGGACAGCTCCAGCGGAAGCGGAGAGACCAGGGAGGCGATTGTGGGTCGGCTAGCAGATGACATGCTGGAGAAACTGCCTCCAGATTTTGTACCATTTGAGGTAAAGCTTTAGACTGGGCAGAAATGATGCAGCAAAATGTTGTATGGTTGATAGAGTGAACTTAGAGCCCAATGGGAGCAAATGACCTTTGCTGTTTGGAGCTCGAGTCCTGTGAGACATTCTCAGTGTGAGACACTCTGAGACATTCACATCCGAGACATTCTCAGGGTTGAGAGATGGTGGTCACAGGTCACAGACTGCCTGCACTAATGCATTTTTTTTTGGAACCTAAAAATGTTCTAAAACCCAACTTCAGTTGCTTATGAAACATATAGGCAGTAATTAGCTGCTACTCCCCTCTGATTGTTCGCCAATTAAGGAGCAGGAAAAAAACGTGCCTTAGGGGTGCACAAGGGCTTTTTGCTTTATTATCTCTCACAGTGGACTGCAGAGAAGCAGATTTGTGATTCAATCATGAGCTTTCCTAAAATATTTAAAACCCATGCCCTGCTTTCTGCCAATTTCGAATCTCTATATTCATAACAATAGCAAAAAGAGCGACTTTTTACTTGTAAATAAAACATTGTGCCTTCTGCACCTACCGTCCTGTTTACTCAGATGTGAATGTGCTTCCAATTATGTCATGATGCACTTTACATTGAGCTATCACCACACAGAAAGCTGGCAGTAAACTGCAATTCTTTGAAAATAATGTTTGTGTACATTTTCTGTTGTTCATGGCAGCAGGAAATCAAGTAATTGATGGAGAAGAGTTTTACAGTTGGATTTATCATCCAGATGTGCGGTATAAAAAAGCACTTTTGGCATTTAAAAGAGCCGATTTGGGTGTCTAGATAATGGTGGTGAAGCAGTAAAGTATGTCAGATTTCAGTAGTCTGTTGCATCCTCCAAATCCTAGTGCATAAAGGACACAAATTGAGGAGTTGCGTCCATGCAAACTGGTGCCAATGCTATTATTTGTCATTGTCACCTTTATTTGATTGACGATAAAAAATAATACAGAGAGCGCAAACTAATAAATGACACAATCATAAATTCAAATTGCATCATTTATCCAGGTCAGAGAGAGATTGATGAGCATGGGTCCGCTTCAGCCCATGAACATTTTCCTGCGGCAGGAGATTGATCGCATGCAGAGAGTGATTGTTCTGGTCAGGAACACGCTGAGTGACCTGAAGTTGGCCATCGATGGAACCATCATTATGAGCGAGAACCTGCGAGACGCACTGGACTGCATGTATGACGCCCGAATACCTTCACGCTGGAAAAAGGTAAGAGGCCATTGCCTGCCTTTTATGTGTGAAATGTGTAGGACATACAATGTACACACCAAAAACACAAAACCTGTTGGGAAAGATTTTTAAACAAATTAAATACGACCCAAAGTAGCTAGTGTAGATATGAATGTCCCGATAAGTTCATTAAAGGGATAGTTCACCCCAAAATGAAAATTCTGTCAGTAATTACTCACCCTCATGTTGTTCCAACCCGTAAGACTTTCGTTTATCTTCGGAACACAAATGAAGATATTTTTGATTAAATCTGAGAGCAGGATCACTCCTCCATAGGCTTCTAAGGGATTGAAACTTGCCAGCCCCGAAAAGTTATTAAAGAAATGGTTAAAATAGTCCATGTGACTACAGTGGCTCAATCTTAAGTTTATCAAGCGACGAGAATACTTTTTGTGCGCAAAAAATAAACAAAAATAACGACTTTATTCAAGTATTCATTTCCTTCTCTCTTGCCCTCGAGATTGTTCAGTAGTATAATTGTGTAGAGCTTCTGGTTGTACGTCACACGCATCACACACATGACCAGCGTCAGCCAATAGTGAGGCTACGTGTGACGTAGAACACAGAAGCGCTACGCAATTATACTACGTGAACAATCTCGAGGCCAAGAGAGAAGGAAATGAATACTTGAATAAAGTCGTCATATTTGTTTGTTTTTTGCGCACAAAAAAGTATTCTCGTCGCTTGATAAATTTAAGATTGAGCCACTGTAGTCACTTGGACTATTTTAACGATTTCTTTAATAACGTTTCTGGGCAAGTTTCAATCCCTTAGAAGCCTTAATGTTCAGTCATATATACCAATTGGACTATTTAACGACACTCTTTAGCATAGATCATAACATACGATTTTGGAGCTAGTTTTATATAATACATATTGAAATCAACACAGTACTTATGTTCCCATATATTTTCCATTTAGTAAATGAAATTATTGTAATGATTGTCCTGTAAACTGTATTGTTAATCTCTTATGAGCTGTGATGAGATCTAAGGACCAGTGCGTAATTTTGAATGTGAAAAATCAAACCCAGAGGTGCAGGGCTCAAATTTCTTAAACACCTCGTCAGCTCACCTGCAGCAAAACAGCCTCATTTAACTCTGCTTTTCAAATGCTACTCATGCTGAACTAATCACGAGCTAATTAAAAAATGCCTGCTGAATAAAATCAGGCTGTAACTTACCTTGCATCTGCACACGTGTGTCTATATGTGAATTTATAATGCTTGTTTGTGCGTGTACATGCCCTGTTTTGTACTTTTACACTGTGTAGGCTTCCAAAGTGTATATATGGTATTTTGTCTCAAAGTAATGTATGAAACGGTTTCCTTGGAACACAAAAAGTGAAATTTTGATGAAAATATGTGTTTTCCTGAAAAACTGCAAAAAGGACAAAAACATCACAATAAAAGAACCATAGACGTAGTCAATTTGACTATATAGATGCTATACAACAGCATTCTGTGCTGAACAGGCAGAAATTTAAGTTGTTATTCACTATAAATCTTTCCCACAGTTGACAGTTTTGTCATGTCAAATCTGGCCTGATACAAATATATTGACTGTTAAAATCTTCACACAAAGAGCTCTTTTACTTTATAGTGTTTTTTAGTCATTAGTGCTTGACAGCCTAGAGCAGGGTGAAAACCCTATCCTGTGTGTATCTGTGTGTGTCAGCTGGAGTTCAACCATGAGCCATATGCCTCAAGCATCTCTCTAAGATCTGGATTGCTAAGTGTCACTCTGTCTTTGTACGTGTTAACTGTGGTTCTGCTCAGCTGACCTCTGTTTGTGTTGTGTGTGGGTGTGGTGTGTTGTGTGTGTGGGTGGGTGTGTGTGGGGTGTGTTGTTGTGTGTGTGTGTGTGTGTGTTGTGTGTGTGTGTGTGTGTGTGTGTGTGTGTGGTGTGTGTGGTTGTGCAGGCCTCCTGGGCTTCTACCACATTGGGGTTTTGGTTCACAGAGTTGCTTGAGCGTAACCGGCAGTTCCACTCTTGGATTTTTGAGGGACGACCCAACTGCTTTTGGATGACAGGTTCTTCAACCCACAGGGCTTCCTGACAGCTATGAGACAGGTGGGTGACATGAACACTTTTGTTAAACGTACACTTGTACTCATTTCCCTTCTGATCTGTTGATCTGATCGTTTTCCCTCAACAACAAGTTATAATTTTGTCCTTTAGGAGTAGTTAGATGTTAACCCTATAAAGCCTAAAGTATCGTTTTATGTATATTCAATCTGCAAATGTCTAAGGCCTTCAAATTATCAACAAAACTTTGTTAAACAACCTGTTGTGCACTGTCTACTACATGCCTGCTACCCTCTGATAGTTTATACATTTTTAGCAATTAAAATACCTATTAGTTAATTCTAAAAAACGGTTTACAAACAGTGATTTTTATAAAGTAAAATAAGAATAATTTGTATACTGTTAGAAATATTTCAAGATAAACACTGGAAGCAACTTGGGTTTATTTGATTATCCATTAATAATGTTTTAGAAAAAAACATGCTAAAATTGTCATGATTTTGAAGAACTTTTATCTCTTAATCATCATTGTATAACAGTGCATTATATGTTTTGCAATTACAGATCATTAAGCATTTAAATTTCATCTTAATAAGCCATATTATTGGGAGATAAAGAGTGACTTATTTATATACATTTTATGTAATAGTCTGCATTACTGTTATACAAAATCTCATTGATTTACAGAATCAGCTATCAGAATTTCATCTTGCTTTTTGGCCATATAAATATCAGCAACTGCACTAACTGCATCTTTTTGCTCAATTTGGGCCTCATGAATTTTATATAATATATATATATATATATATATATTTTATATATAAAATAATTATTTATTATTTTTATTAAAAAAAATTCTCGAGTGAGTTGCTCATTATATCAAATGGGCCAATACAGCCTGATGTGTCAAATATGATACTAAACAACAAAACACCTATGCAAACTTTAAAAAATATATATATTTTGTCTAAATGCTGAATAAATTATTTTGTATGGCAGGCTTTACTTGATTAAACTGAATATCGATGGATACTGTTTGAATTTTATTGATGTTTTACACCAAATAATGTTATGCCAGACATCTGGGTTAAACGTTCCCTTAACATACTTGTTCGAGTGGCCGATTAGCCTCTAAATGCATGTTATCCCTAAAAGAATCAATAATGGTGAGTTTAGAGGGGTTTTGGGCTGTGAGGGAACTGCTCAGTGGGGTACGCATTGGGCCTAGCTAATGCCTTGGGGGTAAACAGCTTGCATGAAACAGGATTCTTTTAATTAATATTGGGCACCCATCCTGTTATTCTGTTCTTAGCTGTGTTTCTGTGCCAACACCTGCAGCTCTGAGAATAAACTTAAGGGAAAAATCCCAGCCGCTTCATTGCAGACAAAATTAAAAATGCTTAATTTTGAATTTATTTATTTTATATCCATACTGTGATAAATAACTATACATGTATATATATATATATATATATATATATATATATATATATATATATATATATATATATATATATATATATATATATATATATATACATACATACATACATACATACATACATACATCATACATAATAATATATATATATATATATATACATACATACATACATACATACATACATACATACATACATCATACATACATACATATATATTATATATATATATATATATATATATATATATATATATATATATATATATATGTGTGGGTCATGGTGCATCATGTCAAAAAAAGTGCCCAATGCAAACACTGAATAGACTATGTGCACGTTAGCATATGCTACTTCCGGCTGCGAAACCGATATGGGGTGTCTAGTTTCCGGTAGCCTGATGGACAACGCAGATTATGTATATTTCTCCAGATGTCTTGGACATTAACCGAAGATTTCAGTCGATATTATAATATAATATTAGAGTCGATGATGTTCATCGACTGGTTAGTGATTTTTCTCCAGCTCCCCAGAGCAAGAGAGAGAAAGGGGTTTAAATATTACATCTCTCAGTATGTCATACAGGGAGTACACATGTAATACAGGGAGTAAAGGTATCCGACGTTGGGAAAGGGAACTAAAAAAAGTCCTCGCTCTAGACTAGGTACTAAAGAGTTATAGGAACTTAGTCCGGTCGGAACACGCGAAAAAAATGGTTATAGGAAGGTTCTAGGCACTGCAAAAGTCCCTCCGGACGGAAAGCGGCTATAGACACCGTCAGTAGTGACTTTTCCCTTGTCAGTGGTTTAAAATATGTAGTTGGATTGTTTCATGTAACTTAGTTCTTCTCCCTCGCTGTGTTATGGCTTTGCTATGTGTGGATACATGTGCTGGTTACGTTCGTGAGACAGCTGATTAGTACTCTTGTCATTGACCGGAAAACAGTAACGTTACAGGAATCACCAACCCGTCGATCGTGGTCGACAAGTCGATCTTGGAAGCATTTTAAGTCGATCACGAAGAGTTTTCAAAATCAGAGAAAAAAGCCTATTGTGTGTAGTAAATGGTGTTCTAATCCATGTTGCTGTTACAATCACGTCATTTTTGCGGCGCGCACCTTTGGGCTCATGCGGACCCGTCGAGTTAAACAAGGCTTTACGCTTTAACCATTAAACCAGCTCAGCCACAGTAAGTTTTTTTATGTTTTAGGTCCATTGCGAACGATTAAACTAAGTTAACGCCGGTCCACTGATGTAAACAAGACGGCAACCGGAAACGAAGTACCCAACGTCCGCCCTCAAGCCGGAAGTTAGCATTTTTCTCGTGCACAGAGCGAATTGGTTTATTTTAAGCGAAACGCTTGCATTCAGTGTGTTAGTCTCCTCAGTTGCTTGCCTAACTCTCATGACACATAGCAACACAGCTAACTATTCTTAATATGTTGGACCTCTTATTGAATGTAGCGTACATTTACTTGTTGAGACATGCAGGGTTTTTTTCAGTTATTAATTATAATTAAATATAGCAGATCTACTCATTAATCATGTCACTAACTCGACAGGAGATCACTCGTGCTAACAAGGGGTGGGCATTGGACCGTATGGTTCTGTGTAATGAAGTTACTAAATGGATGAAGGATGACATCACGCAGCCTCCTTCAGAGGGGTGTATGTCTATGGCCTCTACCTGGAAGGGGCCGGCTGGGACCGCAGGAACTGCAAGCTCATTGATTCCAAACCCAAAGTACTGTTCGAGATGATGCCTGTGGTCAGGATGTACGCAGAGAACAATGGTGAGTTTTATATATAAATAAAATACTTTAATAATGCTTTAAGAATACCTCAATACTTAAAATGCAAAGACAAACAGCAAACATTTTGGAAAATCTGGAAGGGACAACATTTTAAATAAAGGAGTAGAACAACAAAATGCCATTAAAACTGATGGAAAACCTTCTGATGTTCCACCAGAAATAAATTACAAGAAGAGACGGAAAATAAAAGTGGGATGTTGTGTGGCACACTTTTGTGGACCCAAGTTCAAAGTCTGTCACCTCAACTATATGATTTATCTCCAATATACAGTTGTTGGTTGAAGAATAATCCTAGATTACCACCAATAACCAACCGTTTCTAACTATAACTATAACTAGTAGAATGCTAGACCATTATTTTTAGCATGCATAGCTTCTAGAGAAGTTTCCCCCAACCCTTTTCCTGGAGGCACACCAGCAGTAGACATTTTAGATATCTCCCTTGCCTGTGTTTGATTAGGAGGAGTTTGAAAATGTGTAGTGTTGGCGTGTCTCCAGGAACAGGGTTGAGAAACACTGTGCTAGAGATATAAACTTTTTATTTCCTTGCAATTGCGAGTTGTAATGTCCAAATTGTGACATTAACTTGCAATTCTGTGCATAAAAAGTCTGAATTGCGAGATGAAAAAGTAGCAATTACTTAGTACTTGGTAAAAGCGTGCAAAACGTTGCATTCATTTTGTATGTGAACCTAATCGTTATCTTTCCTCAGGTGTCAAAGATGTTCGTTTGTACTCAAGTCCAATATATAAGAAACCTGTTCGAACTGACTTGAACTATATCGCAGCTGTTGACCTGAGAACCAGTCAGCCTCCAGAATACTGGATCCTGAGAGGAGTGGCCCTGCTGTGTGATGTCAAATAATCATAGTTTAAAATGATTATATACAAATGTGCCCTGGTGGCTTTCTGATCTTTTTCTGTATTATTACCGATATTTACCCTGAGCATCTGAATAAAACATGTACAGCTTTCAATTACACCACACACACAATTCTAAGAACCGCAGCAAGGGCCTTGACATCCAAACCTGTGAATCCATCATAAATATTGTCAAGTCACACATCGTCATATAGTTTTCTGAGTGCCTCTCAAGACCATCTGCTGTGTCTCGTCTTTAAATGCATGAACCTGTGGATTAAAGGCCAAATGTAAGCCTGCTGCTTAACAGCTCTGCTGAAGTGTATTCATGCTTGTCCTACAGTAAACAGTCATGTGTATTTTTCATCTCCGGTAAAGAGACATGGGCTGCGTCCAAAATTACATACTTCCACATATGACAAAAGAAGTATGACCAAATTCACAGTACTCATAAAAAAGTAAACAAAGTACACGGATGACCTACTACATCAGGCGAGATCCTGAATTGTGCATTTGATTGACACTTTACTATCCTATGATTAGGCCACGGGAGAGCATTTTGAATGGCAGTGAAGCGACGCAACTGATGCTAGTGTCACATGATAATGACAAGTATGGATTACATTCATACTATATAGAGTGTACTTTTTTAGCGCTTGCAAAGTTCTTCAAAATAAGAACCTACTCAAGAAAGTATACGTTTTTGGATGCAGCCATTGTCCATATATTCATATAATTCTTGTCATCTTAGCACAGAAAAGAAAACATCAAGCATGTTTGAAACACGGGCCTGTACAACAAAGTTGAACAAACTCATGATTGGGATATTGGATTATTACAAGTTGACAAAATTAAATACATTTGTAATTCTTTCTCAAGTAACTTACATTCAGTAACATGAAAACAATGTGATTCTCTTCTCTTGAGAGCATGATCGACCTCGCTAATGATGAAGATAATTTCATGAACAATATGAATAATTAAAACTTATACACAGCATGAGATCATTCTAATTAAAATAGCTTATATATATATATATATATATATATATATATATATATATATTATATATATATATATATAATATATATATATATATCAGCAAAGCATCATATAAATATTGTTATTAGATGTTACACCAACTCTAAAGTAGATAAAGGCAAAGTACAAAAATATCATTCAAAGTGGAACAAATTAAATCACCAGATGGAAATCTACATCTCTTGAATTATAAAGAATCTAATTTTGTCTATCTCTAAAAATAAAGCATAGTTCTCTAAACTCTTTTAATTTGAAATGTCAGAGACAGGAAGTGCTTCAGGGATGTCACTGTGATCACAGCTGCTTGGTTCTAGTTACTAAAGCTTGTGGAACAGGACCCAGGAAAATGGAATGCAAAAATGTAAGACATTTTCATTGTTTGCCGTTTGTAAAGATGTTTTGAAAGTTTGATTTTATTAAAAAAAAATGGTCTCATACAGCTCTTATTTTATCTTGTCATTGAAATTTAATTTCATAAAATCATTTTAAGTCAACATCTTGTGACTCAGGGTGGTATAGCACTGTCGTCTCACAGCTAAGAAGTCTTTGCTTGGAGTCCCGGCAGACCAAGGTGTCTTTCTGTGTTGGTATTTCTGCTCCAGTTTCCCCCACAATTCCTCCATCTGTCCAGGGTGTTTCCCTGCTTATGGTCTGAGATCCCTGTGACCCTACTTAGATCAACAAGATCCATCTATTTTCTGTCCTGAACTGGCTTTAAACTTTTTCAAAGACATAGCCACATCAAGACCTCATTCATTTATCCAACTACAACTGAACAATGAATACATTAAATGGGTAAATATAAAGTTGAACAATCTACATTTAGTGCGGTTTCAGATGATTTTTCATCCACTTGGGACAATAATGCAATAGAGAAAATGTACAAACACCTCTCAGGACTTGACAATAGTGGTCCAGCACCAATTCACATAGAATTTCCACACGGAGGTTGCAAAGATCAACTGACCAGTGCACCTTGTGTTAATGAAATGCATAATGGGAAATATTTTCATTATGAATGAAAACATGACACAGACATACACACATAGAATACTATATTACATTCACAACTCTTTGGCACTACTGTCCAAAGCTACATCTATATGCCAATGGTGTAAATGTCACACATATCATGCACAGCATGTCAGTGACAACACAGACAAGTTTAAGTACTAGCTTATTCCTGTATTCTGTTATATGCACTACAATATATCAAACCTTTGTCAATCATAAAAATAAAGATGCCCTCAAAAAAGACAAGTACATATAAAGTTTAATGAAGTTTTTACAAAAGAAAAAGAAAAAATGGTGTTAAAACATCAAAACACTTTTTGTTATATTTGATTTTCTTACAAAATAATTGCTACCATATTTACAGTACCCTGTGCACAAAGCCTGCCTATGAGATACGGTAGAAATGGTATCACTTTCAATACATCCAATATTTCGTGCATCTAAAGACTAGGCACAATTATTTACAAATGTATCTTTTATTCCGTTTTGTGGATGTCTGCAGTTCATTGCATGTGTTGTACGATTCATGGCATTACATTCCCCTGGGATAAAGACCGGCTCATCTCAGTGTGGACGAAGTACGTTTTGAGCTCTCCTTTCCCTTTCACATTTATAATTCCTCTGCATGTGCACATGTAGCCTAACGTCTGCAAGATACGACTTGTCTCTTCTGTAACCTGCAAACACAAACACAAAGGAATTAAATGTATTAATGAGTCATTACTGCACGTTGTTCAAAGCATAAGCAATTCTAGATTCTTTCTAGAATCCCACTGGGAGAGTTACTTTACCTCGAATTAAAGCAAAAAGGCCTCGAGCCATTTAAAGATTGTAAATCAACAATAATTTATGGTTCTGTTTTTTTTTTAAATAAATTTCACAAATATAGTGGGAAAAAAAAACCATCTTATCTTACTTGTATTTTCCCCAGCACTCCTGTGCTGTCCATTCTGCTTGCGACATTCACTGTGTTGCCCCAGATGTCATACTGCGGTTTCTGAGCTCCAATCACCCCAGCTATCACAGGTCCATGATTAATACCTGCAGATGGATGGTCATATACAGGTTACTGTAAATGACATCTATTCTTACCTGCAATCTGCAAGCAATTACATCATTACCACATGGCACAAGCGGATTGGCCTCTGCTGATCCTGCAGCCACTGAGATTGCTTGCTCAACATTTAAACAGTCTAGTTCATTGTTTGCTGTAAGCTAAGCCTGCAGCGTGCTATTAGAGTTCCTCTGACAACCTCCACCTGCCAAGATATGCTACAGGATTTATGCATGTCTATTTATGCCACCGCAGGAGCATCTTACATGCTTCCAGCAGCATGTTCATGTCTATATCAGCAGAAGCAATCCATACTTGCTATGCAGCAGCAATAATCAACATCAGCAGAAGTATAGTTATCTCTTTAACCTTAATTTTACAGAAGCACAAAGAAAATATCCATTGTTCGCACTGACCAACTTAATTGTATTTTGTAAATGTAAACAAATTTTGATTTTGATGGCTGCAACACACTCCAAAATAGATCGGGACTTAGGCAAAATAAAAGTGAAAAGATTATAGAATATCCCAGGTAAACATTTTTGAAACGGTCCACAATTAGCACTGGTAATAGAGGATAGCATACAGGAATGCCCTATATAAACTTTGAATATTACACTTATGCAGTTAGTTATTCCGTTGAAGCACTCAGTCTGTTTGGATAGGATTCAGTCTGTTTGATTAAGAGTCTGTCGGCTTGGCACATCTTGACCTGGAAATATTTTCCCACTTTTTTTTCCTCTTTTTTTTGTGTGTGTGTGCGAAAATCTTCTAGATCTATTGTTTTTTTCTGTTTCTATTTATTTGTTTTCTATGGATTTAGGTCTGGGCAGTTAATGTTTCTTTGCTAAATCCATTCTTTTGTTGATTTAGATGTGTGTTTTGGATCATTGTCATCATCCTAATTTTTCTGCCCTAAAAAATGTCTGAACTTGTTCTAGGATATTTGTCTGATTTACACAAAATTGAGTGTCCATCTGATACCCCTGACAAAAAATAATCAAAATTATTTTCATTTGTCTTACTGTAGATATAAGCCGATATATTTGTGGGATTGTCCCATAATGACTATTTGTTTGCTTAGGGGCTAACAGAACTTTCTAAAAGATTAGCTATTTATATCAATGAACAACATGACATCATGACTTTTGCGTAAACATACACGCCACTTTCAAGTCAAGTGGCGTGTTATCTATACGCATTTTGAACTATCGCGTGTTGGTGTAGTCTACGCTGTTAAATGCCCGAGTGATTCTGCATGTATGTACACTGACGTTAAATGTCCGAGCGAAACGAAGCAAAATGTAGATCTACATCTGGGGAGCGATATTTTTTTTCTAGGATGGTAGGGAAGACTCATAAATGGTATTAACCCCAGTGACGGTAGGATTAGGGACGGAGTTGGGGTAGGATATATATAAAGTAATGTAACGTTAAGTCAACGGCGTTCTTAAACACGCTGAAAAGCGAGTATGCGTGTTGATAGCACGCCAAAAATGGAAATACGAATTGGGTGTCATACATACGCCTTTTCATGAGATCAGTCTGCAATAAATGGGAATGATAGATGAAGGCTGTAATACTAATGTTGTCCACCAGAGTATAAACAAAATTTTACTATAAATATTTTAGGTCTCATAGATTTAAATCTGTGAAAATGGTTCAATCGACTTACTCCTAAAAAAAAAAAAAAAAAAAAAAAAAAAAAAATATTATATATATATATATATATATTATATAATATATATATAATATATATTATTATATATATATATATTATATATATTATATATATATATATATACACACATGCAAATAAATTGCAATCTCCAAAAAGCTAATAGTCATGGCCATTGCATTCCCGTATGTTCTGCATAAGCCATTGATGCTCAGACCCCAATAATAATAATCTTTTGTTTTCACTCACCCACTCTGAGTTTGAAGTCATTGAAGGAATGTTTATTGATGACATCAAGCTTCCCCACCAGTGCAAAGGCAAACTCCACCATGGTACCAATGTGCATGTACTGCCTGTCATGCTCCTTCAAACAAAAACAGCAAAAACAATGGGTTAAACTTTATTTTCATAGTTCACTTTAGACATTCTACTAACTATGAATAACTTTAACTTTACAAGCGCATGTCATCTTATTCTAAAGTTCTTATAGTCAGTAGAATGTCTGTTGGGGGAGCGTCAAAATAAAAGTGTTAACAAACAATGAACTCACACCAATGACTTACTTCAGATATCTTAAAGGGGTCATATAATGGTACATGCACAGTACAAAGTTGATTGTACTGAAATGTGTGTTGGCAGTGCCTGTACACATCCATCATTTAATGATAAAAATCCATCCAGTGATTTTGTTTTAATCTCCTTATATGTTTTCCCCTGCCTCAAATCGAGCCGTTCGACCGTGTGACGTCACATGGTCAGACGCCCCTCCCACGATTGTTGATTGACAGCAGCGTTTCAACACAGACCCGCCCTCGCTCGTGAGCGAGCTGTCAATCATAGTGCGCGCGGACCGGTGTTGTGCCGAAAAGTACACTGGAGCACAGTCTATGAGCAGAATGGAGTCTATGCGAAGTGGTGTTCTGTTCTTGGGTGTAATAAGGAACACAGCAGTCATTTTAATGTTCCTAAATCCGAAACGCTGAAGACGCAGTGGCTGAGTTTGTTTTCGAAGGGAATATTCTCCACGATCAACGTCAATGCACTCATGTTTGCGCGATTCGCGAATCATTTCACACACCAGACTGCTTTATAAACGAGGAGTATAAAGCTGGTTTTGCTAAGAAGCTGCTCCTGAAAAAAGGAATCGATACCAACTATTCGTGTTCCTGCACCTCCAGAAGAACTGAAGTGAGTGTAGCGTTTTATTAACCTTTACATTAATATTTATATTAATCTTTGCAAATCGCTAGCTTCACGATGAATGCGGCTAAGGTTTACACTCAGGGTACATTACGGCATGTTTTCTATGTACGACGTTCTCAATATAATTCATAATCCCACGTTTATAATGAACAACGCTTTATGGTTATTGTGTTACAAATGGTGTACACACAGAACAGAGGGGCGGAGCCAGCAAAGCTCATTATCATTTAAAGGCACACGCACTTAAAACGGCGTGCTAAAAACAGAGCTGTTTTGACCAGGTAAAATAAGTGTTCTCTTACAGAGAGGTTCTCTCGTATTGCGTAAGCTAGCTTACGCTACGGGAAAGATTCCATCTTTCTGAGAAATTGAAGCCAAAAAATTATCCTATAATTTTGTATCCATTGTCAACGCAGTTCAGCTGCAGCAGACCATGAGAGGGCTAGCTAGCCGCTCATTGGTTCGCTCACGGAGAACTGCTTAAGCCTATGAGGGAGCGCGAGTGAACCCGCGACCAATGAGAGTCTGACTCGCTCTCAATACGTCACGCCCGCCGAAACGGGTGTGGACGAGGCTATAAATATCCCGAAATAGGCTGAATAATCTGATTTTTTCATCCTTCAGCGACGCACCTGCATCTGCTGATCCTGAGAGAGAAGCCGCCGTCGTCGAAAAGGCACCTTCTAGCGAGCGTTTGGGAGACTGAGGAAGCCGGCCGTCTTCGCCACCTTCAGCCGTCCTGTGAGCTAGCGCCATCCGACGGATTGTATCCTTTTTACAAAAATGCTTCCTATATATTGTTGTATCTAAAAGAGCGAGCGTCTTTTTCAAGATGTCTCGTAAATTTTCTGGCGGCTCTTGCCGCGCTCCCCTCGAGGCTGGGGACCGCCACCTCTTCTGCGCTCTCTGCCTCGGATTGGAGCACGCCGAGCTCGCCCCCGCTGTGGCGGCTGCGAGCTCTGGGAAACTATGCCATTGTTGACCCCGCGGGCTCGACTTCGGCCACTAAGATGCTTCCGTGCCGCCTCTGGCTTCGCCGCGGAGAAAGAAACGCCGCTCTCAGAGGCCGCCGGACCCCCAGCCGGAAGCGTTCATCCCGCCGGAGCCTCTCGCTCCCGCTCTCCATCTCCGCCGCTTCCGGACATACAGCTGCCGCCGAGTGGCCGCTCTGTTGCCTCTGTTGACGCCGCGGACACCAAGGAGACATGTTCGCTTCTCGCTTCAGACGGTGAGGATTGGTCCGATTCTCTCGCCTCCTCGGCCCGAGAATCAACCGGGACCCGCGCAGCTACTTCCACCAGCGCTCGACTCCCGCCGCTAAACGGGCTGCGCCCTTTCTGCCTGATCTGCACGCAGAACTCACGAAGTCCTGGAACGCCCCGCTCTCTGCTAGATTTCGCTCTGACTCTTCCACCCCGCGTCGCGTTGTGGACGGAGCCGCAGAGAAGGGCTTTATCTCATTTTCCCTGTAGAGGACCTGGTCGCCGCACGTCTATGCGCCCTCCGCGAGATGGCGCTCATCACCTGTGCTACCCGCTAAAGCCTGCAGTCCGACTTCAAGCTTTCAGCCGCCGGCCAAGCAGCTTCTGCACCCCATGTCTACTACAGAGTGAGGTACTTCGTGAATGGGACGAGAGCGGGGGAAAAATCCCCCTTCAGTCGCGGATTGAGGATTCCCGCGAATTTTGTTCTGCCTCGTCGCGCTAGCTCCTCTGCAGGCCGCTCACGTGACCAGCCTCCTGCACGAGCCCCACCCTAGCGCCTAGCTAAACACAGTCAGACTTCTCAGCGACACCAGGGCGGCCGCTCTCGCTCTGACAGCCGCCACAGACCGCCGCCTGTATGCCATTCACCCCCTAGCGTCACGCTTCAAAGCGTGGGAAGCAGTGGGTGTTAAACACAATAAAGCTAGGCTATCGCTTACAGTTTTGCCGCCGCCCTCCTCGCTTCCGAGCGCGGCTAGAAACTACTGTGAACCCAGAAGCAGTGAGCGCTGCTCCGTCCAGAGATAGCAATTCTGTTGTGCAAAAAGGCTATAGAGAGGGTGCCTCTGGCTATGAGCGAGTCGGGGTTTCACGGCCGTTATTTTCTTGTCCCAAGAAAGACGGCGGTCTCAGACCAATATTAGACCTCAGATCGCTGAACAAAGTTCTCATGAAGAGACCGTTCAGAATGCTCACTATCAGAAAAACTCCTCGCGCATGTGCGCCAGGAGGACTGGTTCATATCACTAGATCTGAAAGATGCATACTTTCAGATCCAGATAAATCCCCTTCACAGGCCATTCTTACGTTTCGCCTCGAAGGCCAGGTTTATCAATACACCGTCCTACCGTTCGGCCTATCCCTAGCACCCCGTACGTTCACGAAGTGCATGGATACGGCGCTCGCCCCCCTGCGGAGTCAGGGGCTGCGAATACTGAACTACTTGGACGACTGACTGATTTTGGCACAATCTCAGAGAGAGTTACTGTCTCATCGTACAGTTCTCCTCGACCATCTGAAAGTTTTGGGCCTCTCTGTCAACGGGACAAGAGCGTATACAACCCAGTCAGAC